>CM053784.1:694112073-695312073 GCA_028749045.1 Cupressus sempervirens
GATTACTGTTTTTGGATTCTTCTAGATTTGCACTGACTTCTAACACAGCTTCTAGAGCATTCTATTTGGTTGGTGGATGTCTACTAGCACTTTCTAGAATGTGCTCCTAGTCCTTAACCCTTCGGGGTCTATTTAAGGAGATTTCTGGCATTGTAAAAGGCAGTTCGGAGTGGAGTTTGAGAGGAGGTACTGAAAGGAGAAATTATCTCCACATTTATGCTATTGTAAGCCCTTAGGGAATGTTTGAAGTTTATTTTCTCTGTACTGCATGTACTAGCTTATTTATCAGTTAATACAATTTCCCTTTTCTGTTGTGTCCATTTCTGTTCTTGGGTTGTGTCCATCAAGGCCATGGGAGGACATAAGTATGGATTTTGTTCTTGGATTGCCAAGGACACAAAGGGCTAATGACTCAGTATTTGTGGTGGTTGATAGGTTCTCCAAAATGGCACATTTCATTCCATGCCACAAAACTCATGATGCTATCCATATTGCAGACTTGTTTTTCAAAGAGGTGGTAAGACTACATGGACTTCCAAGGAGTATAGTTTCTGACAGAGATACTAAATTTGTGGGGTATTTCTGGAGGACATTGTGGAAAAAGTTGAGAACAGACTTGAAATTCAGTTCCACGCATCACCCACAAACTGATGGCCAAACAAAAGTGGTAAATAGAAGTCTAGGCAATTTGCTGAGATGTTTAGTTGGGGATAAGCCCAAGGGATGGGATTTGATTCTACCACAAGCAGAGTTTGCTTACAATAACTCTATAAATAGGAGTACTAGAAAATCACCATTCCAAATTGTGTATGGGAATAGCCTAAGGACTGCACCAAAATTGAGGAAGATAGAACAAGGGGAGAGGACAAGTGCTGAAGCTGAGGAATTTGCTGAACATATCAAGCGTCTACATGAGGAGGTTCAAGCACACATTACCAAGATGAATCAAGAGTATAAAGCTAGGGCTGATCATAGGAGAAGACATAAGGAATTCCAAGTAGGGGATCTAGTCATGGTGCACTTACAAAAAGAAAGATTTTCAGCCGGTACTTACAACAAGCTGAAAATGAAGAAATTTGGCCCCTACAAAATTTTGAAGAAACATGACTCAGGAAATGCATATGAAGTGGAGTTGCCAGATGGTATTTACATTTCTTCCATTTTCAACATTGCAGATTTAACAAAGTATCATGATGATGGTGCAGATGAGGAGCTGGTGTTAGAGCCATGTCCAATTCCTGCTTCTAAGAAGGAGGAGGTAGAAGACATTCTAGATCATCGTGTGGGTAGGAGTACCAGAAACAGGTAGTATGAAGAGTATTTGGTCAAATGGAAAGGAAGACCGATCGAGGACTCAACTTGGATTTCAGTAGCTGAGGTTTCCCATTTGGGATTTCCTCTACCATTCATAAAGTGACAGGGTCACTTTTTTAATCTACCCTGGGTGTCTAATGTAGGAGCATCTAGAGGTATAAGGGCAATCTTGTGTCACCCAAAAAAATGTACTTAGACTTAGTTTCTGTTTCATGTGTTTTCATTTTTGGACACCCATTTGGGTCAAATAAAGGTTCCAACTTTGACAGTTCCACTATCAGTGTGTTAGAAAATCTTGAAAAAAGAGGAGCATGTAATTGGACCATCATTTTGATGAACTAGAAGGTGTGAATTAGCCAAATGAATTTAATTATAATTTAGAGCATTCCAAAAAAAGAATCAGGTCAAAAGGCCACACGGTTTGAAAGTTATTGCAGTTTTTTGAGTTTTGGAGACCTCCTAAGAATTCTTCAAAGTTAGGTTAGGGGCATTAAATGACCTCAAAAAGGGCTAAAAATGGGGGACGAGCGAAGCTGGTCCATAGGGCTATAGAGTGCTTCGAGAGCTTTCCAGAAATCTAAACGGTTCGTCAATCAGAGCTACGGTTCAAAAGTTATGCCTCCCGAAAGTTCGGTTACTGTTTTTGGATTCTTCTAGATTTGCTCTGACTTCTAACGCAGCTTCTGGAACCTTCTATTTGGTCGATGGATGCCTACTAGCACTTTCTAGAATGTACTCCTAGTCCTTAACCCTTCGGGGTCTATTTAAGGATATTTTTGGCATTGTAAAAGGCAGTTCGGAGTGGAGTTTGAGAGGAGGTACTGAAAGGAGAAATTATCTCCACATTTATGCTATTGTAAGCCCTTAGGGCATGTTTGAAGTTATATTTTCTTTGTACTAAATGTACTAGCTTATTTTTTAGTTAATACAATTTCCCTTTTCTGTTGTGTCCATTTCTGTTCTTGGGTTGTGTCCCCATCAAAGATTCACCAGTCTGGAGTTTCTTCACATGGGCTATTAAGGTTTCTCACAAGGGAGATGCCCACTTCTCATGCAAGAAGCCCCAATTTTTGGGCACTTTTTTCGTGTATCTTAATCACTTCTCACATGCAAAGTTGAATCCTTGTGCAAAGATATGAAATCTCGTGCAAGGAAGTGAAATTTCGTGTGAGAGTCTTGTGTGAAATGAAAAATGAAAAATGAAAAATTTAGTGTTTCATAGTAATTTTGCATGTTTGTTTTCATTGTATTTTCTTTCCAAGCAGAGATTGACGTCTTGCCTATTATATTTTCTCATGTGTGCAAGTTACCTTTGCTGATATAAGATTTTAGTCCCTTACCCAGTATATGGAGCTTTGTTGTAGAACCTTGATGACACTGATATGGTGCATATAGATAGATTGGGATTATCACATCTATGCTGGATTCCAACAATGTTGGTGAATCACAGCCTGCTAACAGCACTAGCGGAGTGTTTTCATTTAGAGATGAACACATTCCACTTGCCATAGGGAGAGATGACAGTCACACCTAAGGACATATACAAGATTCTTCACATACCTTTCCATGGGCTGAGGGAGGTATATGACATAGTTCCCTAGGTTGGCATAGAGGCGCTGTAGGCCATTTTTTAGTAGGATTTGATTATTGGCTGAGCGATTACATGGAAGGAGCTTGTACATACCTATGGTCCCACCCATAGATTGGCATTAGTTTTGGGGATTTTCATTATCTACTTCTTGATGCTTGATAGAGGCTAGCATAGATTAGAGTGTAGCTGGGGCAAGATGCTCCAAAGGATGTTAGATTCCCTAGAGAGATATGGGTGGGGTCAGTGCATGCTTTTACATATGGTCCATGAGATGCATGAGATCATTTATCATGAGAGGAAGAGCATGGCCACCATAGTCTATGTTCTTTAGATTTGGGTGTGGGAGCATCTGCCAGTTACGTGACCCATTTTTGAGGATGAGAGGCATCCTATAGTGCCTTATATCTTTAGGTATAGAGACCAACTTACCAAGGTAGATTTGGGTAAAACTGAGTAGTAGAGGGCTTGTCTTGATGGCTTGGTATCCATGGTATGGCGGCCCTGGAGAGAGACTAAGGATTGGGATGATGCGGCCCAGGAGTTGAGCCATAGGTTTGCATCATGACCGGTGATTGGTTGATCTATGAAGATAGTTGAATGATTCCCACTTACTTGTGTGTGGTGCTAGTATGGGAGGCTACACGATATTTCACAGGAGTACTGCTCCTATGCACATTTGGCGAGAGATTTAGGATGTAGATGGTCATAGAGACTAGATCCTAGGAGATCCATGATAGATGTCATCAACTATGTTTTGACACAGTGGGACTACTTCCCAGCAGGGGTAGACGCATGGATGATACCAAATTATTAGGCATATTTTGTGAGCCATCCCTTTCCATGCTTCATAGATCTAGTGGGGATGGTAGTACCTAGATAGCCAAAGAAAGCACCCTAGGCTCCACTAAAATAGGCACCACAGTAGGTGAGGCATAGAGTACACCAGGTATAGATCCCACCTCAGCAGATGGGGATAGATCCAGGTGTGTGTGGCAGCAGGATAGGTGAGAGGTGACAGTAGAAACCACACATAGAGGAGTGATAACTAGTTGAACATGGCAATGAGGATATGCTAGACTAGCCTATTGTGGGAGCCAACCTTTTGGCATAGACAAGGATGCTCTTAGGAGAGTGAGAGAGTGGATATGGGTAGTGCAATGATAGCTTGGAGAGCTACAGATCCAGGTAGCTATTAAAGATACCTAGATAGTAGAGCAATATTGAGAGATCTATGATTTGCAAGGACAGCTAGATCTAATGGCTTAGAGAGCTAAGTAGTAGTAAGGTGAGATCTGACTATAGTTGGTTAGAGTGGTGTATTACTTTGCAACATATGTGATGGTCATTCTAGATGAGGCAAAGCAAGTGCCTCAATTTTCTTAGTATGCATGAGATTTGGGAGGTGCACGACCAACAACTAGGCTAGATATGCCTCCTCTGCCACCTCCTCCTCCTCCTCTGCTCTAGGAGGTGAGGGAGCAGGAGAAAGTTAGTACCACTATACTCTAATTTTTGATTTGGTTCTATATTGATTGGTGTGCCAACACCATTTTGTATCATTTTATGCTCATTTTTGCCTTGAATGTACACTTTTGACATACATATATATATGAGATATTGATTCGAGTACTATCGCATGTGTCACTTTCTTTTTTTTGTTCTTTTTAAAGTCTATTGTACATAAGATTCTTATGTTTATGATTATGAATGCAAACATGATGTGATGTATGAATGTAGCGTAGATAAGATGAATTATGATAGTATGGATGAAATGGAAAATGTGAATGAATTGACATCTCACACAGTGTTTTTTTTTTGTAAACAACATGTATCCCGTGAAGATCGATATGACAAACCATAGATTGAATGCTTGTGCAGCCATGAAGAAACATGATACTTTTAAAGAAGTTGACAATTCCTCATCATGAAGGATGTCGGTAAATCAATGATCAAACTTATGTGAGTTGAACATGTAATGCAGCCCTATGCTAGATGTAACCTTAAACTAGATGCGACCCTAGGTCTAATTACCAAGATTCCAAAAATTTCATCATTGAGCATATAATGAAATCCCATACGTCATACAATTCCCACTAACATTGCAATCATGAAACTATGAATAGGACATATGTTCAAATTTTGTCAAGATTAAATGTAAGCATTTGAGGCATAAGAATCTAGAATGACTAGAATATTTTTCCCTTTTAATATAGCAAGCAAACATAAGCATTAGAGCATAAATGCAAGGATGAATAGAATTCTTCTTGCATGTAGACACACTAGACACACAAGAGATCCTTCTTATGCAGAGTAATTAGTAAGTAGTTTTTCTGCAACAACCCTTGCGTTCGTAACTTGAGATAGAAGTTTTCCATATGTACTCGCAGTGACCTGTACATTCACTTAGTAGGACGAGTACCAATATTTATTATAGCATGAAGAATTCACTCCAATAGGAAAAGAGAAGAACGAACCTTACTAATTTATCCATATAAGAGGAGTCGAGGTACACATGGCCATCCAATACGAGATGAAAGCTCTTATAGTGGACACCCCTCTTATATGGCTTCTTCAAATCATTGGAACTAAACCACAAACATAAAGTAAAGAAAAGATCATGCCTCCAGTCCTTGCTTGTCTAGTTGAAAAGGACATCATCGAGTCACTCAAAGGGACATGATAAAGAAAAAGAAAAACAAACAAAGAAAAGCTTATAATATCCCAAAAAAAATGATCATTTTTGAGTTCAGTGTTTTTGTGTTATAGAATTGATGTCAAGTGTCAATGTTTAGAACATGTTTGAAAGAAATTTCTTGAATAGGGTGACAACAGTAGATAGACATAGTTAGAACAACTAGTGACTAAAGTTGAAGATGAATCTTCAGTAAGAAAAACCTTGGTAGGAACTAAATAACAATAGACATACATAGTTAGAATAATTGGTGATTGACGCTTAAGAGATCTTCCATGCGAGGAATCTCAAAAAGTGACACTAGTGACAGTATGGAGACAGTCAGAACAATTGGTGACTGATGCTTAAGAGATCAGTTGTAAGAGGAATCTCTAAAAGTGGCATTAGTGATAGTAGACAGACATAGTTAGAATAACTGGTGATTGGCACATGAGATTCCTATGACACTGTAGGGTGTTGCCCCCAAGTTATGACAAGATTCAATCCATGGATACATGAGTGAAAGCAACAAACTAAAGTAGGAAAGCAATTGGCACATGAGCTAGGAGATGCACTGCAAGATATAGCATTGGAACAAGAGGTGCCTATTTACCAAGTTTTCACCTTTTTGGAAAAAAATCTATTTTTGCTACCATGATGCATGTTTCCAAGTTTTCACCAATGGCCCTTTTCTTGTTTTTCATTTTCTCTTTTAAATTTTTTTTTTGTATTTTTGAGTTTTTGATTTTTTTTTTGATATTACCAAGGCACCTATTGCTAGGTTTTCACCAGGGTAATGATTTTTTTTAGAACTTTTTGCAATTTTTAGAATTTTTTTCAAGACATTTGAGTATATACAAAGAGCTTCGAAAAATAAATCAGCTGTAGAACCACTACAGGTGGAGAGTGTTGATGGGCTCCTTGAGCGCCTCTCCCTTAGCTATAGAAAGTTGATAAGCACCGGATCCAAACATTGTAGTGACTATATATGGACCAAGCTAGTTTGGTTTGAACTTGAACTTCCCCTTTTGTACTTGTTGTTGCTGATTCTTAGGGTTTTCTCTCAGAACAAGATCACCCAGTTAGAAGTCACATGGCTTAACTTTCTTATTGTAACTTGTAGACATATGTTGTTGATAAGCTTGAAGATGATCACATGCCACTTGCCAATGTTCATCTAACAATTCTAGCTCTTGAAGTTGACATATTCTATAGTTTTCATTAGTGATGAGGCCCTTTATGGAGATTCTCAGAGTAGGAATCTTGACCTCAATGGGAAGCACAACACCTACCCCATATACTAAAGCAATGGGCATTGTACCTGTTGGAGTTTTGATACTCATTTTGTAAGCCTATAGAGCTAGATTAATCTTAAGGTGCTAGTCCCTCCCATATTTACTAACTGTGCGATGAAAAATATTAAGGATTGCCTTGTTGGATGCTTCCACTTGACCATTACCTTGGGGGTTATAAATAGAAGAGCAATGTTGCATGATTCTAAACCTTTTACACAACTCCTTAAGATTCTTATTTTTAAACTATCCTCCATTTTCAATAATAATAGAGGAAGGTACACCATACCTACATATGATGTAATTAATAATAAATAAAGCTATAGTTTTTCCATTCTCTATGGAAAGATGGACTTCCTCTACCCACTTAGTGAAGTAACTTGTAAAAGTAATAATAAACTTATGCCCATTTGAAGAAGGGTGAATCTAACCCATGAGATTGAAAGCCCATTGTTGAAATGGCAATAGTGTAACAAATAGAATTAGATCTCTAGCTAGAGCATGAATCAGATTCCCATGGATTTGACATTGCTTATAGGATTAGCATACTTGATTGCATCTTGCTCCATGTTTGGCTAGTAGTAACCAGCTCTAATAAGTTTATGAGATAGCATTAAGCCATTTGAGTTAGATCCATAAATGCCCTCATGTACATCTACTAATATGCATTTGGACTCATCAGGTTCTAGACACCAAAGGAGTGTTCTGTAGAGACCTCTTCTAAACAAGTTGTCAACAATAAGAACATACCATGAAGCATTACAGATAGGGTGACATTTTTCATTCTGGGTTAGATTGTCTGGGATGGTTTTTTCACATAAGTAGGAGTAAATATGGTGGTAATGAGATGAGACATGTCCTACAATAGAATAGATCATCCTAGATTTAGGAGAGTCAAAGGTAGGGTAGAGTAATGTTTCCACCAGGAACTCGTGTTGAAGATCATTTTCTAGCATCTATAACAAGGAAGTAAGAGTAGACATGACATCAACCACTTTGTTGTCTGTTAGAGGAATTTGTTGAAAAGTGATATGAGAAAATTATTTCTTCAAGTCATTGACCATGCATTTATAAGGTATTAATTTCCCATCATTTGTTTGATATATATCATTGACTTGATTAATTATAAGCTGTGAATCACCAAGGATGTTTAATTGATCCACTCTCCATTCAACTGCAATCTTCATGCCATTAATGAGAGCTTCATACTCTATGAAATTTTTGGTACAAGGAAACAAAATCTTGTATTCCTTAGGTAGTGAGTGCCTCTATGGTGTGATGAACAAGAGTCTGGCACCTGATCCCTGTTGTGTGAATGATCCATCAAAGAACATCATCCAAGTTTAATGTGTGATTGTTAGAATTGATTCATTAAGAAAATCAATATTGAGTGGAAGATTACTCTCTGTTGGTGCTTTTGCTAATTGATCAATGATTTCTTGTCCTTTGATAGCCTTTCATTCAACATATTGAATGTGAAACTCACTTAGTATCATGACCCACTTAGCCAATCTTCCTATTAGAGCTGGCTTGCTGAGTAAGTAATTTAGTGGATCAATTTTAGCAACAAGTCACGTAGTATGAGAAAGCATGTATTGTCTCAACTTTTGAGAAGTGAAGGAAAATACCAAGCAAGCTTTCTCAATGATGCTATAATTCATTTCATAAAAAATTAGCGTGTGACGTAGATAGTAGATAACTCTTTCTTTGCTATCATTATCTTCTTGTGCTAGCAAGATACCTAGAGATGGTTCTGTTGTTGACATATGCAAGATGAGAGGCTTCCCATGAATAGGAGGCATCAAGATTGGTGAATTGGCAAGGTATTGCTTTATCTATGTTAAAATTTTCTCAGAATCTTAACTCTAGTTGTATTTCACATTTTTATACAACATCTTGGTAAAAGGTTGTGACCTATCTACTAGCTATGAGATGAATCTACAAATGGATTGAAGTCTTCCTTGTAGGCCTCTCATCTGACTGATATTACAAGGTGGAGGCATGTCCATGATTTCTTGAACTTTCTTTGGATAAACCTCAATTCCTTTTGTAGACACAATGTAGCCATGTAGTTTCCCAAATGTTACACCAAATGCACACTTCTTGGGATTAAGTCTCAGACTGAATTTCTCCATGTGATCCATGATGGGCCCCAAATGTTGAAGGCGAGTATTGTCATTTGTGCTCTTAACCAGGGTATTATTAACATATTCCTCCATTGTTTTATGCATCATGTCATGAAAAATTGTAGTAACTACCCTTTGATATGTAGCACGAGCATTTTTCAATCCAAATGGCATCACATTCCAACAGAAAGTTCCCCATGCATAGGTGAAAGTAGTCTTTTCCTGATCTTCTGGTGTAATTATAATCTAATTATAACTATAAAATCTTTGCATGAGTGAGTACATTTCATATCCCATCATCATATCCACTATCATATCAATATTGGGGAGTGGAAAATCATCCTTTAGACATGCTAAGCTCAGATCTTGAAAATCTGTATAGACTTTGATAGATTTAACATGCTTGGAGACTAGAATGATTTTTGATATCCATTTAGCATAATAAATAGCCCAAATAAAACCAACCTTCAAAAGCTTTTCTAGTTCAGCTTTGATAAGCAATGCAACATGAGGATGCATTTTTCTTATTTTTTGTTTGGCTGGTTTAACTCTTGGTGTAATAGACAAGTGGTGCATTATAAGACCAGGATCTAATCCTGGCATATCAGAGTATGTCCATGCAAAGTTTATCTTTTTCTCTTGGAAGAAGGCAATGAACTCCTCTCTTTCTTTTGGAGATAGCGACTGTGCAAGATGTATCAGGTGAGGATGTTCTTTTGTTCCCAAATTGACTGGCTGCATTGCTTCTATCAATACTAATGATCTTTCTTGAAAATGACTAGGAAGTGCATCAAATACCTTATCTACAGGTGCCTCAGAGAGGTTTCACCCTTGGATACATCTTTTATTTTTACTTTTTTGGGTTTCGACATTGCCACAATGTGATTTTCACCATCAAACCTTTTATTTCTTTTTTTTTTTATTGTATGACTGAGATATTTGATGTCGACCTCAATCATGTTGACACTTTGTTCACTGGTGGAAGACATTACAGGTTTGATAGCATTCAAGTAATAAACAAGAGCATAGTCATTCTGGAATGTAGGGACTTTGCTAGATGTATTAGAATTCTAGTCTATGAGCTCAAGATAGGTGAGTGAAGGAGAAGTGATGGGTTCAATAACATTCACAATATAATCATCAAATACTTAGACAAGTAATTTGAGACCTAGAGTAGCTTCATCCGTAAGTATGTCTGAATATCTCTGGGTTCTAATGTCATTAATTGAAGACTTGATGACACTAGTTGGATAAGACCCATTTGACCTAACCCTAGACACTTCACCTACTTCAAGGAGGTTTTGATAAACATGAACTTGATCTATATCTTTGTTTGTAGTCACGTCAGAGAGAGAATCTAATTCATATTCCTTAGAATCTGTGCTACATGGTGAAAGACTATAAAATTCCCCAACAGTGATAGGGACAAAATCTCCTTCATCATGTAGATTTTTACAAAAGATACTCAATTTGTAAAGCATGGATATACTCTTCTTGTTCTTGTTGGGTATGATATGAATTAGTAGATTCATCAAAAGAAACATTATCACCATCCATGGTGTCGATACGTGGTACAAAATCATTAGGTTAAGCAAAGAATTTAGCAAGTTCATCAGGAATCGGATAAGGATAAGGATCCTCATCAGTGACATTATCTTTTTGTTCATCAAACTCAACCTATAACTCATTTTTAGATGAATTTTTAGGTTTTGGTACAAATTTTTTGATCTCTAGATGGAAAAGAATCTTCTTGAAGCCTAGACCAGATGTATCTCAGTTTCTCCTAGCTATCACTTTGACTAGGTCAATTAGACCATTTTTATTACATCCAATAGGACCATTCCATTGTAGCCAAAGCATTTCATAAGTTTAAGGCCTGGATGATACTTCTCTTGAGTAATCTCATGAGACTATTCAGTGAGGTCAACTGGAGTTTTCTCTTTGTAGATCTATGTAGCAATAGCTCTTTTTTCACTTTCCTCCTCAAGAGGGACTATAGCATTGACAAGTGTACCATTATATTTGGTTTGAGGTTTCAACACAAAAGGTCTCTTCACTTCAAAAGGTCTCCCATAATGATGGGGAGATTCAAGAAGAGATGTTAATGATAAAATAGGTTCCATTTGATATTCACCCATTCTAGTTTCTTTCAGCTTTAGTGACTGCTTGATTTGCTTTAGCTTGTTATCATGATTGTATATAGAATCTCTATTAGTAGACATGCACTTTGCAATAAATTTCAGCATGTTATAGGTATAGCTATTACTTGCAGGTATAGTGACTTTAGAGTCATGAAATGAGAATTTTAAGCATTGGTGATAAGTTGAAGGTACAACATCCATCTCATGTATCCATGGTCTTACTAATAGAATATTGTAAGATAAGGGAATGTTTAAGACTTGACAAGTGACATCCCTTTTGATGGGACCTATTTAGAGAGGTAACACAACAAGGCCTAAATATTTTTGCTCAAATTTTTCATGTGATTTGATAGTTATCTTGCATCGAGGGTCAACAGATTCTTCAAAATATTCTAATTGTTAGGGAAAAGTAGCAAAGATAATTTTCACACCAGCTTTGTTATTGATAAGTACACACTAGACACATATTTGGTGTATCATAATCTCAATGTGTAGAGGTTGATTATGTGGACGATTCAGTGAATTGTCATCTTCCTCAGAGAAAGTCATATAGTACGTTGATGTTAGATGACCTACCATAGATTGGAACCTCTCAATATCAAGATCTTGAGGGATGCTTGCCTTAGTGAGGGCTTTGTTGAGAATTTTCCTATTCACAAGAAAGATTTTGAGTAGTTCAAAGATTGTGATTTGAGCATTTGTTCTCTGTAATTGATCAAGTATACTGTAACTAGCAAGTTTTTTTCCTTTGCTAGACGGACCAACAAGAGGTTTATCTTTGTGTTGCTCTATCTCTAGAGTAGAAGGTGCAGGGCCTTTGAGTACTAACTTGGCTCAAGAATGTGTAACAACATTGAGACAAGTTTGTGATGACTCACTGTTAGATGTGTTGGAAGTGGGACCCCTTAAAACAAATGGTGTCTTAGGTTTGGTTTTATCTTATTTACCCTTGATAGTGATAACATAACAATACTCAAGACCTACTAGTTCAACCATATGGAATATCTCATCATCATTGTTAGAGTATGTATAGTTGACCTTGTTGTTAGGCTTTGGTTTTGAGTTTTCTCCTTTTTCATATTGAGGGAATGACTCTTTTAAAGCCTTGTGATCTGAGTTCTTGTGATGTTCATCCACCACAATGTCACCATCATCGATTAGGTCTTGAATTTTGTGATGCAAGTTGATACAATTACTATTTTTATGACTTTTTTTTGATGGTGTTCACAAAATGAAGTTTCATTCCACCATGGTGGTCACAGTTGTAGATCATAAGGACAAGAATTTTCCCAATGGAGAAATGAGTTTGTTTTGTAACAAGGTTTTGTAAACCACATCCAAAGGTTCACCAAGAGGTGTAAAATCCTATTTATGGCATGTAGCCCATGAGTTCCTTGGTTTGTTTTCAGATGTCTTATTGCTAGGAGGAGGTTTCTCAACATTCTTGGATGCTTTGAGGTTATTTGTAAGATTGAATTCTATCTTAGCAGGTTTAGGAGTAATGTTGTCAACAACTCCGTCATGTACAACCTCTCAATTTTTGTTCACATATCTAGACTTCTCTCTATTAGAGGTTGACCCTTGTCTAGTGTCCTTTTGAAGGGTTATTTAACCAACCATGAATTCCTCTATCCAAATAGCTTGTGTGACTATGTCTTTGAAGGTATGTTGACCTTGAAGTTGAACTCTATACCTGAAATTAAGCAAGAGATTATCCATAAAGATGTCAAGTTTCTCTGTTTCCAGAATTTTGAGTGAGTATTTAGTGTAAAGTTGTCTGCATCTCTAAAAGAATGTAAGGAAAGGTTCCCCAACTCTCTATTTAAGGTTGCAAAAGGCTCAAATATTAACTGGGTGTTGTATGTTGTGAGAGTATTGTTGGACAAATAAGTTAGCAATTTCATTGAATGTTTTGATACGAATAGGCAAGTGTGAAAACCACTCCATTGCCTGACCACCTAAACTTCTTGGAAATAGATGCATGAGATATGTTTGATTCTGCATAAATTCCATAGAAAAGGCTCCAAATTCTAGCAAATGATCTTGGGGATTAATGGTTCCAAAGTATTTGTCATACTTAGGTAATTCAACTCCTCTTGGAAAAGGAGGCATGTTTATACTATTGTCAAAGGGAAATGGACAAAGAGCATCTAAGGTGTACATTTTTGTAGGTTTTTCTTTGTCACTCATCATTTGAGCTAACTAGTCTTGCATGATTTGCAATTTTTTTTGAAATTTGGGAGTCTTAGTTTCTTCTTTAGGTTTAATGATAGTTTCAGTGTTGAAATGATGAGGCAACTTGGCTCCCTCTTGGGCAAGTTTGAGAAATTATTTCTCTTTCTCTTTGTTAAGCAAGATTTCCATGACCTTTTGGAAGTTTTTGTCTTTACAACATCTCTCAAGATGTTTAGGGAGTATTTCTACGTATTCTTCATTATCATCAGTAAAGAGAGGTTTCTTATGTTTTTCATCCCTATTTTTTATCTTGGTCTCTACTTTGTTCTCCATGCTCAGTTTGTTTATCTGCCATTGTAGGAATATGATAAGTTTCAATATACTTTGGTTGAAAAGGTTTTCTAAATAAAGATTTAGTTGTGTTATTTGGAGATGTTTGACCTTTTCTAGTTTTAGGATCCTCTTGATACAAGGGGTTCCTAGTTTTTTGTAAATTTATAGAGAATGATCTTTGAACATGAGATGACTTGACAGGTGAGGGAGATCATGAAGATTCCTCACTAGATGAACTAGATATAGACCATGTATGAACTATAGAGCAAGATTTTCCATGATTAGTACCCCTAGCTCTACCTCATCTAGGTCTTTGGTGATAAAACATGTTTCCACTTCTTTTTTCCATAGACATAGACAAGGAGAAAAAGTGAAAGCTTTAAACAAGGACCACACTAGAATGTAGTCTCAAAAAGCAAGATAGGCATACTATATACTATGGTATGAGTCATCTGAGTAATGGCTAGAATAGCCAAATATTATGACTATCATGACACAAAGTATGACAAGAAAAAAAGACCAAGGATAAATAAAACAAGAGACAAGACTAGTTTATGTGTAGGTCGCAAGTCATTAGCTAAGCAAGAAGCCACTATTTGACACTTTGCAAATAGAAAAAGGTAAAATGTTGTAGATAAAAAACCAAATTTAGGACATAGATAGCTTTGACAAGAAAATTTGAAAGTTCACAGGCAAGATTCCTCGTAATGATTCCCTAGGAAATGAGCGAAAAGAAACAGAGAGCTAGGCGAAGATCTAGAACAACAGATTTTGAATTATTTTTTCACATGAGGAAATGTGTAGAGCCATGTGAGGATTTGCTAAATAGTAGACATATAGGGTTTTGACAAATAGGAAAGATCCACAAGATCTCATGTAGAGATTCTCACAAAGGCACGTGAAGACCTAGATAGTGTCACACGAAGAAGTGTAGCGCAAAATGTTCTTGCGCAAAATCTTGGAAAACTAAGTGTGAAAATAGAGGACTAGAATGAAAAGACACTAAACTTTGAAGATATTTTTGCAAGTTTATCATAGTTCTGGATAGATTTTTGTTTGTTTTGGCAAATTTTAGACATGTAATAAGATTGTTTTCAAGTTTTGGAAACCATTTTAGTTGTTTTGAACAAAATAGTTGGTTTCTAGATTGGTTTTTAGATAATCATGGGGAGCAAGCAATAGTCTCAAACAACCCGACTAAGGACAAAGAAACTCAAATGGGTTGGGTAATCCCTAACTTTAGTTTCTTTTGATAGATTTGGACAAGTTTAAGACTCAATAACAAACACACTTTTATCCCTAAAATAGAAAAATTGGTAGAGAAGGCAAAACCTTTGTCCCACAACTTATTTGCATGTGTGCACCTCACATAGTCGTGTCATCCCCTAGAGGGCACCCATGTTTTTGGTGTATTCAAAGGGCTCAATAACATATATGTTGAATGAACATGCTTGTGGTAGGGGTTAAGTGTATATACCACCTTCCAATGCCCAGTTGCATGCCTATGGTGAGTTCTACAGTAGAGATTCTTCCCCCTCCTTGCACAAAGATTATGCCTCCTTTTAGTGGTGAGAAACTAACTAAGAATTTTTTAATTGGCTTCTATTCATACTAATCCTTAGTGGCTTTGCAAGTGAAGTTGAGGCCAATAGCCCACACCAACATCAATAAGTGCACACACTTGACTAGCAAGACTAGGGTCGACACTGACCAGTGTAGCTTATAGAGCCTCTTCTTGATATGCGATGTCAAAATAAAGAAGATGAAATTAATATGGCTTTAGATTCATTTGCCCAACAAATCTTCTTTATTAGAGTGAGGTGGAATCTTTGGCAAAAGGAGTGTGCTCAATTAGGTCATTCCTGGAGGTTGGATCGCTCTAGCAAGCCCTCTAAAGGTTGACTTAGACTAGTGTTTTAAATCTAAGTGTCAAATTTTCTAATTTCCCTCAAGGAGATAGAGCATACTGCGCTACCTCATTTTCTTTCCCAAACATGCAAGGCATGTTAAATGAGTTAGCTTAATTGATCCCACCTTGGCCTATTCCAAGACTTTGAACCCTTAAAAGGAAATCATCTTCTCTTCATTAAACGGTTCATTTGGGAGAACCATTAACTTGCTTGCCTCCCTTGGATGCCATCTTTTAGAGGCTTCTAGGTTTTTGATTTACCCTCAGTCATGACTTCCAAGTGGTAAAGAGCATATTCCCCTATTCCCCTATCTTGCACCCTACAAATTTCACAAGCCCTATTTATACTATTTGTGGAAAAAAATAAAAGAAGACACAACACTTATGTGGGTTTGAAATAAGTTTTTGTTATGTGTATCTTTGACAAGCGTCCTGCATTCACACAGTCAGTACGTGTTTGAAATGTTTTGGATAAAAAGGTGTCTTCATCAAGTGTCCTACAAACAATGATTATGCTGCAGAAAAATAGAAATCCAAAAGATTTACTTCAGAGGAAAATTTTTAGTCAAACATCATTAAAAGCTGTAATATGGAAAACTGTGCTATTGCAAAATTTTGTGCAAAAACTTGCATAGACCCACATGAAGAAATAGAGTGCACTGCACAAGAAAACATGCCTTTATGCACTTCACATGAGAAAGTGTAGAGGAAGATGCTAAATCTTTAGATCTTCATGGAAAAATAAGATTTATTATTCGAAAATATGGAAAATCATACAGATGAATGCAACAGAATAGTAAAAATGCAAAAAAAAAGAAAATGAGGCCATAAAACTTGATTTTTCTTGCCCCATAGTGGGCACCACAAATGTGTACGTGAAATTCAGGCCTTAGATCCTCACACACACTTCAATATGGTTATTATATGTGAAACCATCCTAGAATGGACATTGAATTGTTCATCTAAAATACTTTAACAAATCGACCTATTGCCTTCTAAGTAGAAGGATTATGCCTTTGCTCTCAGAATGAGAAGCAAGCAACCAGACATCTAGAATGAAGGATTTATGTAGCTAAATGAAAGTGCAATTAATCTAGATGAAATGAAATTAAGCTAAGAAATGAAAGAGCATAGTGTGCTAAATGGATGCATATTTAAAATCTAAATGATATTACAATGCAAGAAATAAAGCTATGATAATGTGAGCAAGATGAGCAAGAATTCCAGCATAAGTTCAATGGAAATTCCAAAAGTTTCCTCCCTGTAATGAGAAATGGAGAGCTTCTATTATAGGATCTAAGAGGTGATCAATGGTCAAGATTAATTGATATGGACGACCAAGATTGAAGAGGAGACCCAGTCATAACGTAAACTTCCTCATGAAAAGGGAGTTAACTAGTTGCCTTTGAGTGAAAAAAGGAGTTAATTGATTTAATTTTGAATTAAAAAGGGAGTTAACTGATTTAATTCCTTTTCTAATTTTAGTTCAACTAGAGTTTCCATTTCTAAATTGAAGAGAAGATTTGGAGAGAATATTTAATTTAATAAAATAGAATATGACCTCATAAATATATAAACTTTAATTAATTGAATAATTAAATTCAATAATTAATAAGAGGAAACATCTTATTAAATTAAACATATTTAATTCCTTTGTATATTAGGTTAAGAGGTCATTTTAATTTAATTAAAGTAGAACATTCAGAGTTAAATTAACTTAAATCAATAGGTTTATGATGCTAATTTGAGTCGATACTTAGGAATTAAATAAGTAATATGATTAATGCAGATTAGGATTTTCTACATTTTGACACCTAGGTCAAGTAGTGATTATGAACATTGTAATTTTCCTAGTAAAATGGGACTTTGGAGTAAGTGAATAAACAAAAGTTTGTTAATATGGCAATGTGCCAATTTTGGGATATTGTAGGAGTATGAGTACTCATATGAATTGTCATGTTGACAACACAAGAGTTAGCAACTCATTTTAGCACATTGTGTCTACAACATTTGAGTTTGCATAATCAACTGAGTTGTCATGTAGAAAACACCATTGTTCACACTCTAATTAAGCACATGGTGTCTAGAACATCTTTTTACGTGACACGCTGATGTAAGATTATCTTCTCATCATCACACTAACTCTTATGCTCAATGGAGGATAATCCACTCATGGTTGACATGTGCTTAGCTATGACACTTATCATTTTGCTAAATCCTAGTCATTCTAGAGGCCTTTATATACAAGCACTTCTAGTGTACATGTACAATATCAATTATGGAATGATCTGATATCCAAAGATTCATACATCAATTAATTTTCATATTGTTATTATGATCATACATCATTTGGTCCATATTGTGCTTTGTTCTTGAGCTTCTTGATCTTGGTGTCCCTAAGGAAAATTCTTACATGGTATCAAAGCTATACCAAATTCTTGCACTAGTAATATGAGAACATCTAGGAAATTCCTCTACAACCTCCCAATGTGCTGCATCTCCCACTATAAAAAATGAATGCATTATGAAATGCCCCCAAGAAATAACTCTTCAATAGAAATAACCACATAGAAAAAACAAAGACCAAAATGGTGATCTACATACTAATATATTGTACATGTAGAGGATGATTGTGCACTATGCATTGCCAAAATTATAGTGGGATGTCAAGATGTGTGTGGCCTTGTTGAAGGCGACATTTGCACAGTATCATCAACATGACCTAGGAAAAATTGATGGAACAACATGAGGATATGATGAAAAAAATGGCCAAGTAGGAGATAGAACATGGGCATCACCTATGACACCTGAAGAATCCTCATCAGGATGAGAAGGCTCATGAATACACAAAAACCCCTATAAAACAACAAATCCAT
This sequence comes from Cupressus sempervirens, assembly GCA_028749045.1. Lineage (NCBI taxonomy): Eukaryota > Viridiplantae > Streptophyta > Pinopsida > Cupressales > Cupressaceae > Cupressus > Cupressus sempervirens. Next base: position 694,130,502 of record CM053784.1, read on the forward strand.
ATTTTAGTTAATGACATAAAATAGTATTAAAAAAACCATTATTGAGCCTTTTATAATTAAATATTTCATTACTACTTAATTTTAAGGCATCTGCATGGTCCAACAATTTCTTTTCCCTCTCATTTGTTTGAGAATTTGGAGAGCATATGTTGTTCTCATTGGGGTTTTGACAAGTTAGTGAGAAAACACTTAGTCATTATTTGGCAAAGATAGTTGGTCATTAAGGCATTGAGAAATTAGTTAGTGCAAAGTTATCCATGTGTTAAGAAAATAGTACGTGCCAAGTCATTTAGAGGTTGAGTGACAATAGAGAGTACAATTAAGGTTGAGCATCAGAAGCTTATTGATGCCAAGCAACCAATTTTGGACATGCAAGTTTGTAATGGCACAAACTTGTATGAAAACCATTTTTGGTTGACATAACATTTATTTTTTGATGTCAAGAGATAATGATCAAGTCATATCACACATTCCAATTTTAGCTAAGAAACCATTAAGAAAAAGGGAATCTTAAAGCAACAATAATAATCAACCTAAGCTATTGATTATGACCTAAGATTATCTCCAAATTCCTATTTAAGGAGGTAAAACCTAAGGGGGATTTATCATGAAGTGAAGAGAAGTATTATATGCAAATCAGAGTGAATGCTAAGTGGAGAGAAGGCATTCATGATGGAGAAGATGCTTAAGTGAAGGATAAAAAATGCTGAACCAATTGATAAGAAAAAAATCATTTGACGAGACAAGAATTGAAGGGTCAAAGATGAGAAATTAGATTAGAAGGATCAAGATACAACCAGTAAAGAGGAGATCTATTATCTAATAGAAGGTACTAACTGAAGGATTAGGTACTAAATCATTTTGATAGGTGATATAGGGTAAATCTCTTAACAAAGTAGTCCTAATAAACTTTTATAAATCTCCTAACAAAATGACTACTTAAATGTGAGTTTAAATCCTTTCATCAATCTAAGCCCTAATAGTCTTGTAAGCCTTTAATAGGGAAAAAATTTCATAGGGTATGATCATAGTTTATGATCAAAACTTTTTAGCCATAATTGGCTACACTTTATTGCTGCAGTACTGCATATTTTTGGGTGTCAGCCCCACCCAAATTTTACCTTCACCTTGGAAGGTTTCTGGGTAACCAAAATCTTTTGTGTTATGTGTTTATTTACATTATGCTATGGATGTGATGCATGGTTAGATATATTTTAGTTTATTAGATAAGTTATGAGATTGATGAATGGTGAAATATTTTTATTGTAAAAGTTTTAAGTGCTGATTCACCCCCCCTTTCAAAACTTACTTTCCCATTTATATTTCCAATAATTGGTATTAGAGCCTTGTTCTCTAGAAAGGAAAGTTTGACATCTTGAGAGGTAAGATCTTGAAGATGGAAGTCTACAAATTGGGAAAGACTATTGAGAACCAAAAGATTGAAAAAAAACTTGCCCTACATCAATTAGAGGATTTGGCCATTCAACAAAATGATACCCAATATCAAGAAGAAGACATTATAGAATTGTTTGAGGACAAGAAATCCAATGAATTTGATGTAGTAATTGTATATATGATGGAAAAGAATAGTGCCATAAATGAAGAAGCTAGGAATCTAAAAAGGGAACAAGAAACTTATTTAGTATTGTTATGTGACATATCTGAACTAAAAAAGAAAGCCAAGGAAGATAAAAGAATGATTGAAGAAGAAAAAATATTACTAGGAAACAAAATTGAGGAGAAGTCATCAGATGTGCAAAAATTGACAACCACTCAATTGTATTCAATGAATTTGTTGATGTTTGCAAATCAAGAATTGAATAGAAAAGACATTGAGATTGTAACTTTGAAATCATAGAATGACCTATTGCAGAATGAATTGAAAAAAAAGGAATTTATTGAGAGGTTTAATAAGTTGAGTGAAGCTATACATTAATTAAATTTTTTTTTTGAAAACACCAAGAACAAATGATGATACTACTAGATTGGGATATTCTACTACTGAGAAAGGAGAATCCTCTAAAAGTGGTGAACAAAGGATCGATAAGGGAAAAAATAACAAACCCACTTATCATGATTGTGGAAAAATAGGTCATACAACAAATATCTTTAGAAGTAATACTAGAAATGAAAACCCTAAGCAAAAATACAAGGGACAATGTCACAATTGTTAAAAGTAAGGACATCAGACACATGAATGCTTGATAATGACCATCAACACTTAGAAATTTGAAGGATATTGTTGCAACTATTACAAGTATGTAGACAAATCATATGAATGCATATCCAAATCTAAGTGGACATAAAAATAAAATAAAGGTACATCATCATGGAAATTCTTACAATTGGGATTACAATACAAGGTACTGTTGTCATGATCATAGAGAATATGGTGATGTTGCTATAAATTGCATAAGGACAGACTTTAGAGATAATTAAAATAAGTGGTTGAATAGAGAGATTGTATGCTTCAGTTGTCTTAAAGAAATTCATGTAAAAAAAACACTACCCAACTCAGTCATTTGCATCGAGCAATGAATTCAACAAAGCCAAAGGTAAGGTAGATGCTAAAAAAGTAAAGATCCATATGAAAAAAACATGGAGAAAGAAAGAATTTTGCAACACATCAAGCCAAGATAAGGTCACTTTATCTAATGGATCAGGTGATGACATCACCCCCAACTATGCAATTAGAGGTATTTATGGAACTAGCATTTGAAATGATATATTTTGGATCAGTTCCAGGAATTCAAGGTATGCAAAGGTTTTATTAGCCTAAATCAAGATACAATTTAATAGTTAGAAGGATGAGACATTCCTATCACTATGAGATATTCTATGTTATTGTTGAGCATCAGAGGTAATTGTTATGATAGCCAAGTAAGCCATATTGATCTAGCACAATGTAAGACCTGTGGAGACTGAGCTGAATTCTGTGTAAGCATAAAGCATTAAATGCAAGGTTTTCAACACTATATAGTTAAATTTTCAAGTCATTTTCACCTACTAGATGATTGAGAGAAACCAAGTGATTTGTGCAAAGAGATTCAACTAATTGCAAGGCGATTCAAGTATGTTATTTGACATTGTCATCAAATCTTGAGGTATTTTACTTGTGTCGAATTACTCTATTGTCATGAACTTCAAACCCTAGCTAGTTAAAATAATAGTGATTTTTTCAGCAATAGAGAGGAAGGAAGGAAAATAAGTTACAAATGTTCAATTAATTAGCAGCAATATACGTGAACCACCAAATTTTCAAGCTATACCTGAGATAGCTTACAAGGGAGACCCACCAGTTGTACTATCTACAATTTCATCAAAATCTTGATGACACACAATGTGATATGTTGTTACATGTGCAAGGTTGGAGAGATTTCCAACCTTGAAATAAGAGAAGCTTACTAGAAGCTATGCAAAAATAGAAATCTAAAGGAGGAGTATAATTTTTTTGAGTGAAAAGGGTTAATCCATGCCCTAGAATTCCCACAAGTTTTGAAAACAAAATAGATAGAGATAATCCTAAGCTGAATACATGATAATTATCTATAGTTAGAGAATTGTCTTGTCAAAATTATAAAGAGAATCATACATAGGGTAAGTAGGTATCCTACCCTAGATAGACCCAAGGCCTTGAGGCACGATGCCAAAGGGGCAATTGAAAAAACTATAGGAGTTATGTGGAACAAGAGGGGAATTTCCATAGATAGTAGCATAAACCCTATTATTGCATTTGTGATAGATGTTATTGCACATAAATTTTACTAGTCTAGCTAAATCATTAGTGTGCCATGTATATTAGACCTCAGCTACAAAATTGTAAAAAAGTTATCATAGTTACAACCTCGCCGAGTTACAATTACAACAACTATCAAGAAACCTAGGAGAAATCAGGAAAGCCAAAATTCCTCATGTAAGTTTGGTTCACTTCTTGTCTATATATTATTCTATGTGAAAATAAATTTCTCACATTCGGTAAAAATATATGGAAGACCACTTAGTCTATTGCCTAACAAATAGGGGATTTTATTAATCAATTGGGAGAAAAATTTGGCTCAGTAATGACTAGTTATTTTGAAGACTTCAAGAAGTCAATGAAGAAAAGATCAAGGATACCTATATCTCTAGTGTAGAAACATTACAATGATGTTTGTTTGCTAGTACATGTCAAATACACTCATGTATAGGTAGTTTTTCCTAGAGTGATATTGTTGAGACCTCTACCTTAGGAGGCGAATGTAGATGAAGCATCCACAACCATCATTGCATTACTAGTAGAGGACATAGACAAGAACACTATGCTATTTGGTAAGTATCAAGAAGAAAATACAAGGATAACTATCAAATTTTAGACTACTCCCATAGACAAGAAGAAAAAAAATTGATGAAGAAACTAAAGAACAAATTGGTAAAGAAGGTCAAGGACCTTTGTAGTTAACTCAAGGGTTAGGTGAAGTCTTGGATGCTTATGAGGAAGAAGTCAAGAAAGAGACTAAGAAAATAGGAAAGAAAAGAAAAAGATAGAATAAAATACAAAATCCTAAAAACACACCAAAGAAAGATGAAAAGAAGTTTGCTACACCTTTAACAAGGTCAAGCACTTGGGCAACCACTACACTAGCAAAAGAATCATAGTTTAAAGGAAAAAAGAAGGAAGATACTACATAGGTAAGCAAGCATACAAAGAGACCAAGGAGGAGTATATAACTACAAGATGCATTAGATGAAGAGAAGATTGAATCAATTCAAAGTGGTAAGTCATAATTCATCATGTGATATAGATAATTTTTGTGATAGTATAAAGGATAATGCATATCTGTCAGGATTTCAACATATTGATTTTGATAAGTTAGATAATGGAGACAAAAAAATATTGAAGAATATATATATTATATGATGGCTACATTCAAGACTACTCCATTAGAAATTTCAAATTCACTACCTAAGAGCTTGTATGAGCAAGTAGACTAGAAATGGAAATTCAACATGATGACTGAAATGAAGATAAGGGAGGCTACTTTAGCACAAGTTATGCCTACTGTAGATAATAATATAATTAAAAAACTTGTAGAAAAGTACAAAGGGGGATTTTCTCCTAAATACATGGCTTCTCACATTTTAAAGAATTAAGTGGAAGAGGTGGTAACACAAAGTACATTGTTTTGGAAATCAATCTATGGGTTGACCACAAAAGTAGTAAAAGAGAAGGAAGAAACAATACAGAAAGGCACAGAAGAGGACACAAATGTTAATGTATTAGAAACAAGTCTTGCACTTGATGAGAAAGAGAGTCAACAAGACTCTATGACTATTGAGGACATCACCAAAAAACACTTCACAGAATGTTAACCTACTCATTGAAGATGACATCAAGAAATTAGGACAAGAATATAGTAATGCATGTATTCCATGTGCTAATCCTATCTTGATAAGGGTTGATGAATCTCCTAAGGATAATATTTCACCCTTTAAGGAGCAAGAGAAAGATACATCTACTATGTCCCCACATGTTGTAGAAGATAAGGAGAAAGAGTCAGATGAAGAACCAACATGTCAGAATGAAGTTTTGGAGGAGAAAGATGAGCATGATAAGGATGATAATGAACTATCTTCAATGCCAACATTTATCTTTGAGATGAAAGTAGAAGAGGTAGATATATAAGACACATCATTGCCTAATCTACAAAGCTCAGATTTACTAGCAATAGTGGTAATTGATAAAGAGGGCGGTGTAGAAGAGAATAAGGGTAAAGAAGATAATCCTACACCCACCTCACTAAAATATCTTGAAGATCATAAGGAGGATGATCAAGGAGAAGAGAATAATAAGAATACTGAAACCAAGGGGTAGGAAGTCATATAGACACTAGTTACATTGCCAGTTACTACATCACTTCTCAGTAGCCGGACTCTTCAAAGACTAAGTACTCAAGTAACTCCTTTGCAAATATTAGTACCAAGTACTAGTACACCTAAGAGTTATGATACTACATCATATGAGGATTTTAGTTTGGATGAAGTGATTGTGTTTCCATAGTTCCATCCTACAACAATCACACTTGAAGAGATGGAAGTTCTTAAAGAAGCTCTACAAAGAAAGTCAAGGCAAGAGAAGCCTAAGAGGAAGCATAAGAAAAGATAGATTTTGCATGATATTAAAGATATTTTTGTAGAAGCTTTTGATATTTCAGATTCATTTCCTAATAAGTCTATAATTGAACAACTTATACATATAGTTGATAAGATAAAGAATGAAGACATAGAGACTACTGTAAAGTTATTGGAATGGTTTTAAAAGAAGTTTCACACTAAGGTCATGGATAAAATATCCAGTGCTATTGAACTCAAATAGGTTGACTTGTCAAAAAACATCGAGTGTGTGAAGAAAACTATGGCAAATATATATTCTCTATATACTAAACTTTGCAATGTTGATTTCTTTACTCAAGAAACTCAACAAACTATTGATAGCTTATAAGGAGAACTAAAGAGTACTAGATCCACATTGAAAACATCTCTTGACACAAGTCAAGTAGTTTTTTAGAGATTACTACTTACACAGGAAAGACTTACCTAGTTGCAAGCTAAAGATGCCAACATAAGATCAACTTTGATTAGTATTCAGTCCATGTTGACCCCTCACATGGAAGTTTTACAACAAGATTTCACATTTGCAGAACCATTGTTGAAGAAACATTCATATCTTTCAACTGAAGAAGGATTAGTGGACATGGTAGTCAATTTATAAATTTAGATTCAATCATTGGATGTAGCCAGAGATAATTGGGATTCTACATTGGGAATAATTATGTAGGTCCAAAAAATGTTTTTGGATAAATACACTATAAGTGTACTGCCCAAAATGATATAAGAGTCAAAAAGGGGGATTCTATGTAAAGAGGGGGATGCAATATATTTTGATAATATCTACTCAAGGAGAGTTATATAAACAAAATGCAATATTTACTCAGGGGGAGTAATAAGGTATGAGACAACATTATGTAGATTTTGTATTGACCAAGCTGATGTAGGGAAGGGAAGGGAAGAACTAAGGCCAAAGGCTCACCCAGCTATCCAAACCACCCTACAAGAGTTAACACACCAAAAACACAATGAAAAGAACAACAACCAAAGGAGGAGGAAGATAAAAACATTTCTATCTATTCATCAAATAATCAACATACATGCCTAGTTGTAAGGCCTTTTGTGTTATGACCAAATACAGAAAACTACAACTTCTAGATTCATGATCCGACTTTGATTTCACACTTTTAGACACATATGCATTCCCTTTTAGAATTCCCTCTAAGTCCTCTTTGTCCAAAAAAATACTTAACTCTAAGCCTAAAAACCCTATATATACTTACCAAAATGGCTTATAGATCATTCTAGTGCATTACATAAGAGGAAGGCTGACCCAAAAATGGTCTAGACACATCCCAAGAAAAGATCTTAACATAAATATCATGATCAAAGTAAATCTTGCAAGTTGGCTTGCAAAAATCACATCCAAATGTTGACACTCAGCAAAAATAGGAATTTTCAACACATGTAGGGTCATTTAGCATACACTAGGTAACTCAGCACATGAAGGGTCACTTGACATACACTGGGTAACTCAGCACATGAAGGGTCACTCGACATACACTGGGTAACTCGATAGCAACTGGAACTTGGTAGCAACTGGAACTTGGTAACAACTGGCACTTGGCAACAACTAGAACTTGGTAGCAATTGGAACTTGGTAACAACTAGAAACTAGAACTCAGTAATAATTGGCACTTGGTAGCAACTAGCACTCGGCAGTAACTAGAACTCGGACACTCAACAGTAACTGGAACTTGACAGCAACTAGCAAAATGAACAAGAAGTGTAGGATTACAAGTAAACCCAGGATGGTCCTGCATTAGACAACTAGGGATGGAAGAAATGATTCTCCTAAATCATTGAGATGCCACAACCTGAGTTGAAACCAACTTAGATTGAGAAATCCATGAAGCATCTTCAATAGATCTGTTCTTCCACTTCACCAAATATTCATAGTAATCTTTTCCTCTTATGCTCTTGCTGACTCTCTGCTCCAATATCTGCTCAACTTCTTCAATCTACATCTAAGGATAATCATCTGATATAGAAACTTCATCATTTGACTAATGATACTTATATAAATTAGCAACAGTTAATATAGGATATATATCCATGTCATCAAGTAACTCAACTTCATAAGCATTACCACTGTCAAACTTCTTCAAGATCTTACAAGGTCCAAAATTCATCATCTTCAGCTTACTATATGTTCCAATAGGAAATCTTCCTTTCTTCAAATGAACCATCACCTCATCACCAACTTGAAAATCATGATGCCTTCTTGACTTATCAACATTCTCCTTATACTTCTGATTACTTCGGTCCAACCTCAACTTCACTTCCTTATGTATAGACTCCATAAAATCAAAAAATTATTCTCTTGCAACACTTCACTTTTCTTCACTAGCAACATCTCTCAAATCTGATATACCTCTAGGCGACATTCTAGTAACAATCTCAGAAGGTTTCTTCCCTGTACTCCTATTCACAGAATTTTTATATGCAAACTCAGCTTGTGCCAACACTACTTCACAATTACTTGGCTTATCTCCAACTAAACATCTTAGCAAATTACCCAAGCTTCTATTCACAACCTCTATTAGTCCATCTATTTGTGGATGGAATATAGAACTAAACTTCAACTCAATACCCATCTTCTTCCACAAAGTCTTCCAAAAATTACCAACAAACTTACTATCTTTGTTAGAAATAATACTTCTTGGTAATCCATGCAATCTCACAATATCTTTAAGGAAAAGTTCAACAACATGGTTTGCATTTGATGTCTTCTTACATGGTATGAAATGAGCCATCTTAGAAAATTAGTCCACTACAACAAATATGGAATAATACCCCTTCACTATTTTAGGTAATTTAAGAACAAAATCCATACTAATTTCACTCCAAGGTTTCCCAGGAACAGTAATAGGTGTATACAAACCACTATTTTGACTTACTCCTTTTACAATTTGACAAATTCCACAATTCTTTACAAATTTTTGAACATCCTTATACATTTGTGACCAATAATACTTATCCTTTAGCAAACTCAATGTCTTATCAATTCCAAAATGTCCAACCAATCCACCACTATGCTTTTCCTTGATCAGATTCAACCTTATAGAACTTCTAGGAATACACAACTGAATCCCTTTGAACAAAATACCTTCTTGAATGAAATACTCATCATACTTACACATGTGATCTGTCAGATTTGGTTCTCTACACTCTCTCCACACCTTAGAAAAATCAGGATCAATATCATACAACTCTTTCATTTCATCAAAACCAAGAACTTCAAACTTGATTTCTGTCAACAAAGAATGTCTTCTACTCAATGCATTAACAACTCTTTTAGTAACTCCACTCTTATGCTTAATAACAAATGTGAAACTCTACAAGTACTCAACCCACTTCATATGTCTTTGATTTTAATTTATGTTGCCTTCCCAAGTGTTGTAACTCTTGATCATACATAGAATACTTCCTTTTAGCATCATTCAACTTTTCACTAAAGAAAGCAATGGGTTTACCTTCTTGACTTAATACAAATCCTATTGCGTTACTACTTGCATCACATTCAACTTGAAATACTTTGTTGAAATTAGGCAAAGCCAATACACGTAATTCAACAACCTTTTGTTTCAAGGTTTCAAAACTCTTATCAGCTCCATGTGTCCACTTGAATTCCTTTTTATCTCCTCTCATTGTCTTAGTGATAGCATTATGAAAAACAATAAAATTCCTTATAAACTTTCTATAAAAAATAGCCAAACCATGAAATGATCTTACCTCACCCACATTCTTAGGTGTAGGCCATTCCAAAATTGCTTTAACCTTCTCAAGATCCATCTTCAATCCATCAGTTGAAATCACAAATTCCAAATACACAATCTCCTCTTGCATAAAAGAACACTTTTTCAGATCAATCAACAACTTTGCCTCTTTGAAAATAATGTTCAATTTTGAACTTCACAAGGCATTGCTCACTTACCAATATCTTATGCTCATCTTTGATCCATGAAACATGATAGGTTTTAGGATGTTTTAGCCTCTATAACTACAACTTCGTAACTAGCTCTTCTAGTGCCAAATTTGTAGAACTTTCACTATCAATGATCACTTTGTAGGATTTTCCAGCAATCTTACATTTGGTCTTGAAAAGACTTCTCCTTAAAAAATGCTCCTCATCACTTCCCTTATTACATAAGATAATCCAGCCTTAGGTCCACTTGGTGAACTCTAAATGTTTCCTTGAATCACAATATTTCTATTATTTTGCCCACTATTAGAAGATCTACTTTCAAAGGATCTACGCCCTTCTTTACCACATCCAAGAAAATTACTATGGAAGCCACCTCTAGAATAAGAAGTACCTCTTCCTTGGTAAGATCCAGTACCTCATTAGTATGAGCTACCACCTTTCCACTCTATCTTGTCTTTGTCATCAATCTTCCATTCAGATTTACCTTTATCCTACACAAAATTATATGATCTACCACCTTCACCATAAGATCTACCTTTGCCTCTCTAAAATCTACCACCTCTACCTCTTTGTCTTTGTTCATGCTTCTTTGCTAAGATCTCCTAAAATTTTAAGCCATATTGATATGCTTCTTCAACACTTTCCAACTTCACAAAACATATTTCATCTTGTATTTCAGATCTCAATCCATTAATATACCTTGCAATTTTCTCAACATCATCATCCACATGTCCAGATCTGATGTCCAATCTATAGAATTCCTTTGTAATAACCCCAATAGGTTATAACTATTTCAAACACCAAAAATCTTTATACTTTAGTTGTTTGACATTTTGTCAAACACTTTGCAAGCAAGCTTTGATACTACTATAATGGCCCTCCTCAAATCTGCTCTCAAAAAATGCTGATGAAAGCTCAAGGAATTTCATCAAACAATTCACATGCAAGGGCATATGACTGATATAGTATTTCAGCTGGCTTTAAATGACTCTTTTTCAATGTGCATCAATGAGAATCTTGTGCTAGAAGACTCCAAATGAACTACACAATGGCCTAACAAGAGTGTGCTACTAATTTTGACAACATTTAATGCATATATATGATCTAAGCATGAGAAATGAACACCTACGGCCAACTGAAATTTTTACAAATGGTTGGTGTGCAAACTAACTAGCTGATAAACAATATTATTGAATTGCTTAAATGACACCAACAACTTTTATCTTCTTAATTTGCAATGAAATTTCTAATACAATGCTCATGAAATATGGCCAAGACTTTTGGCATTTACATGGATTACAAAATGATAATGCTGGTATAATGCACACTTAAAGCTAAAACTTATAACACCCTAAAAAAAAATACTAAAAAAGGAACCTGGTTGTAGATGGCTGTAATAATTTCCTTCAATGCTACCCCTTCTGCTTTGCTTTTTCAATTTTCTTTTTTGTCTACTTTTTTGAATCTGCTTTTTGAACTGCTTTTATGGATTGCTTTTTCAGCCTGCTTTTTTGGCTCTGCTTTTTTAGGTTGCTTTTTTGTATCTACTTTTTTGGACTACTACCATGTTGAATCTCAAGACCATATCTTTCAATGGCATCAAGATTTCCAGCTTGAAGGGATTTCGTCCTTCAAACTATTGAGACATAATCTCCAAAAAATTTCTCAATTTCTTTGATATTTCCAAGCATCCTTAAAAGAAGCTCTTCCATTTCTTTTATAGTGTTCTCACAAAGGCTCCATCCTTCGTTTGCTCAATGTGTAATAAAACATAACTCCCTTTATGTAACTTATGTCTCCAATGTGTTATAAAATAAAGGGGACTCTTTCAATTTAAATATCTCCCACAAACTATAGTCTATGCATTAATAAAGTTAAATATTTAAATTTAAATTTATAAAATTGCTTTATCAATGCATAGAAAATCTTATCAGTGATAAACAAGTCATCTTGTTGATTTTAAACAATTACCATCGACATACTGTTTCCACGGGATGTCTGCCCATGCCCAAGATGACTTACTATAAATAGTAAGTATGCCAAAAGTTGCCTCAAAACCCCTCAGAAAGACCTGCAACTAAAACTATCTAGGCCAAATGGCCTCTAAGTCCCTTTAATGTCCTGGTTAGCCTATGGGACCGTGGGGAAATAGGCTAACAAAAACATCATGCTATGAATGCTAAAAAGCGGACATTATAGTTCACCCTTCCCAAAATTGCTTGTCCCCAAGCAATGGTCGAACAACAACCCAATCAATCCACCTGGATCCCAGATGTAGTCATGAAATATACTGCTGTCAGTCAACATAGGCTCCTGCAACAACCTTTGAAAATTAACCAAGAGGAATCCATAATCAAATTGGTGAATACAACTCACCCAAACTCCAAATTTAGGAACCCATGAGAAACAAGCTCTCGAAATATCAGAACCCAAGTAGAGTAGATAACCCAAACTGCCAACATAGTAAATACCATCAACACATCCCACTAGCCTATGTGGAATGTACAATACAATTCTGCAATAATGATGAATACTCCTGCATGAAACTGTACCAAATACAAAGAATCCTCACACTACACACCTATTGCAATTAACACAACTCTGTAGATCACCAGTCACTGTCTCATAACCATAACACCCATGCACTGCTGATGGTGAATAGTCATTACATGGTAGATAGCAAAAACAAGAGCCCAGACCAAACCTATATGCCATTAACTCCTCAACACATGGATCAAAAGAAAATTGGTGAACATATCCTATAGTATAATGCTAATAAAAAGAACCAATCCTAGTCAAAGACTCATCCTGCAGACATGATACAACCAAATGTGATTGATCATCAACTAAGTTAGAGGATGATATAGCCAAGAGTGCAGAATAAACAACATCACTAGTCTCAATTCCCTCCAAGTCAAACATATCACAATGCTCAACTACAGGGCCCAACTCAGTTGAACCTGCCTCCAGTGGAAACAGACCAAATATGCCAATACTAGTGTCATGGACAGATATATCCTCATCTCCACTACCTCTATCAACCTTGACCATGGACATCTGCAGATCACCAGACACCACGATCTGTGATTGTATAGAATCTGGTAAAGACTACAGTCATTCTAACTCCATGGTCACCTTAGCTAAATGAAACTGTGACTCCTTGAAAGCCAACTATGTACTCTCAAGAAACTCAAAAGTCACCTCGAGCTGTTGAGTAAGCTCACTCACCTCATCTTCCTTGGCCAATAATGCATCATATGCTGTACTCCCCCACTCCATAAGATAATCTCTGTTGGCTACCAACTGCATATAATTCTTTCTCAAAATCTGAATAGCCTCCCATAAAGAGTGGATCTCTATCAAGGAAAGATAGTTGCCTCCCTGCTCATCAGTAGTAGGAGAACCCCATCCATAAACTACTAACAACTGATGAGCAGCATCAAAATGATGGTAAGTGATAGCAATGTCTCATTCACTAACTCTCAACTGATTAGACACATGATGGCACTGGCTAGACTGTCTCCTACAAACCTCCTCTGATGAATTGTCTAAAGGAGTATCCTCAAAGTTACTGGTCTCTAGAGTATTACCATCCATATGATGCGAATCAACTGCAAAGCTCATATCAACATACAGAGTATCAAAGTTTGTAGCACTACTATCCAACTCCTCTGTACCAAAAGAAACTACAAAGGAAACTAAGTCTTCAAAACTACCCACTACATCCTCCTAGATGTCATCAATGCCAATATGATCCTAGGACTCATCTGTACACACTGCCAAATATGAAAGATCATCAACACATTCCAACAAGAATGGTTGACTGGATATATGAAAAAAGCCCAACACTGGTGTATGAAAATTAATACCAACATTGGACAAGCTATTGGCATAAGAAAAGACAACACCGTGAAATTCGCTAATCAAATCCATGATAGCACCCAAACAATCACCACTACCAAAAAGTGAGAAAGATCTCCAATCAACTGAATCCCAAATGCCAATATAACAATCTTGAGTCCGTATCCGTAAACTAGAATCAGCTACCAACTCAAGAAAACTCCTCAACTGGGTAATATGACCAATACCAACTAACTCCACATACCTGTCTGACATTTTCCCTGTATCCTGGATGTGAATGCAAGATGAACTCGCAACATTATAAACGACCACATATGATCTGCCTGCTGCAGAAAGCTGAGTATCAGGAGTGCAAGATGAAACTAAACTCAACTCCATGCCATGCTTATCCCTATGTCTCTCCCAGTCCTGTAATGCCAATGGAGTATTCACCAAAGAATCTCGAGTGTCCTCAAGCTCGCAAGAAAGCTTGTCAACTTCCTCCTCCTTTCTCCTCAAGGCATCTGAATAGTCTCCGACAAGGCTAAGAAGATGGTCACGATCTGATAGAAGATGTAAATAAATAATGCAACTTCATCGTTCCCATTCCTTCCCTAATCGTTTGTAAGTCAACACAAGAAAACATTGCCTAAACTCCCTTATGTCTACCCTGTAACTAAATCATTCGAATGTGATCCTCTATCATATCCCGCATCCTGTCATGATAAGATAATGAATTCACAATACTATCTTTTCTCACCTTTAGCTGGCTAGACAAATCATTCAGAGTTCTACTAGCGTCAACCTCATGTGATGAAGCATCTAACTATGCCTGGTACTCTTTCTCAGCAAAGTCATGAATGCTCACTTTCTAATCAACTGTACTATCCTCAAACATGACAGTATCCTCAATTGCAGTAACTTCATCCAGCCCAACTGTACTAGAATCACTATTTGTGGCAATCATGCAATCTAGTGTGTTTGTGATATCACCTTTTGATGTAACTGGCTCAACTTGCACAACATCTTTAACCCCTTTTGCCTGTGAAGATGATGTAGATAAACCATTACCTGAAGATGTGCTAATGTCTCCCTGTATCAAATCCGCATGTCTGTTAAACTGATTATACAAGTTTCTGCCTGTCATAGGGAAGGTATGATCCTTAGGCCTATCAATCAGACACTTTAACCACATACATGCCATAGGTGAGAAATTCCTCTCTTTTGTCCAAACACACCATAAGTCTTCTGCCAAAAGTTTAGAAATTTCATCCTCCCCCTCAAACAAGATTGTGAACATGATGGAGTGAATTGATGCCAATACTCTGCTGGGATGAAACTCATCCATAATATTCCAAAATGTATTAAATATCCTGCGAATGTCACTAATACAACCAATTGCTAGCATAATATTTTCAAATCTACACCTTGCAAATACTTCAAGTAATCTTGCCCTCTTTGTGAAATAAGAGTCTCGAATGTTGTCCAACTTTTCAAAGCTTTTTACCATGGCATGAAGTACCTCTTTCATAATCTGATTGTCATAAGAATCAAGGCCAGCTATTATCCTCATGATTTCACTAATGCAAGAGAGAGTTGTAAGTCTTATTACCTCATCATGATGTCTCAATAATCGAGGCTTAGCCAACGAACGAAATGCTAGAGATAAAGTTGTTTGCATAGCATCTAGTCTTGACTGATCAAACTTGCCTCAATAAGTTTCCAACTCCTCCAAAGTTCTTAGAAGGTCCTCTGTTTGCTGAAATGGACAATCTAATTTCTTCTTTACATTGTGCATTCTTTCTTCCAAATCCTTGTCTCCTGTTAAAGCCATACTGATAATTGAATTCAATTTGAAATAACCCAATCAGGCTAGCAGGAAATCGGCTCTGATACCACTGTAATGGCCCTCCTCAAATCTACTCTCAAAAATGCTGATGAAAGCTCAAGGAATTTCATCAAACAATTCACATGGAAGGGACGTATGAATAATACAGTATTTTAGTTGGCTTTAAATGACTCTTTCTTCAATTTGCATCAATGAGAATCTTGTGCTAGAAGACTCCAAATGGACTACACAATGACCTAACATGAGTGTGCTACTAATTTTGACAATATTCAGTGCATATATATGATCTAAGCATGAGAAATGAATACCTACAACCAACTGGAATTTTTACAAACAGTTGGTATGCAAACTAACTAGCTGATAAATAATGATATTGAATTGCTTAAATGACACCAGAAACTATTATCTTCTTAATTGCAATGAAATTTCTAATACAATGGTCATGAAATATGGCCAAGAATTTTGGCATTTACATGGATTACAAAATGATAATGCTGATATAATGCATACTTACAACTGAAACTTATAATGCCCTAAAAACAATACTAACAAGGGAACTTGGTTATAGATGGCTGTAATAATTTCCTTCAATGTTGCCCCTTCTGCTTTGCTTTTCTGATTTTCTTTTTTGAACTGCTTTTTGGGATCTACTTTTTGAACTACTTTTATAGACTACTTTTTCAGCCTGCTTTTTCGGTTCCACTTTTTCGGACTGCTTTTACAGACTGCTTTTTTAGCCTAGTTTTTTGGTTCCTCTTTTTTGGACTACTTTTTCATATCTTCTTTTTCAGACTGCTACCATGTTAAATTTCAAGACCATATCTTTCAATGGCATCAAGATTTCCAGCTTGAAGGGATTTCGTCTTTCAAACTATTGAGACATAATCTCCAAAAAATTTCCCAATTTCTTTGATATTTCCAAGCATCTTTAAAAGAAGGTTTTCCATTTCTTCTATAGTGTTCTCACAAGGGCTCCATCCTTCATTTTCTCAATGTAGGATAAAACATAACTCCCTTTATGTAACTTATGTCTCCAATGTGTTTTAAAATAAAGGGAACACTTTTAATTTAAATATTTCCCACAAACTATAGTCTTTGCATTAATAAAGTTAAATATTTAAATTTAACTTTATAAAATTGCTTTATCAATGCATTGCAAATCTTATCAGTGATAAACAAGTCATCTTGTCAATTTTAAACAATTACCATCGACATACCGTTTCCATGGGATGTCCGCCCATGCCCAAGATGACTTACTATAAATAGTAAGTATGCCCAAAGTTGCCTCAAAACCCCTCAGAAAGACCTGCAACTGAAACTATCTAGGCCAAATGGCCTCTAAGTCCCTTTAATGTCCTAGTTATCCTATAGGACCATGGGGAAATAGGCTACCGACAACATCATGCTATGAATGTTTAAAAGGGGACATTACATCCTTAGTATACTCTTTCACAGTCATGTCCTTTTGTTTCAAATTTTGAATCTTTCTCAAAAAGCTAATTTGGTAATTAGTAGGAAGGAATTTGTTCTTTACCTTGTTCACCATCTTTGGCCAAGTTCTAATCTTCTCCTTTCCTCTCCTTTGTCTATGAGTTTGCAAATGTTCCCACCATAGTGATGCATGACCTTTCAACCTAGTGACTGCAATCTTCACCTTTCTATTATCAAGTGTGTTTTCATACCCAAAGAACTTCTCGATATCTAAGATCCAATCCAACACAACATTGGTATCCAATTTTCCATCATAAGAAACAACTTCTACAATAGGCTTTGAATTTTCCCTAGACAACACTTGCAACAATCTTTCCTCATCTTTATCTTCTTTAGGTTCTGGATTATGGTTTGGTGCTGCTGTTTCATCATTACTTACATCATCAAGATGTGCTCCTCTCCTCTAGGCTATCTCCATAGCATCTAATTTGGCTGCAATTTGTTTCAACTGATCCAATATGGCATTATGAGTATTCCCTCTACCACAAACCATCTTTACAAATTAGGTTCCTACAAGATCATAACCCCTGTACAAGTTATAGGTCAAATTCGTAGATATGCCACCCTTCAACGAAATCTAAAATATAGTTCTACATGATCCAATCTCCATAAGGATGAACCTTAAGCTCTGATACTGACTGACACAGGGAAGTGAAGGGAAGAACTAGGGCCAAAGGCTCATGTAACTATCCAAAGCACCCTGCGAGAGTTAACACAGTGGAAAAATAACACAAAGAGAAACAACCAAAGGAGGAGGAAGAGAAAAACACTTCTATTGATTTATCAATAATCAACATATATGCCCAACTATAAGGCCTTCTAGCTTACGACCAATAGAAAAAAATACAACTTCCAGATTCATGATCCAACTTCAAATTTGCACTTCCAAACACATATACATTCCCTTTTAGAATTCTCTCTAGGTCCCCTTTCTTCAAATAATTACTTAACTCTAAGCCTAAATACCCTATTTATCCTTGCCAAAATAGCTTATAGATCATTCTAGAACATTACATAAGAGGAAGGCTGACCCAACAACAGTCTAGACACATCCCAAGAAAAGATCTGAACATAAATATTGCAATCGAAATAAATCTTGCAAGTCAGGTCATAGAAATCACATCCAAATGCTGACACTCATAAAAAATAGGAAAACTTGGGACATGAAGGGTCACTCAACATACACTGTGTAACTCGGTAGCAGCTGGAACTCGGTAGCAACTGGCACTCAAAAAAAATTGGAATTTGGTAGCAACTAGAACTCGATAACAATTGGAAACTAGAACCTAGATAATAATTAGCACTCGATAACAACTAGTACTGAACAGTAACTAGAATTCAGTAGCAACTAGCACTCGACAATAACTGGAACTTGGCAACAACTACTAGAATGAACAAAAATTGAAGGAATAAAAGGAAACCCAGGATGCTCCTGCATCACAAGCCGATAGTATATATTGCCTAAATTTTGTATGCTACACAATATATATGCCACGACAAAGTGTTTTTCCACTCATGTCAAAAAGGTAGATTTTTTTTATCTCATTATGGTTTGGACAAGTTAGTGACAAAACACTGAGTCATTATCTAGAAGAGTTGGTCGATCATCCAAGCACCAAGAAAATAGTTAGTGCTAAGTTATCTAGGTGCTAAGAAAATAGCATGTACTATGGCATTTAGAGACCAAGTGACAACTGAGATCACAATTAAGGCTGAGCATTAGAAGCTTATTGATGTCAAGATAATTTTTTTGGACATACAAGTTTGTAATGACACAAACTTATATGTAAACCATCTTTGGACAACATAATCTTTATTTTGTGATATCAAGTGATAAGGATCAAGCCATATCACATATCCCAATATTACCTAAGCAACCAATAAGAAAAAGGGAAGCTTAAAGAGGCAATAATAATCAACCTAGGTTGTTAATTATGATCTAAGAACATCTCCAAATGCCTATTTAAGGAAGTAAACCCTAAGGGGGGGTTATCATGAAGTGAATAGAAGTATCATATGTGAAGCAGAGTGAATGCTAAGTGGAGAGAAGGAATTCATGATACTAAGAAAAAAATTAGTTGAGGAGACAAGCAATGAAGGGTTTGAGAAGAGAAATTAGATCATAAGGATCAAGATACAACTAGTTAAGAGGAGATATGTTATATTGTAGTAGGTGCTAACTGAAGAATCAGGCACTAAATAATTTTGATAAGTGATACAAGGTAAATCTCTTAATAGAGTAGTCCTAACAAACTTTTTTAAATCTCCTAATAGAGTGCTTACTTAATTGTGAGTTTAAATCCTTTCATCAAGGTAAGACCTAAAAATCTTGTAAGCCTTTAACAAGGAAAACCTTTTATAGGGTATGATCATAGTTTATATCAAAATTTTGTAGCCATAATTGGCACACTTTATTGTTGCAGTAGTGATTTGTGGGTGTCATCCCCACCCCAATTTTACCTTCACCTTGGAGGGTTTCTGGGTAACCAAAATATTTTGTGTTATGTGTTGATTTACATTATGCTATGGTGTGATGCATGGTTAGATATATTTCAGTTTATTAGATAATTTATGAGATGGATGAATGGAGAAATATTTGTATGGTAAAATTTTCAAGTGTTGATTCATCTCCCCCCTTAGAATTTATTTTCCCATTTATTTTTCCAATAGCATATTGTTGAAAAATTAAAAAATTTGGATGTAATTCATGGATTAATATCTTAATCGTAGCGACCAAGTTAATGGATTCTATGATAAAAATATTATAGTCTGACTTGTCAAAGCTCTCCTCCATGATTGGTGCAGGTGTCAATCCTTTTCCTTGATATTCTGGCTATTAAAAAATTATTATTAACACTATAAAACTTTCTCCAATATACTCAAGAAAAGAAAATAATAAAATAATATTTTTCTTCTATCTAATTTGAACAATTACAATGAGGTTTACTTGATAGGAAGAAGAAATGGGATTATCAACATACTTGTTGGTGCTATGTTGATCCATGTGGCCTTGAGACAAACATGAAATATAAAACATGTTAGGAAAAATTAATAATAAAATTTTGTGAGTCATTGTTTGGAGGTTGGTTTAAGCAATGCATAGTACATACCATGCCCATGGTAGTAGGTTTGTTTGTATTTGTGCAATTCAAATTATAATCAATGATCAACTCTTCCCTTACATGTATTGTTTTTATCGAACATATACAAATACATGATTTCCCTCATGTGCCTAAAATATGCAATTGGGTTGCTTAAGAGTTGACCCAAGTCACATATTATTTATAAAACCTATGATATTCCTTGTCTTTTTTTGGCCTTCCATCAATGTATTTCGCCAATCTTTTAATTTGATTATTGGTTTTTTGTTGTATATAATTTGCAGAGAGTGCATACCTACACATAGTCTTTTCATATCAAAAAATATGCATCTAAATAAGAGAGATATCTTACAATACATTAATCTTACTATTCATAATATTATTAAATAAACTATCTCCATACAATGTATTGAATTATACCTATTGATCCATAAGACTATGAGGGATGTTTGGGAAAGTAGATCAGGTTCCTATATATGTACTACAAGTATATTATGTTAGCTAAAAATTATACAATACATATACTATAATGTGACCATGGTTGGTACAATGTCTCTTTTTTTTTTTGATGTCAACTCTTCTAGTCTTTAGGCCCTTGAAATTTTTACAAGTTAGAATAATTTTGTGGTTCCACAACACACACCCCATTTTTTACTTTGGAAATGGGGACTCCCCTTTTATGGCTAACAAAAGGTGATTCATCAGAATAGGGTATCCTCCAAAACATTCCTCAAGGAGTGAAAATTTTGTAGTTTGGGTTTAGGAGTCTAGTTAGTTAGCATCATTTTTAACCCCTAGCACTAGTATACTGATGTTTATCTTTCAATTAGGTCATTATGGCATCCTCATCATCCATAGCACAAACACTTACAATGGTATTACATGTGTATTTTGAAAAAAATCTCATTGAGATTTTAGATAAAATTAGGAGTTTAAGTTTATGAAAATGTTGGGCTATAAAGTGAGCCTAAATCATCACAAAGATCAAAATCAATACACTAGAGCACTCCTAGACCCTGTCTGATAAAAACCAAGAAACCATTTTAAAACTGAGAACTTTAATTTTTTGGTGAATTGAGCACCTTTCCCACTTCCTTGAAAGTGTGTAGGTGTGTAATTTTAATATTTGGTGAAGGAATTATCTCTAGAATGTGTGCATAGGTGCACAATTCTAAAGTCTTGAAGATGCCCAAATCCCAAAGATGCTAAGGTGCAAGTGCACAATTTTACAAAGTTTTGAAGAGGAAAGCATAAAGGTGTGCAAGGTGTGAAAATTGGCCTAAATCATCAAAAATATTAAAATAAGTACACAAGAGTGATCTAAAACCCCATTTGAGAAAAACCCAAAAATCATTATCAAAACTGAGAGCTTTGATGGTTTGGTGAATTGAGCAAGTTGTGCGCTTCCCTAAAGTTGCGCAGGTGCACAATATGAAGATTTAGTGAAAGGATTATCTCTAAAGGTTCCCAGGTGCACTCATCTAAAACATATAGAGGCCCTAGAGTTCCCAAACATGAACATGGCTTCCTTGTCTTTTGTAGCAACTAAGATCAAACTCAAACCCATGACTTCAAGTTACAGGGAATGCCCAAGAAGTCACACTTCATGATTTCCATAGAGAAGTGAGGAAAAGTATGAAGCTTTAGATTTTTAATATCCTCAAGAAATCACCTCCACCATCCAAAATTTCAAAGGTGAACATCCACGCATCATTTTGGTTGAAGGTCAACAAGACACAGATGATGGAAACTGAAAATTTATGGAGTTAGAAAAATTTTCACTTTGGAAAATTGACGCTTAGATTTGTTTTTTGATTTTTGGGTCATGTCACCAATGTGTGTAGGTGCATAGGTGCACTTTTTGAAGGTGGCCTAATAGTTTTGAAGAAGGAGTAGTACATTGATAGTTAACTACCATATGCTATTTTAGAGCATTTCATGCATTGAAAATACATTTTGACGACAATTGAAGTCCTAGAAACACCTAGAGGAGGCTGAATTTCCACTTTTAGAGCTCTTAGTGACTCCTAAATCATCTCATGGCTTCTATCTTCTTATCTTCTCATTATTTTATTCTTTTAAGTGATGTAAAGACTCATGCACGCATTAATTGATATAAGCAAGGGTGGAGACCGACTTAGCATTATTTAAAGAGCCAATTTGTATAATTAGCTTTATTTTATTAGTTTTTTAGCATAAGTTTACATTAAAAGATCTTTCAATCCTAACACAAAGGGAGGAGATGATTTCTTCTAAATACATGGATGTAATATGTACTCCAAGCCATTATTTGGATGCAATAATATATGCTATTTGTGATATGATTATGAGTCTAGTTATTCTTACAAAAGTGTTATTTTTGTGAATGCTTGTTCATGAATAATAATGGAGCCAAAGGTTTTATTGTGTTGTTATGATTGTGCAATATTTTAGTTCTAGCATTTTCCTTATGTTAATGAATTCTACTTCTGTGACAAATTGGAGAAAGGATCATCTTTGTTAATACATATTTTTTTGTCTCATGTGAGTGCACTTTCTGTGGCCTCATGATTTGATGAAATTAAAACATCTTTAAGTTATTATTGAAGTTTCCATTGACGATTGTATCAGTGGAGTTGAGGAAGAATTGCTACTAATTTCATTGGTTTCCTACCAAGATCCTTTTTATAATTTAATTCACAGATATATTGCTACTTTTACTTATGTCCATTAGGAATTTCCCTTTCAGTAATTTTCCTAAAATCTCTTGTTACTCTATCTTTGTTATTTTATTTTCAAACATTTGGTTAAAATATGAATTCATATAGTTGTATTGATAAACTACATTCATCATAAAAAAAAATATATAAAAAAATATATCTTCCTTTGTGGCTACATTTCACCAATAGGTGTGCAGATTGGTTGGTACCAATAAAGTCCTCCATTGTGAACATATACATTTATCTTCAATTGAGTTACCTGGCAAGTTGAAAAAAACCATCCGAAACCTTAAAATTGGTCATTGATTAAATTTTCAAGAGAGAGATCCAAAAGGATTTTTGTTGTTAAGCATTGTACAAAACAACTGTTCAAAATAAGTGGCGATAGGAGGGCCCAAAACCATTTTTTCCAAAAAACCAAAGTTGTTTGAAAATTCTGCAATTTTTGGAAGTTCACAATTTTTCCAAGTCTGTCATTGTTAGAAGGTTTTCTTTTTGAAGGTGCACTTTTTAAAAATGCTCTTTTTTTAGGTGCACTTTTTAGAAGATGCACATTTTTCATAGGTGCTCTGAGATTCATAGTGTGCTTCCAAGAGGTGTACAAATTGGAAGATCTTGAAAAACCATATCCCTTTCAATGATGATTGAGGTCTTCACTTGACAAAAATGAGTTCTTTGGACTTAGTCATTTTTGCAAGCTTCACAATTATAAAGGGATATCTAGGATCCATCCTCTCACATTGCAAATTTCATCATCATCATGCACTCTACATTCTACTTCACACATTCCCACCATTATGCACCATGGCTTTCTTCAATGCCCAAAGTTAACCTTTGAACCTAATTAGTCCATTACTATAGTTTCCTTACTATATCATGGGAGGCTATCATCTACATCTATTTTGGAATAATGGATTCATTAACTTCTATTTTTTAAAAAAGACTCCCATGTAGAGACATTGATACCATTGAAAAGGTCTTCAAAGAGGTTGTTACATTCACAAAGTAGTTAGATACCCATGGTGGAAGGAACTTTATGTCTTCCTTCACTTTGAATAATACAATTGCCATACTGATGCATGATGCTCCTAGTTCTATATCTTTCTTTTGGCATCAAAGTGTGGGACATACTTTTCTATCTACCAAGGGAATCTGATGCAGGAGCATCTTGCATGGGAAAATTAAGTTAAAAAAAAAAGAAAAAATTGTGGAGGAGAGAGAAAGTGATGAAAATAGAAATAAAATAATAAAAATAGAAAAATAGGAAAAAAGGAGAAAAGCAGAATTTCTATTTTCAAGGTGCATAGGTGGTGTAAATAGAAAAATAAGAAAAATAGTTGTCATTCCATTAATCGAGGTGTATAGGTGGCAACTTACAAGTTTGTGGAAAGTTCCTTAAATCATGCATTTAATTTTTGTTGTGATCCATAAAGGAAATGCAATTTTCTAATTGGACCACATGGTGGTGCTTAGTTGTATTTAGGTAGAAATTGTAGAAGGTTGTGGATATTCTAGAATGTTGCGGATAAATCATGCCTTGGGTGTCAAGTGCCTATTTAAGCAAGCCATAGGAACATTTGTGAGCAAGCTCTCAAGGTGAAGCTCTTCAAATGTAACCTCTTGTAAGGAATTTGGAGAAGTAGAAGTTTGGGAAGTAGAAGCTCTTTTAGTATAGCCTCTTGAAGGATAGGCTCTTCTTGTAGAAGCTCTTAGTGAGAAATTTCTCTTATATTGTAAGAATTTGGAGTCCTTTCATTTGGAGAATATTGTAATGAATTTCAAGTATTAATGGATGCTTTATGAAGAATTTTGTCATCTCTTTGTCTCCATATTGTTGATCTTGGTTGTGAGTTGGTAAGGGTGGTGTGGCCCTACATTACATACCACCATTTCTAGTAGGAGCATCTACTATGCCCAATCAAATGCCCCTATTGAATGCAGTACCTTTACTAAAATAGGTTACTACTGCTCTAATGGTAACAATTATATATTTAGGATATGAGCCCCAAAAGATTGGATTCTTTGAGTAGAAGACTTTACCACCTACTAAACTCAAGAAAAATATGGCTAGTGAGTATGAGGTTGTGAAGAAGACAATGTCTCTTCTATCCAATGAACTCATCAAAATAAAGTTGAATTCCTCAAGAAACCAAGGTGATAATCCAAGATAAGTTTCTACCAAAAACAATTATTCTAAAAATTAGAGCATAAATTATGGCCCATATGGTAACATCAACAATGAGAATAATGGTCTCATAGGTATGAGTCCAAGTGAAAATGGATATGGGTACAATAATGTTTTAGATAAACCTCTTCAAATCATAGAGGAAAAACCTTTGGAGTTGAGTGTAATGTTGTTTGAATCATATGATAAATATATAGGAGGACAAAATGATGAAGATGAACAAAAGGAGCTTATGTTCCCATTCAATGAAGAGAAAGAGTATGGACCCTCTAGGATACATGTTCTTTGTAGAAATAATATGAAGATAAAAAGATTGAAATGAAGAGAAGAGTCTCTAATGGTTGATGTCTCTATATGGTTGCATCATACTCCTCCATATATTAGGTTTACAACACTCCAATGCATTATGAGGCTCTAAAAAAATTTACCCTAATAGTTTAGAAGGAATTACATGTAAAGGATGAGGTTTTGAAAGGTTTTTTGGATAACATAACAATAAATTTGAAGTATCTTGGAGAAGATTAGAATACAAACATCCTTTTTCTTCCTAACTATTGTCATCCCCATCAAAGGATTCATTTAGATTTGGAATGTGCTAGTTTCCAAGATGTAGTATCTAATGTTTTAGCACAGATAGATAAACCTATTGAAATTGTCAGAAGTAAAGAAATTGTTTCAAGAATTGATGTTTTGATAAGTATAGATATACTAGGTTATTTTGAGGTTCCAAATATCTATAGAGTTGCAAAAATTCTCAAAGTTTCAAAAAATGATGGAAATGTAGAGGATCCAAAGGTTCGTGGAATTTTTGAAATAGGAAGTCATCAAGAAGAAGATAAAAATGCTTCCTACTATTATATTTCTCCCCCATTGGATAAAGATGAGGTACCTCCCTTAGAACAAGATATGTCATTTGATGAGATCTATAGAGTGCTTATATTGGTCTCAAGCTTGAGTAAGAAAATATCATTTTATGGGTATTCTACAATATATTAGACCATGCAATAACTGAGTGATGTAGAATCATCCATTTGGGTTCCATTAGAAAGTAAGTTGTCCTAATTTCTTGTTAGCTTGAGAGATCGCAATGGAGGGTAAGTATGATTTTGAACATGATTCTTTGGTATAGGAGGGAAGAAATACCTTGATTAGTGCTATTAATGAATCTTGTAATTTGAAAGGAAGGCTCATGATTGAGTTTTCTAGTCCCAAGGAGCCTAAAGGTGACAATTCATGGTTTAAGGCTAATGATGGTGATAATAAGGACCATAAATACAATGTTCTATCTTTTGGGTCTTTTTCTCATAACTATATGACATCATCGACACTAGTGTTTCCATTTGCAGATGGAGTTGTTCACCATGAGATAACACCACTAGAAGGAGAAATTACAATGTGTGACTGTACCCCTATGGTTGGGGACTCACTAGTTTAGGTGATATTTTCTATTATCCCTCTCAGTATGATGATTTTCAATTTGAATATGATGCTAAAGGTAAGAAAACTTTTTTGTGGATTAATTATGGCCATGGAGAGTTACCACAACTTCTGATTTTGTGTAATTTGTGCCCTGAATTTGGACCAAGATTGCCAAATTTTATTTTTTTGAGTACAAAGGCAGGTCAACATTCTTTTAAAACTATATGGGTTGGGTTATTACTATTGAAAATAATGAGAAATCTACTGACAAAAACCCCACATTCTTATTATTCATGGTTTTCTATATATACACTTTTGTTTTTACTTTTTTAGTCTTTTTAGTTAGGTGTTAGTTTTCTTTGTGTTGAATCTATTTTGTTTGGGTTTTTTCATATTTTTTCTTCTTTTTCTTTCTTAGTCTTTGAGTTAGGAGTCACCATGTTTTGTTGAGGTTGTTCCCAACATGTGGTCCACCCTAACTAGTCTCGATTCTTGGAAGAGGTGTTTCTTCGTCAAAGCATTTGGATAACTTTGTTTCTTGTACAAATGAAATACAGATGTTGATTGTAGGTAAAGAAGACTTTCAGCCTTAAAATAATATCCTAGATTGATCACTCTCAACACTTTAAAAATTTAAATAATTTCTCATCTAGGTTGCTTTCAACCCAGGTGGATATTTACTAAGGGATAGTCCAAAAATTTCTAGTTTGAATAGAGGATTTCCCCAGGGGCTTATTAAAATCACTTGTTGGAATGTGAGTTTCTAAATGTTCATTAAAAGAGGAACACACAAATCATTATATTGGAAAAGGTCCATAAGAAAGGAACATCAACATATTAACCACACAGTCTAATCATTTTCAAGAGAAAATAAAAAATGGTGCCATCAAATAGGATTCCATAACTTGGTATGAACCAAAATAAGGTGATCAATGGGAGCTTGCACAATATAACCACTAACTCACTTCAAATAAACAAAAGTTTCAAGGAAGAATCAAGTGGAAATGCATGAGCTCTATGAAGTTTACAAATGGATCACCAGAATTACAAAAGATAAGTAATTAATGACTCATTAAGATTCCTCTGGATGGTTTCTCACATCTGGTCATATAGAGATTCAAAATTTGTTGATGGAGATTTCTAAAACTTTCATTGGATAGTGAAAGATTGTTTCTATGTTGTTGCACACTTGTGATGGTTGGCAATTAGGAGTGTCAAGGGAATTAAGACACTGAACACACACTGAGCATGAAAATTAAAAAGTTTGAGTTTCTTGTTTGAATTTATCAAAAGCCACTAGTGACATCTAGAATCAAGTTGCAAACTTGATACAAGTTTAAAAATTGCTTGCTGATAAAGAAATGTCTTTATCATTTCTTCCTTTTGTCAGGGTTATTTGTTGTTGTTCCACAACACATGCCCCATTTTTGAATTTGGAAATGGGGAACCCCCTTTTTTTGGCTGAGAAAAGCTCATTCTTCTAAATAGGGTATCCTCTAGAAGGTGCCTCTGGGTGTGGAAATTCTATAGCTTGGGTTTAGGAGTCTATTTAGTTAGTGTTACGTTTAACCCCTAGCACTATTATATAGATGTTTATCTTTTGTGTAGGTCGTCATGGCACCCTCATCATCCACAACACAAAAAATCACCATGGTATTGCATGTGCATTTTCAAAATAGGTACCTTGGGATTTCAGATAGAAGAAATAAGAGTTGAGGTCTATGATAATGTTGGGCTATAAAGTGATCCTAAATCATTAAAAATATCAAAATTAGTACACTAGAGTGCTCCCAAACCCTATCTGATAAAAACCTAGAAACTATTTTCAAAATTGAGAACTTTAATGTTTTGGTGAATTGAGCACCTTGCGCACTTCCCTCAAGGTGCACAAGTACAAAATTTGAAAATTTGGTGAAGGAATTATCTCTAGTAGGTGTGCAAGTACGAAGGTGTACAGAAGAAGGCCAAAGTCCCAAAGATGCTTAAGGTGCACAAGTGCACAATTTTACAAAGTTTTGAAGAGTAAAGTGCATAAGTGTGGAAATGGGCCTAAAATGATAAAAATATCAAAATAAGTATGCAAGATTGATCTAAAACCTCATTTGAGTAAAACCCAAAAATTGTTTTCAAAATGAAGAACATTGATTTTTTGGTGAATTGAGCAACTTGTGCATTTCCTTGAAGGTGTGTAGGTGTGCAATGTGAAGATTTAGTGAATGAATTGTCTCTAAATGTGTCTAGGTGTGCACATCTAAAAAATATAGAGGTCCCCAAGGTTCTAAACATGACCATGGCTTCCTTTTCTTTTGTAGTAGCTAAGATTACACTCAAACCCATGACTTTCAAGTTATGTGGAATGCCCAAGAAGTCACACTTCATGATTTCCATGGGGAAGTGAGGGAAAATTATGAAGATTTAAACTTGTTATCTCCTCAAGAAATCACCTCCACCATCCAAAAATTCAAAGGTGAACATCCACAGATCATTTTGGTTGAAGGTCAACAAGACCCAGATGATGGAATCTAAAAAATTGTGGACTTACAAAAAATTTCACTTTGGAAAATTGACACTTAGTTTTTTAAAAATATTTTTGGGTTTTGTCACCAAGGTGCACAAGTGCACTTTGTGAAGGTTCTCTTTTCTCAAAGGTGCACCGATAGTTTTGAAGAAGGAGCAGTGCACTGACAGTTAATTGCCAGTTGCTATTTTAGAGCATTCCATGCATGGAAAACACATTTTGACGTCATTTCAATACCCATAAATGCCTAGAGAAGGTTGCTTCTCTATATTTAGAGCTGTTAGAGATGCAATGAGGGGTGAAGAACTAAGACCAACAACACACCCAACTCTCCAAACCACCATGCAAGAGTTAACATAGTGGAAGCAAACACAAAAAGAGAACACCACAGAGAGATAGAACAATATTCTTTATTGATTCATGAAAATATTATCATACATGCCTAGTTGTAAGGCCTTCTAGGTTACAACTAGATACAAAATACAATTCCCAGATCCATGATTATACATAAATTTTCATTTCTAGGCATGTATCCTTGTTCAATAAATCTCTAGTTCTCTCTAAGTTTCCCCTTTTCCTAAAACTCAATCCTAGGCCTCCTTAAGTACTTATGCAGCCACAAGTTGGCCTATCACAAAACTAAACCTTACATTAAATGTATGCACAACCATAAGTTGGCTCACAAGAAAATATTAAATACCTATACCAAAATTAAATGTGAGCAAGGTCGGCCCAAACTGGAACCAAACATAGACCACTCAAAAAAAGAAGACTACACAAAATTCACTGGCACTCAACAACCTCATGAGCTTGGCATCAAAAGAGTTAGTCCGTAGCAACTACAAACTCGACATCCTCCAACAGTCGGCAACCATGGAGAACTTAGCAAGCAAATAATTTCTCAATAACCAAAGGAATCACTTGACAACAACTAAGAATGTGACATCAACTAAATGCTCAACAATCATAGAAGCTCGACAATGCAAGACATTTCAACTTGTTAGAAAGGAAAAATGAGAACATGCAAGATATCAATGCAACCTAGGATGCTCCTGCATCAGAGAACCAGGGTTGGAAGAAATGATTCTCCTGAATCATTAAGACATTACAACCTAAGCTGAATCCAACTCAAATTGAGAAATCCATGAAGCATCTTCAATGGGTCTGTTCTTCCACTTCACAAAATATTCATAGTAATCTTTTCCTCTTGTGCTCTTATTAACTCTCTGGTCCAATATCTACTCAACTTCTTCAATCTACTTCTTAGGATAATCTTCTGACATAAAAAATTCATCATCTGACTCATGATGCTTATATAAATCAGGAACATTGAATATAGGAGATACATCCATGTCATCAGGTAACTCAGCTTCATAAGCATTTCCACTGTCAAACTTTTTCAAGATCTTACAAGGTCCAAACTTCTTCATCTTTAGCTTACTGTAATTCCAACAAGAAATCTTATTTTCTTAAAATGAACCATCACCTCATCACCAACTTTAAAAACATGATGTCTTCTAGACTTATCAGCATTCTCCTTCTACTTTTGATTACTTTGTTCTATCCTCAACTTCACTTCCTTATACAAAGATTCCATAAAATCAAAAATTCTTCTCTTGTAGCACTTCTCTTTTCTTCACTAGCAACATTCCTCATATTTGATACTGCTCTAGGCTGCATTCCAGTAACAATCTTATAAGACATTTTTCTTGTGCTCCTATTGACAGAATTATTATATGCAAACTTAGCTTGTGCAAATAGCATCTCCCAATTATGTGTTTCATCTCCAACTAAGCATCTCAAAAAATTACCCAAGCTTCTATTCATAACTTTTATCTTTCCATCTATCTATAGATGGAATGTAGAACTAAATTTCAACTTAGTACCCATCTTCTTCCTCAAAGTCTTCCAAAAATAAAAACAAACTTACTATCTCTATCAGAAATAATACTTCTTGGTAATCCATGAAATCTCACAATCTCTTTAAAGAAAAGTTTAGCAACATGCTCAACATTTGATGTCTTCTTACAAGGTAGGAAATGAGCCATCTTAGAAAATATATCCACAACAATAAATATAGAATCATACCCGTTCACTGTCTTAGCCAATGCAAGAACAAAATCCATACTGATGTCACTCCAATATTTCTTAGGAACAATAATAGACATATAAAAATTAGTATTATGACTTACTCCTTTTGAAACTTGAAAAACTCTACAACTCTTCACAAATTTTTGAAAATTCTTATACATTTGTGGCTAATAATACTTCTCTTTCAGCAAACTCAATGTCTTATCCATTCCAAAATGTCCAGCCAATCCACCACTATGCTTTTTGTTGATCAAATTCATCCTCATGGAACTTCTTGGAATACACAACTGAATTCCTTTAAACAACATAACTTCTTGAATTAAATAATCATCATACTTACTTATGTGATCTTTTAAATTTGATACTCTACACTCTCTCCATGCCATAGAAAAATCTGGGTCAATATTGTACAACTCTTTCATTTCATTAAAACCAAGAACTTCAACCTTCATGTCAGTCAATAAAGAACATCTTTTTCTCAATGCATCAAAAAATTTGTTGGTAACTCCACTCCTATGCTTGATCACAAATTTAAAACTCTACAAGTACTCAACCCATTTCATATGTCTCTAATTTGATTTATGTTGACTTTCCAAACATTGTAAAGCTTTATGATCAATAGACAACAAAAACTCCTTAGCAATCAAATAATGTCTCCACTTATTCAAGGTTAAATAATAGCATAAAACTCTTGATCATACACATAATACATCCTTTTAGCATCATACAATGTTTTAGTAAAGAAAGCAATAGGTTTACCTTCTTGACTTAAACAACTCCTATTGCGTTACCACTAGCATCACATTCAACTTGAAATACTTTATTGAAATTAGGCAAAGCCAATATAGGTAACTCAAGAACCTTTTTTTCAAAGTCTGAAAACTCTTATCAGCTCCATGCATCCACTTGAATTATTTTATATCTCCTCTTATTATCTCAGTCATAGTGTTACAAACATAACTGAAATTTCTTATGAGCTTTCTATAGAAACTAGCCAAACCATAAAATGATCTTACCTCACCCACATTCTTAGGTGTAGGCCATTCCAAAATTGCTTTTACCGTCTTAGTATCCATCTTCAAACCATCATTTGAAATCACAAATCCAAAAAACATAATCTCCTCTTGCATAAAAGATCACTTCTTCAAATTAATCATTAACTTGTCCTCTTTCAATCTCTACAATACTTTTCTAACATTTTCAATATGTTCTCCCTTAGTCTTACTAAAAATTAGAATGTCATCCAAATAAACAATCAAAAACTTACCTAAGAATCTTTTCAGAAGTTCATTCATCAATCTCATGAAAGTACTAGGTGCATTAGTCACACCAAAAGGCATAAAAAACCATTCACACAAACCATCATTTGTTTTGAAAGCAGTCTTCTATTCATCACCTTCTCTAATTTTGATCTAATGATATCCACTCTTTAAATCAAACAACTCATACACTTGTCTCTAATAGTTCTAGAATTAGTACACAGTCTCTGATATTACCTTTCTCCAACAACTCATACACTTGTCTATTAAGTTCTTCATTTTCTATTGGTGTTAATCTATATGGTGCTTTGTTCAGAAAAATAGCTCCAGGAATCAAATCCATGTAATGAATTATACTTCTCATTGGAGGTAAACTATGAAGAATATCCTCTATAGAAATTTCTTTATACTTATTTAGGAATTCTACAATTTCTTCTCATGCTCAGTCAATACTATCATCTATCACTCGATCCTCCGAGAATTATAGAAAAACAAACTTGGTTCTTTTTCATTTTCTTTTCAAATTGTTTCCCATTAACCATGCAAACTTTTATTGAAGTAAAATTAACCTCATCTAGAATTTGAATGAAATGCAACAATATTTGTTTCTTCCCATTCACCCAAAGAATGTATTGATTCAATCTTCCATCATGTATAACATATCTATCATATTGCCAAGGTCTACCTAACAGAATATGATAACAATCCATAGGCATAATATCACACAAAAATTCATCAAAGTAATGTCCAATCTTGAACTTCACAAGGAGTTTCTCACTTACCAATATCTTATTGTCATCTTTGATCCATGAAACATGATAGGGTTTGGGATGCTTCAGCCTCTACAACTGTAACTTTTTAACTACCTCTTCTGATGCCAAATTTGTAGAACTTTCACTATCAATAATTATCTTGCAACATTTTCTAGCCATCTTACATCTGGTTTTGAAAAGACTTCCTTGTCACTTCCCTTACTACATAAGGTTCTTCTCACCATCAGATTTTCTCCAGCCTCAGGTCCATTTGGTGAACCCTTAGTGTCTCCTTAAATCACAACATTTCTATTATCTTGCCCACTTTTAGAAGATCGACATTCAAAAGATTTATGCCCTTTTTTACCACATCTGAAACAATTACCATGAAAATTGTTGAAATATCATTCAAGTTTACTATTAGTGACACACACTTATTCAGATTTTGCATGGCTACCAAGCTCATTGAATAGTCTATAGTGTTTTCCATGTAATTCAGTAGCCATCAAGCTCTACAGTTGCTACCAAGTTTTCTGGAATAATTCCAGTAGCTACCGAGTGTTTCAGTAGTTACCAAGTATATTTAGGTAGTGTGAAGCCCAACAATTCAAATCAAGAAAATTTAGTCTAGCAGTTCAACCCAAGCATTTCAGTGGTTATCGAGCATTACAGTTCTACCAAGTTCGCAGTTAATGTAATACAAAACTAGTGTAAACTGAGCTTATGGGTTTACCAAGTGATTTAGTTTATGCCAAGTTACACAGTATCTATGAAGTCACTAGTGCAAACCAAGTTCAATTTCAAGACAAATTTAAAGTGATCAGTATGGACCAAGCTTCTATGTCTATTGAGTACATGACAATGCCAAGTAATGATAGCAGGTGTCGAGTATTAGAATATTACCAAGTTAGTCTTTAGAACTTGAGTGTCTTCATTTGGGCCAACCTTGTTATATTTGTGTTAACTTGTGTCTTGGCCGACTTTGTAATTTTGCAAATTGGTTTGATATACATATGTGATGTATTGTATCATATCAAGAAAGTATGGAATAAAAATGTGTATGTAATGCAAGTGCAAGAATGCAAATATAAGCAACAAATAAAGATTTATGAAGGCCATATCAGCATAAGGAGTAGTAGTGTCAAATCTATCATAGAAAGGTGATCAGTACAATCAAGTAATCTCTATCAGCAATCTAGTTGTAAGTCAGAGATCTACTATTTCATCCTAACAGGTGAACCAGTCAAAATCCTTTGACAAGGTAGACTTAATAGTCTTTCTTAAATCTCTTAATAGAGTGCATACTTCATTGTGTGTTTGTAAAACCTCTAACAAGGTGGACCTAACAGTCCTAATTGATCCTAATAGGGTAGATCATCAAAAGTGATCAATGTAAGCCTTAATAGGCCAACTTTATGTTGCAGTATTGAAGTTTTGTGGGTATCATCCCCACCCCAATTTTACTTTCTATTTGAAAGGTTTCTGGGTGACCAAAATCATTGTGTTCAAGTTTTATGAATGTTTTATGTTTCTAGTATCTTATGCATGCAATTAGATCAGATATGATAAACCAAATGGTAATTGAATTACTGCAATTAAGATTTGTAATTAATAAATTTTTTGGTTACTGATTCACCCCTTCCCTCTTAGTAACCTAGCATAGTCTTGAATATTTCCAACAATTGGTATTAGAGCTTTGTGGTTTTGAGGTAAAATTTTAATAGCTTGAGCAAAAGATCAAGGATATGGAGATATTTAAACTTGATAAAGCAATTGATAATGAAAAGTTGGATCTAGAAATAGCCATTGCACAACTCAAGAAAGCTAAGGAGCAACTTTCCCAATCCCTGAAAAGAAGAAAGGAACTTAAAAATCAAATGAATGACCATGTCTACATTGAAGATAGAATTGAAGATTTTTTCCCTTCAAGTAGTTCAGATGAAGCAAATGATGCAATAAAAGAACTTCTAGAGAAGAATGGTTCCCTACAAGAAGAATTAAGAAAGCTGAAAAGAGAACAAGAAATTCAGTCAGTAAGGTTGTGTGAAATCTTGGAACAAAGGAACAAAATAAAAGAAGAAATGGATGGAAGAAACAATGAGATCCAGAACTAATCCCTTTAGCATATAGATCTTATGGATCAAATCTCCAATGCAAATGAGGAAATCATGAGCCAAAGATAGATCAATGAAAGATTAAGGAATGATATAAATTTAGAAAGACAAATCTATGAAAGAATAAGAAATGAGCTAAGTTTTGAAAAAAAATTTAGTGAAAGATTGAAAAATGACCTAAATACTGAAAAGAAAATCAATGAAAGAATGATAAAATTTTAAGAAGATATGGTTCAACTGAATGAGCAAAACCTCTATAGGAAAAAAGGAAAAGTAGGAATTGGATACAAAGAAGATGGTGAATCCTCTGAATAAGGTGCTCAAAGGAATGAAAGACCTACTTGCAATCATTATGGTAAGTTAGGTCATATATCAAACAAATGTTGGAGCAATGGTAAAGAAAAATTGAATGAAAAATGCTACAATTGTTGTCAGCATGTTCATAGAGCTAATGAATGGAAAGAGAAACCAAAATTTGAGGGCAAGTGTCATAAGTGCAAGAAACAAGATCACAAGGCATCATAATGCATAACTAATTCATTCAATCTAGCAAAGTAAATTGTGAAAGAAATATTCGATTGAGACTACAAACATTGGTGTAGATGTCATTACTGTGGAGAATTTGGACACATTGGCATGAATTGTGTTAAACATCACATGAGGAGAAGAGATACCACCATAAGATGTTTCACTTGTACCGAACTTGGTCATCTAGCTAAAAATCACAAGAATATTGGTAAAATTAAAGATGAAAAGAAGGCAAAAGAAGATAACATTTGAAAGTAGATGAGGCAGCAATAGATTCCTAAATCTACCAAGGATGCTAGTCCAAGTAATGATGGTCATGTCACTCAAGAAGTGGGTGACTTCACCATTTCCAGCTAGGTTTCCAAAGGAGAACTAGAACTACGTTATCAAGATCACATTCAAATAGTTCCAATTAAAAGGTGAAAAAGATCCAAATTAATATTCAAGATAAAAAAGGATCACTTAGGAAGATTACTATCAGTTATCATTGAGTTATCTTCTCTACTGAGTAAGGTTGGGTCATGAACTCTATTAAGCAAGGTCAGGAGTAACAAGACACACATGGTTACTAAGTCAGGAAGCCTTCATCAAGTAATCAATAGAATAGTGGATGATAGGTTGTCAAGCATGATGTCAAGCACAATATCAACTTAGCTACCTTTGTACTAAGCATTAATGGAAAAGCTTTAACAAAAAAGCATGAAATCAAATTCATTTCTCACTATGAAATCTAAGTGCTATTGTGAAGAAGTGATTTACAGTGAAACCAAGTGACTTTAAGAAAATTTGTAGCAAGTTATCAAGGTTCTCATAGTTAACCAAGTAAAATGACATCAAGCAATAGAAAAGTGAAGAGAGGGTCAGAGATGTTGGTTTGAGGAGTCGAGTGGAAAGCATCGAATTTCAAACTTGTGCCCATGGTTGCAGAAACCCTTGACTCAAGTAGATCTCTATCACAAATCTCTGCCAAGGTACTCCTTATTAATGATATTCATACTCATTTCAAGTGTTCTATTTAGGAAATTGGTACCCTATAAATGGATGATGCCCTAGGTGAATTATGTGTTAATGGAATTCTTAAACCTGAGCATAAGTATTTGGAAGACAAAGGTTTAACACATATTCCCCGCATGCCCCAAGGTTTTCAAATCAAATGGATTAGATACATTCTAAGTTGGGTGCATAATGGTCAACTATGGCTTGAACGACTAGTTGTGATTACAAAGAAAATGATTCATTACATTACTGGCCTCCCCATGCTCATCAATGCTAAAACAACCAAAACCCTAGGTTAGGATGAGTTGGAAAATAAAACCGTAGTAGAGTGGGATAGCAAAGGCATGAAAATAAGCAGTGTGATAGATGCATAACAAAAATTTGGGATTCATGTTATAGTACATAAGATATATAGTTTGAGGCATCTTAACCGTGTATTGTGTGAAGCTGTGGAATTAGCATATAAAGTGGTGAAAAACAATCTATCTTATGACTTGGCAGATCTATTGTTGAAGAAACTTAACAAAAATATGGAAACCATCAAGACATCTAAGAACAACCCCTGTAAATTCGGTTCACTTTTGACTTGTTTGTTCTTTTATGTTTAGAATTTCTTCCCTTCCAAAGGTATGGTAGTATGGAGAAAAAATGTGCCTATATTATACCAGATAAATGAATACATTACAGAAATGGGAGAGAACTATGTCAACATTATGGACAACTACTTCGAAGTGTTCAAAGAGAAAATGAACAATAGGTTCAGGATACCTAAGAAGTTAGTTGAGGATTACAAAGATGATGTGTGCTTTATTGTAGAATGTGATAGAGTTTACATCCAAATAGTGAAGCCCATAATTGTTTGGGTAAAGCCTCTTCCTTATGAGGTAAATATTGATGAAGCAAAGGATATTATAGAAGGTCTAGTTAATGTACTTGTTGATCTCAATGCACCATACTTTGGAACCCATGATGAAGCCAAAGAAATGATAGAATTGGAGATAAAACTCCCTCAGGTAGTTAACAAAGGAAAGAGGAGGATAGCTAAATTGAAATCTAGCACACCTCTCATGTTAACTGAAGGCAAAGGAGAAGATGTAGAAGAGGTAGAGGATGAAGAGGAATTAGAAAAGGAAGAAGAACCTATGAAGAAGAAAGGCAAGGTGATCATCACCAAGACACCTAAGCCATCCACTATAGTCTTCACAAGGAGGTCTAGGAAGAAAGGAAGTGATATTATCATTAGCAAACCTCCTCCCACCTTCCAAAAAAATTTGAATCAAATGGAAGAAGGTGTAGGTATAACAAACTTCAAATCTTTGAAGTATGAAACAAGGATAGAGGTAGAGCAGAAATAGGTGGAAGAACTGGTGTTGACTAAAATGAACAAATAGAAATATTCACCAGATCAAATTGCCTCTCAAATCTCTAATGAATTGTTGGAGAAAATAAAGCCAAGATGGGACTTTGTAATGCAAATAGCAAAAGACATTTATGCATAAAATTTGAGGTAGTTACTACCGAGCATGATAGATGCTAAGGTAAAAGAGTCTTTGAAGAAAAATGAAGATAAAATGACTCTTAGGTTTAATACATGTTTAATTTTGATCAAAGGTATAGAGCATG
Source organism: Cupressus sempervirens (assembly GCA_028749045.1). Lineage (NCBI taxonomy): Eukaryota > Viridiplantae > Streptophyta > Pinopsida > Cupressales > Cupressaceae > Cupressus > Cupressus sempervirens. Next base: position 694,169,039 of record CM053784.1, read on the forward strand.
TAGTTAAGAATGGTACAAACATGTGGAAGAATGTATATCATCTGCATAAACCAAGTGACTTCCTAGTAGATGTAAAGGATGATGATGATGACAGTGATAATGATGAAACTTATAGTGAGCCTACACATTTTGACAATGAGGAAGATGAAGAAGATAAAGAGGCAGAAGCTACTAAGGTAGATAAGGAAGATGATGAGGAGACTGACCCAATGAAGATAATAGCTATAGGCATTGCTTCACTTCCTCACTCCCCAAGAAAACCAATAGCTATATCAAGCTCAGAGATAGCTTCAACAAGTTTGATTGTGACAACCACAGACACTTCAAATGTCCAATCACTCTTTGCCCCCACTCATCTCAATGTTTCATTAATAGAAGTCACTTCCACTTCATCTACCAAGTTGATGTCATCAGTCATAAATAAAGTGTCTTCTATAGTTTTGAGTTCTTCAGTAGTAAGTACTTCAATTTTTGATACTACAGTTTTGTCTACTTTAGTTTTGGATACTTTAGTTATGACTTCTTTAGTTTTGGATTCAACAAGCATTCCTATTAGTAGTCCATCAGTAATTATTGTATCAATTTTCACTGCAAGTCCTAGTATATCAACTATTGTTTATATTTCAGACACAAAAGCATTAAGTATAAGGATAGTTGAACCTAAGGCTCAACCAAGTAGGACATAGAGGATGACATAGACTTAGATGAGGAAATAGAAATGCCCAAATGGGATATTCATAATCTTTCTATAGATGAAATGCTTGAGTTTGGTGAAATTCTTCAGAAAAAGGAAAAGCAACAAAAATTAAGAGAAGAATAAGATAGAGAGTATATAATTATAGATGATGCTAAAAATATTTTGTCTGCGGCTATAGGAATTAAGTTTGATAGTTCTCAACCTATTTTGTTAAATTTAGTAGAAGTAGTCAAAAAGTTTGATGATGAAACTAGTGGACAAGACAAGCTAATTGAGAAAGCTGACAAGAAATTTGATAGTAAAGTGCTGGAGCACATTTCTCAACAAATTTCTATTCATCAAGTTGAGCTTTCATCAATTTTGATCAATCTTGAGACCCCGTACACCAATGTGACATCACTTTTTTTGAAGTTGTGTGATGTTTCTAAGTTCACTAAGGAAATAAAGGGCAAATTGTCAAAAAATGATGAGGATCTAAAAGCCGGTGCTCAATAGTTGCAACTTGACCATAGTTCAAGCTCTACACATTATATAAAGATCACATTTTTGTTAGACATGCAGGAAAAGTTGTTAAGAGAAGAAGAAAGGATCCAGTCAACACTGATTGATATTCAGAATATGATCCTTCCTAACATGGATACAATGTAGAAACATATTGTTTACTCAAAACCTTGATCCATGACAACAACTTCTCTATTGTAGATCACATGATAGAACTCTCTACAGAAGTGCAAATTGCTCTACATACATGCAAGATTTTTCAAGATAATTGGGATAAAACCTTGGCACTTATTCTTAAGGTACATTCTAATTTTTTAATCTCATTTTGGTGTCTCCATGTAGATAAGTTCTGAATAAATCTTCGGCATTATTGTAAAAAAGGGGGAGATTATTGTTGAGACACATGGTATAATATATATGGAGAGACACATAGTATGGGGGAGAAACATGCTATGAGGAGAATGTATATAATAGATGATGTATAGTATACCTTACAAAGATAAATTTTGAAAAATTGAAAAATAGTATATCTACCAAGCTAGTATTACATGGTGATGTATATAAGATTTTGGCTAATAAGTGTTTTCGTTACTAATGCCAAAGGGGGAGATTCTTGAAATATCAGTCAAGTTTGTTATTAGTGACACACACTTATTAAGATTTTGTATGGCTATTGAGCTCATTGAATAGTCTATAGTGTTTTCCATGTAATTCAATAGCCATCGAGCTCTACGATTATTACCGAGTTTTCTAGACTGATTCTAGTATGTACAAAGTATTTTAGTGGTTACCAAGTGTATTCAGTTAACATGAAGGCCAATAGTTCAAACTGAGCAAATTTAGTCTAGCAGTTCAACCCGAGCATTTCAGTGGTTACCAAGCATTGCAATTTCTACCGATTTTGCAGTTCATGTAATGTGAAGCTAGTGTAAACTGAGCTTATCTATTTACTGAGTGATTTAGTTTATGCCAAGTTATATAGTATCTACCGAGTCACCGGTGTAGATTGAGTTCAAGACTACTTTGAAGTGATCAGTATGGATCGAGCTTCTACATCTACTGAGTGCATGGTGATGCTAAGTAATGACAGTGAGCACTGAGTATTAGAACTTCACCAAGTCAATCTTTAGAACCCTAGTGTCTTCATTTGGGCCAACCTTGTCATATTTGTGTTAATATGTGTCTTGGCTGACTTTGTAATTTTGCAAATTGGTTTGATATATATATATATATACATGTATGTATATATGTATATACACACACACACACACACACACACACATATAGATACATACATACATACATACATACACATATACATATACATATACATATACATATACATACATACATATATTTGTATGTGTGTGTGTGTGTGTGTGTGTGTGTGTGTGTGTGTGATGTATTGTATCATATCAAGGAAGTATGGAATACAAACATGTATGTAATGCAAGGGGAAGAATGCAAATATAAGTGACAGATAAAGATTTATGAAAGCCTATTCAGCATAAGGAGTAGTAGTAAAAATTTTATCATAGAAAGGCGATTTGTACAATCAAGGATTCTCTATTAGCAATCCAGTTGTAAGTCAGAGATCTACTATTTCATCCTAATAGGTGAACCAGTCAAAATACTTTCACAAGGTAGACTTAATAATCTTTCTTAAATCAGTTAATAGAGTGCATACTTCATTGTTTGTTTGTAAAACCTCTAACAAGGTGGACCTAGCAGTCCTAATTGCTCCTAATAGGGAAAATCATTAGAAGTGATCAATGTAAGCCTTAACATGGAAACTTTATGCTACAATATTAAAGTTTCGTGGGTATCATCCCCAACCTAGTTTTACTTTCTATTTGGAAGGTTTCTACATCACTAAAATCATTGTGTTCAAGTGTTATGAATGTTTTATGTTTCCAGTATGTTATGCATGCAATTAGATTAGATATGATGAACTAAATGGTAATTGAATTACTACAATTAAGATCTATAATTCATAATTTTTTTGGTTACTGATTCACCCCTCCCCTCTTAGTAACCTAGCATAGTCTTGAATATTTCCAATAGAAAACCACCTCTAGGATAAGAATTACCTCTTCCTTGATAAGAATTAGTACCTCCTCGGTAAGAATTACCAACTTTCTATTCAGTATTATTTCTGTCATAACTCTTCCATTTAGATTTTCCCTTGTCTTACATAGAATTATCAGATCTACCTCCACTTCTTTGTCTTTGTTCATGCTTGTTGGTCAAGATCTCCTCATCTATCAAGGCATATTGATATGCTTCCTCCACACTTTCTAGCTTCACAAAACTTATTTCATCTTGAATTCCAGATCTCAATCCATTTATGTACCTAATAGTTTTCTCAACATCATCATCCACATGTCCAGATCTGATGTCCAACCTATAGAATTCCTTAGTATTCTCTTTCACACTCATGTCTCTTTGCCTCAAATTCTGCATCTTTCTCAACAAGCTAACTTGGTAATCAATAAGAAAGAATTTGTTCTTTACCTTGTTCACCATCTTCACCCAAGTTTTGATCTTTTCATTTGCTCTCCTTCATCTATCAGTTTGTAGATGCTCCCACCATAGTGAGACATGTCCTTTCAACCTAGTAACTAAAATTTTCACCTTCCTATTATTAGGAGAGTTTTCATAATCAAAGAACTTATCCATCTTGGAGATCCAATCTAACACAACATTGGTATCCAATTTTCCATCATAAGGAACTACTTCTACGTCAAGCTTTGAATTTTCCCTAGACAATACTCTCAACAACCTTGCTTCATCTTGATCTTCTTCAAGTTCTTGAGGGTTTGGTGCTACCACTTCATCATCATTTACATCATCAAGATGTGCTCCTCTCCTTTGGGCTATCTCCACAACATCTAATCTGGCTACAATTTTTCTCATGGTATATAACACAACATTATGGACATTTTATCTACCAAAAACTATCTTTATAGATTAGATTCTTGCAAGATCATAACCCTCTACAAGTTATAGGTCAAATCTGTAGATTTGCAACCCTACAACCAAATTTGAAACATGGTTCTACACAATCTAAAGTCTTGATACAATCTGCCTCACACATCGGCGATCTGCCTACACACTCAGCAAAAATCAAGCTTTGATACCACCTAACACAAGGAGGGATGAAGAACTAAGGCCAATGACACACCTAGCTCTCCAAACCACCATGCAAGAGTTAACACAATTGAAGAAAACACAAAAAGAGAACAACACCATAGAAAGAGAATAATATTCTTTATTGATTCATGAAAATATTAGCATGCATGCCCAGCTGTAAGGCCTTTTGGGTTATGATCAAATACAAAATACAACTCTTAGATCCATGATCATACATAAGTTCATATTTCTATGCACAAATCCTCATTCAATAAACCTCTAAGTTCTCTCTATGTCTTCCCTCTTCCTAAAACTCAATCCTAGGCCTCCTTAAGTACTAATGTGGCCAAAGGTTGACCTATCACAAAGCTAAATGAAAATTAAATGTGAGGGTTGGCCCAAATTGGAACCAAAGATAGACCATTCAACAAAAAAAAAACTACCCAAAAAACATTGGCACTTGGCAACCACATGAGCTCGACATCCAAAGAGTCACTTAGTAGCAACTATGAACCTGACATCCTCTAATTCTTGGCAACCACAAAGAACTTAGCAACCAAAGGAATCACTTGGTAGTAACTAAGAACTCAACATCAAATAAATACATAGCAATCATGGAAGCTTGGTAATGCAAGACATTGCAACTTAGCATAGAGGAAAACTGAGAACATGTGGGATATTAGTGCAACCCAGGATGCTCTTGCATCACTTAGTGACTCCTAGATCATCTGATGGGTTCTATCTTCTCATAGTATCATTATTTTATTATTTTAAGTCATGTAAAGGATCATGAATTTATTAATTGATATAAAAGAGGGTGGAGACCTACATATCACCATTTAGAGAGTTAGTTTGTATATAATTAGCTTTTTTAAATTTATTTTTTGGCATGAGTTTTCATTAAAAGATCTCTCACTCCTAACACAAAGGGAGGAGATGATTTCTTTTAAATACATGGATGTAACATGTACCCTGGGTCATTATTTTGATGCAATAATATATGCTATTGGTGCTCTCATTTTGAGTGTAGTTATTCTTGCTAAGTGTGTTATTTTTGTGAATGCATGTTCATGAATAATAATGGAGCCAGTAGTTTTATTGCATTGTTATGATTGTGGAATCTTTTAGTTTTGGTGTTTGCCTTATGTTAACAAAGTCTACTATTGTGATGAATTGCATACAACATCATCTTTGTTATTGCATAGTGCTTTGTCTCATGTGAGCACAATTTCAACAACCTTGCAATTTGATGAAACATAAAACATATTTTGGTTATTATTGAAGTTCTGATCAAAGATTGCATCAATGGAATTAAGAAAGCACTACTCCTAATTTCATTGGTTTGCCACCAAGATCCTTCAGATAATTTAATTCATAGATGTGTTGTTACTTTGGCTTATGCTTGTTAGGAATTTCCCTTTCAGTAATTTTCTTAAAATATCTTGTTACTCTATCTTTTTATTTTCTTTTTAAACATTTAGTTAAAATAACAATTCATATAGTTGCATTGATACAGTGTATTTGTGGTTGCATTACAATGACAATTGTGCAAATTGGTTGGTACCACCAAAGGCCTCCTTGTAAACATACACATTTATCCTCAATTGAGTTACCCACCAAGTTGAAAAACAACCATCTAGAACTTTGGAGTTGGTCATTGATGAAATTTTCAAGAGAGAGATCCAAAAGGATTTCTTCCATTAAGCATCATGCAAAATGACCACTAAACACCTATAATCTAACAAGTGTTAACATTTTCCATCACCTCTTCATTTGAAGTTAGACCACAATCTAGCAAGTGTCTACCTATTTTCTTCTTCTTGTATATTATTTGACATGATTCAATGTGACAAAAAATAAATAAATTGAGATATTAAAACTTCGGTCTATAACCATAAAAAACTAAGCAAAACAATGGTCTAAGTACACTAATCATCTTAGTCATAGTTATATATGGAACATAAAATATTAATTATGAAATGATGTTTCTTTTTGAGGAATGTTGACCATTGCATCAAGAAGGGTAATTGTGCATTATTAAGTTTTAAATATTTTTGTACTTTTGAAGGGGAGTTGTGTTAATTAGGGTATGCTACAAGACAAAGAAGCCTAGTGTTTGGTCAAGACAAGTTAGCAGAATTAGATTGTATTTGCAAGAAACTAATTCTTCCCTTGATATCAATCTATCTTTCTTGAAATTTTTTTTTTAAACCAAGTAAACCAAGAACATGAATAATCATGAAATCGTGAACATAAATAAACAATGCAAACACATCTATCAATGAAAACCATCAAACATGAAAAATCCCTTATAATGTGTGTGCTAGAAAATGTGACCTGCAAGAAGCATGCGTTAACAAACAAACACTAGTTTAAAATCTTGAAATTGCATCAAAGACTTATCAAAATGAAAAGAACAAAATACGAACTAATGCTTACTTGAGTTTTGCAACCCTAAGCAACCAACAAATCCAACCTTCCAGCCACCTCTACAGCTCAACAAGGACACCCATGAGAGGCCTTGTTGGTGTGTTAAGATGGGGGGTGTGTTTGATGTGCTCTCCCAAACACAACAATAAATGAATCACTTGAGTGAGTGAGTGCAAGTGTGTATGCAAGTAAGGTATGAATCTAGATTAAATGAGATGAAGAACACCTCAAGAAATGGCTATGGAGAGAGCCATTCTTGAAGGCATTCAAAGATGAAGATGATATGTAACGCAAGAACTAATTAAATATGCAAACTATGACAAGGATGCAAGCTAAAATTGAGCTACAAATGCATGGAGAAACTAGATTAACAATGCATAATTTAAACTAAATCAAGTACCAAATTGTTAGTATGAATCTACAAAACCACTATGAGACTCTACTAATGCAAACTCAAACTACCATGGAACCTCAAACTATGAATGCAATCTCAAATCTCAAACCAACATGATAACAATGCAAAAATGGGAGATGCAAATGCTTGAGACAAGCCCTCTATTTATAGGCTTGAGGGAGGGCTTGGTGAGGTGGCATCCAAGTAAGTGCCACATAAGGTGACATGCAAGCCATGCAAATGGTCACAAATTTAAAGTTTGCTCACACATGTGTGAGAAAAATTGAGAAGAAGAGTGGGAGACAAGAGTGTGTAGGCATGCCATCTCACACATGTGTGAGTACACTCTTAGGCTAATGAGGGGGATTAGGGAGATAATTAGGAATGATTAAGTGGGATTAGAGAAGAAATAGGCTTAAGAGGATGAAAATGATGGGTGTGGACTAGGCTCTAGGTTGGTTTAAGATTAAATTAAATGAGATTTAATTTAATCATGGGTTTAGAAGAATTAATAGGATGTGAGGATTTAAATAAATGAAATTTATTTTAAAAAAGGGGGAAAGATGGAGGGTCATGTGTTAAATTAATTTAACACATTAAGGTTAGAAGTATTTAAATAATATTTAAATACTTAGGAGAATGAACTTATTTAATCAATTAGCTTAATTAAATAAGTAGAGGAATGTGAACAATATAATTAATTAATTAATAATTAATTACAATGTCATGGGAAATATTAAAATTAATTAACATAGTGTTTAGGGATGATTTTAAACGTCTACATAATGTAATGAGTATGAAACTTAAGTAATGGCCCTTCTTGGGAAAATGCTTCCTAAAACCTTTCTTATGAGATAATGTTGTTAAGATTAGATTGAAAAGATCATTGTTATGGGAGATTGTTGAAACTAGATTGAAAGAGGGAGATTCTTGAAGAAGACTATGTGTTTCAATCATTGTTTTGTCATTGATGTCAAACCTGCTATTTGCTAGTAAGACAAATTATTGTGAGATTTAAGTACTATCACTTATTTGATTGATGAAGAGGATTTGATGAAAAGATGTAACAATAGCACCTAGAGAAAAGGTTGAGTTATGACTATGTAATGAAGTACAAGAATTAGTTAAGATAGTGATGACATGATGTGTATACACTAAAAATTGTCCCGAATGACTTTATTAATTTAATTAATAATGCTCACATTCTTCTACTTATTTAATTAAAATTATTTTAATTAAATAGGTTCACTTTTGGTCTAAGTATTTAAATTTAATTTAAATACTTCCTAGCCTTAATGTGTTAAATTTAATTTAACACATGATTCTCCATTTATTCCTTTTTTAAAATAAATTTTATTTATTTAAATCCTCCATATCCTATTAATTTCTTCTAGACCTAAATTAAATTAAATTTCATTTAATTTAATTTTTATCCTAATCTATAAGCCTAAGAGTATGTGTACTCTTATGAGTTGTCATCATAAGGGTTTGCATTTCTTTTTAAGCACATGGTGTCTACAATTTGAGAACTTTCTACACACGTGCCACCTCATCATTTTATCCTCTCAACTAAGGATATGAGATAAGGAGATAAGGTGCTTAATCCTTATCCTTATCCTTATCCTTATCTTCTAGACACCCTCTAGATGTTTCCTGAGAGTCTTTAAATAGAAGCCTTGTCTCAAGCATTGCATATAGAGGATTATTGGATTGCATTGATACGCCGTCGCTTTGAGTCTAGAATCACCACATTGAGAGCTTGCATTATAGGTACATTTTCATATGGAGTTCATAGGCTGCATCTTAGTGATTTGATAGTTGGTAAGATTTACATTTTGTATTGCATCTTAATTTTTGTTGTGCATGCATATTTAGTTTACATTCTAGTTTAGCTTTCATTCTAGTTATAGCTTGCATCTTGCATATTTAGTTTACATTGTAGTTTTAGATTTCATTCTAGTTATACCATTGCATTCATAGATAGTTTTCATCATTTCATGTTCATTGCATCATAGAATACCTTTGAGTGTGACTTCCTCCATAGTCATATTTTGAAAGTATTCTTCTTTTCATATAGTCTAGGATCATATTGCACCTTCACTTTGCACTCACACTCACATTTGCACTTCCAGACAAGGGATTTATTTATTGTTGTGTTTGTGAGAGCATACCAAACACACCCTCCATCAGAGATACACCAACAATGGCTACACATAGCTGCCCTTGTTGAGTATTAGAGGTGGTTGGAATTTTGGTTTGTTGGTTGCTTTTGTGAATTTATTTTAAAATAGCTTGATTCCTTTGGCTTTCAGTAATTTGCACATTTTTCTAGCACACATTTTGGCACGCTCGATGGGACCCATGTCCCTGATCTCGCTTTAGAAGTCCGTTAATACAATTTTTTGTAGTTCGGATTAGCATTTTGTCGTCTCTAATAGTCACAGTGTCATCTGCATTGTGTGTCTATGCATATCAACGTCTTCTCAGATCAGCGTCTCCGAGAATAAGCGTCTGCGCCCCCGTCAAAAAAATTAGGTTCTTTTCTTTTTGTGTCTACGTATTACTTATTCTGTCGTCTGCATTAGGGTTTTGTCGTCTGCGCTTATTTCTCTGTCATTTCCGCTCTATGATCTATCATCTGCGATCTGAAATGGGCATCTCCGATTTTCATTTTAGCGTCTTTGCTTTTCATTTTAGTGTCTTCTCTTTTCATTTTAGCGTTTGCGATTTTCATTTTAGCGTCTCCGATTATTGGCGTCTGCGACTGTCAAGATTTAAACTAATGGTTAACGGTTTTCTTAAGCATTTTGTGAGTTTGCAGGTCGAGGATTTGTGTTAGAGGATGAACAAAAATGCAAAAGAAACTAGGTCACATTTAAAATTGGAGTGTTTTAAACGGGTACATTTAATATAGAGCACATTTGGATTTGGGCCTTAAAATGAACTCACATTCAAAGCCTTAAGGAAAATTAACTTCCTTTCAGCATTTTCATTTCAGCATTTTCGTTTCAGCATTTTCATTTTCAGCATTTTCTTTTAGTACTTTATTTTCTGCTATTTAAATATGGAAAGAACCTTGTATGCTCTAAACACGCGTGTCTTCAATTAGAGTAGCAAACTTAAAATTTTTGTGGATAACGAACAAGTGTCTTTTAAACCCCAAGTCCACTTATGTATTCTCTCCCCTCGCGCCTTTGGGCGACCTTGGGTGCACAAGAAATAAGTGGATTTTTTTTTCATTTTATTAGGAGGCTTGCTTGGGGATTTCATCACCCCTTGGGACGACCTCAACTCCAGTGTTCTAGCAGAGTATAAAAATCGAGAGGTGAATCGAAAGACACCTCTCTTGGAAGTGTAAATATTGTCACTCTTGGCTAAGCCCTAAAGAACTTTATACCTTTGGGAAGTGAAGGAGGAGATTGGGTTACTGTTTCCCCCCGGCTATGTGGCAATATTTCCTTTCATCTATAGAATTGGGCCTCACATACCTAGTGTATATCGAGGATGCCCTTTAGCTAAGCCTTGTACAGCCTAGTATCAACCTTATTAGGATTGTTGTGTTTGGTGTGTTTGTTCAAAAAAATCAAAAAAATCCAAAAAAAAAAACAAAACAAAAACTTCAAACAAGCCAAAAAATGAGTGAAATTGTGAGGGAACCTTTGCAGTAAGATAGGTTAGGTGAGGTCTCTTTGACTCACAGTCATTTTTTGGGAAGTTTTTGCACTAGAGTCACGTTTTGAGTTTTGATTGAGTTTATTTTTGATGTCAAAAAGTTTGAGTCTTGTTTTGTTCTTGCCATGACCAAAAAAGTTAACCAAACCAAGCATAAGAAAGTGAAACTATCCAAACCCCCTGTCTACAAAGAAAGGAAGAGACTAAACCACGGTGAAAAACAATTCAGCTATGCGATCAAGGACATTCAAAAAGAAGAAGCTAGGCAAGACCGCTACAATAGGATCACCTATAATAGAAAACTTTGAAACTGGTCTGCTTTCCTAGGTGTAAACCCAAGGTTCTTATTTCCCGTAAACAAAAATTGAATCAACCGTACAAGTGGCCATCATACATTCGTCTTTCTTATTTATTTCCATTTCTTCCATCTTCAAATTTCCTTCTAAGAGAGCTAAAAACCCAAAAACATCCTTTTATTATGACATTAGGCCTTACATCCATGAGAAAACACTTTTTTCTAATCACATTCCCTTATTTGGGACCACAACTCAGTCTCCAAATCGCAAGCAATCCATTTAGTGTCCTATCTTGCCTATAAGATCATATTTGACTATCTTTGGTAAGAGAAAGATACTCAAGTCTTACTTATTTGGGATCACAAGTCAATCTCCAAATAGTAAGCAGTCCACTCAATACCTTACCTTGCTTATTTGGGACCACAAGTCAGTCTCCAAATAGTAAGTGATCCATTTGGTGTCTTATCTTGCCTACAAGATCATATTTGACTATCTTTGGTAAGAAAAGGATACTATTATCTTTCAATATCATTTTGTTTGCTAAACTAAGGTCTCTTGTTCAAATTTGGGTAGTTGACCCACTGATCATCTAAGGTTAAGAGCTCTCATTTTCATTTTCTATTTCTCTCATAAGCCTTCATTCATCATTTGGCCATTCTTGTATAGTAAACACACGATCAGGAAGGTTTACATTCAACCCCAAAACACATTTGTGGGAATCAACAAAGCAATCAGTAATGGAGAATCTTCCTCCCTCAGTTGCAACTTCATTAGGGGATGTGTTTCCCTCTAATTCGAACCTTGGTATGCCTAATATCCAAGAGCCACAACAACCTTTTCATAATAGCAATCTAGGTGATAATGATGAAGAAGTAGACCAAGATGAAGACCCTATTGGTTTTGGTGATATTTCTAGTGAGGTTAAGACCTTCCTTGTAGACCCTTACAATGTAGAGATGATGGAGAAATCCATTAAGGAAAACAAGACCGACATATTCTTAAATCTAATCAAGGATGGTGTTAACGTTCCTACAAGTTTTGATGAGAACATCCTATTTAATCAAGTCAAGAAAGGTGGTGCTCCCTTAGCACCTAGTTCAAGTGCAATACCAACATCAATCAAAGGAAAATGACCTACGGTGACAACTAGTGCAATGCCCACATCTAGCACTTTACCACAAACCAACCCTGATATCTTTCAACAATTCATCAATGCTCTATCAAAATTTGCCAAATATGCTAATGCTCCACAAAACATCTCAACAACTTCAAATGTAGGAGGCCTTGGTATTAGTCAAGCACCAACTCAACCAATCATCATTTCTACACAGCCTACACCTTCACCTCAGTTGCATGTGCCTAAGACCATGGCAACAACATCGGCACCTAATGCAACAAGTGCGTATCGACAGGGTGGTTCAAATGGAACAACTCCACCACCCCAGCAGTCACAAGCCCAAACAAACTCTGAAGTAACACATCTCACTCAAATGATTCATGAACTACAAAATGAGGTGCACAACACAAACAATAAAGGGGTAAAACACTTATCTCTTGATGAGATTCGTCCTTTTGATAAATCTGTTCTTGTTACTCCATTCTCGGTTGGTTTTGAGATTCCAAAGTTTGACAAATATATGGGAAAAACATGCCCTGTCGCACATGTAAGGGAGTTCTATATTTTGTGTCAAGAGGTGGCATACAGTGATGATTACCTTAAGAGACTCTTTCCACGAAGTCTCAGAGGCCCTGCATTTGAGTGGTACATAAATTTGCCTAAGGATTCTCATTCTACCTTTGATGAGTTGGCAAATAAGTTCATAGCACAATACTCATGCAACACGGACAATCAGGTTTCATTAAGTGACTTGTGTAATACTAAGCAACGAAATGGAGAAACTTTTGCCAATTTCTTGCAAAGATGGAGACATCTTGCTAGTCGTATGCCATACAAAATTGAGGACTCTCACCTTGTAGATATGTTCATCAAAAATTTAATACCTAAAATGTCCTTTCACTTGAAAATGGCGAGTCCTGAAGACTTTCCTACTCTAATAAAAAAGGGTAAAAACATTGAAAGTGAACTTTTAGAAAAAGGCACCATCAAATATTATAGTTCTTCATCTTCTCATAATGAATCGAACAACGATAACCAGCCTAGATCATGGTCTAAGAATAGGGGTGTTAACACGATGGTGTTACGGATGTAGAAAACCTTCGAGGAGGTAGCAACAATAATTACCACAATCGTAACAACAATAACTCAAATCAAGACAACCAGGGCAATCAGCAAACTTGATTCTTTCTGCGTAACAATTACAATCGTGATTTTGATCGAAATAGGACATTCACCAACTTCCGTGAACCATTGGAAGCCATCTTTCAAAAGGTGGTAGATCATAACTTAATGGTGTTTCCTAATACACGTCCTTTTGATGAAAATCAACCAAAACCTAGGTGGTATCAAGAAAATGAATATTGCAAGTACCATCACATCAAAGGACATGATACCAATAAGTGTTTCAAACTCAAGGTGTTTATCCAAAACCTTGTTGATAATGGAGAAATTGAAGTGGAAGGAGGTCCTTCCTCTAAGAATGCTAAGTTGAAAATATTTCAAAAGCCATTTCCCAATCACAATGATGGTAACAATAATATGAATCAAGCCTCCACATCAAACGATGTACCTTATGATTACTCTACTAACCACATATTAGGGTTTGATTCCTTGTGTGGTAAAATAGATACCAACGATATATGTGGTTTTGACTCCTTATGTGGTCACATCAAAAGGGTAGGCACTCATGTGAATACCCTTGTCTTACAAGCAGCTGATTGTGATGCAACCACTCGACGTGGAAGACTCACTTTGCAAGCAGCTACTCCTAATAACAGTAATTCACCAGCTCCACATGCGCCTGCTGCACCGTCCACTCCACAAAGGTCCACTTCATGCTATGATGTATTATCCCAACTAGGTAAGACTCCTACACAAATATTCATCCTTGAGCTTCTTACCACCTCGCCTGTACATAAGGAAATCTTGGAAAAGGCCCTTTTAGAGTCCTGTGTCCCTGATAATATTAATGCCACCCAATTCACTTCCATAATTGGAAACCTTGCTGCTCAACAACATTTGGTCTTCACAGATAAAGATTTCCAAGCTTCCAATCCCAACCATAATATGTCGCTCCATATTGAGGTCCTCATACAATGACATAAAATAAAAAGAGTCCTCATAGACAATGGATCCAGTTTAAATCTTTGTACATTAAAGATGATTCGTTTCCTAGGACTTCCAGAGTGTCACCTTGATTCTAGTAAAAGAATTACTATAAAGGCATATGATGAAAGAGAAAGAGAATCAAAAGGAGTTATTATGTTTCCTCTCAAAGTTGGACCAGCCATTATCAATACTGAATTTCATGTCCTAGATTTAGATTTTTCATATAACATCTTTCTTGGTAGACCATGGATACACACTCTCAAAGTAGTGCCTTCAACATATCACCAATGTTTGAAATTCCCGTACCAAGGAAGAGAATTTACAATTCCAGGGGATCCTACACCATTTGAATTTTGTAGAAGATTGGAAGGTACCCCGAAAAATTATTGTCCCATAAGTGAGTTTTTTGTAGTTATACCTAAGCCTCTTGTCATTAAAGAAACTTCTTCCCCTACAGTACCAGAAACAACCCATGTGAGTTCAAATTCCCATAAAGGAAAATAGAAAGTTGAAGATGCTAAAGTTAACACTACAGGGAAAAAGACTACTTTTACTGACTTGGGAATGGGAGAGTATAAGTTCAAAAATGCCTTGTGTATTGGACAATTACCACTCTCCCCTCGTTCCCTTGGAAAGCCTTCACAATTGCCATCCTCTACTAATAAGGACACCATGCAAGTTAATAAAACAACATTTGAACATTGGGGTTCCCTTAGTGATGAACACATGGAAGATAATATTTTGGATTGGCTATATTATGATGGCAAAGACGAACCTGTGGAGTTTCTTAAAGACAAATATGTTAAAGCACTTCCCATTGTTGAAAGCATGGGATATCACGGTACTGGTCTTGGCCCAAATGAAAATGGAATTAGACAACCCTTAGAAGCTAATAGCTATCCTAAAAGACGCAGTTTGGGTTCCCTCAAACCTAAGGTTACCTTTGCTAACAACTATTTGGCCGAACCTGAATCTGAGACTGAAGAGGAGGAATTCTTCGAAGTGCCTTTCCAATATGTCAAAGATGACCTAAATAATCGTGTCCATACCATTACCATAAATGAACTTTCATCTGTTGATCTACCTCTCACTAACCCTGACATGATAGACTGGGACCTTCAAGATATGCCACCAAGTCTAGACATTTGTAAGTCTGATGAGGCAGTGATGGCACTTTTTGGCCTTAAGAATCTTCGAGATTACGAGCATGAGATCCAATATGATGAAAAAGCCTACTTTGGTAGCCAAATCAGCTCTCTTAGTCATAAAAATGAAAAGGAAAATAAAAATAAAAAAATCAAAGAAACATCCTCTAGTGAAAACCCTTCTAGGGTGCTTTTGGATGATGAAAAAGAGAAAATAAAGGACGCATCTTCTGGTGAAAACCTCATAGAGGTGCCAGAAGAGGGAGAGTTGAATTTTCCATTTAGATCCTTGCCACTAGAAAAGTCATCCATTTTAAATGAAGACACTATTCCAGTAAACTTGGGAATAGAAGATAATCCATAGATTACCTACATTGCTGCCACCTTGAGTCTTGAAGAACAAAAAGCTATGACAATATTCTTGAAAAAAGGAAAGATCAACTTTGCTTGGACCTATAAGGATATGCCTAGATTGGATACAGATTTAGTGGTACATCATTTGACAGTTGATCCCAAAATCAAGCCAGTAAAACAAAAGTTGCGTAAGATGCATCCTAAGGTAGCACTTCTAGTCAAGGCAGAATTACAAAAGATGCTAGAAGCAAAATTCATTCGACCCATTGACTATCTTGAGTGGATCTCTAATATTGTTCTGGTAGGAAAAGTGTTTGGGGGCATTCGTGTTTGTTCTAATTTTTGAGACTTGAATCTCGCATGTCCTAAGGATGATTTTCCACTACCTAACATAGACATCATAGTGGATCTGACGGCTGGACATGAGATGTTGTCTTTGATGGATGGATTTTCCGGTTATAACCAAATCAAGATTGCGAAAGAAGATCAACATAAAACGGAATTTATCATGCCTTGGGGAGCCTTTTTTTATCAAGTCATGCCCTTTGGTTTGAAAAATGCTGGCGCCACATATCAACGCGCGATGACTACCATATTCCATGATCTTCTACACATCATAATGGAGGACTATGTTGATGAAATTTTAGGAAAATCCAAGACTAGAGAAGCCCACATTGATGTCCTTACTACTATTTTTGAAAGATTGGAAAAGTACAAAGTGCGCCTTAATCCAAAAAAGTGTGTATTTGGAGTCAAATCTGGTAAATTATTAGGTTATATTGTATCTAGAAGAGGAATTGAAGTAGACCCTGCAAAAGTAAAGGCCATCATGGATATGCCTCCTCCTTCCACATTAAGAGAGCTTCATAGTTTTCAAGGAAGATTACAATCAATCAGAAGATTTGTGTCACAGCTAGCTGATAAAGTTCATCCCCTTCAACATTTGCTTCATAAAGGAAATCAGTTTCAATGAGATTGCTTGTGCCAAAAAGCATTTGAACAAATCAAGGTATATTTGACTAATCCTCCAGTCTTAGTCCCTCCAGTAGCAGGACAACCATTGATCTTGTACATTTCAGCTACTTCTGTTGCCTTAGGAGCACTCTTGGCACAATTAGATGATAATGGAAATGAACAATATACTACCTCAGTCGAATACTAGTTGGTTATGAGCTGAATTACACTCCTATTGAAAAAGCATGTTTGGCCGTAGTCTTTTGTACATAGAAGCTACGCCATTATATGCTTAATCATACTACATTTCTCATTGCCAAAATTGATCCACTCAAATACCTATTGTCAAAAGCTGCCCTCACTGGTCGAGCAGCAAAGTGGGTCTTAATTCTAAGTGAATTCAACATTGTGTATAAGGATCGTAAAGCTATTAAGGGACAAGTCATTGCAGATCAGTTAGCTGAAGCACCTCTTCCAGGTAGTCACCCTATTGTGGTAGACTTTCTAGATGATACCATTATGACTATAGCCCCTAGTATATCATGGAAACTATTTTTTGATGGATCCTTCACATGAAATGTATCGGGGGCAGGAGTTTTGTTTGTAACGCCACAAGGGGATTTAATTCCTAAGTCCTACAAAATTTCATTCCCTTGTACAAATAACATAGCTGAGTATGAAGCATTAGTGACAGGAATGCATCAAGCCATTAAATGGAATATTAAGAATCTTCTTATCTTTGGAGACTCAGAACTGGTTATCAAACAAGTGACTGATGAATATCACACCAAAGATGAGAAATTGTTGCCCTACCGCCGAATAGTTGAGAATCTTAAGCAACACTTTACAGAAATTGTCTTTCAACAAGTTCCAAGGGCAAACAATAAAGTAGTAGATGCCATGGCCACTATTGCTTCTATGATTGCCATGCCAGAATATAGTCCAAAATGTGAGTTTCTCGTTGAGAATCTTGTTACTCCTACTTATGAGTAGAATGATTTTGACGTGGTGTGTGAGATTGTTGGTCCTGAGTCTCCATGGTATGCTGACATTTTTTCCTACCTACGTCATAAAACTATTCCCATAACCGTCACTCCAAACCAAAGTAAGACCTTTATTCGCCGAACCGCTCGCTCTACCATTATAGGTGATACCCTTTTTCGGAAACACTTTGATGGAACCCTCCTCCGATGTCTCAATTTAGATGAAGCCAAAACGGCGTTAGAAGAGGTTCACCAAGGGATTTTTGGTGCCCACTCTAGTGGCTTTACGTTAGCAAAAAAGCTTCTTAGGATAGGTTATTATTGGCCCACTATGGAAGCAGATGCATACCATTTTGTGAAAAGATGTATCCCTTGTCAACAGCATGGCGATTTGATACACGCTCCCGCCCAAGACTTGCAACCTACCATCACGCCATGGCCCTTTTTCTGCTGGGGATTTGATCTTGTTGGTCAAGTGTATCCTAATTCCTCTAATGGCCACAAGTATATTATTGCCACAACTGAGTATTTCACAAAATGGGTTGAAGCCATTCCCTTAACCTACATCACCGACAAGAAAATTTCTAAATTTATCCTAAACTATATTATTTTCCGCTTTGGTATACCTCAAGATATTATCTCTGATAATGGAACCCCATTTAAAAACTAAGAGGTAGCCACGTTATGTTAAAAATTTGGAATAACCCATCATTTCTCCACCAGATACTACCCTCAAGGCAATGGCCAAGCTGAAGCCACAAATAAAACCCTCCTGAAAATCCTAAAGAAAATTGTTGATGCAGTTGGCCGTAATTGGCATCTCCAAATTGCTCCCCCACTTTGGGCCTATTGAACCTCTATTCGTACCCCCACAGGAGCCACTCCGTTCTCCCTCATTTATGGTTCTGAAGCCATTTTACCCATTGAGATTGAGTTACCCTCCCTTAGAGTCTCTCTACAAAACCTCATATTCGATGAAGAATACCGAGTTGCTCGCTTGCAAGAGTTGGCACTCCTTGATGAGAGATGCCTCCATGCCCTTAACCACCTCCGCGTGTATCAACATTGCCTCCAACTACAATATAATAAGAGGGTCCAGCTGAGAGAATTTGAAGTGGGTGATCTAGTGCTACAACATAATATGAAGAATCTCCAGAACCGTGAAAAGAAAGGAAAATTCGAGGCAAATTGGCTAGGTCCATTCGTAGTTATAGCCAAATATGGTTCTGGGGCATATTAGATTGCTACACCTGAGGGTGATCCGCTCCCTGAACCTGTAAATATTCAGCATCTCAAGCGCTTTTATGCTTGAGCATTTGTAGATCTTGTACAGTCTTTAAAAGTCCTGAAAAAACCCAAAAAAAAAAAAAAAATTTAAAAAAAAAATGCCAATCCATTTGTCTATCCAAACCCTTCCTTTCATGTCCTACCATTATTCCCTTTTCCATTTGTGCAGAGTAGTACTTAGTCTTTCTCTTATTGCTAAATCCAACAAAAGACCTCTTGTCTGCGAAGCCTCATTTTTCATTTCCATTTTTGCATGCTTCCTGTCAAATGGTTGTTTAATTGCATTTTGTTGCACACTCTTACGATAGTAACCACACTTGGATACACATAAAATCACTTTTTGGAGGCTTATGATTCAAGAAGTTCATTTTTTTGACAAACCCCTATCGAAATCACATAATCATATTATTACAAAACACTTGATTCAACATTTCCTCGTATGTTGAGTCCTTTCTGTAGGTGATATGGGGACTTTCACTTTTCTAGACTTAAGGCTCTTGGCAGGAACTGTGAGATAAATGACTACTTGGTCATGAAGTCTCTTTTGTTTGGTTTGTCGAATTTTCTTTATGTCTTTTATGATTTTACTGTGTGTATGTCTCAGATATTAATGCCTGCCACAATGGGGGCAATTACGCAAATGGGCTTTGAACATTTATGCTTCTATAGCATATAATGCATACACTCTTTTGCAAAATAAAAATAATGGTGCGCTCTCCACATAAACACAACAGAATCCCTTGATTTCACTTAGTTAGGGTCCATGTAATATAGGGTTTCATTCGAGTCATGTTTGAGACAAGGTTCTATTTATGTCCTCTTCCTATGCTATGCTCTTGGATCTTTATGGGCGATGATTTTGGCAGATATTCATTAGGTTGCATCTTTAGATGGAGTATTCATTTTTCATCCTTTTAAGTTACATAAATTGTTCAGTATAGATTGCATTAGTTTACTCATCAAATTACATTTCTTAGTGCTCATTAGATAGTCTAGTTCATTTTAGCATTAACATTACATTTAGGGGCACATACATATCATAATGCATAAGTCTCATAATCGCTAGCCAATCTGCATCACACATGTTAAGCATCATATAATCTATAGAAAAGATACATCACATCCTGCATCATAAATGTCAGTCTCATAAGCATCACATAAAATCCATACATATGCATCATAAACACTCATACACATATAGAATCATCGACTCATGTCATGTATATATATGAAAAAAAATGAATGTCTGTATAGTCCAAGTACATATAGAATCATATAGTACAAATGCATCATCTGCACATATCTGTCAAAATATTGGATCTCTATACAAAATCTAGGAGCCATGCTATGAGGGTCCTGCTGCTCCTGTGTCACCCCCTCAAGGTGGTCGGCTCTGCCCTACTGACTGCTCTGATCTAGCTCTGCCACCCGTGGTCTAGGAACTAGCCCCTCTCTCAAAATCAGGCTGCCACTGGTCTGCAGGTACAACATCATGATACAGTGACCTGTAATAGGCTGCCTCTCGTACTACCCGTGCCTCAGATCGCCTGGCTGAGATGGCCTGCTGCATCACTGTCATGCTGGCCGTCGACGTAATCATCTGTCTCGCTATATCTTGCTGCCTGCGATACTCATCAACCTGAGCCTGATATCTCGCTCGCTCGGCATGCAAGATAGCCACCTCTCCTTGTAATCTCGCTAGTTCCTCGCCATCAACACGCATTGCCATACCCGCAAAATCCCCTACATCCACTCGTGCCTATAAAGCTACTAGTACCTCCTATGTGCTCTCTGCTCTGACTCTCTGCAGCTATACCTCTGCCTGTAGCCTGGAAACCTCTGCCCGTAGACTATCCCGCTCAGCCCTGACTATGTCTGGCTCCTCTCTCAGTATCTATCTTTGTGGAGGTGCCTATGGTGGTACCTGTGCCTATGCCTATACCTGCACCTCAGGTCCCCTCTGTGGTGGTACCTGTACCTGTGCCTGTATTTGAGGTCCCCTCTGTGGTAGCTCTTGTGCTGCTACGACACCCTTCCTGGCAACTGCCCTGCGACCATGTGGTCCCTACTGTTCTCCCTGAGCTGGCACTGCTACCATAGCAGCCTCTCCCCCATCTCCTACACCATCTCCCTCTCCCCGTGCCTGCTTTGCTGGAGGAACTACTCTAGGCACTGTCAGTCTGACTGGCTGGTGTGCTGCCCACCACTGTGCATATGCCGGTGTCATACCAGCATCTCCCCTGTCCTGACCATGAACCCATGGCACTCTATCCAGTGATAACCATGACGCCTGACCATACTCGCGGGTCACTACAGGATACAGGAATCTATTTGGAACTACATCCTAGATACGCCCAAAGTACTGTCACACTCGAGAAGGCATATATCGCATAATCACGTGCGCAGATCGACCAATAATCTAGCAATCAGTCTGAGTAAATAGGAGATACATCTGATCCTCTATATCATCCTCACCTCCTGTTGCCTGTACTCTCCCCCAGTGCTCCACTCCATCATAAGGAGTCCAGTCAAACATGATGATCTCATCTAGGCACCTGGGCCAGAATCCCATTGACTCTGTCAATGTATACTGGATAGGCAATCGATATCTGCATGTGTATGGCTCTCCAGGCTGCCTGGTCTCTCTCCATGTGATGGGTCAAGTAACCCCGATGTGCTCCCAAGACCAGACCATCAGTAGTGTCAGTCCTGGTCCCATAGTGCGCTGTGTCCGATATGCACACGTGTAAATCATGGTATAACTCTGCTAAGATGGTCTGTCCCCAGCAGTAGACCTCGCCATCCTCCTGTAACAGGGTGCTCAACACCCGTGCCTAGCCAATAGGCCACCCATGCCTTGCATGATTTGGTAGCATCCGCCATATCAAAGAGGCTAAATATATCGCTAGTCTCGGTAGTCTCTGCTCCAAGGCTCCCCGCCAGGATAACCAGGATTGCTGTACTGGTAGTCTCTGTCGTCGCCTACCAAAACACTCTCTCAAGAAGGGATCAGCTCCCTCAACTACATACTCTGGATATGTGCCTCTGATAGGCACTCTGAGGATCCGCCATACATCTAGGAGAGTGACGGTAGATGGAAGCTCCCTATCGGTAGATGGAAGCTCCCTGTGGGTGTATGCCATCTCTCTATGAGAGCCGATAGTTGTGCTATGTGAGCTCTCAAGTTTGGCCACTCATGGACATGCTCCAGTCTACACAATCGCACGTGTCCCTAATCTACGTCTGTCAATCTCTCTTGTATCACCATAGTCGGTGGATAGTGCTCCCGTGACCTAAAAAGCACCGTGCCCTCCTGCAGCATGGACATGCAGTAAGTCAGTCTTTTCATTTTCAGAATCATGCATTTTATGCTCGCCTTTTCTTATTTTTATTGTGTCCAGCGAAGATGCTGATCGACAGAGACGCTGATCAGCGCAGACGCTAATTCGAGGAGATGCTGGTCTGCGCTTACGCAAAACCTATGTTTTCATCTCCGCTTTGCTCTCGAAGATGACATGGCAAGCTCTATCATCTTCGACACCACTATCCCTTACGCAGACGACAGACTATTGTCTGTCGTCTTTGTTGGTCTTGTTGCAGCTTTAGCATCTGCGCAGACGACAGGATGTTCCTTGTCGTCTCCATAGGTGCCGGTATCCCTTTTTTGTCGTCTGTGCAGACGCCAAGGTGGAGACTGTCGTCTCCGCCTGAGATTGATTTTTGTCGCATTTAGGGCATCATAAATGCATCTAACCTAGTCTACCTATCAAATTATCAAGAGGATCAGATGACTCACCGGTGCCCCCATCATGGTTGGTCTCTGGTGCTCTCGAACACGCTCACCAAGCTCCAATCTCTCGATCGGGTCCATAGATGCTCTGGATGCTCTTCTCGTGGTGTGACAATGACCTTCCTATGGGTCCCTTGGAGGCTTATGTAGGACCCGTGGACCCCGTTTGCGCCCTTCTTTGCTCTGCGCTGTGTCTATCTCATGATTTCTCCATATATTCATCCTGTTTTTCTCATTTTTTTCTTTCCCTTCTTTCTGTTCCGCAACCTTTTCACAAAAATTGCCCAAATTTGTATTTTTTGCGCAATTTCCGTGAGGGGGCATCAGGATTCTCCTTCCTTCTCTAGGGCAACCTGCATTTTATTTTTTTTGATATGATGTCGTGTCGACACCACATCAAAGAGGGGCAAAATGTATACACTAAAAATTATCCCGAATGAATTTATTAATTTAATTAATAATGCTCACATTCTTTTACTTATTTCATTAAAATTATTTTAATTAAATAGGTTCACTTTTGGCCTAATTATTTAAATTTAATTTAAATACTTCTTAGCCTTAATGTGTTAAATTTAATTTAACACATGATTCCCCATTTATTCCTTTTTTAAAATAAATTTTATTTATTTAAATCCTCCATATCCTATTAATTTCTTCTAGACCTAAATTAAATTAAATTAAATTAAATTTAATTTTTATCCTAATCTATAAGCCTAAGAGTATGTGTACTCTTATGAGTTGTCATCATAAGGGTTTGCATTTCTTTTTAAGCACATGGTGTCTACAATTTGAGAACTTTCTACACACATGTGCCACCTCATCATTTTATCCTCCCAACTAAGGATATGAGATAAGGTGCTTAATACTTATCCTTATCCTTATCCTTATCTTCTAGACACCCTCTAGATGTTTCCTGAGAGTCTTTAAATAGAAGTCTTGTCTCAAGCATTGCATATAGAGGATTATTGGATTGTATTGATACGCCATCGCTTTGAGTCTAGAATCACCACATTGTGAGCTTGCATTATAGGTACATTTTCATATGGAGTTCATAGGCTGCATCTTAGTGATTTGATAGTTGGTAAGATTTACATTTTTTATTGCATCTTAGTTTTTGTTGTGCATGCATATTTAGTTTATATTCTAGTTTAGCTTTCATTCTAGTTATAGCTTGCATCTTGCATATTTAGTTTACATTGTAGTTTTAGATTTCATTCTAGTTATACCATTGCATTCATAGATAGTTTTCATCATTTCATGTTCATTGCATCATAGAATACCTTTGAGTGTGACTTCCTCCATAGTCATATTTTGAAAGTATTCTTCTTTTCATATAGTCTAGGATCATATTGCACCTTCACTTTGCACTCACACTCACATTTGCACTTCCAGACAAGGGATTTACTTATTGTTGTGTTTGTGAGAGCATACCAAACACACCCTCCATCAGAGATACACCAACAATGGCTACACATAGCTGCCGTTGGTGAGTATTAGAGGTGGTTGGAATTTTGGTTTGTTGGTTGCTTTTGTGATTTTTTTTGAAAATAGCCTGATTCCTTTGGCTTCCAGCAATTTGCACATTTTTCCAGCACACATGATGTATTGATAATCTACTTAAGGTTAGAAATGTTGGTTACAATAAGAAAATTTAGAAGAACAAGTTATACAAAGTTTGTCTTCCAAGCTTGACTGAGTGGATAGTAGGTGTTGAGCAAAGACAGATCAAGCCAAGAAGAAAATTAGTTGGAGCCAAATAAAGTTCATTCTAGTGTATGCCGAGCATAACAGTGGATGTCAAGTAAAGTTTAGTTGATGCTGAGCACTAGTAAACTTTAGTTCATGTTGAGTAATTTCACAATGGATGTTGAGAAACACAGTATGTGTTGAGCATCAAAAACTTGAAAATACCAAGCTCCTGCATTGTTTAAAAGATCATGAAATTGATGAATCAGAGCTATCAAGTTTATTTTCTTGGATTATGTGA
This sequence comes from Cupressus sempervirens, assembly GCA_028749045.1. Taxonomy (NCBI): domain Eukaryota; kingdom Viridiplantae; phylum Streptophyta; class Pinopsida; order Cupressales; family Cupressaceae; genus Cupressus; species Cupressus sempervirens. The sequence continues at coordinate 694,193,887 of CM053784.1, forward strand.
ACCAGTAGGAACATAAGGTTAATGAACTGGTGGTATAGAATTCAAGGTAAACCATTTTTAGATGAGATCAAAGTAGATTCTAGGATAAGTTTCTAGAAGAGATATGGAATATCGGTAGATACATTTTATCTTACCTAATCCATCCAAATCTTGAATTAGACGATGGAGAATGAGTAAAAAAAATCTTAATTTCCTATTTATAGGAATGGCTAGTCATGAGCAAGTTTTTCATGTGTGAGAAACTAAGGAAGACAAGGAGTCAATGGTTTTTCTTCATCAAGTGACCTAAGAGAAGAGTCTACAATGGCATGTTCAGAAAGAAGGCTTAAAGAGATGAATGTTTGAAGGGTGAACACACTAATGAAGTTGCAAAGCATGAAGGCCAAGTAGAATTGAGGACTGAATAGTGATCTATAATCTACAAATGGAGTTGTAAGTTGTATTAGATCAAAGCCTTACTATTACACTCTAACAATTGTATTAGTCTAGGGTAAATCCTTTGGATTAAGGTTGACCTAACAATAATTTGTAAATCCTTTAACTGAGTGACATTCCAAGTGAATGGTCTAAAGTCCTCTAACACGGCTCACTCCTAATAGGGTGATTAAAATTCATTAATAGGGTCACATTTAACAGTGTGTATTGTAACCTTTAACAGGGTTGGCCTTTCATAGGGCATCACTTCAAAAGAGTGAAAAAAGTAGCATGTTACTTGTGATTTTTCTCAAATTGGGATTCCACTTAAATCATTGTGCCAACTATGTTTATGAATTTTTTATGTTTCATGCTTTACATTTTTGCAAGTTGATTTGACAGTAACCTACAAGTTTTAAGTGATTGCATAATCTTATGGATGCATGCATGAGTATAAATGTTTTATGGGTTCATTAAGCTGTGAAATTTTTTATTCATAAATCTGGACCTTGGATAACTGATTCAGCCCCCCTCTCAGTTATTCTAAAGTATTCAAACAAATGTTTTATGGGCTCTTAATTAGTGGGATGTAACTTGAATCTAGGAGGCAATTGTGCATACCCTTATCATGACTGTAATCAAGGTTAAGCACCTTCATTTTTTGGATTGCAAAATTAGTTCATAGGGGAAAATAAAGGAGTTTGTGGGGCTATAGCTAAGATTGATAATGGATTATTTGGATTGCCTACTATATGATCATATGATGTGCATGACTAGGCCTATGCCTAGTTATTATCTATGATCATAGTATATTTTTTCTCCACACAATATAGTATTTTATAGTTAATACTATTACTACTACCACTACTACTGACTAATATAGTCTCTCGTTGGCCGCTAATATGGTCCTATGTAAGCCACTTGTACCACACTATGTATACAATATCCTTCCTTTTCCTTTTCCATTTCTTCCTTCTCCACTAAAAAAGATCAATGTGGAGACATAGATCACAAGTGCATAATAAGAGACAAAATATAATCACTATTGAAACCTAAATGAATGGAAAAACTAGGCGAGGGTATAAAAATTAATAAAATAAATCAAAATTTAATAACTTTTAGTTTCTCTTCAATTCCCCCAATTCAAGAATTTCATTTTCAAATCACATAATTGAGGTTTCAAGCAATTTCATTTTCAAATCACATAAACTTGAAGTAGTACATGTTCTTACATAGGTAGTGTCGATGTTATGTTGGCTTGCAATGTTCAGCCACATTTACATATACATATATAATATACATACACATATACATATAAATATACATATACATATACATATACATATACATACACATACACATACACATACATATACACACACACACACATATATATACATATATATCTATACATATACATATATACATATATATATGTATATGTATATATAGACATATATATGTATATGTATATATATACATATACATATATATGTCTATATATACATATACATATGTATATGTATATATATACATATACATACACATACACATACACATACACATACATATACATATACATACATATATATCTATACATATACATATATATATGTGTGTGTGTGTGTGTGTGTACACATATACATATGTATATGTATACATATACATACATACATATATATATATATACACACACATATGTCTATATATATATATATAGACACACACACACACACACACACACACAAAGTTGATTAACAATATGTATATGCATATGCATAAGCATATTACATACAAACTCAAGATTAAACTGTGAAGTTGTTGTCTAAAACCTTTCTAATGAGATAATGTGTTTTGACCTCTTCATCAATGGGATGGGACCTGAATCCAAGAGGTAGGAGTGAATCACCCTTATAATTACTATAACTAAAGTTAAGAGCCTCCATTATTGATTCTCTTCACAATCAACCCACAAAAACACAAGAAAACAAATAGATTGTTTGAACTATCCTCCACTATATAGGTTAAGGAAGCCTTGCCTAATTTTCTAGATGCCCACCTAGAATTTGCAAAATATGATATGTGGGTTGTGGTGAGATGATTTATTGACTTCTTATATGGGCATTAGGATAGGTGGGAAAATGAGACAGGATAGGATTTGTGGAGAGGTGCAAATAAAAAATAAATACAAATGAATCCTATTGCAACTTTGAACTAGAATCCCTCAACTACGTATGTACATGTTTAAGAAAAGCATCGCCATAGACATACTTGCTAGGTGTTGAAAGAGTGTGTATATATCATTATCATTGTAGGAGGGGGAGGGGATGTTTTTATTTTTTGGGTGTAGGGCGGTGGGGTATTTATAGCTCCTCCTATGATGTATCTCATAAGCATAAGAGAGAATGCATTTGTGCATAAATATGTGTGTTGTTAGTAATGGTAGAAAGTAAGTGAATGCAAACTTAGGTCATAAGGGAGCATAAAGGAATTTGTGGGGTTGTATTTAAGATCAATAGAGGATTATTTGAATTGCCTATTGTATGTATGTGTACAACAAGTAACTGTACTATTTAGTGTCAGGTCATTCATGAATATTTATATTCTTATCCACCTTCAAAAATTCTAGCTATTTCTCATCAAATCTAATGAAGGGTGCTCCCCTTAATACCATAAACCATAACAAAAATAAAGAAACAACAAAAAATGTGTGAACAAAATATGGAGTTCTTGTTTGTGTTGTAAATGTAGAATTAAAGTATTCACAAGTACAATATGCTAAGCCACATGTGCACCTTCATTATAGTAATCTACAAGACAGTGCTACGAACTATCACCCAGAGCTGTCCTAGACAATGTTTAGTCCTTTCTTAAATATGTAATTGTATGCCACCCAAGTAGGTTCTAGATGCTAAAAATTAATACCTAGGGCTGATTGAGCCTGACAATGCATATAGAGTTGGCTAAATACATCTATGACAAATTATTTTAGAAATTTTGGTATCCTAACTTCTGAAGTCCATAATGCTCAAAGTGTTGCACCGATTTTCTATTATAACCACTTTTCAGAAATGCTAGCTCTTGATCTATAGGCAAAAAACCACTTAAGCACCCTTCCATTGAGTTTTTAGACCTCATCTAGGCACTCTAAGGCATTGAAGCTTTCCTTGAAGAGTGCAAAGCTGTCGCAGTGTCTGGGGAGAAGGCATGTCTAAGATAGCCTTGACCTTCTTGGGGTTGATTTCTATACCTCATTTAGAAACTATAAAGCCTAGAAGCTTGCCAGATGTGACCCCAAAGACACACTTCTTGAGATTCAGCATGAGATGATATTTGGCTAACCTATCAAAGACTTTCTCTAGGTCAGCAAGATGATCCATGAAGGTGTGAGATTTAACCAAGATATCATCCACATAATCCTCCAAAATTCTATGGATGAGATCATGAAAAATGGCTGTCATAGCTCTTTGATAGGTAGCCCAAGCATTCTTTAGGCCAAAAGGCATCATGTTGTAGCAAAAGGTTCCCCAAGGGGTAGTGAATGCTATCTTATGCTTATCCTCTTCTGCAATCTTGATTTGATTGTACCCAAAAAATCCAACCATGAGGGACAAAATTTCATGTCTAGCTGTAAGATCTACAATCATATCTATGTTGGGCAAGGGAAAATCATCTTTTGGACAAGCTTTGTTAAGATCTCTAAAATTAGTGTAGATTCTGATGTCACTGGAAGGTTTAGTGATGGGGACCATGTTGGAGATCCGCCCTAAGTAGTCGATAGGCCACATAACCTTAGTAGCTAACATTCTTTCTAATTAAGCTTTGACTAGTAATGCCACCTTGGGGTGCATTTTTCTAAGCTTTTGTGTGACAGGCTTGATCTTTGGATCAACTACAAGATTATGAACTACAAGCTTTGGATCAAGTCTTGGCATGTCCTAATATGACCATGCAAATTTGCCAATGTTCTCTCTTAAGACCTCAAAGAGGAGGTTAGATTGGTCTTGTGATAGGGATGCAACAATATGAACAAGTTTGAGGATCTCTAAAGAACCGATGTTGACTTCTCTAGTATCCTCAATTAGAATAGAAGACACCTCTGGTTGATTATCTTGAGGAGGCAATGCTAAATCCTCATGTTTTTCTTGTGGCTCTAGATTTTCATGTTGAGGGGTTCTCTTCGCTACCTTAGCTAGTCTCGAATTTTCCTTAGCTCCAATTTTGGGTGTATCGGAACTAGGTTGGGGATTTTCTTCAAAATACCCCTTGGGATCTAGCTTATGGATATAGGCAGAATCTAGCTTTTTTTGGTTGTGAGGAGTTTTAGCTCCCATGAATCTCAGAAGCACTTCCTCTGATGTGAACTCATCAATGTGTATGACACTTGGTTGGTCCCAATCTATGAGTTGTGGATGGGTGAGTGGCAGGTCAATGAAATGGATGGATAGTTCTTGGAGAACAAAGTCTCTGAGGAAGATTTGGTCTGGGATATCATTGTAGGCTCTCTTTTCAACTTCCTTAGGAATGTCTTTGATTTTGACAAGGTCTCGGTGAATTTTCAAAAAAGCATGACTGTCTGTATTGGTGCCCCCAATTATGGGTATGCCAAAGCCAAGACCTGACTTTAATTCCCACTTGTGTGCATCGATGGGGCACTGCATGCCTCTTTCTTGTGGTCCTAGACCACCACCTTGATAGCTCCATTTTTTAGTGATGAGCTTGTGTTCTTGGGGATACTTCTGGCTGAAGTGACCAAGGTGTGCTTGATTTCTTGGAGGTGCATCCTTATGTAACCAATTGTTGATTTCTGGAGTAAGCTCCTCATGAAGAGGGATTTTTGAGGATACAAAGGTTGTTGGGCCAAACTATTTTTATCGAGGAGGTGGAATCTCCTTAGCTTTGTTATATGTCAGTCATCCAAGGGTGTGTAGATCAAGTGGGAGAGCCCCAAAAACAAATGCATCTGACAGACTATACTCTCCATAGCCTTTGTTATTAATCTTCATGGTAGACAGGGTGGAGGCGAGGATGGTTTCTGGGTCATTACAAGTGTGGGATGAGCTGGCGATGGTTGTGCCAATATCAATTCTAGGGAAATGGTTTGTATATGAGGCTTCAACCACATTGTAGTAAGCAAAGGGTTTTAGATTGGCATGGATAGTTACCTCAGTGCCCTGATGCAAAAATTTGACACACTGATGGTAAGTGGATGGAATAGCTTTCATGGCATGAATCCATGGGCGATGGAGGAGGATGTTGAATGGTAGGTTTAGATCAATAACATGGTAGAGTGTTTCTTGGATGACAGGCCCAACCTTGATTGGCAAAAAAATAGTTCCTACTATGGTTCTTTCCAAGTTGTCCTAAGCTTTGATGGTGATAACTTCACTGATGATATCTGCCTTAGTATACCTAGCTTGTTTTATGAATTTTAGGGTGCAAATATTCAAGGCTGATCCTTTATCTATCATTACTCTTTTTACGACAAAATTGGATACCATAATGGCTATGTGAAGCGGAAGGGTGTGATCTGGCTTGACCATGGGTATGTCAGTGGGTTTGAATGATAGGGCACATGAGGATGAAAGGTGTACAAAAAGATTACAAAAATCAGTAGCGCTGATATTTGAAGGGAAACAGGATTCTATGAGAGCACTGTCAAGGATGTTCTTGTACATAGGACTAGTGCGAAGAACATCTAAAATGGAGATTTGGGCTGGCATGTTCCCGAGGTGTTCAAAGACATTGTATTGGCTTTTTGATAGAGCTAATGGTACTGGTGAAACTGGTGGGCTTGCGATGTTAAATCATGCTCTTTGAGTGGTGACTGCACACTCATTGTTTGGGCCTTGTATATTGATAACATTGACAGAAGGCTCTTTCTCGGATATACAACCTATGAGGCTACCATAGTCTATGTAGGATGAAGTGTGGTCATTCTTCTTCCCATGCTATTGGTTTGGCTGGTAGTTGTTGCTGTTGTTGTTGTTGGTTTGAATAGGTTCTTTTCGAGGGTTTTGGCTATTGTGAGGAGGAAAAGAATTTTGATAGATCTATAAGCCTACATTGGGAGAGGTTTGGGCACCAACGGTGATTTCTTTCCGATCAATGAGGTCCTGCACATAATCTTTCAATTTTATGCATCTGAGGGTGGTGTGACCTTTTACCCTATGAAATTTGTAGTACTCATTCTCTTTGTACCATGCAGATTTCAATCGGCTTGGATCAATTTGCAAGGTAAGAAGAAATTTGATGAGGTTTTCCTTGACTAATTCCTCAAAAATGACATCCAATGGCTCACCAAGGGGTGTATAATTTCTAGGTGCATGTTGGAATCTGGGCTTTTGCCTTGTAGCTACATTGATGACATTAGCTTGATTGCTAGACCCTTGGAAGTTGGGTCTTGGATTGTGGTTCTAATAGCTTTGGTTATGCTGTTGTTGGTAGTTCATACCTTGTTGATTGTGTGGTTGATATGGTGGGTTGGACTTGAGAAGGACCAACAATATTCACATGTCTAGTGTCAGTGACGCCATCTATTGCAATGTGCTTGTTTTTGTTCCAATACCTAGACTTTTCATTTGAATGTGTTTGATTTTGGTTGGTTTCTTTGTAAATCTTGACCACACCATCTTTAATGCATCCTTGCTCAAGGATCATTCCTTTTTCGTTGATATCTTCGTAGGTCTGCAAACAGTTCATGGTCATGTGGTGAGCCAAGCTGGGATGGGCATTATCAATAAACATTTTCACGAAATGGCACTCTAGAAAGGTGCAAGATATGTGGGTGGGAAGGGTTTGCCATCTTTTTAGATATTTGGGAAGGCTTTCTCCACCTTTTTGCTTAGTGTGGACAAGATCAACTACTGATAGCTTTGTTTCAACAAGATGGGCATATTGGGCTACAAATGCCTCAGACAATTCAGCAAAGTTTTTAATTGTGCCATATGGGATTCTATAAAACCATTCAAGAGCAGGTCCGGCCAAGCTTTTGGGAAAGAGATGCAAGAGGAAGATGTCACCGTATGCCACTTCTTGGCAGTGCATGTAATATTATTTGATATGTGTGACAGGGTCTCCTTTTCCTCTGAATTTGTCAAACTTGGGTATCTCAAAGTTTTTGGGAAATGGTGTCATGGTAATGGCTCTGCCAAATGGGTAAGGACACACATTCTCAAACCTGAAGGTTTTTGGATCATTTCCCTCTTGGATGTTCTTCAAAGCTATCTTCATGGCTTCCCATTTTGAATTAATGGGTGATGGGTGGGGTGCCCCCAATGTAGGAGTGCCCTAAGGTAGGTATGTGCTAGATGGGGCAATGAAATATGGACGGCTTTGAGGTATGGGCTGGTAGGGATTGTACATGGCTTGGGCAACTAAATGGTGAATTATGGGTTGTTGAGGTGGAGGTGGCACATATTGCTGCATGTTTTGCAAGGCTTGCTGCTGATATTTGATTTGAGGTTGGGATTGAGGAACATAAGCTGACTATGGGATAAATGGATCGCTTTATGAAGGTAAGGTATAAGATGGTTGTGAAGCTTGGGGAAAGGATCGGGGAGCTTGTGGAAGTTGACATTGGATTTGAAGAGATTGACCATTATATGTGGGTGGTGCCACCATTTGGGAAGGTATCTGCATGGCAAAAGAGGCCAAGTAATTGGTGGTTGGTGGTGGTGGATTTCCTCCTAGAAGTGGCATAGAAAAATAGTTAGTAATAGGAGGTAATGGATTAGTTGGTGGTAGAGGTGGTGGGAATTGAAAGCTTGGAAATGGAATTGATGGGGTTTGATAGCTTGGTGGTTGGATTTGAAAGCTTGGTAGAGTGGTGGCAGGAGCTTGGGTCACTTGAGAGGTTGGCAGAACATTGGTAGTAGCTTCTGGGGTTTGATAACTTTGTGGAGTGAGGGCAGTAGCTTGTGGATTTGTGGCTGATGGCACTGAGCTCCAAGGACCTAGTGGAAATGATGGAATTGTGCTCTGAGATGAGGTAAACAAGCTGGGGATGATGAAAGTTTGATTACTTGGCCCCATGGGTGGCATCCCATTTGTATATTGCTGAGGTTGGCCAAAGATACTAGCACTGATTTGGGAGATGGGTGGATTTGGAAGGCTAGGTTGGAGAGCAACAATAGCAATAGTGAAGGGAGTGAATGATGAGGTGTTTTGGGAGAAGGGGGTTTGGGATGGAGTGGTATGGACCAATGGTGGAGGTTGGATTGGCTTGTGGAAGGGAGATTTCAACTTGAGTGGAGGCTGGTATGTTTGGGTCTGTTGGATCATAAGGACTGGTTTGAGGCTCTTCTTTTGGCTCATATTGAGGATAATTTGAATCATAAGAGCCTATGGGGAGTGGTAGATGCCCAAACAATGGGTGAGATGGTTCTGATAAGGGAGGAGGTCTTCCAAAGTCAAAGAATCTGATGTTGTTCCTTCGAAAGTTAGCCATGATTGTTTCTTTGTTCTTGTCTATAATGGCATTCACTAATACTGCATTTCCTGGTTGGTTCATGAAAGCTTCAATGTCAGTAGGTGATGGTATAGTGTTCTTTGGGCTAAAGGATGGTTGACTGCTCAAGGGGAGTGAAGCTGTTTGATCCAAATGATAGGGCTCCATTGTTTCCTTCTTCTTCTTGGATAAGCAAGTGACGGGTGGCATGAAAATATTCCTAGGTATGAGATGCAACAATGCTGATGGATGCAAAGGTGGAAGGGTTTTTCTATGCAAATGATTTCCTAGGTTGAGGCAAATCTATATGACCAAACCTAAGGAGGATTGGGTTGGGGATTCTAACTTCAAAGATATGTTGTGAAAGCATGAAAGGTCTTCTTTCCTATGTGCAAGCTTGGTGGTGATTGTGTCAAGTTAAGGATAGACTGATGATCCTTTAGGAAGAACACAAGATTGACCACTTGTGGATCCCAACCTTTAGCTCAAGGTGATGAGGGATAACAAGTGACAAAGCTAGATTACCCTAGAAAAATCTCTGTCAAAGGGATAACCTTGGTGAGATAGGTGGATTTGGAAGATGTTTGGAATGGCAAAATTTTGGCAAGGTGACAACAATTTTGAAGGCTTGGATGTGAAGATTTTGGATTGCTGGCTAGATGGTTTGGTTCTAAATGAGATGGATGAGCTAAAATGCTTAAGGGGAGGACTAAAGATGGCTGGCTCTCCTACAAAGATGACTCTAAAGTGAAGCTTATGCAAGATGATGTGGAGAAACAAGGGGGTTTAATCATAGAAATCATGCCTAGTTGGTAAGGCATAAGCAGGGTTAACTCATGAATGTTTGCTAAATTTGATAGTTTGATCTAACTAGGCTTCTTGAAGGGCTTTGTTGGCAGCTTTATCTTCTGCTTTGTGGATTTTTCCAATTTGAGGGCTTGGTGTTACTTCTTTCTTCTTAGCTACAATTTTTTGGTATACTTGAGATGGGTTGAGTTTGGCTTTGTGAAACTTCTATTTGGGTTTGGGTTCTTCTGACATAAATTCCTGAATCAGCTTGGCTTTGAGAGATCTTGATTATTTTACTTTGACTTGTTCAACTTTTTGAAATAGGCAGTGACTATGTTAAGTATGCCCTAAGCTAGGATCGACCAAGTTTGGCAAACATTCATTCAACAAGTAAAAAAATAATAATCAAGCAATAGATAAGAACAACCAGATAGAAGTTTTTGATTCTCAGAATGTGATACTTGTGCCAAGGAGTGTGTATGTTCTACAAATGTTTCGATCAGTCACTTCAAACACATTAACATCCTAGATGGTTGTCTACAAAGCTGACAATTGGTTTAGCTAGGGAGTCGTCGATATACCCAAGCTACGTGAGGCCCAAATCCATAGATGAAACAAAAAAAATGTCACACAGTCAAGAGGAGTGGTAACCCACTTCTCCTCTTTCACTTCTCAAGGTTATAAAGTTCTTTGAGGCTTAGCCTGAGTGAAAAAATCTTGATTCCAAGAGAGGTTTCTTTTGATTCACCTCCCGATTTTTATACTCTGCCCGAATGCTAGAGTTGAGGTCGTCCAAGGGGTGATGAAATCCCCAAGCAGGCCTCCTAAAACTTAAACAAGATTTTGGGTCCTAATCTTATGCACCCAAGATTGCCTCTAAAGATGACAAGGGGAGAGAAGACTTGGATGATCTTGGGCTAAAAAACATGTTTGTTGTTTTACCAACTGACTCTTATGTGTGCTGATCTAGACTTTGCAAACACTCATGTTTAAGATGCAAATATTCAATTCGAAATTTGAAATGCACCAACCAAGAAAAATCAATCAAAGAATGCGAACAAGATGAAGAGTTAGGGTCAACAAGAAAGTAAACCCACGCACCCAGAGGCCCTCCACGTCAAGTATCGATTAATTTCCTTTAAGGCATTCAAGAGTTGGTGTGATTTTTTTTTAAGCCCAAAACAAAGATGTGTGAAACTCGATTGTCAAGCATGTGCTTGGAGGCCCTCCACATTAAGATTTGTTCAATTTTTTATGCCCAAATAAAGTGTTAGCGAGACTAATGCTCATTCAAGAGATTTTCTAACTTATAAAAACCACTAAAAACCCACGTGAGTGGAGTTTGATTTGTGTGGAGCACTTAACACCCTCTTAGGTAGACCCATCCCCATAGATGGTGTTGAGATTTCAACCAATGGTTAAATTGATGGGTGATTAAAGAGGGTGAGTCCAACTACAAACTCACTCAAAGTGTCTTTAATTAGTTTTTGTAACTTAAGAAATTTCTAAAATATGGATTCTTTTTATGCCCCAAAAGATGAAGTGTGATGTATTGTAATGATTAATTGACCCTTTTGCATTCAATATTGTGTTTGTTTGTTTTAAGCATGCATTCCAAGAAAAACTTTGATTTTAATCCATGGCATTCAAGATTGTGTTTAAGCAACATTCATTCAAAGAAAAATGTGTTTAAGCATGCAAGTTCATTTTTAAAGCGCATTAAACCATGTAAGGAGAACTTGCAAGAAACATGATTAGTGGTTTCATAGATGCTCCAACCTGCAAATATACAAAATCCAATTGATTAGTCACAAAAAATCTCAAAAATTGAAGCTTAACTAAGGGGAAAATAAAATCAACTTTTTTTGTTCTTTTTTCTAGGCGTAAAAATGCTTAGAAAAGCCTCTACTCTATGGAACCACCAAAAGTTTTTCGACAAGTTTTCTTCCCTCAACTTATCAAACACCTTGTGAATATGGATCAAGTGCTCCTCTAATGTCCTACTAAAGATCAAAATATCATCTAGGTAGACAATGAAAAACTTACTTAGAAATTCCTTCAGTACCTTATTCAGGAGCCTCATGAAAGTTCGTGGTGCATTTGTTAGCCCAAAAGGCATGACTAACCACTCATATAGTCCTTCTTTTGTCTTAAAATAAGTCTTCCACTCATCACGTTCTCTAATATGAATCTGACGGTATCTACTCTTCAGATCTATCTTTGTGAAATACTCAACTCCACTCAAATAGTCCATAATATCATTTATCCTTGGCAATGGAAATCTATACTTGACTGTGATCTTGTTGATATCATGATAATCTATGCACATCCTCCATTCTCCATTATTCTTTGGTGCTAATATAATTGTTACAACACATGGACTCAGGTTCTCTTGAATCAACCCCTTCTACAATAACTCATGAACTTTCCTATTCAACTCTTGACTTTCTACCAGTGTCATTCTATGCACTGCCTTATTTGGTAAACTATCTCCTAGAATCAAATCCATCTAGTGACTAATCTACCTAATTCAAGGCAATCCATTAGGTAAATTATCTAATACAATATCAAAAAATTCTCCCAACACATCTGTAACTTATACGAGCACCTCCTCTACTTCTTCTTTACTATCTTTTATAATTATAGCAAAATACATATGCTCACTCTTCATACCTTTGAGAAACCCTTTTCCATCAACAAAACATATTTTGGTGGCACTACATACCTTTTCTTCTTTCTCCTTCAATGTCTTCAACTTATGTTTCACTCTATCCTTGGTTAGAGTGTAGGTATTTGCTTGCCCATCATGTGAAACATGCTTGTCAAACTGCCAAGACCTACCCAACAATATATGACATATGTCCATAGGTATGATATCACATAGTACCTCATCCTGGTAGCTTCTAATCTTGAACTTCACTGAGCATTTCTCATTGACCATGACCTTGTGGTCATCTTGCACCCAAGCAATATGATATGGACATGGGGTTTTTGTCTCTTTAGCTTCAAGTTGGTGACCATCATTTTTGACACCATATTATGAGTACTTCCACCATCAATTTTCACATCACAACACTTATCTTCACATTTTCACCTTGTGCAAAAAAAGCTCCGTCTTTGATTAGGTTCATTCTCACCACTCAACAAGACTCTTCTATTAAGTATGACCTCTCCTCTTTCAACATCTTTAGAATGTGAGGATCTAGCATCTTCATCAACATGTACAACTCATGCCTAGCCTTCTATTCTTTGATCTTTCCTTCCTTGGTGCTATATATGAGAAATATGTTAGCAAGAAACACTAATCTATTAAAAGACCAAAGCATTAACTAGCATAAAAATCATAACATATGAGATAGACAAATTGAAAACTCTCAAATGAGAATATGAGCCATGGAATGGCTCTCCCAATGAGGATGATCACTTGATTTAGAGATGAGTCTATTATGTGGATGTGGGATGTATGCTCAAGATACTCAAACTATGCTTCAATGGAGATGGAAAATGGAAAATTGGTAGCTTTGTGGGCTCTCAATTTGGCATTATAAGGGTATGGTTAAAGGCTTTCCTTCTCAAACTAGCATTATAACTTTAACTCAAGGATTGTGATGAAATGGCTTGGGAGGGAATCCAATTTATAGGCTAAGGGCTTGAGGGTTTGAGGGCTAAGATGCAAGGATGGGGAAATGGTTAAGGAGGGCTAGGATTGCATGAGAGGAGAGCACATGGATTGTGTTTCCTTATAGCCAATCAGGGAGTGACACATGTCACAAGGTGAGTGGATGGAGGAAAGGGAAAGGATGAGTCAACAAAGGAGGCTCAAGGCCTTAAAGACCCTCATAAATGGCTTGTAAGAGCAATGAATGGGTTTGTAAGAGTCTTTATGGCCTTGTAAGAACATTCATGGCTGGGTGGTTGGGATATTTTGGAGAGAGTTGACATTGTTGAATTTTCTTGGTTTAGAAAAGTCTTAAGCTTGCTTAGGGAATGCGACAAGGTTAGGGGTGCGATTAGAGGTGATTTAGGATTAGATTAGGGATGTTAGAGATATGCAAGTGGATGGCATTCAATGAGGGTGGGTGAGTTAGTAGCTAAGCTTGGTTAGTATGGGTGGATGGGGTGGATTAGGCTAAAATGGAGGTTTAGAGATAGGCTTAGGATGAGGATGAAGACTTTCTAGAAGAGTCTAGAATTTCCTAGGATGAGGATAAATAAAGTTTATTTATCCTAAAGGTTTGGGTTGAGGAGATATTCATTAAAACATTTTAAATAAATATAAGGATTAATATTTAATCTTAATTAAATATTTTGAGTTGGGATTAGGGGTAGGAAATGATGGGATTAGCCTTTAATTGAAATTAAAGAAGGATTAGAAGATTTTGGAAGAGGTTAGTGATCTTAAGAAAATTGGCCAAGTTTTGGGAAAAAAATAAATTAAATATTTATTTTGGGATTTTTGGTCAATTTATTAATTAAATAATTAATAAATAAGGAAATAATGTTTAAATAAGATTTAAACTTTTTTGGAAGGGATTCCTTAATTAAATATTTTTAATTAAGATAAAGGGATTTAATGACATAAAAATAAATAACAAAAATAAATAAATAAATAATTAATAAATGATGATGTCATCAGGGACTTTTTCAGAAAATAAAAATACTTTATTTTCTAAAGAATTTTAGGTGTCTACAGGTGCTAGGTACATTCAAATATTTGATGCCTTTCTTCTCCACAATGAAAACATTTCCCATAGAAGCCTCCTCTTCCAGATTCTTTTCCTCTACCTCTTCCTCTCTAATCTCTACTGCTCTGATCATGGAAACAATTGGAATTATTTCCCCTTTGGTTCTAACTACTACTTCCAAGCTCATCATTATTCTTTTGATCATCATTATGGCTACCATAAGATCATCCGCCACATCTTCCACCATGATCTCTTTCATTATTCTTGTTGTCAAACTTCTTTTTCAATTTCTCCTCAACTCTTAGGCAAAACTGGCATGCCTCCTCAATACTGTTCATTGAAACCAGACTCAACTCATCCTAAATACTTGGCCTTAATGGGCCACTTTCTTCTTAACATATTTTGCATGGTTGGTTCTAATGAGAACTCGATAGAACTCCTCACTATACTCTTGAATATATTTTCTAGCTTTCTTCAGCCCTCACATTTTCTTGAATAGATCAAGCTCATAATTGATGGGAATGAGTTGTCACTTCATTTTAGCTATCACCTATTCCCATCTAGTGATTTTGTCCTTTCCCTTTCTATTTTACTCCAACTAAACCTCCTACCACCAGATCTTTGCATGTTCCTTCAATTTTTCCTTCACAAACTTAACCATATCAGGATCATCAATATCTTCATACTCAAAGTACTCCTCTAGTTCATTGATCCAAATAATCAGCTCCTCTAGGTTAAGATTTCCCAAAAGTGTGGGAACTTCAAACTTAGGTTTTTTTCCAATGTTGGAGATGGCCTTAAAAAGCCTCTCCTCCTTTGGGTTTAGGACTATCTCTACATCAACATTTTTGTCTACTTTTTCCTCATTCTCGCTTTCGTCTGTTATGGGAAGATTTATTCCTCTGTGCATTTTTATTCCAATGCTTGTATTTTCCTTTGGAGTGCTCAACAAACCTTAGGTGTAACACCTATAACTCTTCCGCAACACTCTCATTGTGGAGGTATTTTTTGTTCTTTTGCTGAAACCTTAGTGAAAACTGTCTCACAATCGGTGATCTATCTACACGCTCAACCCAAACTACAGTCCTAGTGTGAACTACCTAATAGTCAATGATCTATCCACACTCTCAAGAACTCTAACTTTGATACCATTTGATGAAGGGTGCTCCCCTTAATACCATAAACCATAACATAAACAAAGAAACAACAACAAATGTAAGAACAAAATATGAACTTCTTAGGAAAATGTGGAATTATAAAATTCACAAGAACAATATGCTAAGCCACATGGGTGCTTACATTATAGTAATTTGCAATACAATGCTGCAAACTATTACCTAGAGTTGTCCTAGATAATGTTTAGGCCTTTCTTAAATAGGAGATTTTATGCCGCCAGGGATGTTCTAGATGCCCAAACTTAATACCTTGGGCCAACAAACCCTAACAATACATATAGAGTTGGCCAAATACATCTATGACAATTATTTTAGAAATTTTGGGTAGCCCAACTTCGTAAGGCCATAACTCTCAAACCGTTGCTCTGATAGGCTATTATAACCACTTTTCAGAAATGCCAACTCCTAATCTACAAGCTCAAAATTGCGCAAGTGCCCTTCTGTGATGTTTTTAGACCTCATTTGGGCACTCGAAGGCCTCTAACAATGAGCCTAAATATTTTTGTACAAAATTTTCCACCAAAAATCCACAATAACTTCCCTTTCGGTGAGTTTTTGAACCACATATGGGCACTCTAATGCCTCCAACAGTGAGCCTTAAGATTTTTCTACAAATCTTTCCACTAAAAATCCACAATAACTTCTCTGATATTTAAGTTAGAGAAATGATATTTTTATGATAGGCTTATAACTCTAAAATGAACCTTCCTATAGAAAATGGGAACATTTTGAGCTCATATGACAAACTTACTAAAAATAGTAAGTTCCCATAAATAGTAGCCACACTGTCTACTAGTCCTTATTAAAATAGAAAAGACTAAAATGAAAATATTTTTGGGTGATGCAAAATTGCTCTTACACCTAGGATGCTCTTGCATCAAAATGCCAACTATCTTTATAAATCAAATCCACACAAACCTGAAAAAAAATCATAATCATGGTCAGCACAAATGAAATGAATATATGAATGCCATCGGAATGGGCATGTTGTACAATTGGGCTAGGGGTTGTGTTTGCACTAATAGGAAGTCATCCTAAAAAGATTGGTGCAACAAATTGTGCTACTTGGATGCAGCAAGGGTTACAATGTCCTTAGAGCATAATTGATGTTGTTTTTTCTTATATTATTTATGATTTTAAGCCTTCAATTTTGAAATAAAATTAGGTTTCAATCTAGGAAATTTCATTTTCAAATAATCTAAATTATGTTTCAGACAATTTCATTTTCAAATCACATAAATTAGATTTCAAGAAATTTCAATTTCAAATCATAGAAACTTGTGGCAATACATGTCCTTACCCTAGAAATGTCCATGATACATTGGCTTACAACATTGAGTCATTGGAAAGGAAAATTGTGCTTAAATGTCACATTCAAATAGTTCCCTTTCATGTGTGATTAACTGTGAAAATAATTTGGTGGAATTTTTTTTTGAATTCTTTTTTAATGTCTATAATGCAATGGTCATAGCTTAGGCAGTCAAAATTATGATGATGTCAAGGTACATTTGAAAAAAAAAACCCTCTTTTACATAATGTTCCCCCTTTTTTGAAAAGTAATGTCAAAAAATAGGGCTAAATGTGTTGGATACAATTGATTAATTGTGTTTTGTCTCTGATGTTATACAAATGTCATATTACTAATAGAAAATGCTTACGAAGCTCACTTAGTCAGTGAAGATAGTTTTCCTTGTCTACTGAGTGTTCATAGGTTTACTCTAAATAGATGATAGTATCTACCGAGCTCACTCGGGCATCAAAGGAATTTAGGCAAAAAAGAGTGTTAATTGAGCTCACTCAGTTAATGAAGGGAAAGTTGGATAGAGTTAGTATTCATCGAGTTCACTTGACTGCCAAAGGATTTCTGCAAGTTCATAGTGTTAACTGAGTCTCTACTAGTTGATACAAAGAATCATTCCAAAAATAGTTTCTACTGAGCAGGGTTGAGTTTCAAAGGATTTTTATTGTTTTGGTAGATGAAGCTTAATTACTTTGTGTATTGATTCTACCCAACTATGATGATGAGTATTAGTTATTGTAATTTGAATTTGAGCTGACTTCATAATCTAGAAGGTATAAATAAAAGGTCAAGTTGAGATTTCTAGTGTGTGTGCAATGGTGTTGATTGAATTGAAAAGAAAAGAGAGGGAGCGAACTTGAAGGATAAGTAGCTATCCTTGTGGAGAAAAAAAGTAAAATTCCTTTAGGAAGGATCAAGTTTAAGTAGAAAAGAGATCTAGATTCAGCAATTTAGTTGCATCACAATAAGGTCATTTCATTGTCACTCTCTAACCATTGTAGGAGTGATCTAAAATCTCTTAACAGAGTTGGTTAAATAGCCAGTTGTAAATCCTCTAACAAGGTGGCAATTCCATTGAATTTTTTTAAGACCTCTTGCAAGCCCACTCCTAAGAGGGTGATTAAATCCTCTAATAGAGTCACACCTAACAGTGTGTTTTGTAACATTTAACAGTGTTTTCTCCTAACAGGGCTCACTTTAGAAGAGTGAAAAAAAGTAACTAGTTACATTGGTGGTTTTTTCCAAATTGGGTTTCCATGTTAAATCTTGGTGTCTCATATGTTCATGTTATTTCTCTTATGCTTGCAAGTTAATTATTGTTAATGTTTTAAGATCTACTAAAAGTAATTCACACTCTACATCTATACAGTTACAACATTTTCTGTGTGTTTACCGAGTTACAACAATAATCAATTTTCTCAGTCTAAATTTTATTGTTGACATCTAAGGGATCTGGGATTTATTTTAGTGGTAACTCATTCACCCACCCCCCTCTTAGTTACTCCTATATTTCCAAAAAAATGTAGTTCTGTCAGAAAGATACCCTCATCTCTTCTAGGCTCAAACATTCCTTGGTATTCATATCTCTTGATATAGAATTTTCTTCCAAATGCCTTGAAGTAACTAATGGATGGTGAGTGACCAAACCATACTTCATAGGGAATCTTCTTTGTTCCCTTCTTCATGTGTACCCCATTCTTGGTGTACATAATTTTGCTTACAACCTCTCTCCAATAGATCTATAAAATATTATTTTGAATTATCAATGCTTTGGCATAATTTATGATGGTTCTATTTCTTCTCTCTACAACAATGTTATGTTGAGGTTTTGTGGGAGCTAACATTTACCTTATGATTCTATGCTCTTCACAATACCTTTCAAATTCTTGCAAGGTGAACTCACCTCCTCATTTTGATCTCAAGCATTTTAATGCTCTATGGTCTCCCTTTTGACCTCTTCTTTGTAGACTCTTAATAAGTGGAAGGCTTATGACTTTTCTTTTAAATAAACAATCCACCTCATTCTATAAAAATCATCAATGAACAACATAAATTATCTATCACTAGATACACTCTTTCTCCCCATGGGACCACAAAAGTTAGTATGAACTAGATCAGGCACATGTTCAAAAGTAATTGTCTTTCTAGAGAAACTTGAACTTGTCAATTTTTATAATAGGGGGTAAACTCCTTACATAGTTCTTGATTCCTACTTTGAAAATGCTTTCAAAATTCACATGACATATCCTAATATTCCAAAACCAACTATTATCATTTCTAGCTACCATACATGTATTACAAAAAATATTTAGGTAGAAAAGATTACCTCTTCTTTATTCTCCTATAACTAGCAGATTCTCTCTCTTGTCAAATATTCCACAAGACCCTTTGTTAAACTTGAACTCATAGCCTTTGTGCATTAGTTAGGCCACATTGAACAAGTTATATTTCAATCCTTCTAGTAGATATACATCTTTGCAAGTAGTGAATTCAATTAGGGCTAAAATATGCTTACCTGCTATCACTGTGCATGGTGACTTGTTGTTGATAGAAAAAGTCCTTCAAACTTGTCCTAGTCTCTTCTAGGACTCTTTAAGCCATTTTCTTTTCTTTTCTAGGGGTCTTTCTAAGACCCTACATAGAGGAATTATCACTACAATTCCCCTCTTCTCAAGGACCTCTCTACCAGTATATCTCTTCATGCTAACTTCACTTTTTCTTCCAAGACTCAATGCACTAAATCCTCCACCAACACACCATGGTCATTAAAAACTTACATATGGATGGAGGGACTTCCTTTTCACTTATTTCTATTAGTCTTGGTATCACCTTTCTTTCATTTTCCATAGTTTGGCTACCAATCTTTTTAAAACCTTGTAATAAGGCTAGTAGACTTTTAAGCCCCCAATTAGGCCTCCAAATAGGGTATTTGGACTTTAATTCCAAAAATTCCTTAACAAGGCTAGAAACTACACTCCATTCTAGATACCCTTTTTAAGAAATTTAAGGACATTTCAGGTTCTACACCTTCTTCCTTGATTTAGACCTATTATAAAGGATTTCTAGCCTGTTTGTGTTGTTTGAACTTCAAGCATTTCAAATGGTGATGAAATTAACTCAAAATTTTCCTAAAACTTGATAAATGGTCCTCTAGAGATTTCTCTACATCTCCATGCTGTGGATTGCACATACCAATCAATTAACCCCTCCTTCAAATCTTTGCAACAATCAAGTCACATTGAACTCGCTTAGGTCTTGATGCTAAAAATAGAAAATTGAAAAGATAATTCATATTTACAAATTATTTAAAATTTAATAATTTATTCCAAGATTTTTTACCTATCCAACTATTTAATTTCAAGTTAGAGCCATTTTAAGCCTTCCCACTCTGTACAAGCTAGTAAACTGGTCACAAGGGAAAGATTTTAGTTACACCTTTAAAAAAAATAGAACAAAAGCCCTAAAAATGCATAGAGAAAGTAGAAAATATTCCCTATATAACCATGTATGTAAGTCACTCAAATCAAACCATTAAAGTGTAGATGCTCAAGGTGTAATGCAACTAAGACAATAATTGCAGGCTAACAGTTTGCTTTCATTGATCAAATCTGTACAAATGGAGCTCTAACCTTTTCCTTTTCCTTGAAATGAGATTATATATTTATTTTTCCCATTCTTTAATTTTATAACCAGTTCTACAAACAATTATTGGTTGGTTTGTAGAAGTGTTGTCATTGTTGTGATGACAACATTGCAAAACTAAGATGTTGCCATTAACAACTTTTGCAATATTTGCACTTCAACACTTCTAACACCCATGATCAATTAAAATGGATCTCTAGTATGATCCCATTAGCATGAATAAACACTCCTAATACTTTTCTAACCTTTTCCATAAATTTTGGAATCAATTTCACCATTTGACTCATTATGACCCATATTGACAACTTTGGCATTTACATGTCAATCTTGACAACTCCTAAAAAAACCTTGTGCCCATGCATGATTTGACCACCTAAAGACTCAAACATGCACTTCAAACTTACTTTGAGTCCTTATTAATTATTTTCTTAGCCAAGACCACTTACAAGCCAAAATTGAGTTAGGTTTTGACCAAAAACCCTAGGTTCTGTTGCACCATTCTCCCCCTACAACAAAGAAGTCAAGTTGCTCCTAGAGATAGGAGTTTGATGCTGATGCCAAGCTTCTAGAAGTAATTTTATGCTACCAAAGTAGACTTTGACTTAAGTTGGTTCTTACATTTTACTAGGTGCTCCATGTAAACACCATGATTTTTTTCTTTTAAACCCTTGAATGTAGGATTTTTCTTAGCTTGTGGCTTGACTTGGATAGGTATCTTGAGCTCTTGTACATCCTTATCAACATTCATACTATGTTCCTTCTTTTTTACATCAACTCCTTTAGAGTTGATCAAATCTTGCACATTGAAGATAGGGGAGATACATAACTCCTTTGGAAGGTATATTTTGTAAGAATTTTGTCCATACTTATCTAGAACCTTGCATGGTCATCTTCTTCTAATCTATAAATTTCTTGGGATGTCCTTTTGAAGCCTAATATTTTTGAGATTTACCATCACCCAATCTTCTAGTTCATACTATAGTTCCTTTCTCCTTTCTTCCACTTTAGACTTGAGCTTTTGGTTTGCTTCCATCAAAGTCTTCTTTACATATTCATGAACCTCTTTCATAGACTGAGAAAAGTTGTCTACATGCCCATTGATTCCTTCATGATTCTTCAAGTCTTTCAGTTCAAAAACTCCTCTTGGGTGGATTCCATACAAAATTTCAAATGGACTTTTTCTAGTAGACCTATTTACACTATCATTTTAGGAAAACTCCTCTTGAGGAAGCACTTGGTCCCACACCTGACCATAAACATTTGTCAAACACCTAAGAAGGTTTCCAAGCACTCTGTTTATCACTTCAGCTTGACCGTCTATTTGTAGATATCAGGTTGAACCAAATTCCAAATTAATAGCTAGTATTTTCCATAAAATTTTCAAAAAATGCCTTATGAGTTTCACATCTTTTTCTGACACTATACTTATTGGTAAGCCATGAATCCTCACTACTTTGAAGAAGAGATGGGAAATGTAATTAGCATTATGAGTTGTCTTATAAGGTATAACATGACTCATTTTTCTAAACCTTTCTGTTGGCGCTCAAAATTGCATGGTCAATTTTGAGCACCATTGAAAATTTTAGGCCTATAAATACTTTGTGAAGCCTATGTACCTCACCGTTGAGTTAATGTGTAAATGGTGTTTAATGTTTCTAACACCTTCCATTCAGCCTGTCTACCTATTCCATGAGGTCAAATCATCATTATGAGTCATTTGGCGAAGTCTTATTTTAAGCTAGTGTCAAATCTACAATTTTACCCTTGTCAAACAGCAACAGGAGGCTGTGTTTGTCATCGAATAACTTGCACCCAAAAAAATTTTAGGACTCACCGATTTGGGAGTGTCTAGTATCCAAACCCAAGAACCTATGTTTTAGATTTTGAGTTGTTTTGAGTCTGTTTGACTAGGTTTTGAATTCCTCAAAGTTGGTCAGTTACTATTTTCATGCTTTTGCAATTAAATTTAAATTTTGGGAAGCCCTGTTTGACGTGCTATAACTTTGAACCAGTTGATCAAAATGCTAAAATGATTTTTGCGTTGCATTTCAGATTTTAGAGACTTGTTATGTTTCAAGTTTCAGCTTATGACAAATCCATTTGATTAGTTTTCAAACATGATTCCAAACGCAATTTCTATCTTTTTACTAGTGTCAGCATTTGTAGATTTGTCAAGACCCCTATTTGAGATGTTATAACTTGAAATTTGTGATTGCCTACATTAAATGGATTATACCACTATGTTTTCCACTAAAAATACTCCAAGTGTGTTAATTTTCAAGTCTTGATGAATCTGTCTTCACACTTTACCAAGGTAATTCCTTTCACAAAAAAATATTGTTTTACTGATGTTTCCTATCTTGCAAATCCGAATTGTCAACTTCAGACGCTTGCCAAATTTGCCCTGTTATTCTTCATGAGCTCAAATCATAGATCCATAATGTACTCATGACAGAGAACTAGTGTCCCAGTTTTCATTTCCCCATGTGCTCATTTGCACAGTTTTCCAAGCCAATTCCAAACCCAGTTTATTGCTTTTTGACATGTTTATTTGTAGGTGATTCTGAGAAGGTGACTTTGATGGTGAATATCTTTTGACCTTGATGTCGTCATGCGATGAGATATGACAGGGCTATTGAACATGTCAGAGAGACAATATATCTTGAGTTTCAGAGTTATGTCAGATGTTTGAATTAGTTTTGAAGACTAGCCTATAGGCCCTATCATCAGAAAGTCACAGTTTTCAAAGAGTAGAATAAATGTGTTTTCAATGATCAATTTGTGATCAAATTTGATTCCAGTCAATTCGAGATGATCGATGGATTAGTGTTGCAGTTCAGTTGTTTGCAAACAAATTTTTTTTAGTCGGACCCACTTTGGTGGGCCTGACTAATTTGCATCAGATTGATAAAACCCCGGAGAAGTGAAAATGTTTTAAGGGAGAGGGATGAATGTGCTAGTGCAAGCCTGGTTTTGGCTTTTACAGTGGTTGTTGCTTCAGCACTAAGTCTGGATAACCCGTTTCTCATACATTTTGGCTCAGTGGCTAGAGAAGATATGAAAGAGAAGCAGAGGGGAAATGATGTTGATGTTGAGAAAGAAACTGAAGTGCAAGAACACCTAGAAATTAAGAAGCAACGTGCCATGGCTAAAGTAGCCCATAGAATGTTTGAGAATATGAGCAGCAATGCTTTAACAGTTGCAAGTACACCTCATTCATTTGAAATTGTAGATAATCCAAAATAGTTCTACAAAATTAATTCTTTACATTTAAAAACAATGGATGAAATGTCTAAGCTTCACAAGAAACTTCTTCAGCTTGTTTCCAACCATAAAATAAAAAGAACTAAAAGAGGAGTTTACTTGGAGTTTTGGCAATTTGGCACATATAGAACTTGCATGAAAGGCATCAACTAGTAAATATCTTACATCAACTCAACAATATATTGGGATAGGCAATCTGTGCAGGCTAGGTGGATAGAGTTGCACATCGTCTAAGTCCACATAAAACAATAAAAGCATCATTGGGAGGCCAATAGACAAGGGCAGTTAAATATCAAACTTTTTGTGGAAGAAACTATTTTCTTTCATTGCAATTCATCTGTTTCTAAACTGGCACCCGAGTTTGTTGTGTATAATGAATTCATTCACGCCAAAAGGCCCACACACAATGAATAAGAAAATCAATGGCACATAAAAATAGAGCTTCACACCAAATAAAGGATATGTTGCCCACATATTGGAGGTTTGCAGCAATTTCCAATGGCAGAAACAAAAAAAAATGCAGTGAATGGTGAAAGCAATGAGGTCACGTATTAAAGGTAGTTAAAGCCACAGTTTCAGTAGGTGGAGATCCCATCCATGTCTAGGCAGCTCCATGTTGTGGCAGGGAGGAGAGTCCATGTTCTTCAAGACATTCCACATTTGCAGATAGGAGCATTCATAGCACAAAGCCGCCCAGTATGAAGAGGAAGCCGAACTTACTTAGATTACAAGTGTCTAATGTAGGTAAGACTAAAAGCTCACAACATGTTCAATAGTGGGCCCACACATGAACTAAAGAGATCATTCTCAAAATTATAAGGAGCCTAGTCAACGCTCAACAATAAGAACAGACACAAAACATATAGAACTCCACGTATACAATAAGAAGTCACCCATCAATTTAAAACTTGCAAAATGAGAAATAAGAAGCTACAGCAGGGAGCTGGCTTGGGGAATTTAGGCATCAAAAAATGAGGCTCAACATTTGTGAAAAGAATACCTAGCCCCACGTCAGAATAAGGAAGACATAGCAGATTGAAATGAGCAAACAAAACATGGCATAGATTCCATGCTAACCCAATGGGCAGAGAGGAAAAATTTTACAAACATAAATCCCAGATTCCTTGTGAGGTGTATTTAGAGTTTGTTTACATACAATGTAACTCATCCGTTAATGTGAATTAGAAATGGAGGCTTTTGGAAGCCAAGCCCATGCCGAGGTGGGGTCCCTGTGGATGACATCAATAGGTGGACATAACAACATAAATTTTAAATGAAAAAACAAAGCTAATGACGTGGCGCCGAGATTGGAGGTTGAAGGAGATTTCACCAAGTGTCCAAATCTGGTGGTGCCCACATTCTCACATTATCAAGTTGCACAGAAGTTAAAAAATGTGGGAACGTGGGAAATTGACATGTGGCAACGCAAGCTCTAGGTGTAGTGATGTGGCAGGAACATGCAAGTTCAGGAAGGCACAGAGGATCACGCCACATGGCAAGATCGGATAGCACCCATAATCCCACATTATGAAGATGCAAGGTAGATAAATAATGTGGGAAAGTAGGCTCACAACACATGGTAGTGGGCTTGCCTGGTAATGATGTGGCAGATGCATGTTTGAGCAACCAATCAGACAGTGACATGTGGCATCGGTCAAACAGAGGGTTGACCACGGATTGGAAGGACAAGGCAAAATGTGACAGTCATAAAATCATTTTAATTCTTTTTCTCAGGCTAAAATGCACATTTAGATTGAATTTTTAAATTCAGTGGGCCTTTTTATAGAGTTTGAACCTTAGCATATTTTAAATTTTTTGAAATTTAGAATCGAACAATATGTAGACTTGGGTTTTATAGCAAAGGGAGACATTTTTAAACTAATATTCTGGGGGTCTTTGAGAGGCAAAATAGGCAATGTTATATATTGCCGGAACTGGGAGAGAGCGAGCTTTTCGATTCTACAGCTAGATTTTGCACAGAATGCCACTGGTTCCTACTACAGGAGGTTTTCTTTTAGGCACCTGAATTGCAATTGTATTTAGCCCAGGAGGTTCAGAACTGATTTTCAAACATGGTGATGACTTGAATATGGTTAAAGGGTAGTTGAAATGCAGTTTGGGTCAAATTTTGATTGTATTCACTCAGTAAAATCTCAAATTTTACTAGCATGGATAAGGCAAATCAAATACTTTGGTGACTCAAAAGGGTTTCATCATTTCAATAGAGATATTTTGCAAGTCAGTAACAAAAATGATGAAACAAGATCAGATCAGAATGGGAGATGGAAGGAAGAAGTTATTCAGTTATAGAGGATTGCATTTCAAATGGACACTTGTCACTTGAAGATTAGATCCAAGATTCTTTCCTTTGCTATATCTTTCTATCTTTCATTCTTTCTAGGGGTTCCAATTTTTGTGACTGAGAAACCAGTAGGTTCCAATCTTGAGTTCTCTCAGATCTGTGATACCATTCTTTCAGCATTACTTCTCTTGTATTGAACAAAATTAACTCTTTTATGCAAATAGTTCTTACCTATTAGGTAGTTTGGCATTTCAATTTCATGCATCTCCTATATTTGTTTCAAAGAAATAAATAGAATTCAACATCCAGTTAATCTTCTTTCTGGTATCTTGTCTCCCATTTATGTTGTCTGTAATCTCTTGTTTTTTGTAAACAAAGAATATGAAACTCAGTTGTAATCTATTAGTTGTATATGTTGATTTATTTTGATGGTAACTCAAAGGGTTATGTATGTGCTTAATTAATCATCATAGGATTGTAGATCTCAAGAAGGGATAGGTCGAGTATGAGATTCAAAAGGATGCAGATGTCTAATTCATAAAGTGGATAGATAGATCAGGAAAGTCCTAATATATGGCATGTATCAATGACTTTCTGGGATATATGTTAGGGATTTGTGTGACTACACAATAGATAAGGAACTGATCATATTGAAAGATCATAGGCTTATGTTGATTCATGTCATGGTTTGTTGAAAATCAACATTATTATTCAATTGTATTTCCCTTTTATGTTGAAAGAGCTATAAAAGTTGAACCCTCACTTAGCTTTTGAGATTTGTAGATCTGCACCTAGCTACTGTAGGTCCATGTTATTTCATAAGTCTTTAGGAGAAATAAGGGTTAAATCTACTTAATAGATTCAGGGATATGTTTTGCATTGGTACAGTATCATTTGAATCTCAGGTCCACCTGCCTAGGTTTTGCAGAGCCTAATGAAGAAGAAGGGTCTAGCCTTATAGTTGGCCTAGTGTCTGAATGGGCATGTTGAAAATGGGAGTTAGCTGCCCCTAGATGTGTTTTGTTCTCATCAAGATAATTGAAAACTAGTAACATTTTCAAACACCAACAAAATGGCAACTCTGCTAGGGATTGTATTGAATCTGTACAATGGACAAAACTTGAGAATTTAAAAATAAGATTCAATACATTAGGAAAGTGTTGCTACAGCAGCAGGGTTGTGAGGTGTTGTTCATATCCTTGTTTATTTTCATGTTCCCTAGTAAGCTTTATTCTCTTACAGTAGTAATTCTGAAATTGAATGTAAATTGTGTTGAGAAACAACTATACCTTCTATCAGTTAAATTTTGTGAGTTGCTATTGTAAAAATTAGAGTCCAAAATCTAAAAATGAAGAGTATCTTGTTCTCTTTTCAAAATGTTTAAGGATATGCAAGTTATTTCATGCTGAGACTCTGGTTAAAAATTAGATTAGTAATAATCTATGTTTCAAAATCTTTTCTCACAACTATGAGTGGCGACTCTATCTCTGCAACCAATGGTTTGTAATTATTGGTGTATTTTGATGAGGGCTTTCAGTACATTGTTGGGAAGATCTAGATTTGTTGTTAAATTTTGGTTTGAGAAGAGAAGTGTAGTTTGGATCTGATAGTGTGGAAGAGTTATGCTTCAGCTTTGTTTAGAGATTTCAAATTTGAGATAAATCTGAAGAGGTTTCTTCTACCTATTGTTGTTTCAAATCAGTTTATAGTTCTGTTCAAATCTAATGCAATTCATGTCTCACTTAGTGTGAGTGGCAACTCGAAACTAATCTCTGTACCAGTGCAATTTTATGCATGAATTGTGGTTAGTTGATATAGGAGAAGATAAAATTCAAAGTGGTTGAAACATTTCTTAATAGTTGCAAGATTTGTGGTGTGTTGATTCAAAAGGTTCGGTAAGGATTCGATAAAATTTTGGGTCTACTAATGTAAAAGGTGGACAGAGAACTTTTAGCCATCTAGATCTTGAGGTATTCTCATTTTCATGTATTTTCTTTTCATGAAAATCAATTGTAAAAAGTGTATTCTCCATCAAGTGAAATTTAGCACTAAGTAGACGAGAATAGTTTTTTAAAGATTTCATATACTTCATCGAGTTGAGTTTTAGCTATTGTTGTGTTAAAGTTGTGAAGTGTATTTGAAGGATTCATTTGGTAGAAAGTTGTGTAAGCCTGCTACAAGTTATAGATAAGAATTTATTATGGGTGAATAAGTTTCATATTTTTGAAGAATGTCGAGTTTTATTTCACCTAGTATGCAACTGGTCAGTAAAGTTTCCAGATCCATCTCTACCAAGTGGTATATGCCATTGAATTTTAATGGTATTCATGGTTTCCCAAATACTATGCCTTATGATCTCAGAGTGCTATAAAAAGTAGTCCAGGATAGGGAGATGGATGAGGGGATTATAAAGCTGATGCAATAGGATTTCAAAGAGTCAGATTGGCAGAAGATGGGTTTCGGAGATCCCTAGGACTAGGATTGTGGATCTCAAAAGATGAGGCTTGGTAGATTGATTTGGATTGGTGGATCCCTAAGACTAGGATTGTGGATCCCTAAAGCTAAAGGTGAGGAGTGATTCAAAGAGATACTGATGCATAAGCTGGGGTAGGAGAGACAGATGTTGGATATGGATGGGGGATAATGGAGATGAAGGAAAACCATTGAAGCTTTTTGAGCAGGGGGATAATTCAAAGAGAAGTACCACCATGTAGTTGAGCACTAGATTTTCTATAGGATTTTTGGTTAATTTCCAAGGTTACCAAGAACATCAAGGCCTTTTCACCAACTATCTAGAGGACTGACAAACTGACTCAAAACAAACACGCAAGGACTGCCCCAGTATGACACATGAAACTCGGAGGAAGCAGTGTGGAAATGACACTGGGTAACCCACAAATAAAAAAGAAAACAAGCAAAAGACATGATCAAGACCTTACGCTCTGATCGCCCCATTCGCAGTATACCATGATATGAAAGATCGTGGCAACCTTGAGGAGGGAACAAGGAGATTGCTTGGAAAAGATATTTCAAGACCCAATAGGGAAGAGTCCAAATCAAAAGAAAGCAAAAATCCAAAAGAGAACCGTTTGCCAACGAGATGGGTAGGATGAGGTACTAATGGACCAAGATCAGACATGAGGAAAGCTATATCTTGCAAGGACCTATCAGAGAGCACCTAAGCTGGTGGATTTGGATGATTGATGTGTCTAGCAATCTGAACTAAGAAAGATAACACTTTGGTGACAAGAAATCTAGCTAAAGGATGCATTGGAATAGCTAACCAAGATGTGCGATGGGTGCAAGATGTTGATCAAGGATGAACTGACACGAACACTGGATAGATACAATGGTACTAAGCTAAGGAGGATGTACAAGCTGATGGACCAAGATATGTTACAAATGTACAAGTTTGTTCATGTTTTGGTTTTTTTGAGATGGAAATGTTTGTGAAGGATGGGATGTCTATAATAGGTGATAGGTGGATAGGTAGATGGTTTGCGAAAAGCTTAAGTGAAAATGGGGTTTTGTGTGTGCACATGATAGTATACAAGCTAGGATACAAGATTATTTATAGGCTGGAATATGGTACAAACTTTGGACAAGATTCAGATATACAAGGAATGGTACAAGATTTACAAGGTATAATACAAGGTTTGGTACAAGGTTTTAACAGCTTAGGTACAAGATTTTACAAGCTGTACAGGAGGTATTTACAAGCTCCATTAGATTTTGGATATTTGGTTGGAACACCAAGGGAACAAGTAGGTGTTTTATGGGATGGTGGGTGAATGGATAAGGGATAGGATAGTGATAGATAATGGATTAGTCTTAGTACACAAGGTGCCTGAATTACCAGGTTTTCACCAAGGTACCTATCCAAGGCGCTTGAATTGCCAAGTTTTCACCATTAGAAGCTTATTTCTCTTTACTATTTTCTTCAAGCATAGAACTTCTTGAGATGAATGATGTTAGTAGGATCATTCAAGAGTTCTCCTTTCGGTGTAGATAGCTGATAGGCTCTGGAGCCAAAGGAAGCAGTGACAACATAAGGACCAAGCCATGTAGGTTCAAACTTGCCTTTCTTTTCTCGATCTGCTTGGACTTTCATGTTTTCTTTGAGGACCATGTCACCTAGCTGAAAGTGTCATGGAAGCACTTTCTTGTTGAAATTCCTTTTGAGAAAATTTTTATAGACTGTGAGATGATCATAGGATTGTTGTCGCTTCTCATCTAAGAGATCTAGCTGGGTGAGCCGAGCTACTCTGTATTCTTCATCTGATATTTGCCCATGCAAAGATATGCACAAGGAGGGAAGTTCAACCTCTATAGGTAGTACCACTTCAGCACCATAGACTAGGGAGTATGGAGTTGTGCCTATGGATGTACGGAAGGAAGTTCGATAGGCCCATAGGGTTGGATTTATTTGTAGGTGCCAATCACGGCCGAAATCATTGACAACTCTCTTTAGGATTTTGAGGAGGGTTTTGTTAGTTGCCTCTGCCTGGCTGTTACCTTGTGGGAAATATGGGCTAGAAAAGTGGTGATGGATGTGGAGGGAAGTGCATAATTCTTCCATGTTGAGATTTTCAAAGTTACCTCCATGGTCGGTGAAGATGGTGGATGGGATGTCGAAGCAGCAAACAATGTGGTAAAAGATGAACTTGGAGACCTGAACTCCTGTAGCTGAGACTAGGGGGATTGCTTCCACCCATTTAGTGAAATAGTCTGTAGTTGTTATTATCCATTTATGTCCATCAGATGAGAGGGGTGTGATAGTTCCAACTAGATCAAGGCCCCAACAACCAAAAGGCCAAGGTAGTGCAATAGGCTGTAGATCCTGTGCTGGAGCGTGCACAAGATTTGCATGCTGTTGACATGGGAGACACTTTCTAACAAAGTCATAGGGGTCTTCTTCAATGGTAGGCCAATAGTAGCCTACTCTAAGGATTTGTCGCACTAGGACAATACCACTCGTGTGGGCACTGCAAAGTCCAGAGTGTACTTCCTTTAACACCATCGCGACCTCATTTTGGTGTAAACATCGAGAGAGAGTATCATGATAACCTCGACGATATAGGGTATTGGCTATGGTAACATAGCGGGATGATTTTTGAATGAGGTTCTGGCATTGGGTACATGTGAGGTGAGAGAATATGATACCATCGTTAAGGTAAGCGTGAATCTCATGGTACCAAGGGGATTGGGGGCCAACCAAGATACAAACACGGTTTGAATCCTCATTCGCATAGGCGGGTGTGAGGAGCTGCTCCACTAAAAAATCATACTGTGTAGATGCTTGGGGAATTTCCAAGAGTGAGCCTATAGTAGCCATAGCATTGGCTGCTTTGTTCTGTATTCAAGGCACTTGTGTAAACTGGAGCCTTGTAAAATGCTGGGTCAGCTGATCAACTAGCTCTTTGTAGGGTAATATCTTTTCATCTTTGGTTTGATATTCTTTTAGGGCTTGCTTGATGATGAGCTGAGAATCGCCAAAGATTTGTAGCTCAGCAATGTTCCATTCTGCAGCTATCTTTAATCCTGCTATGAGGGCCTCATATTCAGCTATATTGTTGGTGCTAGGGAATTGTAGCTTGAAGGCTTTTGGAATGTAATCTCCTTGAGGTGTGACCAACAATATTCCTGCCCCTGATCCATGAGATGTGTATGATCCATCAAAATAAAGTTTCCATGGGGGTTGTTCTTCAATTAGATAGATATGCTCATCTGGAAATTCTGTGATCAATGGATAAGCATCTATTAGAGGTGCATCAGCTAGGTGATCTGCTCTAGCTTGCCCTTTGATTGCCTTTCTGTCCACATATTGGATGTCAAATTCGCTAAGGAGCATAACCCATTTGGCCAAACGACCTGTAAGTGTTGTTCTGGAGAGCATATACTTGAGAGGGTCAATCTTGGAGACTAGTTGGATGGTATGACTTAGCATGTAATGGCGAAGCTTTTGAGTTGAGAAAACAACTGCCAAACAATCTTTTTCCATAGGAGTGTAATTGAGTTCATAACCAACTAGGGTTCTACTGATGTAGTAGATGACTCTTTCTTTGCTGTAGTCATCAAGCTGTGCTAGAAGTACCCCAAGAGCAGTAGGTGTTGCCGATATGTACAAAATCAGGGGATGACCAGGAACTAGTGGAACCAAGATAGGGGGATTGATGAGATACTACTTGAGATGGTCGAAGCTACGTTGACATAAAGGATCCCACTTGAAGTTTTCATCCTTCTTCAGTAAATGTGAAAATGATGTACACTTATTTGCAAGCTGGGAGATGAAGCACTGAATAGATTGAAGCTTTGCCTGAAGAGAACGAAGTTGTTGCAGTTTCTGGGGAGGATGCATGTCTAAGATAGCCTTGACATTCTTGGGGTCGATCTCTATACCTCATTTAGAAACTATAAAGCCTAGAAGCTTGCTAGATGTGACCCCAAAGACAAATTTCTTGGGATTCAGCATGAGATGATATTTGGCTAACCTATCAAAGACTTTCTCTAGGTCAGCAAGATGATCCATGAAGGTATGAGACTTGACCAAGATATCATCCACATAATCCTCCAAAATGCTATGAATGAGATCATGAAAAATAGCTGTCATAGCTCTTTGATAGGTAGCCCCAGCATTCTTTAGGCCAAAAGGCATCATGTTGTAGCAAAAGGTTCCCCAAGGGGTAGTGAATGTTGTCTTATGCTGATCCTCTTTTGCAATCTTGATTTGATTGTACCCAGAAAATCCATCCATGAGGGACAAAATTTCATGTCCAGCTATAAGATCTACAATCATATCTATGTTGGGCAAGGGAAAATCATCTTTTGGAAAAGCTTTGTTAAGATCTCTGAAATTAGTGCAGATTCTGATGTCACCAGAAGGCTTAGTGACGGGGACCATGTTGGAGATCCACTCTAAATAGTCAATAGGTCAGATAACCTTAGCAGCTAACATTCTTTCTAACTCAGCTTTGACCAGTAATGCCCCCTTGGGGTGCATTTTTCTAAGCTTTTGTCTGACAGGCTTGATCTGTTGATTGACTGCAAGATGATGAACTACAAGCTTTAGATCAAGCCCTGGCATGTCCTAATATGACCATGCAAATCGGCCAACATTCTCTCTTAAGACCTAAAAGAGGAGATCAGCTTGGTCTTGTGATAGGGATGCAACAATGTGAACAAGCCTAGGGATCTCTGAAGAACCGATGTTGACTTCCCTAGTATCCTCAATTAGAATAGAAGATCTCTCTGGTCAATTATCTTGAGGAGGTAATGCTAAATCTTCATGTTCTGCTTGTGGCTTTGGATGTTCTTGCTGAGGGGTTCTCTTCGCTGCCTTAGCTAGTCTCAGATTCACCTTAGTTCCAGTTTTGGGTGTATCGGAACTAGGTTGGGGATTTTCTCCAAAATACCCCTTGGGATCTAGCTTGTAGCTATAGGTAGAATCTGGCTTTGTTTTCTTGTGAGGTGTTTCAGCACCCATGAATCTCATAAGTGCTTCCTCTGATGTGAACTCATCAATGTGTATGACACTTGGTTGGTCCCAATCTATGAGTTGTGGATGGGCAAGTGGTAGGTCAATGAGGTGGATGGATAGTTCTTTGAGAACAAAGTCTCCAAGGGAGATTTGGTCTAGGATATCATCGTAGGCTCTCTTTTCAACTTCCTTAGGAATGTCTTCAATTTCGACAAGGTTGTGGTGAATGTTCAAAAAAGCATGACCGTCCGTATTGGTGCCCTCAGTTGTGGGTATGCCAAAGCCAAGACCTGACTTCGATTCCCACTTGTGTGTATCAATGGGGCACTGCATGCCTCTTTCTTCTGGTCCTAGACCACCATCTTGATAGTTCCATTTGTCAGTGATGAGGTTATGTTCTTGGGGATACTTCTGGCTAAAGTGATCAAGGCGTGCCTAATTCCTTTGAGGTGCATCCTTATGTAACAAATTGTTGATATCTGGAGTGAGTTCCTCATGAAGAGGGATTTTCAAGGATACAAAGGTTGTTGGGCCAAACTATTTGTATCGAGGAGGTGGAATCTCCTTAGCTTTGTGATATGTCAGTCATCCATTGGCATGTGGATCAAGTGGGAGTGCCCCGACAGAAAATGCATCTGATAGACTATACTCTGCACAGCCCTTGTTATTGATCTTTACGGTAGATAGGTTAGAGGCAAGGATGGTTTCTGGGTCATTACAAGTGTGGGATGAGCTGGTGATGGATGTGTTGATATCAATTCCAGGGCAATGGTTTGTATATGAAGCTTCAACTGCATTGCAGTAAGCAAAGGGTTCTGGATCGGCATGGATGGTTACCTCAGTGCCTTGATGCAGAAATTTGACGCACTGATGGTAAGTGGATGGAATGAATTTCATGGCATGAATCCATGGGCAACCAAGGAGGATGTTGAATGGTAGATTTAGATCAATAACATGGCAAGATTGTTTCTTGGATGACTGGCCCAACCTTGATTGGCAGCAAAATAGTTCCTTCTGTGGTTCTTTCCAAGTTGTCATAAACTTTGATGGTGATAACCTCACTAATGATATCTGCCTCAGTATACCCAACTTGTTTTATGAATTTAGGGTGCAAATATTCAAGGCTGATCCATTATCTATCATTACTCTTTTCACGGCAAAATTGGATAGCATGATGGCTATGTGAAGCGAAAGGGTGTGATCTGGCTCGACCACGGGTATGTCGGTGGGTTTGAACGCTAGGGCACATGAGGATGAAAGGTGTCCAATAAGATTACAAAAATTAGTAGCATTGATATTAGAAGGGACACAAGATTCTATGAGAGCACTGTCAAGGATGTTTTTGTACACAAGACTAGTGCGAAGAAGGTCTAAAATGGAGATTTGGGCTGGCATGTTCCCAAGGTGTTCCAAGATATTGTACTGGCTTTTTGATGGAGCTGATGGTGCTGGTGAAATAGGTGGGCCTATGATGTTAAATTGGGCTCTTCGAGTGGTGACTGCACACTCATTGTTTGGTCCTTGGATATTGATAACATTGACAGAAGGCTCTTTCTTGGATATACAACCTATAAGGCTACCATAGTCTATATAGGATGAAGTGTGGTCATTGTTCTTCCCATGCTATTGGTTTGGCTGACGGTTGTTGGTGTTGTTGTTGTTGGTTTGGATAAGTTCTTTTCCAATATTTTGATTGTTGTGAGGAGGAAAAGGATTTTGATAGATCTATAAGCCTGCATTGGGAGAGTTTTGGGCACCAACAGTGATTTCCTTCTGATCAATGAGGTCCTGCACATAGTATTTCAATTTCATGCATTTGAGGGTAGTGTGACCTTTTACCCTATGAAATTTTCAGTACTCATTGTCTTTGTACCATGCAGCTTTGGATTGGCTTGGGTCAATTTTCTGGGTAGGAGGAAATTTGATGAGGTTTTCCTTGACTAATTTCTGAAAAATGACATCCAATGGCTCACCAAGGGGTGTATAGTTTCTAGGTGTAGGTTGGAATCTAGGCTGTTGTCCTACAGCTACATTGATGGCATTAGCTTGATTGCTAGACCCTTAAAAATTTGGTCTTGGATTGTGGTTTTGATAGCTGTGGTTATTCTACTATTGGTAGTTGATAGCTTGCTGATTGTTTGGTTGATAGGGTGGGTTGGACTAGTTGTGAGAAGGACCAACAATATTCACATGTCTGGTGTTAGTGACACCATCTGTTGCAACATGCTTGTTTTTGTTCCAATACCTAGACATATCATTAGAATGTGATTGATTTTGGTTGGCTTCCTTGTAAATCTTGACCACACCATCTTTAATGAGTCCTTGCTCAAGGATCATTCCTTTCTCTTTGATATCTTTGTAGGTCTGCAAATAGTTCATGGTCATGTGGTGAGGCAAGCTAGGATGGGCATTATCAATAAACATTTTCACCAAATGGCACTCTGGCAAGGTGCAAGATATGCGAGTGGTAAGGGTTTGCCATCTTTGCAGATATTCAAGAAGGCTTTCTCCACCTTTTTGATTGGTGTGGACAAGATCAACTACTAATAGCTCTGTTTCAACAAGATGGGCATATTGGGCTACAAATGCCTCAGATAATGCAGCAAAATTTTTAATTGTGCCATAGGGGATTCTATAAAACCATTCAAGAGCTGGTCCGGCCAAGCTTTTGGCAAAGAGATGCAAGAGGAAGACGTCATCGTATGCCACTTCTTAGGAGTGCATGTAAAATTCTTTGATATGTGTGACAGGGTCTCCTTTTCCTCTAAATTTGTCAAGTTTGGGGGTCTCAAAATTCTTGGGGAATGGTGTCATGGTAATGGCTCTGTCAAATGGGTAAGGGCACAAATTCTCAAACTTGAAAGTTTTTGGATCATTTCCCTCTTGGATTTTCTTCAAAGCTATTTTCATGGCTTCCCATTCTGTATTAATGGGTGATGGCTGGGGTGCCCCCAATGTAGGAGTGCCTTGAGGTAGGTTTGCACTAGATGGGGCCACTGAGTATGGATGGTTGTAATGGATTTTCTGATAGGGATTGTACATTGTTTGAGCAGCTACATGGTGGATGATGGTTTGCTGAGGGGGATGTGGTGCATAGTGCTGCATGTGCTGCGAGGCTTGCTGTTGATATGGGATTTGAGGTTGGGATTGAGGAACATAAGCTTGCTATGGGATAAATGAATTTCTTTGTGGAGGTAACGTATAAGATGGTTGTGAAGCTTGGGGAAAGGATCAGGGGGCTTGTGGGGTTTGACCAAGGTATGTGGGCTATGCCCCCATTTGGGATGGTACCTAAAAATAATTGGTGGTTGGCTGGATTGGTGGGTTACCTCCTAGATCTGGCATTGAAAAGTAGTTGGTAATAGGAGGTAATGGATTAGTTGGTGGTGGCGGTGGTGGGAATTGAAAGATAGGAAGTGGAATTGATGGGGTTTGATAGCTTGGTGGATAGATTTAGAAGCTTGGTAGAGTGGTGACGAGAGCTTAGGTCACTTGAGAGCTGGGTAAAACATTGGTAGTAGCTTGTGGGGTTTGATAGCTTTCTGGAGTGAGGGTAGTAGCTTGTGGATTTGTGGCTGATGGCACTGAGCTCCCAAGACCTAATAGAAATGATGGGATTGTGCTTTGGGCTGTGGTGAACAAGCTGGGGGTGATGAAAGGTTGATTACTTGGCCCCATGGGCGGCATCCCTGTTGTATATTATTGAGGTTGGCCAAAGATGCTAGCACTGATTTGGGATATGGGTGGATTTGGAAGGCTGGGTTGGGGAGCAGCAGTAGCAATAGTGAAGGGTGTGAACGGTGAGGTGTTTTGGGTAAAGGGGGTTTGGAGTGGAGAGGTATGAACCAAGGATGGAGTGGTGGTGGCTAGGTTGGCTTGGGGCATGGAGATTTCAACTTGGGTGGATGATGGTGTGTTTGGCTGTTGGATCATATGGATTGGCTAGAGGCTCTTCTTTTGGCATATTTTGAGGATAATTTAGATCATAAGAGCCTATGGGTGGTGGCAGCTACCCAAAAAATGAGTGAGATGGATCTGATAATGGAGGGAGTCTTCCAAAGTCAAAGGTTCCTACATTGTCCCTTCAAAAATTAGCCATGATTGTCTCTTTGTTCTTGTTTGTAATGGCATTTACCAATACCACATTTCCTGGTTGGTTCATGAAAGCTTCAATGTCAGCAGATGATGGCATAGCTTTCTCTAGGTTGAAGGATGGCTGAGTGCTCAAGGGGGGTGAGGTTGTTCGATCCAAATGATAGGGCTCCATTGTTTCTTTCTTCTTGGCTAAGTGAGTGACGGGTGGCATGAAAATGCTCCTAGGGATGAGATGCAACAAATGTTGGTGGATGCAAAAGGGAGGAAGGCTTTTCTATGCAAATTTTTTCCTAGGTTGAGGCAAAGCTATATGAAAAAACCTAAGGAGGATTGGGTTGGGGATTCTAACTTCAAAGATATGTTTCCAAAGCACAAAAGGTCTACTTTCCTATGTGCAAGCTTGGTGGTGATTGTGTCAACTTAACGATAGACTGATGATCCTTTAGAAAGAACACGAGATTGACCACTTGTGGATCCTAACCTTTAGCTCAAGGTGATGAGGTATAACAAGTGGAAAAGCTAGATTACCCTAGACAAAGCTTTGTCAAAGGGATAACCTTGGTGAGATTGGTGGTTTTGAAAGTTTTTAGGAATGGCAAACTTTTAGCAAGGTGACAACAATTTTTGAAGGCTTGGATGTGAAGATTTTTGATTGCTGGATAGATGGTTTAGTCCTAAATGAGATGGATGAGCTAATAATGCTTAAGGGGATAACCTAAGATGGCTGACTTTTCTACAAAGATGACTCTAGGGTAAAGCTTATCCAAGAAGGTGTGGAGAAACAAGGGTGTCTAATCATCGAAATCATGCCTAGTTGGTAAGGCATAAGTAGGATTAACTCCTGGATGTTGGCTAAATTTGATGGTGTGCTCTAACCAGGCCTCTTGAAGTGCTTCGTCAGTAGCTTTATCCTCTGCTTTGTGGAGTTTGGCAATTCGAGGACTTGGTGTTAGTTCCTTTCTCTTGGCTGAAAGTTCTTGGTATGCCTGAGATGGTTTGACTTTAACTTTGTGGAACTTCTGTTTGGGTTTGGGTTGCTCTGACATCAATTCTTGAATCTGCTTGGCTTTGAGAGACCTTGGTTATTTTGCTTCAACTTGTTCAACTTCTGGAATAGGTAGTGATTACGCTAAGTGTACCCTAAGCTAGGATTGACCAAGTTTGGCAAACATTCATTCAAAAAATAAAAAAGCAAGCAATAGATAGGAATAACCAGATAGAAGTTTTTGATTCTTAGAATGTGATACTTGCGCTGAGGAGTGTGTATGTTTTACAAATGTTTCGATCGGTCACTTCAAACACATTAACACTCTAGATGGTTGTCTACAAGGCTGACAGTTGGTTTAGCTAGGGAGTCCTCGATATCCCCAAAGGTACGCAAGGCCCAAAACCATAGATGAAACCAACAAGATGTCACACAGCCTAGAGGAGCGGTAACCCACTTCTCCTCTTTCACTTCTCAAGGATATAAAGTTCCTTGAGGCTTAACCCGAGTGACAAAAATCTTGATTCCAAGAGAGGTGTCTTTCGATTCACCTCCCGATTCTTATACTCCACCAGAATGTTGGAGTTGAGGTCGTCCAAGGGGTGATGAAATCCCCAAGCAGGCCTCCTAAAAAGAAACAAGGTTTTGGATGCTAATCTTATGCACCCAAGATGGCCTCGAAAGACGACAAGGGGAGAGAAGACTTGGATGACCTTGGGCTAAAATAAAACATGCTTGTTCTTTTACCAACTAACTCTTATGTGTGCTAATCTAGACTTTGCAAGCACTCATGTTTAAGAGACAATGTTCAATTCCAACTTGAAGCGCCAACAAAAGTAAATCGATCGAAGAATGCAAACAAGAAGAAGAGTTAGGGTCAACAAAAGCAAACTCATGCACTCGGAGGCCCTCCACATCAAGTATCAATTAATTTCCTTTAAAGCATTCAAGAGTTGGTGTGATTTTGTTTTAAGCCCAAAGCAAAGATGTGTGAGACTCGATTTGTCAAGCGCGTGCTCGGAGGCCCTCCACGTCAATAGTTGTTCAATTTTAGTGCCCAAACTTGAAGTGTGATCAATTTAATTTAGAGTTTTGGTGATTTAAATTTTTTGATAAAGTTAAAGCAAACGTTCAAAGACTAACTGAATGAGTTAGATTGTGGAACAATTAACACCTTTTTCAAGTAGACCCATCCCCATAAATGGAGCTGAGATTGCAACTAATGGTTGAATTGATGGGTGATTAGAAAAGAGGTGAGTCCAAGGAACTACTCAAATTGATTTTTTCAAATTTTTATTTAACTTAACAAAGTTTCTTAAATGTCCAAAAATCAAACTTTACCTAAATTGCATGTGGAAAAGAGATTTGTTTTGTTCAAATTTAGAAGCTCCAAATGAAGTGTTTGATATTGCAATGGTTAATTGATCCTTGGCATTCAAGATTGGATTTGTTGTTTTAATCATGCATTCAAGAAAAATTTTATTTTAATCCATGGCATTCAAGAGTGTGTTTAGCAACATGCATTCAATGACAAGTGATTAAACATTCAAATTTTTTCCTTTGAGCATTCAAGATTGAGATTTTGTGTGTTGTTTTAAGAACTTTGAAGTGCTTTGTTTTAACCTTAGATCATTCAAGATTGTTTTGGACTCAAAAGTGAAAATGACTCTTTGGACTTTGGTTTTCATTCAAGATTTTGTGTTCTAGTTTGCATATTTTAAGCCCAAAAATGATATTCCTAGATTGTTTTGATGCATGAAAAACCTAAGAAACATTCAAGATTTTGCAACAAGACATTTGTTTGGAACAAATAACAAAGCTTTTAGGAAAATTTTTGGCAACCATTTAGGACTCTTAGTTTTCATGAGATTTTTAAAAGAACTTTAAAATATTTGCAAATGAGGTTCATTTTATCCTTGATTGATGCTTTGAGTTTGATTTAGATTTTAGTGTGCACTTAGTGTTAATTTTGAACCTTTTGAAATGGAAACTTGAAGTTCTTTTTAAATTCTGAAAAATGAAGTGTTCCTAACTTTGCATGAATGCATCTAAAACTTTGATGTTGCAAGGATGCAAATGATTGGATTGGTTTAGTTTCACTTGTTAAAAGATTTTTTCTTTTTTGCAAATTTTTAATTTTTTCATGGATTTAAGTATGATTCGGGGGTTCATTTTAAGCACTAAAAAGAAGTGTGTATGATTTTTCTTCCTTTAAAAAAAATGGCCAAGATCTCCCACAAGAAGAAGAAGAAGAAGTAGATGGAGTAAGAAGAATATAGACAAGAAGAGGAAGAAGAATTCCAAGTTCTTTGTCCACCTATAAGCTTGAAAAATCTGCAAACACTATGAGATAGATTATGAGTTCCTTTGTCTTTTTCATGCTCATGTGGACCTACAAAACCAATTTATACAATCCTACCAATCACAAAAACAAACAAAATTAGCCAAAATTAGCAAATGACATACAAAACTTGACTAAAAAAGCTAATGAAGATGACCCATGCGTGGTCCCACCGGGCATGCCAAAATGTATATGAGCAATGTTAGTATGCTAATAGAAACCAAATTTAAATAAAGTTTCTACAAACTAAAAAAAATTCATAAACTTCAAAATAGACTAAGATGAGCTCTCAATTGAGAATATGAGCCATTAATGGGCTCTCTTCAATGAGAAGCTCTCTTGTTGAGTAGTTTTGTCTAAATAGATAGGATGTATACTCAAGCTTTATGCTTCAAAAAGGGCTTTAAATGGAGTTGGAATTTGGGTGTGAGTGTATGGTTTTGATGTAAAATGGATTATTAAAATGGCATTATGACTTTACTTCATGGATTGTGTTATTTTGCAAAGGGGAAGGATCCAATTTATAAGCAAGAGGTTTGAGGGATTGAGGGCTAAGATGCAAGGATGGGAAAAAGCTCATGGAGGGCTCAGATTGCATGAGAGGAGAGCACATGGATTGTGCTTCCTTATAGCCAATCAAGGAGTGACACATGTCACATGGTGAGAGGATGGAGGAAAGGGGAAGGATGAGTCAACAAAGGAGGCTCAAGGGATAAAATCTTTATAAAGACTCTCATAATGGCTTGTAAGAGCAATAAAAGGGTTTGGAAGAGTCATTTATGGCCTAGTGGGCTTCATAAAGTTTTGTGGTTGAGA
This sequence comes from Cupressus sempervirens, assembly GCA_028749045.1. Lineage (NCBI taxonomy): Eukaryota > Viridiplantae > Streptophyta > Pinopsida > Cupressales > Cupressaceae > Cupressus > Cupressus sempervirens. The sequence goes on from CM053784.1 coordinate 694,235,621, forward strand.
TATTTTTAGGGAGATGAGAGAAATTTCAACTTGGGCTTGATTAGGAGGGTTTTAAGCTTTCTTAGGATTGTGCAAATGATTAGAGGATGGATTATGATGGTTTAGGATTAGCTTAGGGATAGGCAAGTGGATGGCATTTAATGAGGGTGGGTGAAGGAGGAGATATTTGTTAACTTTGGCTTGGGTTAGTAAGTCTTAACCCATGTTTAGAGAATGTGACAAGGTTAGGAGGGGATTAGGATTAGGTTTAAAGACATCTTCTAGAAGAGTCTAGACTTTGGATGAGGATAAAGACTTTCTAGAATAGTCTAGAACTTCCTAGGATGAGGATGAAGACTTTCTAGAAGAGTCTAGAACTTCTTAGGATGAGGATAAATTAGATTTTTAGGAAATAAATAAAGTTTTATTTATTTCAAGGGTTTGGGTTGAGGAGATATTTATTAAAACTTTTTTAATAAACATGAGGATTAATATTTAATTTTAATTAAATATTTTGAGTTGGGATTAGGGGTAGGAAATGATGGGATTAGCCTTTAATCAAAATTAAAGAAGGATTAGAAGAGTTTGGAAGAGGTTAGTGGTCTTAAGGAAATTGGCCAACTTTTGGACAAAAAATAAATTTTATATTTATTTTGGGTTTTTTGGTCAATTTATTAATTAAATAATTAATAAATAAGGAAATAATGTTTAAATAAGATTTAAACATTTTTGGGAGGGATTCCTTAATTAAATATTTTTAATTAAGATAAAGGGATTTAATGGCATAAAAATTAATTAATTAATAAATGCTGATGTCATCAGGAATTTTTCAGAAAATAAAAATACTTTATTTTCTAAAAGTTTTTAGGTGTCTACAAACACTACTATCATTGTCTTGGGCATAAGCAATCTTCTTTTCACCTTGTGAGGATGATGCTTTGTTAGGACATCTATAGGTCGGGTGGCCTAATTGACCACAATTGTAGTACTTCATGCTTGCAAATTGTGAACCTCTTCCAAAATCTACAAATCTACCTCTTCCACGACTGTTAAAGCCTCTACCTCTCTTGTAGCCTTTATCACCCAAAAGTGGTCATCTAGACTATTAACTCCCTTCTCAAAATTTTTTTCTAAAATTATTAAATCACTTTAAAAAAAAATCAAATCTTTAAAAAAAAACTTATTTGATTTTATCCTATAGTTTGACCACTATATCCTAAGTTCTTATTTAATTAAAAGGAACATGCCCCACCATCACAAAAAGAAAAAGAAAAAAAAAAGGACCCTACTCATCTCTTATCCTAATTTGCACACATAGAAACATTTTCCCACTTTAAAAATAAAAGAAAAGTGTTTTTGTCTCACGTAGAGACACAAAAGTCAACTCTTTGTGATTGGTGAAAATACTTGTGCACATGGATCATGTAAAAGTCAATTGTCCATGCTTGATTGGATCTTATTGTTTCATGATCTCTACAATTCATACTTCTTTAAAAGTGGGAGCTCTCTCCTCATCTTGGATTGAATCTTCTTGTACTATTGTTAGGTTGCAAGTTTTTCTAGGTACTCTTGGAGCTTTGGAAGATCTTGTGGCCTCATACTCTTACTTGTATATCATAGTAGCTTAACATCATGTTGCATTAGTATAGTTTCCTTTTTATGCCTTAGAATAACACACCTAGTTTAATCAAAAGGATTATAATACTCTCATTTTTCTAGTTAGTTTGCATTCCATAGCACATTTTAGCCTAGTTTTCACTTGCATCACATTGCATGTGGATTCTTAGACACTAGCATCCTTTCTCTAGTCTTGGAATCTCCAATTTTATGGTGTAATTGCAAGGAGCTACGTTCTTATGCTCATTTTAGAGCCATTTCATTCATGGTTGCACCATTTGCACGTCATGACTAAGGAGCTCTAAGTCATCATTCATGGCTCTCAATATATGAGATCCCTTGGACAGAAGGATTTAAAGAAGTGCACATTTTTGAGTGTATAGTAGCTACATCTTCCACTTTATTCATTTCTTTGTTTAGTCAATTTAAATTCCCCTTGGTTCTTGTTTTTACTTGTTTTTTTAGCAAATCCTCCTCTATGACTCCCTCTTGAGTCTCTTCCTTTGCCTCTACTCCTTTTGTTTGTATCCTTCTTTCTACTCTTCTATTCCACCCTAAGGGATAACTGATAACATCTATGGATAATAGTAGGGGTTAAAAGACTAATTTCTTCTTGTATACTCCATCTAAGACCATTCAAATACCTATCCACTTTGATATTTTCTTCTTCTTGAAACTTGGACCTCAGGCACAATTTTTGAAACTCCTCTGTATAAGAGCCATCATCCATATCTCTTTACTTTAAGTTTTATCTTTTCTTATTTAATTGGATCTCATAATCCTATAGTAAGTAATTCTTCCTTATCTAAGCCACCATAGCCTTCCACTTAGCTATTGGCTTCTTTCCTTCCATTTCTCTTTATTCTTTAAGAAATTTCCACCAAGTCAAGGTTGGTCCCCTCAATCTAGACTTGGCTACCTTCACTTTTTGAGCCTCAGTGACTCCTTCACACTCAAAGTTATTTTGCATGCCTTCAATTCATTCTATCACTAGTTATGGATGTTTCAAATATAAGAGGAGTAATTGAGAGGGGAGGGGTGAATCAGTTACCACAAAAATAAATCCCAGATCCCTTAGATGTTAGTACAAAACAACTTTGTGAAAACTTAACTCTACTGATGCTCAGTAAACACACAAAAAATGTTGTAACTCAGTAAATAGTGAAAATGCTTAGCAAACACTTAACATGAAAATATTAATATATTATTTGTGATTATTTTTACTTTAACTTAGGTGCAAACACATAAGAAAAATAGGATGAACACATTTGACACATAGATTTGACGTTGAAACCCAATTTGGGAAAAACTACCAATTGCAACTACTTACTAATTTTCACTCTCTTGAAGTGAGCCCTGTTAGCAGCCAACCCTATTAAAGGTTACAAAACACACTGTTAGGTGTGACCCTATTAGAGGATTTAATCACCTTGTTAGGAGTGGCCTTGTTAGAGGTCTTTGGACAATTCAATGGAAATGCCACCTTGTTAGAGGATTTACAAATTACTATTAAGAGATTTAGATCACTACTACAATGGTTGGAGAGTAACAATGAGATGACCCGATTCCTGATGCAACTGAATTGCTGATTACATATCTCAATTTTGGCTTGTATAACACCATCCTTTTTGATCAAATGTGTCTATTCAGCTTCACAAGGATATTTTTCTTATCCTTCTGATTTGCTTGCTCTTAGCATCATTAAATCTTCAATTATCTTGCATGCATTCATTCTTTCTAATTCTCAACTTGACCTTATATTTATATCTTTCGTATTGTCAAGTTGGCTAGAATATAAATTAGAATAATTGATATTCATCCCCTCAATTGGCTAGAACCAACAAAAAATTCAATTGAACTTAATATGCCAAAACAAAAAATCCTTTGTTAGCCAACCATACATAGTAGACAATAACTTAGAATTTTTCTTTTTGGCTTAACCAAGTGGTAAATGAGTGAGGTTAGTTAACTCTAGTTCCATCCAACATTTCCTTCATTAACCGAGTGAGCTTAGTTAACACTCAACTTCTACAAACTTTCCTTTGGCACTTGAGTAAACTCAATAGATACTGTCTTCTAAACTAGGAAAACTCTAGAATGCTCGATAGACATAGAAAACTCCATGCAATGCCAAAGTGAGATCAGCATAAATTGACTGGAAATGATATGACATTTTGTGTAACATCAAAGAAAATAAACAATTAATCAATTATTCCAACAATCTCCTTGTTCGGCATTGATGACAACACAATATGTCATAATGAAATTTTTAGAGAAAGAATAAAGTAAGGAATTATCCTTAGTTTCATTCTAATTCTCATCCATGAGAACTCCTTCTATTAGTGTGAACTCTTTTTGCCTTCAATTTCTCCCTCTATCAAAAAACATCTATCTGCTACAACTTCTTCTGATAGCAAACTTTGCCTTTGATATAAGACTAAGTTCATTCTAACTTTTTTACATCTCTTTCTCTTTTTGCTTACAAAATTTCTATGAGATATGACAAAAAACATCTCCCTCTTTGACATCTCATGCCAAAGATAATAATCAATGAATATCAATGTACCTCAAGTACTGATTCATTTTCAATATGCCCTTTTCAATACTACACCAATTGATTGAGCTTCAACATGCTCTTGATGATGCATCACTAAACTTTATTTAGTGAGCTTCAGATAGGGGAATGACCCCTAGATTACCTCTTAGATACAAAAATGCATCCTTAGGTAATGGCTTTGGTGAATATTTCTACAATTTTCTCTTTATTATTTATATATTCCAATCCAACTTCTTTATCTTGTACCAATTCTCTCAAAAAATGATATTTTATAGCAATGTATTTTTTTTTGGTATGCATCAATAGATTCTTTGATGTATTAATTGCATTGGTGTTATCACAATATATAACTTCTAGATCCTTGATCTTTATCTTCATACTTGCTAGTAGTTGTTTGAACCAAACAATATTAAAAAAATTGACTACTTCTGCCACATATTCTACCTCTACTATGGATTGAGATATACAATTTTGTTTCTTGCTTGTCTAAGACACTAGTCTTTTACCAAGAAAGAATGCTCCACCACTAGTGCTTTTCTGTCATCAATACTTCCTGCCCAATCAACATTTGTGAATACTTTAAAATCTAAATTGCCTCATTTTTTGAACCATAAACCATTGTCTTCATTACCTTTCAGATATCTCATGATTCTTTTGATTTCCATTATGTGATTTTCTTTTGGATTTTCTAAGTATCTTGCTACCATACCAACTGCTAATGCAATATTAGGCCATACACACACTACATACTATAATTTTCCAATCATTGATCTGCATGTGGTCTAATCTACCTCTTTGGAATGATCATTTTTGTAAAGCTTATGTCCAGTAGACATAGGGGTTCCAACTAGTCTTGAATCTTCTATTCTAAATTTCTTTAGTATCTCCTTGATATATTTAGATTGGGTAATGTAGATACCATCTTTCTTCTGGTAGATTTGCAATCCAACAAAGAATATTAGTTCTCCAAACATAGACATCTCAGATTCTTTACTCATTTCTTTTGAATTTTTTTTGCATAAGTCACCATTTCTTGTGAATAAACTATCATCAATGAATATTTCTACCAACACAACCTTCTTGTCTAGTCCTTTGATATACAAAATACTATTATCATTTGTTCTTTGAAAACCAATCTATACCAAGTAATTATGAAGTTTTTCATACCAAGCTCTAAGAGCTTGCTTGAGACCATATCATGCTTTGTATAATTTTCAAATCATATCTATTTTTCTAGGATCTAGAAAACCTCTAGGTTGTTCTATGTAGACTTCCTCATCAAGAATTCCATTCAAGAATGTAGATTTTACATCCATTTGATAAACTTTAGATCCTTTGTGAGTTTCATATGCTAGTAAAGTTCTAACATCTTCTAATCTTGTAATAGGAGTAAAAGTTTCACCATAATCAATGCCTTCTTCTTGAGAATAACGTTTACATAGTAACCTTGCTTGGTTTCTAGAAACTTCTCCATCTTCATCTGATCAAATAGTCCTCTGAGACTTTCAACTTTGGTTCTTCTTAAATTGTCATCTACTCCATAGATATCTTTTAGTTTGATCTACATATCATAAGTTTTAGTACAACTTTTGACTTCATCAAACTCAATATAATTAAGAGAAGAAGTAATTTCAATCATCATGATGTTATAATTTTTCTTTTCAACAATATCTTCAACTGATAATGCTCTAGAAAGAATTTTGTATTCAGTATCAAGATACTTACAACTTGAATCACTAATAGTTTCTAGATGTAACCTCATAAGTCCTTTCCATGTTGCAAAGTTGTCTCAGTTCAACCTAGAAATTTCTCTTCTATAAGACATCTTGAACTTTAGCTTAGGTCCTTGAAACCTTCTCTGCAAGCACTAGAAGCTCTAATACCAAATATTGGAAATATAAGGGGAGTAATTAAGAGGAGGGGTGAATAAATTATTGTTAGTTTATGGTGATTGATCAAGGAAGTATTGTATGTACTTCATAAATTCTTCGGAGTTTTGGGCTGATGTTGTGGCCAACATATGATCGACATATGGCTGACATGTTGTAACCCTAAAGTGACATAAAAATACTTTTATAAAAGGGCTTAGGGTTAGGGATTGCTTTCATTGTGGTGATTCAAAATTGGTTCTTGCGGCAGTATTGAGCTATAAGGGATTACAGATTTTAATTAGGTTGTAATCATTGGATTGTAATAATATTGGACTTGTTGTTTGGTGGATGTAGCCCAGGGATTGGGTGAACCATGTTAAGTATTTGGTGTCTTGTGTTCTTTTCTGTGTGATTTATTATTTTTTGAAATTGTTTATATTTGCATGAAATTGTTATTTCTGACTGTGGTTTAATCCTAAGAAGTGGTATCAGAGCGAGGTTGTTTTTTAGTTATCCTCTATAAGAAAGTCTCATGGTTGAGTGGGAGTCTCACGATCAAGTGAGAGCAATGGAAAAGGAGGGTAAGCTGAGGGTTGATAGGTTTAATGGGAAGAACTTTCAGTTATAGAAGATTCAAATGGAAGACTGTCTTTACTAGAAGGATTTATGGAAGTCATTGGAAGGAAAAACCAAGAATTATGAATCTATGTCAAATGATGAATTGGATCTTTTGGAAAGAAAGGCACTTGGAAGCATTTGATTATGCCTAGCACCATTGGTGGCATTTAATATTATAAAAGTGAAGATGATAGAAGAGTTGATGCAAACCCTAGCAAAATAGTATGAAAAGCCCTCTGCTTCAAACAAGGTATTTCTAATGAAGCATTTATTTAATATGAAAATGGAAAAAAGTGGATCTATTGTGGATCATTTAAATGAGTACAATACTATTACTAGTTACTTATCTTCTATGGGTATCAATTTTGATGAAAAAATTAGGACTCTCTTGATTTTGTGTTCTTTACCTTAAAGCTAGAATGGATTAATAATGGTTGTGAGTAATTCTATTCTTGGATCTAGTACCCAAAAATATGATGATGTGATTGGTGTTATTTTGAGTGTGGAAACTCATAGGATAATGTCAGGTGCATCTACATCAGGAAGTGCTTTGAACACACAAAGCAGAGGTAGAAAAATTGAGAGAGGAAGTAATTTGAAAAATCATGGGAAATCAAGAGTAAAGTCAAAGGGGAGGAGGTCTCAATCGCGAGGACCAAACAATTGCTGGTATTGTGGGAAACCAAGGCATAAAAAGAAAGATTGTAGGAGTTGAAAGAAAAATGAAGGAGATAATCTAGATGGAGACAAGGAAGCAAATGTGGTAAGTAAAAAATCCAAAGAGGATGCTTTGCTATTGTCTTTAGAAAGTGTTTATGATTCATGAGTTTTATATTTTTGTGTTTCATTTAATGCTACACCTCATAGAGGTTATTTCATTGATTATGTCCAAGGGGATTTTGGACTTGTTTATTCGGGGGATAATGAACCCTATCAGGTTGTTGGAAAGGGAAAAGTTAAGCTTAAGTTGCAAAATGGGAATCATTGGCTACTACATGAGGTAAGATGTGTTTTAAGGTTGAGTAGGAATTTAATTTTAGTAGGGCAACTTGGTCATGAGGGTTGTGTAGTTACTTTTAATGATAAAAATTAAAGGTTTCAAAAGGTTCCCTTGTAGTAGCAAAAGTTGTGAAAGTAGGCACCTTATATCTTTGTACACATCATATTGTTCCTTCTACTTTAATTATTTTTGAGAAAAATGAATGTTCAAGAACAGTTGTTGTAGTTGAGTAGGGAGAACAAATAGTTGCTATAAATTCTGATACAACACTATGGCACAACTAACTTGGGCATAGGAGTGAGAAAGGTATGAAAATACTTCATTCAAAGAATGTTTTGCCAGGTTTGAAATCTGTTAATATGGATTTCTATGAAAGTTGTGTGTATGGGAAACAAAAGAGAGTAAGTTTTTTGAAGACTCGGAAGGAAAAAAAAGAGGAGAGATTAGAGCTTGTGCATACTGATGAATGGGGACTGGATCAGGTATCCTCCCTTGGTGGCTCTAATTATTATGTTACATTCATTGATGATGCAACCAGAAGAGTATGTGTTTATTTCCTTAGATAGAAATCTGATGTATTTCAAACTTTTAAAAAATGGAAAGGCTTGGTTGAAAATGAGACTGGTAAGAAATTAAAATGTCTCAGGTCTAATAATGGTGGTGAGTATTGCAGTCATGAATTGAAGATTATTGCTCCACTAATGGTATTCATAGACAAAAAATTGTTCCAAGGACTCCACAAGAAAATGGAGTGGTTAAATGCATGAATAGGACTATACTGAAGCATGCAAGGAGCATGAGGTTGCATGCTAGGTTTCCCTTACACATGTGGGTGGAGGCTATCAATACTACTGTATATTTGACTAATAGAGGTCCCTCTACTCCTTTGGGTTGTGGTATTCTAGAGGAAACATGGACTAGTAAGAAGGTGAGTTATTCTTTTCTCAAAAGCTTTGGTTGTGAAGCATTTTATCACATAGATTTTGAAAATAGAAACAATTTGGAAGCTAAGTCAAAGAAATGTGTTATTTTTGGATATGAAATTAATGAATTTGGTTATAGGCTTTGGGATTTTGAAAATCATAATATTGTAAGAAGTAAGGATGTCATATTCAAGAGAAAGTGTTGTACAAAGATTTTTTGGAACAACATGAGAAGAAAGAAGATGATTATGTAGTGCTAGATGATACTCCAAAAGATGATGTTCCAGCCATTCCTCATGATGTGCAACTACTGCAACAAAAAATACCACACACACCAGTGAATGTTAGATAGTCAACAAGGAAAATTAGACCTCTAGAAATATTTTCTCCCTCTTTGTATTCAATTTTACTTACTGATGCTAGTCAACCTAAATATTATGATGAAACAGTGCAGGTGGATACTAGGATTCAATGGGAGTTTGCAATAAAAGAAAAAATAGACTCTTTGTTGAAGAATAAGACATCGAATTTATGCAAGTTGCCTATTGGTAAAAGAGCTTTATAGAATAAGTGGATTTATAGGTTAAAAGAAGAGGATGGAGGTCAAAAAAATCTAATGCTAGGTTAGTTGAAAAAGGATTTGCATAGAAAAAGGGCATTGATTTTGATGAGATATTTTCTTCTATTGTTAAAATGACTAATATCTATAGTATTTTAAGCCTTGTTGCTACTAAAGATTTTCATTTAGAGTAGCTTGATGTTAAAACAACCTTTCTTCATGGTGATTTGGATGAAGAGATATATATGGCTTAGCCACAGGGATTTGAGGTCAAAGGTAAGGAGAACTTAGTGTGCAAATTGAAGAAAAGTTTATATGGTTTGAAGCAAGCACCTCGGAAATGATATTTAAAATTTGATAGTTTTATGCATGAGCATGGATATAATAGGTGTCATTAAAATCATTGTGTTTATTTTAAGAGGTTGGATGATGATAGCTACAATATTTTATGTTTATATGTTGATTTGGGGGCAGCAAAACACACTAATAGATTTGACATCGATTTGTGATGGCTATGTGTCGCAATTACGATAGTAATGTGTCACCACTGCGACAGACATAGATGTCGTAGTTATTTAGTCACAATTTATGACGTCTACCCTTGCCGTCGCAATTGCGATGCCTATCCGTTGCTATTCAGCCACCTTGTTGTCTTGTCATCCTCTTCGCAATTCTTGAGTTTTCCGTCACAATTTCGATGGGGTTGCCATCGCACCTACAGCAACCCCGTCGCAATTGGAGGGTAGGTGTGACGACAACCGCATCACAATTTTTTTGTTTTTCATCGCAATTGCGATGCCAACCCCTCCAATTGTGTCGGGGTTACTGTAGGTGCGACGGCAATGCCATCACAATTGCGACGGTGGAAGGAGTAAAACAAAAAAAAAAAAAAATTTCGTGCTTTAAGCTGGTTTGATGATTTATAGATTTCACTAAAGTTGACACCTAGACGGTGCTCTTCTGACATAGAAGTTACTTCTAGCATCCACGTAGCTAGATTATAACCTTCCTTGATTTGTGGAACCCCCTCAATGGACTACATGAATCATTTTCAATTAGCTAAAACATATATGATGATTGTAGCTAGTGCTTGACTCTTAAGCTAAATGTATTGAGAATGTTTGCTAAAAGCTTAGTGGTCAACACTATCCGGCATGACCAATTCCTTGTATATAAAATCAACTTCCTATTGGTTCTAGTACAATAAACTATGACTACTTACAACTCCAAAATTCAAACTGCTCATCAAAAGGTACCAGATTCAGATCTAAATCTCTCAATAGAATAAAATCGTAGTGGATGGCATCTTATCGAAAAATAGTCTATAAGTTTGTTAGAATTGTGACCAAGTGGACCTGCATAGATAAGCTGACCTCCTCGCTTCATTAAGAATAGCTGCAACATATTTCATTTAGCTTTAAGAAGATGCCAATTTCAAATGCTTCACAAAGCTATTTTAAGAAAACCAAATCTTTACCTCATCAAATACCTCGAAGATATCAATACTAGGCTGATGGATTGTGCAAACAATAGTTCTCCCCATGTCAACTATATTTCTTACTGTTCTCATAATTATAGCTGTTGCCCGAGCATTTAAGACTGAAGTTGGATCATCCATGAATATAATTGAAGGATTAGCCACAAGCTCTACTGCTATTGTTAACCGCTTACGCTATTCAGTAGATAGGCCATTCAGTCCAGGAAGCCAAACCAAGGCACCTCTCAAAGAAGTGAACTCCACAAGTTCCATTACTTCATCCACAAACATCTAAACATTGAATTTCACATTGTAATATTACATATATAATTAAATAGAATTAAAAAAAAAATAGAGCAATGAGGCTAGAGTAGGAATTTAGAATATTAAAAAACAAATAAAAAAGATGGTGGCAAAAGAATTCAAGTTTAATATTCATCGGGAGTTCAATTTAGAAGGAGATTGTTACAGTGAATATTTTTGTAACACTTATCAAATCTTTGGTAGCCAGCAACCTCTTTGCACTGGACTTCAACTAGGTTGTTTATCCAGCAGTAGTGAGTCAAGGCATTAATAACGAGAAGTCAAATGGAGATCCTGATATTCAATGCTCACAAGATCAAAACAGCTTTTGTGTATACACCAAATTTATGGTTGGCAATGAAACTAGGGCTAGAATTGAGGCACCTACCAAGCTTCTGCATGCTCAATCTATCAAGTAGATGAGGACACTACCAATAATCTATTTCTCAATTGTAAGTGAATTTTTCAAATTTGGTGTCTACACAGCTATGATTCTCTAGAACCATGCTTGGATTGATGATCCAGATATCAAGAGATTTAAATTTAATTGTGTTATATCCATAGTAACAATATGGTTAATAAATCAGAGGTAAGCATTAATTAGAGAGAGATGCCTATGTTCCAATTATGACAATACAAGGAAGCAAGTGGGGAAATGATTATGAACCATCTTCCCCAGTGAGTGATTTGAACTGCTCTCACAACTCCTAAGTTGCCAAATTGGAATCATAATTGGGAATGGGTAGTTGCATACAACATACCAATACAGCAATGTTTTTTGGGGCTGGGTAACTCCATACAAAAAAAAAAAAACAAAAAAGTTACATTAATTTATTTCATTAAGTATCCTATACAACTAAATAGTAAATATACGCAGTTAACAATACTTAATCATACTATAAAATAATTTGTACATAAATTGTAAGACTAAAATATCATAGGTAACATATTTATGCAATTTGGTTACTTTAAGAAAAGATGGTGACTTATTTCAATTTGGAATATGTATCAAGTCTCAAGTCTATCTATGATATCTTATTGAGAACAAAAATATCTATCTTGTGCAGCTTTATGCCATATCCTATTAACACATGAGGTTGTTGCCAGTGTTCTTGCATCCATGTATCGGTGTAATTGGGACCCTCCAAGATGACTTCAAGGAGATCAAAATTAAAGCATTTGATATTGGGGAAGGAGCAGGAAATAATGGATCTTGCACTTTGAGTGCATTTTACATCATTTAGGGGCTTTAATAGCCTATTACATCATGTAAACACTACCATCTGCCCATAACTCTTCCTAGGACACCCTAGGACTTCAAATGACCCCTTACATCATATAGACTCCCTATTTGTGCCAATTTGAGCTTCACTGACATCTTATTGAGCTTCACTTTGTTTCAAGAATAGTTTAATATTCTCTACTAAACAGGGCCAACCACGTGAAGGTGGAAGCTCATTTGGCCCCACCCCCCTCCCCCTAACATCACTCTACATTCCCCGTTAACATCTAACATTCATTCATTCTTTCAACCATTAATAAAATGTAACATTCAATCAATATCACATGATAACATTCAATCAATATCACATGATAACATTCATTAACACATTAGATTTGTTAACATGCAACATTCATCAATATTCTGCATTAACAGATAATTCATGAACATTCATTAGCACATAATTAAATTCATTGAGACATAAAATACAGTCATTATCAATTAAGGTATGTAGTGACAATCATTTCTTTTTTTTTTTTTTTTTTTTTTTTTCTATGTAAGCTCTAAGAGGAGCATTAGTGTCATCATCAATTCCCCCCTAATCAGTTGTTCTGTTCTCTATTCTTGATGATCTCAAATTCCTATGTTGTTGCAAAGGGGGTTCCTCTGCAATAACAAATAAAAGAGTTAAATTAAAATTTATTTATTATAATTGTTACAAGCATTTAATTATTTTAAATAACATAACTGTGTCTCTTTACCTAATCTGACCACATCATTTTGTCTGGACTCAACGTCAACATGGTCATGAACATCGACCCCTCGATCCTCTATAGCTGCTATACAAAATGTTACGTTAATCCAAACACCAATTGCAATTACATATAAAAAATTTAATAGCAAATGTATACCTCCACCACTGGGATGCACATCATACGAACCTTCGACATCCACAGATTGTGTAGAAGGATTGTCAGGCTACATTCCAACATCCTACGCATTGTTATCATTGCTTGCTTAAAATAGATATACTCACTTTATATTGGAACTTAACATCAAATAGACCAATTTGTAAAGTATTCAATTTGAAATAAATTTCATTTAGCTTATTTACCTATGGCTGAGATGCATCAGTATTAGAACCTTCCACACTAATTTCAGCTCGTAGCCATTCAGCCACGGCTCTATAGCCTTGTTGGAAGCCAATTCTCTTATCATCTTCTGTGAGGCATCTCTTGAACTCTGAGCCCTACATTTTTGCGTGGTATGGTGAATTTTACTTGCATTGTTTCATCAACCAATGGAGGGTAGTTAAAATATCAACAGCAAATCATCTATATCCATCACAATATAATGGGACAAAAATCAAGCAGTTTTGATGGAGCAATCTACTATATAAATGTTGCGTGTTTGTATGCTTTACTTGTACCAACATATTTTCTCCAAATTCTTAAGTTGGGTAAGAGTTAGTTCAGCTCTTTGGAAATAAAAATGGCTGCAAGTGCTATTGCATTCCCTCATTCTTTCAATCACTGCCTTTATTCTCAACTATTGGAGGAAAATTCAGTCAAGGGTGAGATTTTAAATAATGTCATATTAGTGAATCACAAGTTTTCTTCACTAATCTAGATTGCAGAGTCTTGACTTCAATTGTTGAATTGTTTATATTGAATATGAAAATCCACTACTGTTATTATATTCTATTGACCTATTTATAATTGATGAGCTAAATAAGGGAGTCCTAGCATTTCCCTTCACATTATATAAAAAAATTGATACAATTTTTCATTTACTAATACTTACAACTCTTGCTTGAAGTTTCGAAAAACCACCAGAGCCGAGCTTGTGTGTCCTATGCTTTTCTAGTCTTGCCTTTGTTGCCTTTGATGTGTCAGGAAATCTATGAAAAGTTTGAAATATGTTAGATAGTATAAACATGGAGGTTAATTAGTACATAATTAGATTCTCAATAGTATCACATACCTTTCTATACTCTCCACTGGTGTAATATTATTTTTCTTGTCAGCTTTATACTTTCCATCCAAAATTAGAGCCTACCACTCAGCCTCAGGAACATAGGGCAGACGCTCATACCTGGGTTATCTCGTAAATTTTTTCTATACTGGTACCTAATATACTTCAAACATAAACCAGCTTTTTCAAGGAGCTTGTTTCTCTCGAATGCACGAGGTCCAAAGAGTTGGGTCATGCTCTTTATAAGATCATCCATCAACGGTTTGCATTGCTGATTCCACCTTTTAAGTAAAAAAAAACATGTTAGACTCATAAATGAAGTGAAGCTACCTTTAATATAGTTCAAGAAATGGATGAAAAGGAAAACTATTATAGCAATGATATGAAATCAAAATAGTGGTTTGGGGTTTTAGTTAGGATATGATGTTCCACCAGGTATGCATGGTGGGCCCAAATATTCGCAAACACTCATCACCAAGTTTTCTCCAAAAAAGATCATTCCCTACAAAACAATCATGGGATCATTAGTCGATGAAGAGTGATCAAAAAATAAATTACTATTATATCACTATAGAATAATAATAACTTTAAAGTACCTGGAACTTTGGCTACTTTTAATGGAATGCCTTCATCGTCGCTAACGATCAATGTGACATCCTTCATTGTTCCCGTACTAGGAACATAGGAACATCCAGGAAATGATGTTGCAGCTCCTATTGCAAAAAGTTTCATAAGTTTCATAAGTCTTTGTCATGATCGAAGTATAAAAGAACAAATGATAATTGATGTTATAAAGTTGTAAAAAAGAAACTTTTTATTGCTGTCATAAGAGATAAAAAGAGGGATTTGTGTACCAACAGATGGTGCAACAGTCGATGCATGTAAGTTGCGTGTTGCTGACTCAGCAGTTGGAAAGAGATTTTTGGTTGTCCTGGATGGAGGCGACATCATCGTAGGATTCAATTGATGTGAAGCTGAAGAATAAAATTGTTAGAGCATGCATAAATATAGAACGCGTGGACTAGCATGGACAAGATTGTTAGAGCATTAAAAAAAAAGATTGTTCGAGCATGTATTGTCAATGATTATGATCATTCCTATATATATTTAGTGGAAAATAGAAGTGGCGAATGGAACATGCGATCTACCTGAACCACCTACAGCACCCTCATCATGGGAACGTGGCTTGAAATCAAGCAAAAAACTCTGTAAAGACAATGCATCCATATTTTAATTAATGGCATAAAAGAGCATAACATAAAAACCATTATTGAACTCTTTTTATAATTAAAAATTCTATTAATACTTACTTTTAAGGACTCAGAGGTGTGCAACAATTCAGATGCCCTATCTTTTATTTGTTGAGTCATAGGCTTTATGGTTGCCAAACGTAGAATTTCTTTGCTAATTTTCTTTAAATTAATTTTAATCGAACCGATCGGGTCATCAGTCTCTGCTAAATCAATATAGAAAGGGTCCTCCTCAGGGGGGGCCTACTGAAGGACTGCAGGTTCCTTTTCCTCCCTCCGACCACTAGCCCTCTGTGACAAAAATAGTATTAGTATTATCAAAATTACTCCAAAACAATAAAGAAAACAACATTAAAAAAATAACATTTTGCTTCTATCTAGTTTGCACAATTACAAATGAGTTTTACCTGCTCATGTGTAGATGAACCAGGAGCATCGTCAGCATCCCCTCCGGGCGGTTGCTCCATATTGTGCCCCTATGTCAAAGATGAAGTATAAAAATGTTAGCCAAAAATTTATTGACTAAATGGTATGTTGGAGTCATTGATTAGAAGTATGTTTAATAGTATGTACCACCCCCATGATAGTAGCCCCGTTTGTATCTATGCAGTTCAAATTGTAATCAATAAGAAGCTCTTCCCCTGCACGTACTAATTTTATCGCACAGATGAATAAACAATTTCCCTCGCGTGCCTCAAATATGCAATTGGGTTGCTTTATAGTTGACCCAGGTCGTGTACTATTTATAAAACCCGCAATATTCCCTATTGATTTTGGCCTTCCATCAATGTATATAGCCACACTTTTACTTTGATTATTGTCTTGCTGTTGTATATAATTTTCCAAGAGGGCATACCTATGCATACTTTTTTTATATTTAACAATATGCATCCAACTTTTGTAATCGTAACATGGTCCAACATACTCCATCAATTCAGAAACTTTGTTGTAAGACACCTTTATGCCGTCCATAGAAAATAGGCCCAAACCATGTAGTGATGATGGTGCTATGTGATATATCCTCTCATTAACACAAAAATCAGTGTTTATTTGAGGAAGTTCCTTGGGTACCCAATGTTTCTGTAGATGTTGGTACCTCAAGGGCACCTTGATGTCGCCTTCTATCTCACCATCATAAGAACATGACCCCCCTTGAGCAAGGAAAAATTTCATGCGTTTATTGAATTTCCTTCTAGACCTTTGACCTCTAGTTAATCTCCTTATTCTAGATAAATTTCATGTCTCACTTTCCTCTTCTATTCCTATATTTCCCTCACTCGAGGAAGACACTTCTGACAAATACCTATTCACTGGTACTTGCAAAAGGGAGAGATCTTAGAAGACATCAATTTTACTATTGATAAGTGTATTAAATAGACTGTCTATAAGGAGTATTGACTTATACCTGTCGATCCATGAGACTGTGCGGGATGCTCCTGAAAGGGGTTCAATTTCCTGCAAATGTAATTCAATTATCGTGAGCATAATCACATCATAATCATAATCAAATCCATCATTAGCATCACATAAAAATTAAAAACATTAAAAGGTACACAATAAAACACTTAAATCGGGCTCACATTATAAGCCTACTAGGGAAGTAGGCCTAGTGAAGGGCTAAAACTGGGTTTTGGTATCAGTTGATGAGTTGAGGGCTCAGTCACCTTGGGGACATGCTATTTGAAGTTTTTTGATGTGTGTGGAGGTGGACGAAACACCTAGACTAAAGCCACTTGCATAACATTTTGAAATTCAGTTAGATATTTTATATTAATTAAGATAACTGTAATTTCTTCCAAAACCCATTACAATAATTTTAAAATGGATTAGCAGTATTCTATTTGTAGTTGAAACTTGTAGCTTTTAAATAGATAATGAATAAACTATGTAACCATATATATAAGACAAATATATTTCTAGCAAGAAATGAATATTAAATAGATTAAGGATTGATGGCATACCTCTAAATTCCATCATCATCATCCTCATTGTTGTCATCATCATTATCATCATCATCATCATCATCATCATCATCATCATCATCATCATCATCATCCTTGTCATCATCATAATTTTCGTCATCATCATCCTCCTCACCATCATCATCGTCGTCGTTGTCATCGTCGTCATCATCATCAACATCATCATCAACATCAACATCATCTTAATCATCATCATTAGCAGCAGCATCATCATCATCATCTTCTTCTTCTTCTTCATGAAAATTTGTGTCAGGAACATCATCCAATAACTGTCGATTATGATCACCATCTACATCATCTTGTACTTCTTCAGTATCTTCTTCTTCCATCGCATTATACTTTATTGGCCTTCCTCTCGGTTCATTTCTAACAACAAATGACCAACCCAGTTTATGTGGAACTTCTGAGTAAAATACTTGCTCACATTGTCTTGGAAGAACATAAGGCTCATCCCCAACTGGCTCAAATGACCTTGTATTAACCATTGTAAATCCATTATCATGTTCAATAATAGTTCTATTAGGATCATTTGGATTAAGTCGTAGCCTGTACTATTTGACAACGAAGAGTACTAATTTGAAGGAACTAAAGTCACACTCAATTATCTCATCCAAAATGCCATAGTATCAATTTTCAAACTCTTGAGGATGTAAGTCATTTCTAGATGAAATATTAGTCACTTGAAAGACTGCAGTTATTCCTGAATCACAATTTTTCTTTGTGTCATCCAACACTTTGAGGCAAAATTTCTAACCATTACAGAGCATAGCCTTGTGGTGTTTAACCTGCAATAATATGTGAAACATATCAAAATTATTGTATCGTGAGTTGATAAACATACAGGTGATTAATAAATTTGTACGTACCTAGAAATCTCTTGAACCACATGCTAAATCTATTTCCCTTTGTGTAACATTGGAATCTCCATTACGATGAGCTTCTTTAACCAATGAAGATACACCTTCCCATGTTAATGTACGACCAGAATGTTGACATCGTTCAATCCATACCGTCATCCAATCAAGATTGTTTGCAATATACAAATGTAGTGCATCCCACTCTTGAGCACCTGTACAAAAAAAAAATAGACAACTTACAACTGATTTATTTTGAATATTAAGAAATAATTTATTACAATAACATCTTATAATTTATTACCTCTCACTTTCCTCAATGTACCTTTCCCCATCAAGTACTCCCCTTCTAATTTTTTAAAAGGCTCGAGATCCCAAATGTGATCTACATGGATATTTGATGCAAACTTAGGAAGATATTCAGTAATGTACACCATAGTCTGGTATACCATATATCCCTCTACCATAGAACCCTCAAGATGTGCTCTTTTTCGAACCAAAGCATTCAAAGATTTCAAATGCCTCTCAACCATCCACATTGACCTAGTGTGTACAGGTCCACACAATTCAATCTCCTCAACTAGGTGTATGAGGTAGTGTTCCTGTGCATTGAAAAAAGTTGGAGGTAGACACTTTTGCATTTCACACAGTAAATGAGGAATTCTTCTCTTCCAATAGTTTATATCTTCTTTATGGATTTCTTTAGATGACAACCACCTACATTAAGAGATTCAAGTCACAAAAAATATATAGATATGAGACTTTACAAAATAATATACAATAGATTACATAGCAAGAAAAACAAATCATGAATATAATAAATATATACAACAAATTGAACAGATATTACTGCTTACCTCATATATTTTCCAAGATCGTATATCACTTGTTTGATGTTATTGTTGAAGTGCTCTGGGAGAGATAGAGGAAGCACGTACTGCAGTAATTATAAACCAATCATTTCATTGTTTTCTAACATAACATAACGAACAATTCATGTAGTTTATGAATATATTGTAAATACAGAAGAACATAACTTACCTTGATGAAAGTATGCCAATCATGCATTTTGAGCCCTGGCCCAAATTCACTTTTTTTTGATATGAGATTGTTTATGTTCGCAGAAAATCCTGTGGGAAATCAATTTTTTCGTACGACTTCTTTTATGGCATCACTTTGCTACTCCATTAATAACCATGGAAGGGTACTTATATTAATCTGATCTCTATTGCTATTTGAGTGAATGCAATTTTTCAATGCAATATGATTGGATTCATGTATGTCATTACAAATTTTGACAATTTTTTCTTTGTCACGCCTTCCATCCAATATTTTCCACAATGTCTTTATTATATTCTTTCCAATATGCATAGTATCAAACAAATGCACAATTTGTAAGTGCTCGTAGTAGGGCAACCTACTAAATTGTCTAGGATAGCTTTTTAGTCCCTTTGGAAGGTTGTCAGTATTGCCTTGACAACCTTCATGATCATCAATTACACAATTAGTCAACAAAAATCACAATAGAAATATATAAATTATAAACATAAACCATTAGGTGGAACGGCATTACCTCGACGATTAATTCTATTATATTCCAACTTCCATAGGCGAGGTGTCATTCTTCGTGGCTTTGATGTAGTCTCTTCTTTCCCATTGAAAAGATGTTTTTCCGTACTTTGATACTTATGATTCCTGTGGAGGAAGTGTCTACACTCCTCAAACACCTGCTTTCCTAAACTTTTTGAATGACGAGATTTCATCTTTGGACCACAAACTGGACATGCAAATTTTCCCTTTGTTTGAAGACCTACAAGATAATGATGTAATTGGATTATTAAATATGTTAATTTTTATAATTAGAATTATTGTGCGCAACTTGAATTCACTATAACATACCACAAAAATGTGTTAGCCCTAGGGCATCTTGTATTGTCCATGCAAGTATTGCATGGAATTGAAATTGTCTTTGTCGTATTGGTCTAGATACGTCATACATAGTGACACCATTCCATAACTCTACCAACTCGTCGATAAGAGGCTCAATATATACATTCATATCTTTTACTTGATATTTACCTACTTGAATGAACAGTAACATTACATAGTTATTGTGACCGTTTTATTGCAAGATTTGTAAGTATGTGTAAATTAATAACTATCAAATGATAAGATACCTGGAACAATCATTGCCAACATAATGTGCTCCCTCCTTATTGACATCCACGGAGGAATGTTATTGTTGATAACAAAAACAAGCCACACCGAGTAAATAGATCTCATCTCTCCAAATGGATTGACACCGTCTACTGCCAATGAAAGCCTGAGATTACGAGGTTCTTCTTTGAAGTGTTGCCACTTTTCCTCTATGTGCATAAATGTCGAACCATCCACAGGGATTCGAATAATGTCATCTCAACTTCTATTGCATGCATGATAATCCATAAATTGAGCCAAGCTACTACACCTGAATAATTGTTGCATCCGTGGAATAATGGGGATGTAACGAAGAACCTTTTGAGGTACCTTTTTTGTTAGTCGATCTGTTCAATATCTACTTGTATGACATACAGGGCATTGTGTTGCAAATTCATGTTCTTTATAATATATAATATGATCATTGGGATAAGCATGTATTGCTTCATACTCCATTCCAATATCTTTCATAACAGAAGTTAATTCTTGATATGAGCGAGGTAGAATATTTGATGATGGTAATAGAAACTCACCTATCAATCTACAACAAAAAATATAAGTTGTTAATATAAAAAATATTAGTGGTACATTATTCACCCTTTGTTAACTATAAAGACATATATGACATACCTTAACATACGTGACATTGTTATGTTGGATAAACCATTCATAACCTTCAAGTTCAACAACAACAATACAACAGAGAGAAGAGTTGTTTGGGAGTCTTTGTATAGGGGCTCGTATGCCTTCCGAAGTAGAGGTACATCGAGGCTATCATCATCATCATGATCAAATACACTTGGACTAGATGTGTCATGGATCAATGTATTTATACCATCCTCTTCAATTGTGTTTTCTAGCACATGATCATCATCTTCCATGGGATCATTATCTTCACCTTGGACATTTGCACCTCCATGTTCCTCCACTTCGAAAACCATATTCTTCGGATTGTTGTGGTTCATATCATGTACTTCCCTGGGAAGATCAACCTATATAAAATTGATTAACATAAATAAACCATGATCATCAACTCATCATCAAGTGATTTCATATGTATATAAATTGTTAAAATGATATAATGAACGACTTACCAGTGGATGATAGTCATGCCCCCCTTCAATGTGACCATTCTCCCTACAATGTCTCTTAACTATTTTGATTAGCAGTCTTCTACGATTTAAGCCCTTACAAATATTGCAAGGACAATAACATTTTCCATCACCTTTTCTTTTCAAGTTAGACCACAATCTAGCAATTGTCTCCCTGTTTTGTTCTTCACTTATATTATCTAACATGATCATTCTTTGCAGGAAGCAAAAATCGGGCTATGAAAACTTTGGTCTACTGCAACTTTCAAAAACTAAGAAAAACTGTCGAAAGTACACAAATCTTCTTAGACCTAGCTAAATACTTTAATATTTTAAAAATACTTTCTTTGACTTTATTCCTAAGATTATTTGTAAAACTTTGACCAATCGCCTGAAGGTCTTATTTCAAGAGACCTTACAACATTAAGTCACTAAAAGCAATTTCAAAACATATAAGCTAAAAGTCTAGTTAAAATATACATTAGAATAAATAAATAAACAATTTTCATACCCGAGCGCACGGCTATAACTCATGCAATAGCCTTCTTGCTTAGCTATAGAAGCTCTCCAACAATCAAATTATACAAGCTACAAGGCCTAACAACAATTTCAAAACATATAAGCTACAAGTCTAGTTAAAATATACATTCGATTAAAAAATATACAATTTTCATACCCGAACGCACGACTATAACTCATGCAACGACGTTCTTGCTTAGTTGTAGAAGCTCTCCAGCAATCAAATCATACAAGCTACAAGGCCTAACAAAAATTTCAAAACATATAAGCTACAAGGCAAGACATATTACATGACATGGCAAAAGGAAAAAAATTTACAAGCTTTAGCAAGAAATATTAAATGACAACATAGTGCTAGAGAGATCACAATTATATGAGTGAAACATAGTCATGAAAAAGCACATAAATTAGTTATTATATGCAATTAAAAGATATAAAGTTAGATAGGGACATCCATAGGGCATATTGAAGAAATGATATGGTCATATAGATTTCATATGGGATTTTGAAGATGATAGTGTTCTAAGGGAAAGAATCCATTCATATAACCATAATGACATTAAATGTTTAAGCATGGACAATCATCAAATACCAAAATAGAGCAGCAATAAATCATTAGCAATAGTATTTACTTGAAAGTTTCTAAAGCCTTTTCAAAAAATCCATTTTGTTCTTTTAACTCTTAAATCATTTGCTTTCATTTCTGTCATGATACAATAGCAAGCAATGTTATTCAAAATTAGATTCAACAAACCTTAGCAGTGTAAATAGCCATCTCCTCTAAACTGGACTCCAGACACGAGGGGGCATTCACATACTCTTCCCCTAAAGGTATCCTGAAAAACAAAAGCCACTATTCTTGAGTTTGTGAATTGCACCTCGAGATGAATGAAGCTTAAAAGGAATGAAAATTGTTTTCATACATTTAAATTAGGATGTAATATTTATTCATAGGTATATACCTTGCAAGCACTTATAATTTCTGTTATATGTGTTGCAAGAAAAGAAGAAGTTTCAAGATAAGTTTACATTGCAGTTATATGTGTTGTAGGCAAAGAAGAACTTTACATTGCTTTAACTTGCCATTGATGAGTATCATCTAACACTTTCAGCATAATTTTTTGAAAAGGATGGAGACATGGTTCATGTAGCTGAGGAAGGCATTCTACATCGATTTGAGGTGATGGTAGGTTGATAGGAGTCAAGATGCTGAAAAGTTGTAAAGTTGTCATTTTAACTTCAACATTTGGGAAAGATTTTACAAAATCTCCAAAGGTGGTTATGGGTCAGTTCCAATAGTTGGAACATGACATATGGAGATATATAAGGTCATCCAAGGCCTGGTGTATGTATTGGTTGAGGTTTTTCTCAAACCTTAATAGCAAGCAATAACATTTACACTACAATTTTGTCACAGTTTGGCTTGCAACTCGAGAAACTACCTTAATATGAATTGAAATTCATAATTTCTTGTTATTCTTAGTTAGTTTGCTTTGATTCCTTGCTCTATATGTTTTGGTAGATCTTTGTGAATAGTTTGGCACAGTGTAATAAAATTCCAAACCCACTGGCCTGTTCACTGCCAGAACTAGGGTTTCTTGAATAAACATGCCATTTTCTTGAACTCCCACAGTGTTTCACAGCCTTTTGAGGGCATTCAATGTATAGTGTATTATATCTTTTTTGGGTTGAAAAAATGCAGTTTGCTATTTTTCATGTCTTGCCCTAGGCGGGCCATTATACCGTGGAGCATAGGTATATACCTGTATGTTCTATAAGCTTGTATTGTTTGTGGCCAATTGTATTTGAATTCATGAATCTATGATATTGTTGTCAGTGTTATAGTTTCAGTCAGATCAGTAATGGATTAATATAGAATTAATCTTGAATTCTATATGAACTATATTGGTTATTATTTGGAATGGATATGAGTTTGAATATATATTTGTATATTTAATATATATGTGGAAATAATAAATATACTGGTGCAAGAGCACCTCAAACACTCAAGTCAGGCTTAAGGATCATGAAGACCTTCAAAACTCTCCAAGCAAATCAGAGGTGTGGAATGTATAAGCGGAGCCCAAGGATCAGTTGGAAGAACCTAGCATCGATCATGACCTTCAAGTAGTACACTACATTGGCATATTTACAAGGTCCTTAAAGGACTACTCTTCATTGTGTAATGTTGGTCATGTCCATAAAGGACTAAGTATTGGGATGTAATGTTTAATAATGCTTTTAATAATGTTTGATAAGTCTAGGTTGGGTAGGAGGTAATCCCAAGACATTAAAATTAAGGGTGAATATTCAAATAAAACCTTTTGTTAGTTAAATATTCAAATATTTAAACATAAATGGCTAGTTTGGTATTGGAATGAAGTTAGAGCTTAGTTGTACTTTGTTTAATGAATTATTCTCAATTCAATGACAAGTTGGTTGAGATAGTTTCTTAACTTATTTAATCTTGTGGAGTCTCTGTTATGCGACAGTGAATGAGACTGGTGTGCGGGTTTGTAACATTGGTGAATAAAAAAACTCTGAGATTTCTACTATTCTTTGGTTTTTGGAAGTCTTTATTGATTCATTGGAGTTCATAGGATTTGAAAAGAGTTTCTTTAACTATTGCAGTTACTAGTTGATGAATTCCATATTGTTTTGAATTCACTGCTGCAGCGCCTGTTGAAGTAACAGTAATTTTCTTTAACCATTTTTTTACCACAGTCGGGTTTTAAGAGAAATGGTGATCATTCCATGAATATGTAGGCCTGATATTCATGGAATGAATCAATTTAACATGTATTATATAATATTGACCATGCATATGCAGAATTCATTGGGACAGAGGTGATCATTGTTGAGAACAGTCCGACCATGTGTTGTAAAGGTGTGACAAATTGTAGCAGCAGCTAATCTGCCAAGAAAAGGAGATAGGTGGTGATTGGGAATATTATGTGATGTTCAATAGATGGTGAACCCATCTTTAATTGGTTACAAGAGTATGTGTAGACAAGAGATCAAGGACGCCCTAAAATAGGGGTTTAGAGTCCAGATTTGGGGATTCGGGTGTTGCAAAATTCTTGGGGCTAATTCCTTTTGGAATTGACCATTTCATAGTATAAGTAGGCATTTTCCAAGAGTTGAAGGTGTTAAGAAGTGTCTTACATATAGTTCCTTTGTTAATCTGGTGAATTTATTCAATTAAAATAGAGCATCTGCCATAGAAATATGTTGGTGTTGGCCCAAAATAGTCATACAAAGGTTTTTGGGCTACTAGGCTGCCAGTCAGGTCTCTAGGACAGATTAAAGGAGATTGTGAAGTGTGGGAGTTGGTATTAACTTAGAACTCTAAAAGTCTTGAAATCCAAGAGGATTGGAATATATTGAGTCCAAAACATCATAGGGAAATCTAGGAGATAAGTTTAAGAAGTCAAACTTGCAAGTCACTTAAGGGATTGGGTAGGCGAGAGTGCCTAAACCTCTCAAGTTTATAAATCTTCTTGTGCATTTGAAGTTCACCACCCTTCCTCTGCATCACATACATACATACATACATGCATATATATAAAGTTATAAACATAATTATAATTAATTTTTATTATGAATGATCACCATTTGTATGAATGGTCATTACTAATAAAGTATGACTTTTAAGTGGCTGTCCGTATATATATTAGTATGAGGGCTGACTTAGAAAATATATAACAGGCAACAATAGAAATATAAGTATCGGCCTTCAAATTAATAATTTGTTATTATCAATTTATTCATATTATTATCATGGTATTAGAGTAACTTTCATTTCCTATGCCTTCTATTTAGTGAAAGAACAATTTCTTCTGAATATTGTAATATTTCCTGTCACAAATTTGAACAAAGCCACAATTGCATTGATTCGAGATTATTGTGAGTATTGGGTTATGAATCTCCAAGTAATTAGTGGTACTATTTTCTGACAGCAAGGGTGATTGGGTTTTAAACACCATGAATAGACATATTGAGATTCATCAGTAGAGTATTTGATGGTACAAGCTAGATAGGATGGTTGAATTTGATATTGTAGAAGCCATTACCAGATAACAGCTTTGGGCAGCTTGTTATTTAAGGTTAAAATTCTTGATTTTAGAGATCTTGTTGGACTTGCTGAAGTTATCATTAATAGGGGAGATGGAGAGTCAATGCTAGGTTCTATAAGGTCACCCAAGGTGTGTTTTGGTGTATTATTCCAAGTAACAAAAACTAACTTATAAGGTTCACTTAAGTGGCTAATTTTGTTGTATAGCTCTAGGTAATTTCTCAAGGTATGTAGGTTATGTCATCTTAAGTTTATATTTATAAATACAAAGGCCTTCCCACCTAGACAATATGTGACATTATTATTCTATTCTTTATGCATTTTAACTATTCTAATTGTTGAGCTTTGGATGCCCTAAATGATGCTTATCTTGGCATTCATTTCACTGAACTTTGCTTGTGTGAAATTTTGATTATGTTGATATGTGATTTTGCACTTAATTGTCAATAGTTAGTAGGGGGACGTTGTTTAAAATGATTTATATTTGTAAAGAAAAATATTTTCTACTTTTCGGTAGCTGAGAATTAATAAAGAACAATTGCATTGTGTAATAAAATATGCACATCAGCTTTACCCTAAGATGTCGACTCCTATTTGGTGGAATAAATGTGTTCATCGATAGAGGTATGTATAATCAATAATCTAAAAAACACAGAAATAATAAACAAATTTATCACATTTACATGTACATACCAGACATTGGTAGTGAGATCCTTCTTCCTGCTAATCACCCTTCCTTCAACCAGCTAGTCCCATTTGATAAAACATCCACGTAGGTTGAAAATGGTGCCCTGCCTTGAAAAAATGCAGCCTCAAAGTGCGCAAAATGTCAGTGTCTTAAAATCTTTTTGAGTCATTGGGACTCACCTGTGAATGGAGATCTCACGCATTGGAAATATGTAAACAATCTGCTCATTCAAGTTGCCACCCAAACATAGAGAATAGAATGGGTCATTGCATTCAAAAAATGAACTCCATGGAACTAGTTTTAAGGATGCCTAATGCAAATGAGTTCTGATATTCTCCCGCGCGCACCTTTCAGAAGAACCCTGTGTCGTGAAATTTCATTCAAATGAGGGTTTTTGACCTTTTTTTTCCCTCTTATATCCTGCTGGCATCGCAATTGTGACACCTGTCGTCGCAATTGCGACGCCATCAGGCTAAAATTGAAAAAAAAGGCCAAAACCACATTGTCTTTTCTTGCCGTCGCAAATTAATGTCGCAAATTGACCCCTAATGTATTAGTGACAAATCCTTGGTATGAAGATTTGTAGAGATAGGGAGAACAAAAAATTGATGCTATCTCAAGCTGATTATGTTGAGAAGGTGTTGCAACATTTCTCTATGGAGAATGCTAAAGCTATCAACACACCTTTACCTAGTCATTTGAAGTTGACTAAGGAGATGCGTCCCAGGACACAAGAAGAAGAGGATAAAATGTCAAAGGTAGGTTATGCTTCATTTTTAGGAAACTTGATGTATGCTATGGTATGTACAAGGCCAGATATTGCACATGCATTGGGAGTTGTTAGTAGGTATATGAGTCATCTAGGAATTGAGCATTGGAATGCAATCAAATGGATTCTCAGATATTTGAGAGGAACATCCAATAAGTGTTTACACTTTGGGGGCTCTACTACTAATTTACAGGGCTAGGTTGACTCAGATTTGGCAAGGGATATTGATACTAGGTAGAGTGCTATAGGTTATGTCTTTACTAGTGGTGGGGCAACCATGAGCTAGGTTTATAGGTTATAGAAGGTTAATGCTTTATCCACTACAAAGGCAGAATATGTTTCTGCTATAGACGCAGCCAAGGAGATGATATGGGTTCAATTTTCTTGGAAGAATTGGGACACCCTTAGAGGGATAATCATTTGTTTACAGATAGTCAGAGTTTCATTAATCTTGCAAATAATTCAGCTCTTTATTCAAAGAGAAAACACATTCAGTTGCGGTACCATTTCATTTGGTCCAAATTGGAGGATGGATAGTTGAAGATGGACAAGATACATATAGATAACAATCCAACATATATGTTTACAAAAGGTTGTGACAAGGGATAAGTTGAACCCCTCTTCAACTTTGGTTGGTCTTCTAGACTAAATAGAAATAAAAGAACAACAATGTCCGGGGTGGTTTGATCCAGTGGGAGCCCCATGTGGTAGTGTTATTGCTAGGAGATCAGTCTCCAATTGGGATATTGGTGTCTAGTGTGGAGTCTAATTAGTCCCCAAGTGGGAGATTATCAGTTTGTGGTGACTAATCAAGGAATTACTATACATACTTCATAAGCCAATATAGTGGCCAATGTATGGCCAACATATGGCCAACATGTTCTAACCCTAAAATGGCATAAAAATACTTGTATAAAAGGGCTTAGGGTTAGGGATTGTTTTCATTGTGGTGATGTGAAATTGGTTCTTGTGGTAGTATTGAGTTGTAAGGGATTACAAATTGTAATTAGGTTGTAATCACTGGATCATAATAATATTGGACTTGTTATTTGGTGGACATAGCCTAGGTATTGGGTGAACCACGTTAAATATTTTGTGTCTTGTGTTCTTTTCTATGTGATCTATTATTTTTTGATATTGTTTATATTTACATGTAATTTTTATTTCTGTCGATGGTTTAATCTTAACAGTTACCACAAAAACAAATCCAAGATCCCTTAGATGTCAATAAAAAACAACTTTGTGAAAACTTAACTTTGTTGATGCTCATTAAACCCACAAAAAAAATGTTGTAACTCAGTAAACATTGAAAATGCTCAAAAAATTATTAACATGAAAATCTTAAGATATTATCTATGATTACTATTACTTTAACTTAGGTGCAAACACATAAGAAATATAGCATGAATACATTTGACACCAATATTTAACATGGAAACCCAATTTGGGAAAAACCACCAATTCCAATTAGTTACTAATTTTCACTCTTCTAAAGTGAGCCCTGTTAGGAGCCAACCTAGTTAAAGTTTACAAAACACACTATTAGGTGTGACCCTATTAGAAGAATTAATCACCCTATTAGGAGTGGCCTTGTTAGAGGTCTTTGGACAATTCAATGGGAATGCCACCTTTTTAGAGGATTTACAAATAGCTATTAAGCCAACTCTTTTAAGAGATTTAGATCACTTCTACAATGGTTAGAGAGTAACAATGAGATGACCTGATTCTTGATGCAGCTGAATTGCTGATTATAGATCTCAATTTTGGCTTGTATACTTGATCCTTCTTGATCGAATGTATCTTTTCAGCTTCACAAGGATATTCTACTTGTCCTTTTGATTCACTTCCTCTTAGTATCATTAAATCTTTGAATATCTTCCATGCATTCATTCTTTCTAATTCTCAACTTGACCTTATATTTATATCTTTCATATTGTTAAGTTGGCTAGAATAGAACTTAGAATAATTAATATTCATCTCCTCGGTCAGCTAGAACCAACAAACAATTGAATTGAACTTAATATGCCAAAACAAGAAAATTCTTCATTAGCTAACCTTGCTCAGTAGATGCTAACTCATAAATGATTCTCTTGTGTTAACCAAGTGAACTCAATTAACACTACATATTCGCAAATTTCCTTTGGTAATTGAGTGAGCTCGGTTAACACTGGTTCCATCCAACATTTCTTTCATTAACCAAGTGAGCTCGGTTAACACTCAACTTCTGCAAACTTTTCTTTGACACCTAAGTGAACTTGGTAGATACTATCTTTTGAACTAGGTAAACTCTATAATGCTTGGTAGACATAGAAAAATATCTTCCATGCCCAAGTGAGCTCGACATAAACTAACTGGCAATGATATGACATTTTGTGTAACATCAAAGATAATACATAATTAATCAATTGTTCCAACAAAAGGTCTATCTTGTCACTGAATAAAGATATTCCTTTAAGAGCTTTGCCACTAAATGATTTTATGTCTTTGAGGAATGGTTCATCATGCATGGGTGGGTTAGGTTCAAGAATTTCATTCTCTTCATTCATTTCCTTACCCTTATCTCCAATTTCCTTCAACTTCTCCTTAACTTTTCCAGTTGTCTCTTCCACTTCAATTAACTTATTATTGATAGCCTCTAGGGCTTCCTTTAGGGGTCTATTCTCCTCCTTTTTCTCTATTATTTCCTTGGCTAGCTCTTCATTGGTTACCATGGCTATCTCACCCACTGATTCACAATCAAAATCTGACATATACCTAGCCCAAACATTTAGGCTCTGATACCAATTTGATAGGGAAAGTCCTTCAAACTTGTCCTAATCTCTTCTAGAACTATTAAGGCCCTTTTCTTAGCCTTTCTAAGCTTCACTCTAAGACCCTACTCTAGAGGAATTCTCACTATAATTTCTCAAGGACCTCTATACTAATCTATCTCTTCACACTAACTTCACTATTCCTTCCAAGTTTCAATGCACTAAGTCCATCAACACACCACAGTCCTGACCAAATCACATACGGATGGAGGGACTTCCTTTTCACTTGTTTCTATTATTCTTGGTTCATGTTGCTTTTATTTCCCATAGTTTTTCTACTGATCTCTTTAAAACCTTGTAATAAGGCTAGTAGCCTTTTGAGTCCCCAATTAGGGTTTCTTGACTTTAATTCAAAAATTTCTTAACAAGGCTAGAAAATAGTCTCCATTCTAGATACCCTTATCAAGAAACTTAAAGATTTTAAGGATTCTAGGGTTCCAACCTGTTTGTACAAATCCTTCCTTGATTTAGGCCTGTTATTAATGGTTTCTAGCTTGTTTGTGCTATGTGAACTTCAAGGGTTCCAAATGACAAGAAAATGAATTAATTATTTTCCCAAACCTTGATCAATTTTCCTCTACACATTACTCTACATCTCCATGGCCTTATATTGTACATACCAATCCATTAAACCCTTGTTCAAAGCTTTAGAATTATCAAGTCACCTAGCTGGGTAACACTAAACTCACTTAGGGCTTGACGATAAAAATAGAAAAATTGCAAGCTATCACTCCAAACTTCATATTTACAAAGCAAAAATAATTCCCTATTTAATGCCAAGAGGTCGTATTGATCCAATTGTTGGATTTCAAGTTAGAGCCATTTTAAGCCTTCCTACTCTATACAGGCCAATGGACTAGTCATAGAGGAAAGATTTTCGTTACAACTATCAAAACAATAGAAAAAAAGCCCCCAAAAAATATAGATAAACTAGACACAGTTCCCTATATAATTATGAATTTAAGTTGCTCAAGTCAATCCATTAAACTGTAGATGCTCGAGGTGCAATGTGACTGAGACAATAGTTGTAGGCTAATAATTTTCTTTCATTGATAAAATCTGTACAAATGGAACTCAGACCTTTTCCTCTAACTTGGAATGAGATTATATAACTCTTGTTCCTATGATTCAATTTTCTAACCGATTCCACAAATAATCCTTGGTTTTTTAAGAAATGTTGTCAATTTTGTCATGATCAAAATTGCAATGTTGTCATTGACAACTTTTGCAATTTTGGTATTTTAACATTCCAACACCCTTGATCATTTTAAATGGGTCTAGTATGATCCCATTAGAATGAGTAGACACTCCTAACATATCTCTAACCTTTTCCACACATTTTGGAGTCAAGTTTACCATTTGACACATTATGACCCATATTGACAACTTTTGCATTTGCATGTCAATCTTGCAACTCCTAGGAAAATTATAGACGCTTAAAATCATCCCAAACACTATATTAATTTATTTAATATTTCCCTTGACATTATAATTTATTATTTACTAATTAATTATATTTTTCACATTCTTCTACTTATTTAATTAAATAGGTTCACTTTCCTAAGGTATTTAAATTTAATTTAAATACTTCCATCATTAATGTGTTAAATTTATTTAATACATGACCCTCCATAAATCCCCTTTTAAATAAATCTAATTTATTTAATTCCCTTCATCCTATTAAATTCTCTAAGCCTATGATTAAATTAAATCCTATTTAATATATTCTTAAACCTACCCTGAACCTAGTCTACAACCATCACTTTCATCCTTCTAAGCCTACCTACTACTTAATCCCATTTATATTTCCTAAAACACCTTACTAAACCCCATTTTAGTTATAAGTGTGTGCTCACACATGTGTGAGGAACCCTGACACTTCCGACACTTCACACACCTCTTACACCTTTGTCCCCCACTCTTTTCTTCAAATTTGTTCACACATTTGTGAGAAAACTTTGAATGTTGACCACTTGCATGACTTGCCTACATGTCTCCCTTGTGACACCTATGTGGATGCCACATAGATTCCACCTGACCAAGGCCTCTCTCAAGTCTATAAATAGAGCCCTTGTCTCAAGCATTTTCCATCTCCCTCATATGCATTGTTATCATGCTAGTTTGGTATTAGAGCTTTTTAGTGATTTTCATAGTTTCATTGTTACTAACCTTTGGTAGTTGATAGATTTTCATTTTACTTGCATTATTAGCTTATTTTCTTTCTTGCATCCACCTCCATATTCTTTGAATTCTCTCAAGCATGGCTTCTTCCATAGCCATTGTTTGAAATATTCTCCACTCATTTAGCATAGTATTCATTCTCATATTGCATTTCTTATCAAGGGATTCAAGTAGTGGTGTTTTAGGAGAGCACACCACATTCCTCCGATATAAAACATACCAAAAAAGCCTCTCATGGGTGCCTTTTTTGAGCTATTTGAGGTTGCATGACGACTTTTCCTTTTGGTTGCATTGAGTTGCAAAACTCAAGCATTGTATTAGTTGTGTTTCATTTTGTTTTGAATATTTGATATACATGTCCAAC
Organism: Cupressus sempervirens; assembly: GCA_028749045.1. NCBI lineage: Eukaryota > Viridiplantae > Streptophyta > Pinopsida > Cupressales > Cupressaceae > Cupressus > Cupressus sempervirens. The sequence goes on from CM053784.1 coordinate 694,268,500, forward strand.
TAACATGTGCTTGTTTACTCTTTCTCCTAGCATGTTAGGTTTTATGGCATAGAAAAACATTGTGCCCATGCCTAATTTGAACCTAAAAAACTTTGCAATAAGAATTCCTTCCGAGATCACAACACTAGACCTTTATCCATAAGCAAACATCTATCACTCATTTGGGATCACAAGTCCATCTCCAAATATTGGGTAGTCAATTTGGTGTCCTATCTTGCCTAAAGATCACTTGACCATGTTTGGTAGGAGAAAGATACTTTTAGCCTATAATCACACTTTGTTTGCTAAATCAAGGTTTTTTGTTTACATTTAGGTTGTTGGCCCCTTTTATCACATAAGGTTCAGTAGCTCTCCCTCACATTCCTCTCTTTCTTCCATAGTCTTGCACTCATTGGTTTGGTCACTATTGTAAGGTATATACATTATCTAGAAGGTTCACATTTAATCCCATGTCTTGCTTGTTGGAATCATTAAGGGAAAAAGAGATGGAGAATCCTTTTCCTCTACATGCAACATCATTGGGAGGTACATTTCTCTCTAGTTCAAACTTTGGCATGCCTAGCTTAACATCCACACAAGAACTAGAAGATCCTTTCTGTAACACAACTTTGGGAAGTAATGATGAAGAAATATACTAAGAGGAAGGCCCTATTAACAAACAAAATTTCCCTAATGATGTCCAAACATTCCTTGCAGATCCATACAATGTGGAAATGATGGAAAAATCTATTAGGCAAAACAAGATTGAGATCTTCCTAAACTTGGTTAAAGATGGTGTTAATGTTCCTATGAGTTTTGATGAGAGCAACTTGTTTAGATAGATTACAAAGGGTCGTGCTCCTATATTGCCAAACACAACCCAAGCATCTGGTAAAGGAAAAGAATCCATAGTGACAACTAGTGCTATATCTACATCAAGTGGAACCACACAACTGACATTCTAATTAAGCGCGAAACACATCCAACAAATCATTAATGCTATGCCCAACACTACTAATGTTAGTCCTTTGTAGTCAACCATGACAAGTCCAACTGTAGGATGCTTAAACATTGGCAAAGTGTCTACTCGATAGATGGCAATTCCAACACAACCAATATATTCCTCTTATTTGCAAATGCTAACAAGCATGGTGAAAACATATGTGCTAATTCCAACAACTGCATATCAATACATTGGCCCAAGTGGATTACTTCCACCACCTCATAATATGTTTGAGACTCCTTACAACTTGGGAGGTGGATTTACAAATTTGCAATAGTCACAAATGCAACCAAACCAAGATTTAGCCCAGCAGTTGCACAGAGGGGTGAAAGATTTCTCTTTTGAGGAAGTTTGTCCCTTTCCACTTGATAGATCCATTAACATGATACCATTCCCACCAAACTTTGAGATTTCTAAATTTGAAAAGTACATGGGAGAAACATGTCCTATCACACATCTCAAGGAATTCTTTGTTTTGTGTTAAGAAGTAGCCTATAGTGAGGATTATCTTAAAAGGCTCTTCACACAAAGTCTTGGAGGCCCCACACTAGAGTGGCTAATGAACTTACCCAAGGGTTCCATTACCTCTTTCAATGATTTGATGGGAAATTTTGTAGCACAATACTCTTACAACATTGAACATCATGCCTCATTAAGTGATTTGTGCAATACCATACAACAAAATGGTGAAACATTTGCCAACTTTTTACAACAGTGAAGGCATCTTGCTAATCACATGCCCTATAAAATTGAGGATTCCCACCTTGTGGATATATTTATCAAAAATTTGATACTAGAAATGTCTTTCCACATGAAGATGGCTAGTCTCGAAGACTTTGCTACATTAGTCAGGAGAGGCAAAAACAATGAAAATGGGCTTTTAGACAAAGGTGTCATTAAACATTATAGCTCATCATCCTTTAAAAATGACACAAAAAACAATAGCAAACCTAAATTTTGGTATAAAAAAAAAGGTTTCACACATGATGTTGTCACTGATGTTAAAAGTGTACAAAACCTTCAAGGAGGGAACAACAACAACAACTATCGTAACCGAAACAACAACAATTCAAACCATGAAAATACAAATTAAAAAAATCATCAATCTCGCAATCAAATGCAATTTTTCCCTCATAACAAAAAAAATACCAACAATAATTACAACCATGACTATGATCGCAATAGGAAGTTCACTAACTTTTGTGAACCCTTGGAAGCCATATTCCAAAAACTAGTGGATCACAATTTGATGGTGTTTCCCAACATGCGAACCTTTGATGAGAATCAACCCAAATCAAAATGGTATAGGGAAAATGAATATTGCAAATACCACCACATCAAAGGACATGACACAAGCAAGTGTATAAAACTCAAAGTCTTCATTCGAAATCTTGTTGATGATGGAGAAATTGAGGTAGAAGGAGGACCATCCTCTAAAAATGCTAAACTGAAAATATTTCAAAAGCCATTTCCTAACCACAACAATGACAATAACAACAATGAAAAAAATAATACAAACAATGCAAATTGAGCTTCCATATCAAATGCATTACACTATGACTATTCTACTAACCATATATCAGGGTTTGACTCCTTGTGTGGTAAAATAGAAACCAACAATATATATGGTTTTGACTCCATGTGTGGCCACATTGAAGAGGTAGACACTCACGTGAATACCCTTGTCCTACAAGTAGCAGATTGTGATGCAACCACTTGATGGGGAAGAATTAATTTGTAAGTCACCACTCCCAACACCACTAATCCATCAGTCCCACATGTGCCTACTATGCCAGCCACCTCACAAAGGCCCGCTTCTTGCTATGATATGTTGTCCTAGTTTGATAAGACTCTTGATATGAGATTGCTCTTTTAGAATCTTGTATTCTTGAAAACATTAATGCCTCGCAATTCACTACCAGGATTGGAAACTTGGCTTTACAAGAACACCTTGTCTTTACAGACAAAGATTTCCAAGGTCCTAATCCACACCACAATTTGTCGCTCCACATTGAAGTCCTTATACAATGACATAAGATAAAAAGAGTCCTTATAGATAATGGATCCAGTTTGAACCTTTGTACATTGAAGATGTTTCATTTCTTGGGACTTCTAGTGGACCTCCTAGATATCAATAGAAGGATAACAATTAAATCATACGATGAAAGAGAAAGAGAATCAAAAGGAGTTATCATGTTACTACTAAATGTTGGACCAGTTGTTATAAATACTGGATGTAATGTCCTAGACTTGGACTTACCATATAAAATTTTTCTCAGTAGACCATGGATACACACACTCAGAGCAGCACCATCTACATATCATCAATGTTTGAAGTTTCCTCACCAAGGAAGAGAGGTCACAATCCCAAGTGATCCTACCCCTTTTTCCTTTTGTAAAAGGTTGAAAGGTGCACCAACAAATTTTTGTCCAATCAGTGAGTTTGATAAGGTTATACCTAATCCTCTCACCATAATGGAATTGCCTTCCACAATAGTACCAGAGTTATCCAATAATGATTCCAATCCTTGCAAAGGAAAAGAGAAGGTTGAAGATACTAAGGTCAACACTACATGAAAGAAGGCTACTTTTATTGACATAGGAATGGGAGAGTATAAGTTTGAAAATACCTTGTGTATTGGACAACTACCACTCTCCCCCCATTCCTTTGGAAAACCCTCACAACTACCACCTTCTACAAGTAAGGATACTATGCAGGTTAACAGGAAAACAATTAAACATTGGGGTTCCCTTAGTGATGAACACATGAAATCTAATATCCTAGATTGGCTATATTTTGATGGAAAAGATGAACTTGTGGAATTCCCCAAGGATAAATATGTGAAGGCCCTTCCCATCATCAAAAACATGGGATATCATGGTACTAGCCTTGGACTAAGAGAAGATGGAATTAGACAACTCCTTGAGGCTAATAGCTATCCCAAAGGATATGGTTTGTGCTCCATTAAACCCAAGGTGTCCTTTGCTGACAACTATTGTATGGTTGAACCTGATTCTGAGACCGACGAGGAGGAATTCTTCAAAGTACCCTTCCAATACATTGAAGATGACCTAGATACCCATTTCTATGCCATCACCATAGCTAACCTTTCATCCTCTTACCTCTCACGAACCCTAACATGATAGACTAGGATCTTCAGGACACACCACTAGCTCTTGATATCTGTAAGTTTGATGAAGTAGTGATGGCACTCTTTGGCCTTAAGAATCCCCAAGATTACAAACATGAGATCCAATACAATGAGGAAGCCTACTTTGGTAGCCAAGTCAACTCTCTTAGTCACAAAAGTGAAAAAGTAAATAAAAATGGAAAAATAGAAGAAACATCCTCTAGTGAAAACTCTTTTAGGGAACTTTTGGATGAAGAAAAAAATAAAATAAAGGATGCATCTTCTCGTGAAAACCTACTAGAGGTGCCAAAAGAGGGAGAGATTGACTTTCCATTCAGATCTTTACCACAAAAAAAGTCATCTATTTTGAATGAGGATACAATTCTAGTCAATTTGGGTATAGAGGATAATCCACAAATCACCTACATTGCAGCTACCTTAAGTCTTGAAGAACAAAAGGCAAAGACTGAATTCTTGAAAAAGAGTAAAATCAATTTTGCATGGACATACAAAGACATGCCTAGTTTAGACACACATTTGGTTGTGCATCCTTAACAATAGATCCCAAGATTAAACCAGTGAAGAAAAAGTTGCACAAAATGCATTCTAAGGTAGCACTTTTAGTCAAGACAAAATTGCAAAAAATGTTAGAGGCAAAGTTTATCTGCCCTATTGATTATCCTGAGTGGGTTTCCAACATTGTTCCTATAGGAAAAGCATCCAGGGGTATCTGCATCTATTCAAATTTTTGAGAATTAAATCTTGCATGTCCTAAGAATGATTTTCCACTTCCTAACATAGATATCATAGTGGATTTGACTACCGAACATGAGATGTTGCCTTTAATGGATGGTTGCTTTGGTTACAAACAAATCAAAATTGTAAAAGAAGATAAACATAAAATGACATCTTCCACAACATGGGGAACCTTTTGTTATCAAGTCATGTCTGTTGTCTTAAAGAATGTTGGTGCCACTTATCAATGCGCAATGACTACAATATTCCATGATCTTCTACATGTCATAATGTACAACTATGTTCATGACATCCTAGGAAAATCAAAGACACGTGAGTCAAACATTGATGTGCTAACCACAATTTTTGAAAGGTTGGAGAAATATAAAGTGTGCCTAAATCCAAAGAAATGTGTTTTTGGGGTCAAATTAGGCAATTTTTTAGGCTACATTGTGTCAAGAAGAGGTATTGAGGTAGATCCTACCAAAGTGAAAGCCATCACAGAAATCCCTCCACCTACCACATTGAAACAACTCTATAGTTTTCAAGGAAAATTACAATCCATTAGACGGTTTGTGTCCCAGTTGCCAGATAAGGCTCATCCACTTTAACATTTTCTTTAAAAAGGAAATAAATTTGAATGGGATTGTCTGTGTAAGAAATAATTTGAACAAATTAAAGTATACTTGGCTAATCCTCTAGTTCTAGTCCCTCCAATTGCAAAACGACCATTGATTCTATAAATTTTAGCCACTTCAGTTGCCTTAGGTGCCCTTTTGGCACAACTAGATGAAAATGGTAATGAGCAAGCTATATACTATCTTAGTCAAACACTAGTTGGCTATGAGTTGAATTACACTGCTATTGAGGGAGCTTGTTTGGTAGTAGTTTTTTGCACACAGAAACTATGCCATTATATGCTTAATCATACTACACATCTCAATGCCAAGATAGAGCCACTCAAATATTTTCTATCAAAAGCCTCCCTTACTAGTCAAGCTGCAAAATGGGACTTGATTTTAAGTGAATTCGACATTGTCTATAAATATTGCAAGGCCATTAAGGGACAAGTAATTGTAGACCAGCTTGTTGAAGCTCCTCTTCAAGGAGACCATCCCATTGTAGTAGAGTTTCCAGATGACACAATTATGACTATTACCCCTAGTACACAATGGAAGCTATTTTTTTATGGTTCCTTCACACAAAAGGGATCAGGGGCAAGAATTTTGTTTGTTACACCACAACGAGATCTCATTCCTAAGTCTTATAAAACTTCATTCCCTTGCACAAAAAATATAGTTGAGTATGAAGGATTAGTCACAGGCCTACGTCAAGCTATCAGATGGAATATCAAAAGTGTTCTTGTCTTTTGAGACTCAAAGTTGGTCATTAAATAAGTTATAGATGAATACCACACAAAGGATGAAAAGTTTTTTACATATCGTAAGATAGTTGAGGATCTTAAACAACACTTCATAGAGATAGTATTTCAGTAGATACCAAGGGCTAATAACAAAGCAACATATGCTATGGCTATAATTGCCTCCATGATTGCCATGCCTAAATATAGTCCTAAATGTGAGTTTCTTTTTGAGAATCTGTTTACTCCTACTTATGAGAAAATTGATTTAGAGTTGTGTTGGATACAATTGTTCAATTGAGTGTTGTTTTTGATGTTACACAAATGTCATATCAGTCATCAGACAGAGTCTACCGAGCTCAGTTGGTCAGCAAGGCAAAAGACAGAGTCTATCAAGCTTAGAAGGTTAGCAAAGAAGGTTTACAGTGTCTACTGAGCATTCTAAGGCTTTACCTTGTGCAGACAGTTGTTACCAATCTTTCAAGGTTAGCGAAGGAAATTTAGTTGTTATCGAGCTCACTTGGTTATCAAAGGGAAATAGTGTAGGAAACAATTCTTATCGAGCTCTCATGGATAGTGAAGGAAATTTAGTTCTTACTGAGTTAACTCAGCAGCCAAAGGATTTTGTAGATTTTGTAGTGTTAACTGAGTTGAGATGGTTAACTTAGGAAATTATTACTGGAAGCGATATTTACCGAGCAGGGTTGGCCAGTGAAGGGTTTCATTGATTTGTGAAATAAATTTTATTTGTTTAATGTAATATTTGTAGCTAACTGATGCATGGTTTATTGGTAAATATAACATGTGAATGAGCCCACTTGATAATCTAAATGGTATATATAAGAGGAGAAGTTGTTAATTCTAAGTGTGTGTGATGGATTTGATGTAATATGAATGTGAAAGAGGAGTGATTATTGTGAGAACAAATTTTAAAGGATGATCAGAGATCATTGAGGAGCAGAAAAGCTATATTTAATCAAGGACGATCTAATGGTGTAGAATATAGATCTGTAATTAGCAAATTTAGTTACATTATATTCAAGTCAATTCATTGTTACTTTCTAACCATTGTAGCAATGCTTTAAAATCTCTTAATAGAGTTGGCTTAACAGCCATTTTGTAAATCCTTTAACAAGGTGATAGTTTAGTTGAATTATTTTAAAGACCTCTAGCAATGCTACTCCTAACAGGGTGATTAAATCCTCTAACAGGGTCACACCTAATAGTGTGTATTGTAACCTTTAATAGGGTTGGCTCCTAATAGGGCTCACTTTAGAAGAGTGAAAATTGGTAGCTAGTTACTTGGTGGTTTTTTACATACTGGGTTTCCATGTTAAATCTGGTGTCTCTTGTGCTCATGTTATTTACTTTTGTACGCATGCTAATAATTATGAATGCTAAAAATTAGTAATAAGTTAATCTGCCGAGTTACAACATTTTTATGATGTGTTTACCAAGTGACAATAGTAACTAGTTATTTAAGACATCTAAGGGATCATGATTTACTATGTAGTAACCGATTCACCCCCCCCCCCCCCCCCCCCCCCCCCCTCTCAATTACTTCACTCATAATTCCAACAATTGGTATTAGAGCTTTTGGTGCTTGTAGGAAAATATTTCAAGGATCTAAGCTAAAGATCAGGATGTCTTAGAAGAGGGAAATTCCAAGACTTAACAGGGACAACTTCTCAGCATGGTAGTGATTGATGAGACTACATCTAGCTTCTATTGGTGATTCAGGGCTGAAGTACCTTGATGAAAAATATATAAAACTTGCAGGTACATTATTTATCAATGATATTACTAAAAAGAAGAATCATAACAACATGATGATAGATATTGCATCTGCTGTAAGTTATGAAGAATTTGATGACATCAAGGATTGCAAAATTGCTTTTGAAATGTGGAACAAACTAAAAGATATTTATGGAGGTGATGATAATGTAAGAAGAGCCAAGGCAGAAAGTTTGAGAGGACAATTTGATCAAATGAGGATGAGGGAGGATGAAAACATAGCAAAATATGTTGAAAAAGTTAAAGCAAGTGTTAGTGCAATCAAAGCATTTGGAGGAGATATCAAGGAGGGGACAATTATAAGTAAAGTTCTTAGAACTCTACTTCCTATTTATGCAATCAGAGTCTCTGCAATTCAAGAAAGAAGATGTGAAGCAAATCATAAGATAAATCTAGAGGCCATAGTTGGAAGATTGACTGCATTCGAGCTAGACAACTATGATAATTATGTTCCTACTGCCAAAAACATTGAATCAACATTTGAAGCCAAGTTTTCACTCAAGGAAAAAGGCAAGAAGATAAAGGATCCTCAATCAAATGGTAATGAAGAATCAAAAAAAAGTTTAGACAATGATCTTAAGGTAGTTGAAGCTCTGCTAGCAAGGAAATATTCTAGAGGCAAAGGGAAATACAAAGGTAAGGTTCCTCTAATCTATTTTTTTTGTGAAAAAATTGGACATATTGCTGCTAGATGCCCAAATAAGCAGAACAAGGATGAGAAGAAAGGTCACAAGTGCAATAACAAGAAAGACTTCAAATCATTCATAGATAAAGGTAAGAAAACATGTTTCATGGCTAAATATTCTAATGATTCTGATGATGAAGAAGAAGATGAAATTGTTTATGTTGTTGTAAAGGATGAGTTTGATAATGATGAAGAAATGACACTCATTTTTCATGTTAGAAAAAATGATACATGGACTATGATGGTGGTAGTGTGAGATTTGGTAATAATGAAACTTTTTGCATAAAAGGAAAAGGAAGAATCTCACTGACCAAAGAACTTGTATGTGATAATGCATATTGGGTAGAAGGACTAAAATACAATCTATTGGGTGTGGCACAGCTACTCAATAATGGATTCAAAGTGGAATTCATGCATGGTAAAGCAAGATTGCTAGATGGAAAAGGTAAGCTTATTGGATCAGGCACTCAAACAAAAGGTAACTTGTTTTATCTTGAACTTGGTGAATGTTTATGTTTTATTGCTCAAGTTGAAGAAATTTGGTTATGGAATAGAAGGTTGTGTTATGTGAACTTTGATAACTTGGTAAAAATAAGTAAATTCAGGAAAGCAAGAGGCATTCCTAACATAAAGAAACCTAAGGTTGGTCTATGCAAGAATTGTCAAATTAGCAAGATGGGAAAGACTAGCTTTAAAAGCAAGAACTATCAGTTTGAAGAAATTTTAGAAATTGTGCATACTGATTTGTGTGGACCTATTGGCATTGAAAGTTATACTGGTGAAAAGTTCTTCATTCTTTTTTTTGATGATTACTTAAGAATGATGACTACCATGTACCTAAGAGAGAAATCAGAAGCATTTGAAAAGTTCAAATGGTATTTGGCCAGAGTAGAAAAAGAAATAGGCAAAAGACTAAAATGTTTAAGATCAGACAGAGGAGGTGAATTCATTTCACATGACTTCAATAACTTTTCATTGAAAGAGGAATCAAAAGACATGTTTTAGCACCTGGAACTCTTGAACAAAATGGAATAGCTGAAAGAAGGAACAGATCTATCATGGACTATGCAAGAACCTTAATGATTGAAAAGAGCATTGCTATCAAATACCAGAAGGAAACTATCAGCATTGTAGTTAATACCTTGAACTGAGTACTGCTGGAAAAGGACTCATTTGAAACCCCTTATGAGTTATGGTATGGCTACAAACCCAATGTAAGTTACCTAAAAGTATTTGGAAGCAAATGTTACATTTTGACAAAATCTAGAAAAGGTAAATTTGATGTGAAGGGTGATGAAGGAATATTTTTTGGATATTCTTGCAAAAGTAAAGCATATAGATGTTTTAATTTGTCTACTCACAAAGTCATAGAAAGTGCACATGTAAAAGTTGATGAAATTGCAGAAAGAACTGAAGAAGAAAGCAGAAGGGTACCTAAAGACTACAAGAGATTTTTTTTCATTGAACTAGTTATAGTGCCAGGCACACCTATCAATCAGAAATCTTCTAGTCCAGAATCTTTTGTAACTGAGTTGTAGGAAGTTCAAACCAAGCTAATGCCTACCAAGCTCTAAGGACCCAAGTTGCAAATAGAAGCTATGAAATCAACAGCTACCAAGCCTGAGCAACTAGAACTAGAAGTTGAAACATAGAAGGATATCAATGCAAGTTATTCAAAAGGCAAGGAGCCTATGTTAGCCAAATATGTTAGAAAGCATCATGCACCAAATAAAATCATTAGAGACAAATCTAAAGGAAAAATGACAAGAAGTAAGTTGAAAGGCACTTGGTTACTTGCTAATTTTGAACCTAGAAATGTCAAAGATGCATTAGAAAATGAAATTTGGATTGAAGCTATGAATGAAGAAATAGAACAGATAGAGAAAATTAAAACATGGACTCTTCTATCTAGGCCTAAAGATAAAAATGTGATTGGAACTTAGTGGGTATTTAGAAACAAGTTAAATGAAGATTGTAAAGTTTCAAGGAACAAAGATAGATTGGTAAAGGATACTCTCAAGAAGAAGGTGTAGACTATGGAGAGACTTTTGCTCCTATTGCAAGATTGGAAGCTGTCAAAACCTAACTTGCATATGCTACATACAAATGATTCAAAGTTTATAAGATGGATGTCAAGTCAGCATTTCTCAATGGTATACTAGATGAAGAAGTTAACATTGAATAGCTTAAAGGTTTTGTTGATCCAGACAAGAAGGAAATGGTCTGTAAATTGCATAAAGCTTTGTATCATCTAAAACAAGCCCCTAGAGCATGGTATGAAAGATTGCATAACTATCTTATTTAGATTGGTTTTCAAAGAACTAATGATAACAGTAGCTTATACATCAAGGAAGGACCAGATAATGAGATTGTTTTGGTAAAAATATTTGTAGATGATACTTTCTTCATAGGAAAGGATGATCTTTGTAAAGAATTTTTAGAACAAATGAACAAGGAATTTGAAATGTCAATGTTTGGTGAGATCAAATTTTTTGTTGGTCTTCAAATTCATCAGAGTAAGAATGACATCTATATCACTCAATCTAAATACATCATGGAGATACTAAAAAAGTTTGGTATGGAAGATTGAAAACCAGTCGGGACCCCTATGTGTATTGGATTGAAACTTACCAAGGATGATGAATCAAAGGAAGTGGATAGACATTGTATAGATCTATGATTGGAAAGTTGCAATATGTAGTGCACACAAGACTAGACATTTCCCTTACAGTAAGAATTGTAGCAAGATTCTCAGCAAAACCAAAAGAAAATCACATGATGGCAATCAAAAGGATCATCAGATATTTGAAAGGAATTGAACATTATGGATTATGGTATAAACTTGGAGGAAATCTGGGTTTAAAAGTGTTCACTAATGCAGATTGGGTAGGGAATGTTGATGATAGAAAGAGTAGAAGTGGAGGAGCTTTCTTTCTTGGAAAGAGGCTGGTTTCTTAGACAAGTTAAAAGTAGAACTATACATATCAGTCCACAGTAGAGGCTGAATATGTTGAAGTAGCAGTAAACTGCTCAAACATTGTGTAGTTCAAACAATTATTGGAAGGTACGAAGCAAGAAATCAAAGAACTTATTGTTATGTTTTGTGACAATACAAGTGAAATCAACATATCCAAAAATCCAGTGATGCATTCAAAAACCAAGCACATTGTAATAAAGTATCACTTTGTTAGAGAATTGGTGCAGGATAAGGAAATCAGATTGGAATATGTCCATGCAAAGGAACAAATTGGTGACATATTCACAAAGCCTTTACCTAAGGATGCATTCTTGTATCTAAGAGACAAGTTAGGGGTCATTCCCCTATCTAAAGCTCACTAAAATATAGTTTTAGTGATGCATCAACAGAAACAGAATTAAAGATCTATCAGTTGATGCAACAAAGTAATGAAGATATTGCATATGAATCAGTACATAAGGTACATTGCTATTCATTTGATTTATGTTTTCTTTGGCATGTGTTGTCAAAGAGGGAGAGTTTTCTATCATATCTTTTTGAAATTTTCAAGAAAAAGAGATTTTATGTAAGAAGGAGAGATTATTATGAAAGAGAGAGATTATTGTAAGAGGGTGAAGTATGTTGTCATAAAAGACTTGTTTTCAGATTTCATTCTGCAATGAGATGTTGTGTTGCCATCAATTCCAAAGAGGGAGATTGTTGGATACAATTTTTCAATTGAGTGTTGTCTTTGATGTTACACAAATGTCATATCAGTCATCAGATAGAGTCTACTGAGCTTAGTTGGTCAGCAAGGCAAAGGATAGAGTCTATTGAGCTTAAAAGGTTAGCGAAGAAGGTTTACAATTTCTACCAAGCATTCTTAGGCCTTACCTTGTGTAGATAGTTGTTACCAAGCTTTCAAGGTTAGCGAAGGAAATTTAGTTGTTACGAAGCTCACTCGATCATCAAAGGGAAATAGTGCAGGAAATAGTTCTTACCAAGCTCTCATGTATAGTGAAAGTAATTTAGTTCTTACCAAGTTAACTCGACAAGCAAAGGATTTTGCAAATTTTGCTATTTTAACCGAGTTGAGATGATTAACTCAAGAAATTATTTCTAGAAGTAGTGTTTACCAAGCAAGGTCGGCCAGTGAAGGATTTCATTGATTTGTGAAATAAAGTTTATTTGTTTAATGTAATATTTATAGCTAGTTGATGTATGGTTTATTGGTAAATGTAACATGTGAATGAGCTAACTTGATAATCTGAATGGTATATATAAGAGGACAAGTTGTGAATTCTAAATGTGTGTGATGGATTTAATGTAATGAAAATGTGAAGGAGGACTGATTATTGTGAGAACAAATTTTAAAGGATGATCAGAGATCATTGAGGAGTAGCAAAGTTATATTTAATCAAGGAGGATCTAATAGTGTAGAATAGAGATCTGTAATCAACAAATTTAGTTGCATTATATTCAGGTCAATTCATTGTTACTTTCTAACCATTGTAGTAGTGATTTAAAATCTCTTAACAGAGTTGGTTTAACAGCCATTTTGTAAATCTTCTAACAAGGTGACAATTCAGTTGAATTGTTCTAAAGACCTCTAGCAAGGCCACTCCTAACAGGGTGATTAAATCCTCTAATAGGGTCACACCTAATAGTGTGTATTGTAACCTTTAATAGGGTCGGCTCCTAATAGGGTTCACTTCAAAAGAGTGAAAATTGGTAGCTAGTTACTTGGTGGTTTTTCCTATATTGGGTTTCCATGTTAAATATGGTGTCTCTTGTGCTCATGTTATTTACTTTTGCATGCATGCTAATAATTATGAATGCTAAAAATTAGTAACAAGTTAATCTATCAAGTTACAACATTGTTATGATGTGTTTACTAAGTGACAACAGTAACTAGTTATTTAAGACATCTAAGGGATCAAGATTTATTTTGTAGTAACTAATTCACCCCCCCTCTCAGTTACTTTACTCATAATTCCAACAAGTTGGTGTGTGAGAATGTCGGTCTTGAGTCTCCATGGTATACTAACATTTTTTCCTATCTACATCACAAAACCATTCCCATCGTCCTCACCCCAAATCAAAACAAAACCTTCATCCATCACATAGCTCGATATACTATCCTATGTGATAAAATTTTCCAAAAAAACTTCGATGGAACCCTCCTCTGATGTCTTAGTTTAGATGAAGCCAGAATAATGTTACAAGAGGTCCACCAAGGAACTTGTGGAGCCCATTCTAGTGGTCTTACGTTAGCAAAAAAAATCCTCAGAACGGGTTACTATTGGCCTACTATGGAAGCCGATGCCTATCATTTTGTGAAGAGATGTGTTCATTGTCAACAACATGGTAATTTGACACACACCCCCACCCAGGACCTCCTACTCACCGCTAGGGATTCAATTTTTTTGGTCAAGTATACCCAAATTCTGCCAATAGCGACAAGTATATTATTTTCACCACTAAGTACTTCACAAAGTGGGTCGAGGCTATGCCACTAACCTATACCACCAAATTTTTTTTTTTGAAACTCATCTTGAACTACATTATCTATCATTTCAAAATACCTCAAGATATCATGACTAATAATGGAACGCCTTTCAAAAACTAGGAAGTTGCCACATTGTGTAGGAAATTCAAGATCACCCAACATTTTTCCAACAAATACTACCCCCAAGTCAATGGCCAAGTTGAAGCTACTAATAAAACTATTTTGAAAATCCTCAAGAAAACCATTGACGTAGCTAGCTTTGATTGGTATCTCCAACTTTCTACCACCCTTTGGGCCTATTGCACCTCCATTTGTACCCCCATAGGTGCCACTCCATTTGTACTGGGTTGCTCACTTGTAAGAGCTTCAACTCCTCAATGAGAGATGCCTTAATGCCCTAAACCACCTTTGCATGTATCAAAATTGCCTTCAGCTTTAGTTTCACAAAAAAGTCAAGCCATGAGAATTTGAGGTGGGTGACTTAGTTTTGCAGCATAACATGAGGAATCTCCAGAAACATGAAAAGAAAGAAAAATTTGAAGCTAATTGGCTTGGTCCATTTATCATTATAGCCAAATATGGTTCTGGGGCATATTAGATTGCCACTCCAGAGGGAGATATGCTCCCTAAGCTATAAATATCCAATATCTCAAGCAATTTTATGCTTGAGTCTTGTAGTTCCTATATAGTGTTGATATAGTCCCACAAAAATCCAAAAAAAAAAAATCATAAAATGTTCCTAAAGAAAAGATTAAAAGGAAGAAAAAGTTCCTAAAAAAAGTATTCCATTATCTATAAAGGCTTGTTTCACATCACCCCATTCCACCATTTCATCTCCTTTTTTGTGCAAAAGTCATATTTAGCTTATGCTTTTTATGCATCTAATAAAAAGACCTCTTGTCAATGAGGCTTTACTTCACTCCCATTTTTCAAATGACCTCTAGTCCGTGAAGCATTTTTTCTGTCGAGTATTTGTCCCAATCCCATTACACTAAGCTTTTCCCACAACAGAGACCGCAAAAGAACTTAAACAAAATCACCTTCAAGATATACCAAAATTCAAGAAGTTTGTTCCTTTCACATCCCTTGCCAAAAAATAAACAATTTGTGATAATTGACATTAAACAAAACAAATTTTCATAGGATGAATCCTTCCTATAAGTGGCATTATGAGATTCACCTCTAGACCTTAAGGTTCTTGGTAGGAACTATGGACTGAATGACTACTTGGTCATGAGGTCTCTTTTTGGTTGATTTCATTTTGTGTGTTAGTGGAAGCCTTTTAAGGTGCGCCTTGATCTTCCATATTTTGGTAGTACCTAAATCACTCTCATTGACTACATGTGTTGTTTGTGGTATGATCTATTTTTGAGGCTTTAAAATATATGTGTTAGTTTGAAGTTATGCTTATGCATTGCGCAACGGGTGAAATGGGTTAGCACACTTTCCACCAAAGATCCTGAAAATTCTTTGGCTATGCCTAAACCTCTCAATAGTGCATACGACATTGGTTCTATCATGACTATGAAAACTACACCTATTGTCCTAAAGTCTCTATGGTCTTATGCATCTAGTCCATGCAAAAGAGCCTTGACATTATGCTTCTATAACATATAATGCATAAACTCTTTTGAAAAATCAAATTAAGGTGTGTTCTTCCATATAAACACAATTGAATCCCTTAGTATCATGTAGTATAGGGTTTCATTATGCCATGCTTGAGACAAGGGTCCTATTTATTTCCCCCCTCCTATGCTACGCTACATGGTTCCTACGATCGAGGAGTTTTGAGACATTGTCATTCATTAGATTCATTTACATTTTAGGTTTCATCATTTCACTTTGCATTCATTAGTGTCTTTTTAGGACACATTCATTGTCACATTCATTAAGAATTTTATTCATTAATTAGATTGCATCATTGGTTCATTACATTAATTCATTAAGTGCATCCATTTTACTCATCATATCTAGTGGCATATACATCATAAAAACATTGCACAATACATCTCATATTTGCTAGCAAACCTGCATCATCCACACATTAGGCATCATATATAAATCATAAGTAACATCACATCACACATATCTTGCATCACAATGTCAATATCCACATCATAGATATCATATGCATAAAGTCATCCATATACACATCGGGCCATCAAATCATGTAATGTATATATCAAAAGAATAATTTTTGTGTACAGTCTGTATACAAAAAAATCATATAGTGTCATCATGTACAAATGCATCCTCAAAAATTCACTGCATCTACACATATCTGTCAAAACTACTCACTGTACAAAATTAGGAAGCTGGCTATGAGGGCCCTCCTGCCATGTATCAACCCCTTGTGGAGGATGATGTTATCCAACTGACTACTCTAACTTGTCCCTACCTCCTGTGGTCCATGAGCTCGAGGCCGCCCAAAAATTTGGCTACCTCTAATTGGCAAGCTCAACATCATGATGTAAGGACCTATAATAGGTTGCCTCTCATACTTACAGTGTCTCTACTCGATGGGTTACCATTGCCTCCTGCATCACTACCATGGCCTCACCAGGCTATACCATCTATCTCACCAAATCTTGCTACTTGCAGTACTCATTCAACTGGGCTTGGTGGGTGTCTCGATCTACTTGTAATGTGGCCATCTCTCATCAGAGGACCTCTATCTCTATGAGCTCATTGACATCCTCCTATATCCTAAAATTGGTGAACTCGCCAGCATCAATCTACGCTTGTAAGGCTACCAAGGTCTCCTGTGCATTATTTGCTCTAGCCCTCTATGCCTGCACCTCTGCCTGTAAGGTCAGCAAGGCCTACTAAGCATTATCTACTTGTGCTTGCTCTACCTATGCCACACCTTGAAGTCAGGCAACCTCCATACCAAGACTATCTTTTTCCATCCTGACCATACCAATGTCCCCTACTGGTCCCTATCCCTATGCACCTAGTGGCACATGTATTTGTGGCACTTGTGTTGGTGCTAGTGCTAGTGTTGGTGCTGGTACTGTATATGAGCAATGTTAGTATGCTAATAGAAACCAAATTTAAATAAAGCTTCTACAAACTAAACAAAATTCATAAACTTCAAGATAGACTAAGATGAGCTCTCAATTGAGAATATGAGCCATTAATGGGCTCTCTCAATGAGAAGCTCTCTTGTTGAGTGGCTTTATCTAAATGGATAGGATGTATGCTCAATATGCTTCCAAAGGCTTCAATGGATGATTGTGGATTTTTGGTGTGGATAAATGGCTTTAGTATGGATTTGGCTCTCAAAATAGCATTATAACTTTACTTCATGGATTGTGTTATTTTGCAAAGGGGAAGGATCCAATTTATAGGCAAGAGGCTTGAGGGATTGAGGGCTAAGATGCAAGGATGGGAAAAAGCTTATGGAAGGCTCAGATTGCATGAGAGGAGAGCACATGGATTGTGCTTCCTTATAGCCAATCAAGGAGTGACACATGTCACATGGTGAGAGGATGGAGAAAAGGGCAAGGATGAGTCAACAAAGGAGGCTCAAGAGATAAAATCTTCATAAAGACCCTCATAATGACTTGTAAGAGCAATAAAAGGGCTTGTAAGAGTCATTTATGACCTAGTGGACTTCATAAAGTTTTATGGTTGAGATATTTTGAGGGTGATGAGAGCAAATTCGACTTGGGCTTGATTAGGAAGGTTATAAGCTT
The DNA here is from genome assembly GCA_028749045.1 of Cupressus sempervirens. Taxonomy (NCBI): domain Eukaryota; kingdom Viridiplantae; phylum Streptophyta; class Pinopsida; order Cupressales; family Cupressaceae; genus Cupressus; species Cupressus sempervirens. The sequence goes on from CM053784.1 coordinate 694,286,350, forward strand.
GCTTAGGCTTGTGCAAATGATTAGAGGATGGATTAGGATGGTTTAGGATTAGCTTAAGGATAGGCAAGTGGATGGCATTTAATGAGGGTGGGTGAAGGAAGAGATATTTGTTAACTTTGGCTTGGGTTAGTAAGTTTTAACCCATGTTTAGGGAATGTGACAAGGTTAGGAGGGGATTAGGATTAGGTTTAAAGACATCTTCTAGAAGAATCTAGATTTTGGATGAGGATAAAGACTTTCTAGAATAGTCTAGAATTTCCTAGGATGAGGATGAAGACTTTCTAGAAGAGTCTAGAACTTCTTAGGGTGAGGATAAATTAGATTTTTAGGAAATAAATAAAGTTTTATTTATTTCAAGGGTTTGGGTTGAGGAGATATTTATTAAAACTTTTTTAATAAACATGAGGATTAATATTTAATTTTAATTAAATATTTTGAGTTGGGGTTAGGGGTAGGAAATGATGAGATTAGCCTTTAATTGAAATTAAAGAAGGATTAGAAGATTTTGGAAGAGGTTATTGGTCATAAGGAAATTGGCCAACTTTTGAGAAAAAAAAAAATTTTTTATTTATTTTAGGATTTTTGGTCAATTTATTAATTAAATAATTAATAAATAAGGAAATAATGTTTAAATAAGATTTAAACATTTTTGGGAGGGATTCTTTAATTAAATATTTTTAATTAAGATAAAGGGATTTAATGGCATGAAAATTAATTAATTAATTAAATAATTAATTAATTAATAAATGATGATGTCATCAGGGCTTTTTCAGAAAATAAAAATACTTTATTTTCTAAAGGTTTTTAGGTGTCTACATTTTGCCCCTCTTTGATGTGATGCCGCAAGTGGCATGGCATCAAAGATAAGAAAATAAGATGCCCAAGGCTAGAGCAGAAGAGGAGAGAATGGACTGTGAGATGCCCCCTCAAGAAGGCAGCGGGGAGAGAAAGCGAGGCTTGGTGGCTTCTTGAAAAAGTACAAGAATCTGGGATGAGCAAGGAAACTCAGATTGGCAAAGAGAAGGGGCTGAATTAGCTCAAACTCTCACTATGGGAGAATGATAAAGGAGAATCAGATGCACAAGAGGAAGCAAGCTTAAGACCTTAGGGAAGATGGAGGATGAAGGAGCAGAGCGCTATAAAAAGGAATCCAAGATAGGGAGATGGATGAGGGGATTATAAAGCTGATGGAACAGGATTTCAAAGAGTTAGATTGGCGGAAGATGGGTTTCGGAGATCCCTAGGACTAGGATTGTGGATCTCGAAAGATGAGGCTTGGTGGGTTGATTTGGATTGGTGGATCCCTAAGACTAGGATTGTGGATCAATAAAGCTAAGAGTGATGAGTGATTCAAAGAGATACTGATGCATCAGCTGGGGTAGGAGAGACGGATGATGGATATGGATGGGGGATAATGGAGATGAAGGAAAACCATTGAAGCTTTTTGAGCGGGGGATACTTCAAAGAGAAGTACCACCATGTAGTTGAGCACTAGATTTGCTATAGGACTATTGGTTAATTGCCAAGGTTACCAAGAACATCAAGGCCTTTTCACCAACCATCCAAAGGACTGACAAACTAACTCAAAACAAACACACAAGGATTGCCCCAGCATCACACATGAATCCTAGAGGAAGCAGCGTGGAAACGACACTGGAGAACCCACAAGCAGAAAAGAAAAACAAACGAAAGACCTAATCAAGACCTTACGCTCTAATTGCCCCATTCGTAGCATACCATGATATGGAAGATCGTGGCAACCTTGAGGAGGGTACAAGGAGATTGCTTAGAAAAGATACTTCAAGATCCAAAAGGGAAGATCCCAAATCAAAAGAAAGTGAAAATCCAAAAGAGAGCCGTTTGCCAACGAGATGGGTAGGACAAGGTACTAACGGACCAAGATCAGACATGAGGAAAGCTATATCTTGCAAGGACCTATCGGAGAGCACCGAAGCTAGTGGATTTGGATGAGTGATGCGTCTGGCAAGCTGAACTAAGAAAGATAACACTTTGGTGATAGGAAATCTAGCTAAAGGATGCATTGGAATAGCTAACCAAGATGTGCGATGGGTGCAAGATGTTGATCAAGGATGAACTAACACAAACGCTAGATAGATACAATGGTAGTAAGCTAAAGAGAATGTACAAGCCGACAGACCAATATATTTACAAGCGGGCTAATCAAGATATGGTACAAGCTAATAGACCAATGATAGGTATGATACAGATGGATAAAAAGCTCAGGATGAGAGGATAGCGGGATGGTTCGATGTTGTGCAAGATGCGAAAGCTAAGGGTGGGGTGATAGTGAAAGATATGGATTTGGCAGGATGCATCCAATGATGAGGAGAGATTTTTTGACCAAGGATAGCTAGAGGAGCAAGATGAGATGGATGGATAGGATGGTAGATAGCTAGGATTATGATGGATATAAAGAGATGACATTGGGTTTGCATGAGGATAGCCTAGAGCTAGATACCAATGATAAGGGAGGATGGACAAGACAAGATCTCCAAGGAATATAGTGCCCCCAATCAGAAGATAACATGCGGAAGGAGGTCTTATGATGGATGTGATAGGATTGAAGCTAGGATGGAAAAAGCTGAAGGGGCTAGGGAGATGGATGATAGCTGGGATGGTTGGCTGAAGCTACAGGAGATAAGTGGATGGTGTGAGATGGAAGATGGAGGGTGGAGGATAGGTGGATAGATTGGAAGATGGAGTTGGATGTCAAGAGATGACCAAAAGCATGAGGGTGATAGGCTAAGTTGGGGATGGCGAGATTACGCATGACGCTTGTTTGCCAAGTTTTCATCATGGTACTTGTCCAAGGCGCTTGAATTGCCAAGTTTTCACCAGTGGATGCTTTATTTTTCTTTACTTTTTTTTTTTTTTTTTTTTTTTTTTGACTTTTTGACTTTGGACTTAGCTGGAATGATTTTACCTTTCTTCAGCTATTTTGGATTTTTTGGGATTTTTCACTAGCTGTTGGAATGTTCAATTTTGTTGCTAGTTGTTGGTACACCGGATGTGTGATTTATGCAATAGATTGGATTAGATGGGATTGATGGGAAGAGATGGAGGGATGAAAAGGTTGGAAAGGAGCATGAGATGGGGATGCTTGCAAGAGCAACATTGGCACATGTTGGGACGGGTGTGAAAAGAGCATATGGGGGATAGATGGTAGATGCGGGCGTGATGGAGGATTTGTGGAAGCATGCTTGGGGATATAGGCACCCAAGATGGAGTTAGGAGATGGGGGACATGAGTCACTAGATGGGGGATTAGCAATGGTGGATGCCATTATGCATTGGGTTTCAACTTTTTTCTTGGGGATCCACATGGTTTTGGATTTTCTTTTCATAGGCTTTTGCATTGTTTTGCATTCTTTGATTGGATTTTTCCTTTTTGGAGTATGTCTTTTAGAATAGACATATGATTGCCTAGGATGTGGATTTTTAGCTTTATGCATTTTGAAGTTGGCATTCACATTGCTGTGGTAAGATTTGGGAAGATGGTTAGGAGAAGCTTTGTGAGATGGAGAGGATATGAAAGAGCATGTAGGGGGATGATGATGGATGATGTGCCCTGATATGTGCCTTTGTTGATCTTGCATAGGAATGGATGGAATAGGATTTTTATGATGGCTAATAGGAGGATGGAGGATGGTAGATTTTGGGACATAGGGACCCAAAATGGATTTAGCGGATGAAGGGGGGATATGGTAGGTTGTTTTGGGTTGCAAAGATGGTGGAGGGGGGATGACATAAGATTTCTTGAAGGAGTGATGGGAGGCTGGCATGGTGGGCTTGGAGATAGGCTTGGTTTGGGGGTGTGGTGTACCAACACCTTTAGACGGTGAGCCTTTGGATACATATCCAAGACCATGAAATCCTAGATTTTTTTGTGCAATAATAGGCTCTCTGATTCCTTGCTCTTGTGGTCCTAAACCTTGACCTTGATAATGCCATCGATTGAGCATTTGAACAAGCTGAGGAAACTTTTTGCTTGCAGAAAATGGTAGAAGTGATTTATTAGGTGTATTGCAATGGGGAGATACTGTTCTTAATTCTTCTGCTGAGAGAGGGCCACCGTGAATGAATGTAAGTGAACCAAGAGGGTAGATTATAGATGGTGGAATAGCTTGGATAGGTGGTAAGATGGAAGCATGGAGTGGGGGAGATGGAAGGATAGGATCTTGATGTAGCTGGTGGGATGACAAGATATCTTGTAGTGGAGGAGATATGGCTTGAGGTTTTGGAGATGGAGGAGATGGTGACTGCACTATGGATGGAAGACATGGTATGATGATATCTTCATTTATGCTTTGGGGGATGTCAACATGCTTTTGGGCAGGATCTTGATAGGATTGGTTTGGAGTGGATGGTGCGATAGGAGGTGAAGGGATGGATTCTTCAAAGGCAGCGGATGGATAGATGGGAGATTCAGTAGTGGAGATGGGTGAGTAGAAGATGGATGCATAAGGGTCATTACGAGAGATTTGGGAAATGCTTGGAGGTGATGTGGATAGGATTTTGAGGGATTTGACAGGTGGTGGGATTTTGATGCTTGTGGGAAGTGGAAGGATTTTAAGCAATTTGATGGATGGTATGGGGATGATAGCTATGGGAGATGGAGGTGATATTATAGATGGGGAAGCTTCATCACTAACTACTTCACATGGTTGGATTAGATGACATGGCTTATCAACTGTTGGAGGCAACTTTTCTTGTATTTCCTCTAGGAGATTCCTTGGAGACTCATGTGTCGAAGGTGGAGGTGGATTGACAGGAATAGCTAGTGTGATGGGGGTGGAAGATTGGAAGCTTGGTTGATGGGGTGATGGAGGGGAAGCTGGAATATCAGATGGCATGACTAGATAGTTTGGAATAACTCTTGGATTTTGGGGGATGCTTGGGGGAATGTTTCTAAGGCTTTCAATATACCCGTCATAGTCAACAAGATTTTCATCATCATTGGAATAGGAGGTGGCGGGAGCAAGGACAATGCGATCAAACACATCATGATAGGATTGGTACTTCATGCTTTGATGAAGAGTTTGATGGGGATGGGGTCTTGCGTATGGATGAACACGGAAGCTCATGGTTGGATTTGGGTTAAGTACAGATTTTGGATTGGCTGATGAAAGATTTCCTAGGGAGAGTCAAAGTTGTATGACAGACCTAAGGAGGATTGGCTGGAGATTTTTGGCTTTCCTGTGGATGGAAGACTTCAAGGGTATGCTATCAAAAAGTGAGAGTTTTGCTTTCCTATGTGCAGGATTCGTGGTGATTGTGTCAACTTAAGGATAGACTAGTGATCCTATGGCATGACACAAGATTGACCACTTGTGGATCCCAACCTTTAGCTCAAGGTGATGAGGGATACAAGTGATGGAGCTGGATTACCCTAGACAATGCTCTGTCAAAGGGATAACCTTGGTGAGATTGGTTGATTGGTAGGATTGATTGGATAGCAAAATCTAGCAAAGTGACAACAACTCTTTAAAGGCTTGGGTGATTTTGGATTGGGTTGCTAGCTGGCTGGGGGGATGATTTGGACGGACTTTGGATTTGGGATTGTTTTAAGGCAAAGAACTAGATAGATTCGATTGCATCGGGGGAGCTTGGATGATTTTTTGATAAGGCAGTGACTACGCTAAGTATGCCTTGAGTTGGGAGATTTCTACTTTTTTGGGATTTTGACCAAAGTTGGCAAGCATTCATTCAAAAGCTATGAACAAACAAGCAGACAAAAGTTTGGAGCAAGCACGTCAAACACACCAACATCCTAGGAAGCTTTCTACAAGGATGAAATTTGGTGTAGCTAGGGAGTCCTCGATATACGCAAGGTACGTGAGGCCCAAATCCGTAGATGAAACCAAAAAGATGTCACACAACCGAGAGGAGCGGTAACCCACTTCTCCTCTTTCACTTCTCAAGGGTATAAAGTTCCTTGAGGCTTAGCCCGAGTGACAAAATTTTGATCCCAAGAGAGGTGTCTTTGGATTCACCTCCCGATCTTTATACTCCGCCGGAACGTTGGAGTTGAGGTCGTCCCAAGGGGTGATGAAATCCCCAAGCAGGCCTCCTAAAAAGCTAAGACAAGATTTTGGATCCTAATCTTATGCACCCAAGATGGCCTCGAAAGACGACAAGGGGAGAGAAGACTTGGATGATCTTGGGCTAAAAAACACGCTTGTTCTTTTCCAATTGATGATTTAGATTTTGTAAGCTATGATTGAAGACACTCGTGATTAGGACATACAATATTCATTCCAACTTGACAGTGTCGTCAACATAATGAAAATCGAGAATTTGTCAGCATAAGAAATGCGAGCGTCATTAAAATGCATCAAAACCATGCAATGTTCATTGATTGTTAGGCATTCAAGATTGTGTTTAGCAACATGCATTCAAAGACAAGTGATTAAACATTCAAGTTTTTTCCTTTGAGCATTCAAGATTGAGATTTTGTGTGTTGTTTTAAGAACTTTGAAGTGCTTTGTTTTAACCTTAGATCATTCAAGATTTTTTTGGACTCAAAAGTGAAAATGACTCTTTGGACTTTGCTTTTCATTCAAGATTTTGTGTTCTATTTTGCATGTTTTAAGCCCAAAAATGATATTCCTAGATTGTTTTGATGCATGAAAATCCTAAGAAACATTCAAGATTTTGCAATAAGACATTTGTTTGGAAAAAATAAAAAAGCTTTTAGGACAATTTTTGGCAACCATTTAGGACTCTTAGTTTTCATGAATTTTTTTTTTTTTTTTTTTTTTTTAAAAGAACTTTAGTGTGCACTTAGTGTTGATTTTGAACCTTTTGAAATGGAAACTTGAAGTTCTTTTTAAATTCCCAAAAATAAAGTGTTCGTAACTTTGCATGAATGCATCTAAAACCTTGATGTTGCAAGGATGCAAATGATTAGATTGGTTTAGTTTCACTTGTTAAAAGATTTTTTCTTTTTTGCAAATTTTTAATTTTTCAATGGATTTAAGTATGATTTGGGGGTTCATTTTAAGCACTAAAAAAAAGTGTGTATGATTTTTTTTCCTTAAAAAAAAATGGCCAAGATCTCCCACAAGAAGAAGAAGAAGAAATAGATGGAATAAGAAGAATATAGACAAGAAGAGGAAGAAGAATTTCAAGTTCTTTGTCCACCTATAAGCTTGAAAAATCTGCAAACACTATGAGATAGATTATAAGTTCCTTTGTCTTCTTCATGCTCATGTGGGCCTACAAAACCAATTTATACAATCCTACCAATAACAAAAATAAGAAAAATTAGCCAAAATCAGCAAATAACATACAAAACTTGACTAAAAAAGCTAATGAAGATGGCCCATGCGGGGTCCCACCGGGCGTGCCAAAATGTATATGAGCAATGTTAGTATGCTAATAGAAACCAAATTTAAATAAAGCTTCTACAAACTAAACAAAATTCATAAACTTCAAGATAGACTAAGATGAGCTCTCAATTGAGAATATGAGCCATTAATGGGCTCTCTCAATGAGAAGCTCTCTTGTTGAGTGGCTTTATCTAAATGGATAGGATGTATGCTCAATATGCTTCCAAAGGCTTCAATGGATGATTGTGGATTTTTGGTGTGGATAAATGGCTTTAGTATGGATTTGGCTCTCAAAATAGCATTATAACTTTACTTCATGGATTGTGTTATTTTGCAAAGGGGAAGGATCCAATTTATAGGCAAGAGGCTTGAGGGATTGAGGGCTAAGATGCAAGGATGGGAAAAAGCTTATGGAAGGCTCAGATTGCATGAGAGGAGAGCACATGGATTGTGCTTCCTTATAGCCAATCAAGGAGTGACACATGTCACATGGTGAGAGGATGGAGGAAAGGGCAAGGATGAGTCAACAAAGGAGGCTCAAGAGATAAAATCTTCATAAAGACCCTCATAATGACTTGTAAGAGCAATAAAAGGGCTTGTAAGAGTCATTTATGACCTAGTGGACTTCATAAAGTTTTATGGTTGAGATATTTTGAGGGTGATGAGAGAAAATTCGACTTGGACTTGATTAGGAAGGTTATAAGCTTGCTTAGGCTTGTGCAAATGATTAGAGGATGGATTAGGATGGTTTAGGATTAGCTTAAGGATAGGCAAGTGGATGGCATTTAATGAGGGTGGGTGAAGGAAGAGATATTTGTTAACTTTGGCTTGGGTTAGTAAGTTTTAACCCATGTTTAGGGAATGTGACAAGGTTAGGAGGGGATTAGGATTAGGTTTAAAGACATCTTCTAGAAGAATCTAGATTTTGGATGAGGATAAAGACTTTCTAGAATAGTCTAGAATTTCCTAGGATGAGGATGAAGACTTTCTAGAAGAGTCTAGAACTTCTTAGGGTGAGGATAAATTAGATTTTTAGGAAATAAATAAAGTTTTATTTATTTTAAGGGTTTGGGTTGAGGAGATATTTATTAAAACTTTTTTAATAAACATGAGGATTAATATTTAATTTTAATTAAATATTTTGAGTTGGGGTTAGGGGTAGGAAATGATGAGATTAGCCTTTAATTGAAATTAAAGAAGGATTAGAAGATTTTGGAAGAGGTTATTGGTCATAAGGAAATTGGCCAACTTTTGAGAAAAAAATAAATTTTTTATTTATTTTAGGATTTTTGGTCAATTTATTAATTAAATAATTAATAAATAAGGAAATAATGTTTAAATAAGATTTAAACATTTTTGGGAGGGATTCTTTAATTAAATATTTTTAATTAAGATAAAGGGATTTAATGGCATGAAAATTAATTAATTAATTAAATAATTAATTAATTAATAAATGATGATGTCATCAGGGCTTTTTCAGAAAATAAAAATACTTTATTTTCTAAAGGTTTTTAGGTGTCTACAGGTACTAGCACTAGTGCTCTCCTTGCATAGGATTTGTGCCCCTACAACCCTTATTGTGCCCCTTGCACTAGTAGTGGCATCACTACTTCATATCCCCCATCTCTAGCTCCATCCCCCTCTCCTCGTGCCTGCTCCACTAGAGGTGATGCTCTAGGCACTGTCAATTAGATTGGCTGATGTGTTGTCCACCACTATGCATAAGCTGGTGTCATCCCAACATCCCCTTGATCTTGGCCATGTACCTAGTGCACTGACTACATCAATACCTAGGAGATCCTCACTAACTGTAGGTTGGTCCCATGACCTCATAAACTATCGTACTTCTAGAATACTACAGGGTATTGAAACCTATCTAGGACTGCATCTTGTACCCCAGCAAACTGTCTCTGCACCCTAGAGGGCATATATGACATAATAACATGCATGGACCTCCCAATGAGCCAGCATTTTGTCTACATATATGGGAGATACCTCTGATCCTCTATGTCATCCTCTCCTCTAGCTAACAACACACTACCCCATTGCTCCACATTATAATATGGTGTCCAGTCAAACATAATGATCTTGTCTAAGAACATGTGCCAAAAACCTACTAAATTTGTGGAGGTATACTGAATCGATGGCTAGTATCTACATGCAAATGGCCACCAGGCTGTCTAGTCTCTCGTCTAGTAATAGGTCATGTCACACCTATGTGCTCCCATGACCATACCATCAACAATGTCAACCTTAGCCCCATGGTCCTTTGTGCTCTTTGGGTGCACATGTGAAGATCATGATATAACTCTGCTAGAATTTTCTGGCCCTAGTAGTAGACTACACCATAATCCTGTAGTAGGGTGCTAAGCACTCGTGTCCATCCAATGGAAAAACCATGCCTAGCATGGTCTGGCAACATCCTCCAGATAAGTGATCTGAGGTACACAACAAGTCACGACAACCTCTACTCTAGTGCCTCTCACCATGTGAGCCATGATCTCTGAATCAATAGTCTTTGTCGTTGCCTCCCAAAACACTCTCATAGAAAAGGATTAGCACCCACCAACAATTACTCAAGATACATCCTATGGATGGGCACTCATAGTATCTGCCACATGTCAAGCAGAGTGACGGTCACCTCTCCAATAGGTAGATGGAAACTAGATGTAGGAGTATGCCATCACTCGATCAGTGCTGATAGCTGTGCTACATGTGCTTGTAGATTAGGTCACTCATGCACATGCTCCAGTCTGCATAGCCTCACATGTCCCCACTTAGCCTTTGTCAATCTCTCCTCTAGAACCATAGTTAGTGGATAATGCTCTCTTGACCAGAATATCACCGTCTCCTCCTATAGCATAGACATGTAGATGGTTAGTTCCTTTATGTTATGACCACCCCCTATATGGGGCATCCTCCCCTACCCTTCATTGATTTGTCCCAATCAGCAAAGACATGAATTATTGCATACACTGATTCATATAGATGCGGAAACAACACAAACGTCGATCCGTAGAGATGCCAGTCTATAGAGATGCCTTTTTAGGGATCTTTGACAGCTGTGTAGACGTTAGTTTATATCTAGTGACTATTTTTTTATCATCTGTGGAGATGATGACATTGAGATTGTCATCTCCACCCATAGTTTCCCCCCTTTGTTGTTTGCATAGATGACATGATGTATATTGTTGTCTTTGTAGACCTCCCCATTCCCCTATTGTTGTCTGCGTAGATGATATGATAGATCTTGTCATCTCCACAGACCTCATGGTCTCTATTTTGTTGTTTGTGTAGACGATAGGGCAGAGAATGTCATCTATAGCCCGACCAAGTTTTTGTTCCATTTAAGGTCCCATAAATACACCCTAGCCTATGAAATTGAAAAATTGACAAGGTGGGTTGGTCGACTCACCGATGGGCCCATCTCTGTCGATCTTTGGTGGTCTCGGATGTGTTCACCAAGCTACAATCTATCAATGCGGTCCATCTTGCGCTATAGTTATTTGCTCTCTAGGTGTGCAAATGACTCTTCCTTGAGCCCCTTAGAGGCTTATATAGGCCCTCTAAGGCCCCCTTTTGATCCTATGTTTTTTTTGAGCCATGTTGATCCCTTGTTTACCTGCAAGTCATGCAAAGTCTTCATTTGTTCTCTTTTCTTCCTATTTCCTTTCTTCTAAAGACTTTTTCATGAAAATTGCCCAAAATTTATTTTTTGTGCTATTTTCACGAGGGGTCACCCTCCTCCTCTATCATCGCTTCAACACAACTCCTAGGACTCCTATCCTCTCTAGGGAAACCTATATATTTTTTCTTTGATATAATATTGTTTTGACATCACATCAAAGAGGGGCAAAATGTAGATTCTTAAAATCATCCCAAACACTATATTAATTTATTTAATATTTCCCTTGACATTATAATTGATTATTTACTAATTAATTATATTTTTCATATTCTTCTACTTATTTAATTAAATTTATCTAATAAAATAGGTTCACTTTCTTAAGATATTTAAATTTAATTTAAATGCACTTCCATCCCTAATGTGTTAAATTTATTTAATACATGACCCTCCATAAATCCCCTTTTAAATAAATCTAATTTATTTAATTCCCTTCATCCCATTAAATTCTCTAAACCTAAGATTAAATTAAATCCTATTTAATTTAGTCTTAAATCAACCCTAAAACCTAGTCTACAACTATCACTTTCATCTTTCTAAGCCTACCCACTAGTTAATCTCATTTATTTTTCTTAAAACGCCTTGCTAAACCCCCTTTTAATTCTAAGTGTGTGCTCACACATATTTGAGGAACCCTCACACTTCCCACACCTCTTACACCTTTGTCCCTCACTTCTTTCTTCAAGTTTGCTCACACGTGTGAGCAAACTTTGAATGTTGACCACTTGCATGACTTGCCTACATGTCTCCCTTGTGGCACCTATGTGGATGTCACATAGATGCCACCTCACCAAGGCCTCTCTCAAGCCTATAAATAGGGGCCTTGTCTCAAACATTTTCCATCTCCCTCATATGCATTGTTATCATGCTAGTTTGGTATTAGAGCTTTTTAGTGATTTGTATAGTTGCATTGTTACTAACCTTTGGTAGTTGATAGATTTTTATTTCACTTGCATTGTTAGTTTAGCTTATTTCTTGCATCCACCTCCATATCCTTTGAATGCTCTCAAGCATGGCTACTTCCATAGCCATTGTTTGAAGTATTCTCTACTTATTTAGCATAGTATTCATTATGATATTACATTTCTTATCAAGGCATTCAATTAGTGTTTTGGGAGAGCACACCATATTCCTCCAATCCAAAACACATCAATAGGGTCTCTCATGGGTGCCTTTGTTGAGTTGTTTGAGGTTGCATGAGAACTTTTCCTTTTGGTTGCATTGAGTTGCAAAACTCAAGCATAATATTAGTGGTGTTTCATTTTGTTTTGAATACTTGATATACATGTCCAACTAACATGTTCTTGTTTACTCTTGCTCCCAATAGGTTAGGTTTTCTTGTATACAAAAACATTATGCCCATGCCTAATTTGACCACCTATAGACTCAAACACACACTTGGGACTTACTTGTAGTCCTTGTTCATTAGTGGCTTAGCTAAGGAGGATTTGACCAAAATCCCAAGGTCCTCCTACACTAGTTGTTGACCTTCAACATTCGTCCATTGTAGACTTTAACCTCATGGAACTTGCTCCTATCACCAAACATGTGGTGTGAGAAAACACTATCTATTATCTAGCTCTTGTAGATACTAGTACTGGTTATCAAGGGCTCTCTCCACCCTTTCTTCTATGATAGAAAAAATGATACTTCATCCTTATCATCATCATTAGTTGACTATTCATCAGTCACACCTTCAACAATGTAGCATCATCTCTTTTCCTTTTCTTTGGTGTTTGTCCACTTTTAGTTGGTTCCCTTGCACTTGTTGTTCTCCTTCGTCATACATTTTGGACATTTGGAAGTATAATGTCTTACCTTCTTGAAGTTAAAACATTTGGGAGGAAGCTTAATTTTGTACTTCCCTTTACCTCTAACCATTATTTTTGTGGACATAGCCTCCATCTCTTATTGTTTGGATTCTTTAGCACATAGGCTCTCTAGTTATCTCCTATATCCAAATGTACTTGCCTCTTCTCTTTCTCTTAGTGTTGAAATAGGTTCAATAAATGCTTTGAATGTAGTTTCAACCTTGGGCAGTTGATTTTTATCAAATTTTTTGAGCTCAAATGCATTAAGCTTTCCTATCAAGACATCAAGTGATACCTTTGTCTTGTCTATTGTTCTTAGCTCTTGAATAGCTAATAGCCTTATAGAATATTTGGGTAGCAAGGTTATCAATACCTTTCTCACACACTCTTCTTCTTTTATCACTCTATTTCATGTTGTGATGGCTAGCATGACATACTTCTCTTGCTTTTCATAGGCTTCAATCTCTTTGTCTTCTTGCATCCTCATGTCATCAAACATTTCTCTCAAACTTTCAGCTTTAGCTTTCAAGAAATTCTTTTCACCACCATAGATGACTTTCATGTTCTCCTTCATCTTGTATGTTTTCTCTAGTTCCTCTAAATATTTGTACTTAGAGTAGGACAAGGTTCTTGCTAGAGCATTTATTGTGACTATGTGTATCTCCCTCTCCTTCAATTTTTCTACACTGAGTTGATTAGCTAGTTCAACATATTTGATCTCTACAAGGGTCTAATAAGAATCTCCAAGAGTCTTCAGATGCAAACACATCATCCTACACCATGAGTTGTTGTTTCCTTGGAAAAATTTGGTGTATCTATTTTAAACATCTTGATCTTTTCCTCGAGTTGTTAAACTATTGTCTCCTAGGGACCTATTTTTTGACACCAATTTTTGGTCCTATCATATGTTAGTATACTAGGGGAGGGTGGGTGTGAATCAGTATACTTACTAGTTTTAACTTTTTTCTCTAAATCATATTTCACACTTATCTATGGGTTTGTGCTAGCTATAACTTAACTGGTTAGGATTAAACAAAAACAAAGATTATGAAAATAGAAACACATAACATAGTATTTGTCTCATGGAAACCTGACTATGGTAAAAACCACAATGTGTGATTTGATCCTCACAAAGCTTATACTCTTCTGAAGTACACTTGATCAAGAGACCATTCATATTAGAAGACTACAAAGACACTGTTAGGTATCACCTGGTCAAGGGATTCTGATAAGTCCTATTAAATTCTTTCCTTCTTATGAGTATCCTAGTTAAAGGACTTTAAAACACAAGCTAATGTCTCACCATGTTAGGGAATCTATACAAAGAAACTAATAGATCCACCCTCAACAAGATTTTACTATTGCAAAGGTTAGTAAACAACAAGAAATTATTTAACACATAGCTACTACATTTGGCTTGAAATAGATCCTTCTTCAACTCTATTGACTAGTCTTGAACTATGCTCTTCCTTCTCTTGGCTCTTCTACTTCAAAATTTTATCACTTGTATGATTGGTACTCCTTGGCAATGCACATGATAAACCTTATTTTTTTTGTCTTACTCACTTCCCCTCAATACAACATCTCTTTCAAGGAGGACTTCTCTCTTGTCATTCTCCTTCACACTATAAGATTCCACTTAGCTCAACTCTTCTGGCTCTTTGGCTATTCACTTGACAATCTAAACTTACCTCTTTCAACTAGGTCTCCTTTTATAGTTTCTTTCATCTTCTCTCATAAGCCCTAATTCATGAATTCAAAAATTGAAATCCCACCCCTACTACTAGCTCAACTTCCATTGTAGTAGTGTTTCACCCTTATTAGATGTCGCATGTTTGTATAGTCATCACATGTGTCATGTGTCTTTGATTATTTTCTCTTGTTGGAAATAATTCAAATTAAATTAATTCTTTCAATAGTTCCTTGATCTATTCCCCCATCATCATTAAATGAAACATTAAGTGCACTCCTTCTACATGACTAGGTAGTCACACATATCTTGCTCCATACTTCACCTTGATGACTTGAACAAGCCTTCTCATTGATCTATAAACATTACTTATGGCTTGGCTTTCTTCTACTCATGAAAACTCCACTTAACATACTTCATCTAAGTAGATCACTTCTATCATCACCTCTCCAGGACCTGTACTTGTTCTCTTCTCTGTTCACCCTTGTGAACTAGAGTCACACATTGATGTGCTTTGCTAATCATTTCCCTCTACTAGTCTTGGTTTCTTTGTGTGTTGCAATTAATGACAATACCTTTGATAACTAAGTCTATCAGTCTTTCTACTAGTTAGTCTTCAAGATGCTTATGCCAATATATATTAAAATAATAGTAATTGGAAAAATCATTCTAACTATTGATATCGTGCACTTGGGTTTGTCAATGTTGTAGCATTCGAACCCTCAATTTCAGCTTCAATGATCCAAAATCTTCAAAAAATGGGATAGCTTGGGAAGATATTTTAACAAGGGGTTTAAATAAAACATAATTTCTATCAAACCCCTTAGGTTTGATGAAACTCCTTCTCAACTGAAAGTCCCTTGTTGGATTTTTAAATTCCTTATTTTTTTTTTTCAATCAAAACCATTTTTGGCTTTCTATCAAAAGTCATGTTATCAAAATTTATGAAAATGATGATTTGGCCGAAAGTGCCAAAGTCCTTTCTCTAAATATGTGTAACTCACTACTATAGGTACACCTAAAGATAAAATTTTTTAATACGCATACATTCTTCATAACTTTATCTTAGAATAAAAAATATGATAATTACCTTGATAATTATTTAAAAATACTTTAATAATCAATTAAATTTTGTCAAATCTTTCAATTTATATACTAAAAGTTTTTAAGAAAACTTGGTAGGGATCATCTTTCAAAGTTGAAACTAGAAATATTGTGAGGATTTCCATCCTTTCAAAATTGTGGAAGAGCTTCAAGTCCAATCTAGCAACATACAATACCATTCAACCTAGCTTTAGTGTTAGTTTGCACTGACTGATAATGGAAGTACTATACATACTTTATAATTATTTGGGCCTAAATGTTGTAATTAATTATAACCCTAAAGTGGGAAAAATACTTGTATAAAAGGGCTTACGGTTAGGTATCTTTCATGATATGTGATGCAAAAATTACTTCTTATGGTAGTATTGAGCTGTAAGGGATTATAGATCATAATTAGGTTGTAATCACTGGTTCGTAATAATATTGTACTTATAATGTTGATTTTTTGGATATATATATATTCATTCAATTTCTGATTTAGGATGGGAGTTCTTTGATATTTGGACGCTTGTTTATATTATCCACTTGCATACTTGCATAAACTTATAGATTGAGATGTGTTTGTTCTTATGTAAAATTTTTTCTTTTATTTTGTCTTTTTATTATTTTTTGTATTTATTTAGTTATTTTCACCCCCGCATTAATTTTTTTTATTACTAATGGGTAGACTTTTAAAAACACCCTCTAAACTTGCACGCATCAAATCATTTATAATGGTCTCTCTTGGTGCTTTCTCTTTGTGTCTTGGGTGGTTTTGTCTCCCCCCCATGCTTGTTTTTGTCTGTATTTTTATTTTTACTTCTTTTGACTTGCGTTGGGGCATGTGCAGTCCCTCTCTTCCTGGTCTCCTTAAATTGTGACCCTATGCCAAATCTGCTTCTTACATAATTTGACACCTCTTGCTCTCTCTTCCTGATGATGGATCACGTAGTGTGATTCAAAACGTTGATGAAAAATCTCTACACAATCTATTCCAGAAAATCAACATTATAAATCATGCATTGTGGAAATCTGATTGCATTAATATTGTACTTGCTATTTGGTGGACGTACCCCAAGGATCGAGTGAACCACATTAAATATTGGTGTATTGTGTTATTTTCTATGCAATTTATTATTTCTTAATATTGTTTATATTTGCATGTAATTGTTATTTCTATATGTGGTTTAATCGTAACAAGTGGTATCAGAGTGAGGTTTTTTTTTTAAGTTATCCTCTATAGGATAGTCTCGTAGTTGAGTGGGAGTCTCACAGCTGAGTGGGAGCGATGGAAGATGAGGGTAAGTTGAAAGTAGACAAGTTTAATTCACAAAACTTTTAGTATGGAAGATACAAATGGAAGACTATCTTTATCAAAAGGATTTATTGAAGCCATTGGAAGGAAAATCCAAAAAATAGAGAACTATGATAGATGAGGACTGGGAGATTTTAGATAGAAAGGAACTTGAAAGAATTCTATTATGCTTGGCACTATAAGGGACATTTAACATTATAAAAGAAAAGATAATGAAAGAGTTGATGCAAACCCTAGAGACCCTATATGAAAAGCCCTCTGCTTCATATAAGGAATTTGTCATGAAGCATTTATTTAATATGAAGATGGTAGAAGGTGGATATGTTGTAGATCATTTAAATAAATTTATGTTACTAGTCAGTTATCTTCTATGGGTATTAATTTTGATGAAGAAATTAGGACTCTCTTGATTTTGTGTTCTTTTCCTAAAAGTTGGAATGACTTGGTAATGGTTGTTAGTAATTTTATTTCTAGATCTAATAGCCTAAAATATGATGATGTGAATGGTGTTATGTTGAGTGAGGAAACTTGTAGAAAAATCTTAGGTGAATCTACATTAGAAAGTGTTTTGAATGCACAAATCAAAGGTAGAATGACTGAGAGAGGAAGTAATTCTGAAAATTGTGGGAAATCAAGAGGAAAGTCAAAGGGAAAGAGGTCTCAATCCAGAGGACCAAGAGAATTTTAGTACTATAGTAAACTAGGGCATAATAAGATATATGCGTAGACAGAAAAGAATAATGAAGGAGATAAACCAGATGGTAACAAGGATGAAAATGTGGTAAGCAAAAAATCCAAAGAGGATGCTTTGCTTCTTTCTTTAGAAAGTGTTGATGATTCATGGGTTTTAGATGTTAGTACTTCATTTCATGTTGCACCCCATAGAGGTTATTTTATTGATTATGTCAAAGGGGAGTTTGCAATTTTTTATTTTGGGGCTAATGAACCTTGTCACATTGTTGGAAATGGAAAACTTAACATTGAGTTGTAGAATGGGAATCATCAGCTACTACATGAGGTAAGACATGTTCCAAGGTTGAGTATGAATTTAATTTCAATAGGGAAACTTGATGATGAGGGTTGCGCAATTGCTTTTAATGATAAAAATTGAAATGTTTCAAAAGTGGGAAAGTAGGCACCTTATATCTTTGTATAGGTCATATTGTTCCTTCTACTTTGATTATTTCAGAGAAAAATGAATGTTCAAGAAAAATTGCGACAATTGAGTAGGGAGAACAAACAATTGTTGTAGATTCTAATATAATGCTCTGACATAATAGACTTTGGAAAATGAGTGAGAAAGGTATGAATTTACCCCATTCAAAGAAAGTTTTACCAGGTATGAACTGTGTCAATATGCATTTCTGTGAAAGTTGTGTGTATGGAAAACAAAAGAGAGTGAGTTTTGTGAAGAGTAGAAAGGAAAAAAAAAATGAGAAATTAGAGCTTGTGCATACAGATGTATGGGGACCAGCTCAGGAATCCTCCCTTGGTGGGTCTCATTATTGTGTTATATTTATTGATGATGCAACTAGAAAAGTATGGGTTTATTTCCTTAGACAGAAATTTGATGTATTTTAAACTTTTAGGAAATGGAAATGCTTGGTTAAGAATAAGACTAGTAAACAGCTAAAATATCTTAGATTTGATAATGGTGGTGAGTATTGTAGTCATGAATTTGAAGATTATTACTCCACTAATGGTATTTGTAGACAAAAAATTGTTCCTAGGACTCCACTAGAAAATGAAGTGGATAAACACATGAATATGAATATAACGAAGCATCCAAGGAGCACAAGTTTGCATGCATGGTTACCCTTAAACATGTGAGAAAAGGATGTTAATACTACTATATATTTGATTAATAGCAATCCCTCTACTCCTTTGGGTTGTGGTATTCTAGAGGAAGCATGGAGTGGTAAGAAGGTGAGTTATTCTTTTCTCAAAACCTTTGGTTGTGAAGCATTTGCTCATATAGATTCAGAAAATAAAACCAAGCTAGAAGCTAAGTCGAAGAAATGTGTATTTGTTGGATATCGCATTGATGAATTTGGTTATAGGCTTTGGGATTTTGAAAATCATAAAATTTTAAGAAGTAGGGATGTCATATTCAATGAGAAAGTGTTGTATAAAGATATGTTGTTGCAGCATTAGAAGAAAGAAGATGATTATGTAGTGTTGTATGATACTCAAAATGATAATGTTCCAACAATTCCTCATGATTTGTAGCAACCACAACAAAAAATATCACACACCCCAGTGGATGTTAGATGGTCAACAAGGCTAAGTAGACCTCCAGAAAGATTGTTTCCCTCTTTGTACTCTATTTTACTACTTGATGTTGGTTAACCTGAATGTTATGATTAAGTAGTACAAGTGGATACTAAGATTTAGTGGGAGTTAGAAATGATAGATGAAATGGACTCCTTGTTGAAAGATAAGACTTGGGATTTATGCAAGTTGCTTGCAAGTTAATGGGATTTACATAATAAATGGGTTTGTAGGCTGAAAGAAGAGTATATAGGTAAGAAAAGATTTAAAGCTAAGTTTGTAGTAAAAGGATTTGCATAGGAAAAGGGCATTGATTTTGATGAGATTTTCTCTGTTGTTGTAAAAATAACTTCTATTCACACTGTTTTATATGGCTTGAATCAAGCACCTCGACAATTTTTATATGGCTTGAATCAAAATAGGTATTTGAGGTCAATGGTAAGGAGAACTTAGTGTGCAGATTGAAGAAATTTTTATATGGCTTGAATCAAGCACCTCGACAATTGTATCTAAAATTTGATAGTTTTATGCATGAGCATGGATATAGCAGGTGTCATTCGGATCATTGTGTTTATTTTAAGAGGTTTGATGATGGAAAATACATTATTTTATGTTTATATGTTGACGATATGCTTGTAGCTGGGTCTAACATGAATCTCATTAAGGGGTTAAAAGAACAGTTAGCACATTATTTGTGATGAAGAATTTAGGGGAAAAAACAAAAATTCTTAGTATGATGATTTGCAAAGATAGGAAGAATAGGAAATTAACATTATCTTAGGCTGATTATATTGCGAATATGTTGTAACATTTCTCTATGGAGAATGCTAAAGCTATTAGCACACCTTTACTTGGTCACTTAAAGTTGACTATGGAGTGTTGACAATCGGCTAATAGAGATAAGTAATTTTTTTCATTTATGACAACACATGATGTACATGATTATAGGAAACCTCAAAAATAAAGATACTTAGTGCTTGGTAATAAGAAAATTGTCTAAGTATAGAATTTGGTATACAACAATATATTGTTTTGTTTATAACGTGTTTTTGAAATCATATTATGACTAGAAAAGTTATATAGAGATAGTATACATGTTGGTTATGATGTGTATAACCTCAAAAGTCAATATAGACTATACAGAACAAAGATACCCATGTTTGAAGTGAAACCAAACACCAAAATTGAAGGAAAATAATTATTTTGTTTACAAAAGAATTACTTGTCCAATTAGGGTTGACATCCTAGATGTTCACTCTAAGTTGGAAAAGTGGATTGTGTTCTTAGCCAACCCAACAAAAATTTGTGCAAAGGCATGGTATTTATGCAAAGGACATTTTGTGATGAAGGATGTAAGTTGTGCAGATATTGTGATGTGCAAACTTACTGTGAAAGCGATATATGCAAAGTTTTGAATAAGCTATTTTATGATCCAAGATTGAGCTAAAGATCAGAGATCAATCAAGGAAGAAGATACAATACTTGTATTCTAGAAGTCTAATTACTTGTTTGGGAAGTGAGCTCTTCTTGTAATTGGAAGTAAATGTTTGGGTAGTGGGCTCATCTTGCATCTACTATACTACAACTCCTAACACGGTTGGAATCTCCTAACAGGGATTCAAAGTCTCCTAACAAGGACTCCTTATATTGAATTTTCTCATTGTTTCTTAATAGTGTCCATCCTCTAACAAGGAACTTATATATTAGTATATTATCTAGTGGGTATCATCCCCACTAGGGTTTTCCCTTGGCCAAGGTTTCCCTAGTTAACAAAATACTATTATTGTTCAGCATTATTTTATTGCTTTGTTATGCATGGTTTAAAGTAAGAAGTAATATCCAGTTGGCAACTAAAGTTTGTAGATTACTGATTCACCCCCACCCCCTCTCAATAATCTCAATTTCTAACAAGGAGATGTGTCCTAAGGCATAAGAAGAGGAGGCTAAGATGTCCAAGGTACCTTATGCTTTAGCTATAGGAAGCTTGATGTATGTTATAATATGTACAAGGCTAGATATTGCATATATAGTGGGAGTCATTAGCAGGTATATGAGTCATCTAAGGCTTGAGAATTGGAATGCAATAAAATGGATTCTTAGATATTCAAGAGGGAAATTTAGTAAGTGTCTAAATTTTGGGGGCTCTACTACTAATTTATAGGGATATGTTGACTCAAAATTGGCAGGAGATATTGATACCAAGAAAAGTACTAAAAATTATGCATTTACTGTTGGCAGGGTACTAGTGAGTTGGGTTTCTAGGTTACAGAAGGTGAACACTTTACCCACTATAGAAGAAGAGATGTTGCTGCTATAGAGTCAACCAAGGAGATTATATATGGCTTCAATTTTCTTGAAAGAACTGGGACACCCTTAGAAGGATAATTATTTTTTTACAGATAGTTAAAGTATCATTCATCTTGTGAATAATTCCGCTCTACATTCAAAGACAAAACACATACAGTTGTAGTACCATTTCATTCGATCATTTTTGGATGATGGATAGTTAAAAATGGACAAGATACATGGAGATGACAATCCAATAGATATGTTTACCAAGGTAGTGACAAGGGAGAAGTTGAACTCCTCTTCAACTTTGGTTGGTCTTCTAGACTAAACATAATAAAAGAACAATTGAGTCTAGGGTGGTTTGATCTAGTGGGAACCCCATGTGGTAGCGACATTTCTACAGGACCAGTCTCCAAGTGGGAGATCATTGTTTAATGTGGAGCCTGATCAAACCCCAAGTGGGAGATTGTTAGTTTGTGGTGATTGATCAGGTTAGTACTATACATACTTCATAATTCTTTGGGCCGACATGTTGTAATTAATTATAAACCTAAAGTGGCAAAAATACTTGTATAAAAGGGCTTAGGGTTAGGTATCTTTCATGATGTGTGATGCAAAAATTGCTTCTTATAGTGATATTGAGTTGTAAGGGATTATAGATTGTAATCAGGTTGTAATCACTGGATTGTAATAATATTGGACATGTTGTTTGGTGGATGTAGCCCAGGGATTGGGTGAACCACGTTAAATCTTGGTGTCTTGTATTCTTTTCTATGTGATTTATTATTTCCTGATATTGTTTATATTTGCATGTAGTTGTTATTTCTATCGGTGATTTAATCCTAACATTTAGAATGAGATCCAACACCTTGTTGTATAGATTTTGAAGAGAATTATACAGTTTCAAAATATAAACATTCACCTTATAAAGCTCATGAGAATATTCATTCCTTGTCTTGTTTTAACAATTAGGGCTTCATTATGAAAGTGGGCATTGCTAAGGCCTATGATAGAGTGGATTGGTCTTTCCTTTATAATATTTTTCTTGCTTTTGGTTTTGATCATAAGGTTGTGGGTCTGATCTGTCAGTTGGTTTCTACTATCTCTATTGCTATCTTTGTTAATGGTAGCTCCTCTCCTTTCTTTTTTACTTCTCAAGGGCTGAGACAAGGTTATCCTTTATCCCCCATCCTTTTTGTTATTATGGTTGATTGCTCGGGGAGATTTATTGGGGACTTGGTCCAAAGAGGTTTGCCTAAGGGCTTACAACCATCTTCCCATCCATTAATTTGTTCTCATGGACATTTTGTTGATGATACCATCTTCATGGGTAAGGCTGAAGTGAAGGAAGCCAGGATTTTAAAGCAAGCTATTAACCTATATTCTATCGCTTCCAGACAAAGGGTTAACATGAGTAAAAGTGATGTGTTCTTCATTAAAACCCCTATCCATAGACAATTTAAGATTGCTAAAATCGTAGGATGTTCTATAGGATCTCTCCCATCCTCTTACTTGGGGCTTCCCCCTAGGCTTGAATGTCCCTGATGCTTTCTGGGAAGATCTTATTAACAAATTTAGCAAAAAGTTCACGAAATGGAAAGGAATTCTTTTAAGATAGGCTGGTAAGTTAACTTTTCTCAAAGCTTGTCTCCAAAGCATTCCTACTTATGCTCTAAGTCTTTTCAGAATTCCTTTTAAATTTGCTAAGTCAATTGATAAAATTCAAAGAAACTTCCTATGGACTAGATTTAAGGAAAAAAGGAGGATGCCTTTAATTTCTTGGGATCAGGTATGTAAACATCACAGTGAAGAGGGATTGGGAATTCAAAAAATCAAAAGTTTGAATAAAGTCCTTTTAGCCAAACAGGGGTGGAGAGCTTACCATGACAACAAAGAGTGGAGTACCATTTGGAAACATAAGTATCTCTTCAATGTTTATTCCCTTCCAGATTACCTCGACTCTCCTGATGTTATTCACTCTTCCTCCATATGGGGAGCTATTCAGGGGACCAAGAAAACTTTAGAAAAAGGCTATTCCTAGAAAGTTGGTAATGGACTTAAAGTGAAATTTTGGGAGGATACTTGGCTTATGGACCATCCTTTGATTGAAGATTTTCATGACAAGGCCTTAATTGATCGATGCAAGTAGAGATTTGGCCTTCTTGTTAGTCATTACAGGCAGAATGATTCATGGGTGAATTTAACTGATGTTGATCAAGGCTTCAGTAATATCCAATTATCCCTAAATGTTGTCTCTCTTTATCCTTATCTAGAGGATGAGATAATCTAGTATGTTGATCCTAGTGGTAAATTTAAAGTCTCTTCTATCTTTGCTTCTAAGGATAAGAGTAATCAACCTCTTTGGTCACAAGCTTGGATTAAGGGTCTCATATCCAAAATTAACATTTTCTTTTGGACTCTTCTCCAAAAAAAAATTTTGGCCCTTGACAACTTGCAAAAAAGAGGTATAAATTTGGTAAATAGGTGTTCTTTATGCAGAAAGGGACTTGAAGATAGAGATCATATTTTTTTGAGATGCTCTTATACCTAGGAAGTTTGGACTGAGATTTTGAATTTTTGGGGTATGACATGGGTCCATCAAAACAATGTGGATCTTTCTTTCAAGAGTTGGACATGCCCCTCAAAGGATCCCGATGCTCAATTTCTTTGGAAACTAACCCTCCCCCACCTTTGGTGGGGCATATGGAAAGAAAGAAATAATAGGATATTTAGAAATAAAGATCTTCCAGAATGGGTACTTGGTCAGAATATCATCAGAGCCTTCGAGGAGAATTTTAAATCCTAGAGGGAGCCTGCTCAAACCTTCCAACTTGATTACCCTTTAAGATCTCAAGGATCTAAGTTGAAAATTGATAATCCTAGATCCATTATAAAGTGGCTTGTTCCTCCTAATGGATGGATCAAAGGGAATTTTGATGGAGCAGCTAAGGGTGACCCGAGAAGAGCAGGATGTGGAGGTGTTCTTAGAGATCATATGGGAAATGTTATTGATGCTATCGCTATCCCTATTGGTCACTCGAATAGCCATATTGTTGAAGCTACTGCTGCCCTTTATACTACTATTTTAGTTGTTGAATTGGGGTACTCTAAATTATGGTTGGAAGGTGATTCTCTGAATATTATAAATATCCTTAATAATAAAAATTCTATCTCTTGGTCTATAGAGGCAACAGTTATGAAAATCAAAACATTATTTCAAAATTTTGAAAAGGTGGTCATTTCCCATACTTATAGAGAAGCCAACAGGATCGCTGATTGGATAGCAAATCACGTAGTTCAAATGGGGCAAAAGATGAGGTGGCTCGATGAATTAAAAAAACATGTGGATCTTAAAGTGATTATTAATTATGATGTTATTCATTCCAAAGTGGGAAAGATTTTCTTGGATTAGAAATTTAATGATTTGTGGGAGTGGCCTTATGACTGTTAGATTACCATCCCCAAGGAGGTACATTCATGTGAAGGTTATGTGTTCTTTGCACGTATCATCAAAAAGGCATCCTTGATATCGTGTCACAAAAAACTAGTCTTACTTCAACCTCTCTGCTATTGGTACTTGGGTGTCTTTGGTTTTTTGTTCGCTCTATAAAATGGGGGGTGAATTGAGGAAGCAGGAACCCAAAAAATGTGATGATTGGAAGGCTAGGTAGGATATTTAGAAGATTCTCTAGAAAGGGAAGGTGGTTAGCTACCTGGAGTGGTTGCATGGATTCAAACCCCATGTCACCACTGCCTTCTTCAAAAATTGGGTGGACGACAAAGTTACTTTACATGGAGTCTCTATAAAGCTTACTGAGGAATTCATTGTCGAGGTCACTGGTCTCCCCATGAAAGGTATCAAATTTTTGAAGCAGACCAATATTTCCAATGCGGCCTACCAAAAACTCCCAAAGACGGATGAAGAGGAGATGCAATTGGAGAAGAATGGAGACTTCTTTGATGTGCAACAGATTAAAGGTATTTGGCGTGATGTGCTTGGTTGTATTCATGAGTATTCTATCCTTGATGGAAGGAATAAAAGGGTGCACAAATTCCATTTTTTCTTTCTTAACCATTTTAGGTACAAGGACATAATTTCCTTCCCTTTCTATTTGCAGTTTTCTTTGCTCCAAAGTTTGAATGCCCATTGAAAGAAACAGTCTCAACCCATCTTACATGAAGGTCTAATTTTTCTCATTGAGGGTTTTTGTAAAAATAAATTGATTGCTTCATCTACTTCCACTGGAAAGCATAAGAATCCTAAACCCTTAAAAGGTAAAACTGATGAGAATGTTAAAGAGAAAGTTAAGGCTAAACTGAAACCCTCTAGCTCTCAACGACAAATTGTGGAAGATGATACAGAGGTGGAGAGTAATGAAGGCTCAGGTGAGGATGTCGTTGAGGAAGAGGAAGGGACAGATGCTAGGGAGTTTAGCTCTAACCTAGATGGTTATCCAGATATGAAAGACAAAAATGAGGAAGGGAGAGAGGAAGATACTACTAAGGATAACTCAGAACAGAGAAAGTCTGATAATGAGGATACTCATATTGTGTTTGGGGGAGGTGATAAAGAGAAATAAAATTTAATTGATGATCCATCCATTTTGAGTGAGGAGGAAAACATGAGGATAGCTTCCACTCCTGTAAAGGAGACTGAGGGACAAGATAAGGAGGTCCTGAGCCATCATATTCCTATGAAGCCTGGTGAGGAGGAGCCGTTGGATGGGGAGGTACAAATTGATAAAGTTGGCCCCTTACCACACACCATTGTTGATGATGCAGGTGACTCCTTAGTGAGGGAAACCAAACTTTCCTTCCTTAACTCTGCCAAACAAAAAGGTGACTCTTTCCTTCAGGTCAAATCCTGAATTTATAATGAAATAATGGGGCTGAAGAAGAAAGTGGATACCTTGCAACATAACCAAGAGGTTGACTGGGCTATTATTCAACACATGGAGGTGCAAATGGGAGATATCCCAAAAAAACTAAAGGATTATGAGTAGAATCTTAGAATGCTCATCAAGGAAAGTGGAACAAAAATGGAGCAAGTAACCTCAAGCATCTGTACAGCTGTGGCGACATTGGGCAAAAGAGAAAATGAAGGAACCATATCTTCAGAGGGCCCTAGCAAGAGGACAATATAGAGTTCGAGGAAGAAAGCTTTGATTGTTGCTGCTTCTTCGGCTGCTAACTCCATCCAAGACATGGCTAAGATTGGTAAGGAGGCAGTTAAAATGATTACAGAATTGCAATAGTTTCCTAGGTCTTCTTTTCTGGTTGGGTTCCTGTTCAGGTCCTGTTTCCTAGTTGTTACTTATGGTTCCTGTGTTTGGTCCTATTTTCTGGCTTTTACTTTTTAAACTGTATTGATGGTTCCAGGTCCTTGTAAAACTTGGGTACTTTATTTGGACTTTGTTAGTGGTTTTAGGTCCCTGTAAAACCTGATTTTGGTATTGCTTCTAGTAGGTATAAGGACTCTTTCCTGATGGATGACTTATTTTTTCCTTTTTTAAGGATGTGAAAGGGTTTCGGGGTCCCTTCAAAACTCATTTTTACCGTAATCTAAAACATTCACCTTATAAGGTCATTTTTATAATAATACTAACATTTCATGTACAAAAATCTCTCTTATCTAAGCATCCATTTTTAAACACTTAATCACATTTCTAATGATCTATTATACTTGTATGCACCCTAAAATGGTCGCCTAGACTATGGGCCCCCATTATTCAATTTATCAATTTATCAAATTTCTTGAATCAATGGTTTGCAATATTTTATTAAATCAATTTAAATCAATTTCCTTGATCAAATTCGATTATTTCATTTCTAATGTTGATCATTTTATCCTAAGTCTTATTTAATTAAACAAAAATCCC
Source organism: Cupressus sempervirens (assembly GCA_028749045.1). Taxonomy (NCBI): domain Eukaryota; kingdom Viridiplantae; phylum Streptophyta; class Pinopsida; order Cupressales; family Cupressaceae; genus Cupressus; species Cupressus sempervirens. Next base: position 694,313,724 of record CM053784.1, read on the forward strand.
CCTTTTTAATTAAATAAAATAAGTCCTCATTTAATTAAAAGAAAACTTCTCTTTTAATTAAATAATTCATCCACATTTAATTAATTAAGAGAAAAACCCCTCTTTTAATTTAATTAAATATTTCCTATTTAATTAAAAGAACTTGCTCCCTTTTAATTAAATAAATTAAACCCACTTGAAAAATGATATAAATTAAATAAAGAATAAATAAATATTTTATTTATTTTCTCTACACTTAAATGCACATATTTCTAAGTGGGACTTATCTTTCCACTTTCTTCTCAACCACTCCTCTTTTCTCATTGGTGGAATTTTGTCTCACATGGATCAAACTCTATTATCCCATATTAGTTGTGGGAAGCCTCTCACCTCCATATTTTTCTTTATAAGGGAGAGCCCTCTCCTCATTTTGGACAACCACAAATCAACCACAAATGAACCACAAATCAACCAAAAATCATCCACAATTACGTTATTGTTATGCTACAGGTTTGGAGAGCAGTTTTTGAAGAAGGAGTTTGAGCATCAAAGCAATTTGTGGAGAACTTCTATCTTCTTGTCTTATTCTCTCATGTGTCCATGGCTTCTATCATGAGGTTTCATCCTTGCATTTGCATATTATCTTAGAGTCATATTTATTTTCATAGATTAGTATTGCATTGTTATTAGATTTCTCTTCTTGCATTGATTTGCATTGTTATCATTTAGGTTAGTTTGCATTTTTATTTGCATGCATTTTTTTTATCATTGAATCTCTTGTTTCATGGTGTACTTGCATGGGCACAAACTAGGTCAAGCTGAGGGCCTCCATTACAAACCCTTGCACTCCATGAATAGAGAGCTATGAGTCGCCATTCAAGACCTCATTTTTGAGTAACCTTGGATATAATGACTCATAGAAGTGTGCTCATATTTTAGGCATACATTTTTGGCACCCACCATGGGGCAACCCACCTTTGCTTACTAGTTTTTGTGGAGATCTGTTTGTAGACTCAAAGAAACCCTAGATTTGAAAGATTTGATCATATTGTTTAAAGGGATAGGTATTTTGATCTGAAATTTTTTTTTCAGGGTGGAAATGTATCCAAAAATATTTGACAAAATTTTCAGATTTTTTCAAAACATTTCCGATTTTTTATGATTTTTCCTTGATTTTTCATAAAAAATCATTTTTGGGCGTAAATCAGCACATTTTTTGAAAAAAATTACAGTTTTGGAAATCTCTTTGAATTTTAAATAGAGTTGGTTCTTCGTGTTTCAATTTTAGAGGTCATATTATGGGTCAATAATTCAATTTGCAAAAATAGGTCTGTTTTGACAAAATGACTCCCTAGGTCACAAATTAAAAGATCTTTTCAAAATGTTTGCATTTTTGGAAAGCTCTCTGATTTTTGATTGGGGTTAATTTTTTGTATTTTGAATTTTGGATCCGAATTCATATCATGTAGATCCAATCTTTATGACTAAGTCAAAAATCAATTGAAAAAAAAGGCATTGAATGAATAGTTTGCATTTCATTTTTACAATGAATCAATGCATAATGTGGGCTTTCATTTGGGTTACTTTCTAATTATCATCACTCTTAAAAATTATATTTTCAGATCTAACCTTGGTTTTGCATGAGTTGACATATATTGCATATCTTGTGTTTGCTTGTTTTGTTTGTTGCTTTGTTCGTTGCGAGCGAGCGTTCAAGCGTAAGCAAGAGGTACAACAAAGAAAAGACACATTGCAAAGATTACCAGGTATTTTGTTTGATCTCTAAAACATTTAAATTTGAGATTAAAATTAAACCTCTCATGTTTTTGGCTTGAGTGTTTTACATGCTTTCATAAAACACATTTCAATTGATGCTCTTAATGGGAAATGAATGAACATAGATTTGCTTTCATACAAGTTTGTGTAAGTGAATGCTTGTGTTTAAACCTTAAGTAATTTTTGGTTCCAATATCAAATATCTCATTAAGTGATTGAGGGCATGGATTCATTCCTTGTTTACATAGGGAGTTGAATGCACCACTTTGTGGACTCACTCTATGTTTACTTGGAAATTTAAATATTCCATTATTCAGCCCCTTTTTCATTTGTGAGTAGTATTGATTAGCAGTCTTAGATTACTTGTGATTGATCTAGATTGCTATCTTGGGTTATTAGACTCACTAATCCGTCGACCCCTCATTTCTGCCCTGTGGTTGCAAGATCTGTGCCACATTAAGGGGGAGGGGTCTACAGGAAAGAAGCATTAATTGCTCCACTAGGCAACCCTTTTGTGCTTTTTGGAACTCACTTGTTTTCTAAGGTGTGGACTCACTTTGAGCTGGTGTGAAGAGTTAAATGTTTTACTTTTGGACTCACTTTGAGTTGGTGTGAAGAGTTAAATGTTCCACTTTTGGACTTGCTTCACATTCTCTTGAAGGGTTAAATGTTCCACTTTTGGACTCGCTTCACATTATCTTAAAGGGTTAAATGTTCCACTTTTGGACTCAATTCACATTTACTTGAAGAGTTAAGTGTTCCACCTTTAGTGCTCTAAATAATTTTGATAGCGAATTACTTAGTTTTTATTTCTAAGAGGCCTGCTTGGGGATTTCATCACCCCTTGGGACGACCTCAACTCTTGTGTTCCGGCAGAGTATAAATATCGGGAGGTGAATCCAAAGACACCTCTCTTGGGAATTGAGTTTGATATCACTCTTGGCTAAGCTTCAAAGAACTTTATACCTTTGAGAAGTGAAGGAGGAGATTTGGGTTACCGTCTCCCCCCGGCTGTGTGATTTTAGATTCTTCTCATCTATGAATTTGGGCCTCACGTACCTTGCGTATATCGAGGACTCCTTTTAGAAAGCCACGTATATCCTTGTAGACAACTTGATAAGGTGTTGTTGTGTTCTAAGTGCCTACTAAAACATTGTCAAGAACATACACAAGTAGAACCTTTAAGGAGTAGAAATACTAAGTCACTATACTTGTTCATACGCAAGGTTTCTTTACCCCTTGCTCATTGTTTGAAGACTGTTTGCTTGAAATCCTTGATTGCTATCTTGTGTGCTTGGTTCATGATAGAGAATCTATTGATACATCTAGTTGGATATTTAAAATGAACAAAATTTGAGTTCTCGAGCCGAGACTTTACGATCAAATAACTTTGTTATCCCATTATTTCTAATCTCCCTAGGTTGATCCTATTTGGATTAGGTTACTTACCCCATTGTTATAAGTCTTTTTGCACCTTAAGTCATTGTGCTTTGACCTCTTGAATTAGTAGTCATTGATTTCACAAGAGACCTTGTTTGGAGTTGGTGAGTTAAAAACCATCCTTGTTGAGAAAGATATACACTTGGATCCTTTGATATTACACTTGGAGAGTCTTAGTAATCTCTTGTCCATTCACTTTCATAAAAAAAAAACAATTTTAATTATTTATAATTTGGGTAAATCATCCTCCTGGTCCATATGTGCTAGGGTATTCACCCAAAGTTGTGGGCACCTCTGTGGCAATGTTGGTTTATGCCTATTGCAAAATTCTATCTTATCACATCTCTTTTGGACAAGTTATTGCTTTTACTATCCTAGTTTGGTACCAACGTTTCTCAAGGTTATCTTATCAACGTTTCTCAAGGTTATCTTATCAACTAGTACCTTTTCTTTCATGTTGATTACAAGTGCTATTACATGTTGCTCAACATTCAAATGATCTCAAATGGTATCAAATTTTCCAAAATGACTCTTGGTTTTCTTTCTTCTTCATCTTTCATGTCTTTCTAGTCTTCCATTTCCATTCTTTCTTTTCTTCATGTCTTTTTGATTCTTTTCCTCCTATTATCATATAGTCTACCTTCTTCTATTCATCCTTTCTCTTCTTCTATGCTTGATTCTTCTTCTTCTAGAACATTGGATCTTGGATATCTTTTTAGGGATCCTCATTTGAGCTTAGATGAAATCCACCTCCTTCTTGAATTTGAAAAGTGTTGTCGCTCCAATGGATACATGGATGCTAATGTTGCAACAAAAATGATTAAAAAAATGGATAAATCAGACAACTTTGCTAGGATCATGTACAAGATCAAATCACAATATCCTTCTTCCAAATATTTTCCATCTTCCGAGTCTTATCATGATTCTTCTAAATATCATACAGATTCTTCATCCTCCAATTCTTATCAAGATTCTTCTAAATATCGTTCAAATTCTTCATCTTCCAAGTCTTATCATGATTCTTCTAAATATCCTTCACATTCTTCATCTTCTAAGTCTTATCATGATTCTTCTAAATATCATTCAAATTCTTCATCTTCTAAGTCTTATGATGATTCTTCTAACTATCATTCACATTCTTCATATTCCAAGTCTTATCATGATTCTTCTAAATATCATTCACATTCTTCATCTTCTAAATCTTACCATGACTCTTCTAGATATCATCCATCTAGGTCTTCACCTACTTCTTCTTCATGATATCATTCTTCTTCTACTTCTACCAAGAGTCTTGTTCCTCTTATTGAGATAGATCGTAATGAACAACATGAAAAGTCTTGTGATACGCTTATCTATAATTCCTCTAGTGACAATGATTATGATGATGATGACTATTATGCTCCTACACATCTTAAAAGTCCTTCCAGTCCTATGTTGATGCTTAAAGGGGATGAGTCACCGAAAGATACTGATGGTAATCCACATGAATCAAATTTTGAAAACAACATCGATAAATTTTGTGAACAATACCTAAATGATAAATCTGAATTTTTTGAGGAAGAGAAAGATTTTTTTTGTGCTGAAATACAACATCAATGGGATAAGAGTTCCTCTTCTAAGAACCCTCATGTTGAAAATAAACATTACACTCTTGAGCAAGATCATGTTAATGTTGAATCTTTATCTTCTGATGCTCTCCTTTCATCTTCTATTTCCTCCACTACCCATACATTTACATCCCCTAAAGATTCTAAGTCTCTCAAATCTTCTACCAATCCTTCATCGAACAAAGATTCTAATGCTTTTCATGTGGTTCCCTATAGTTATCCTCAAAGTCTACCTCTTAAAGAAACTCACGCTAACCTTCACTTGGCTGCAAATACCTTTGACAATGCTAAACCTAAAGAGCCTAAGCCTTCCTGCGCTATAATGCCTACTTTAGCTAGTCTTTCATCATCTATTCCAAAGTCTTCCCTACAATTCCAACGTGCTTCCTTCTCCTTAGGAGTGGCTTCATGTCAAGAGGACTCTAAAAATGATAAAGAAAAAAATATAAAGAAAGATCAAGATCAAGAACCCTCCTTGTCATCCAATTATTTTCACGATGTCTCTGATATGTTTCATGGTTCTTTTGATCCTTGACGCCCTTTCGCATTCAGTCCACCATGTCTTAAGTCTTCTCTTAAGAAAGATCAAGATACTGCTTGCACCACTGAGCTTATTGACAATAAAAATGACCTTAATACAATTGTGTCTTCCAAAGATGATACTTCCATTAAGGTTATTAAAAATAGTGTTGATACTTCCAATGTTGAGCCTATTGAAAATCAAGAGAAAAACCCTACACTTATGCTATCCAAATATCCTTGTCAAGATCAAAGTCTTCCATCTTCTTGTTCTATCACACCATATTCCCTTCCACTTTCTACTCTTCCTAAGTCTTCTCAAGCTTTAAGTAATCCTATCAAAGAAGTTTCTCCTATTAAAGATGTTCATGTTCCTATTGAAAATCTTGGTGCTCACTCTAAAGATGCTGATGTCCTTGACTGTCATATAGATATTGATGAGCTTATTGATTACCCTTTTGCATCTTCCACATCCATCCTTGGACCTCCCCCACCAATACTAAATGCTTCATATCTTCCTTCCATCTTGGGTCCTTATGTCCCTTCACTTTCTCCTCCCAATTCTCCTAGTTCTTCATCCATTTTGGGTCCTTATGTCTCTCCCTCTCCTATCTTTCCTCAAGATCGACGTAGATGCATATCCTTGAATCCTTTTCATCCACCCACTCACCTAAACCAGTCATATCATTATTCTTCTTCCACAAGTCCCAATTCTTTTGGAAGTAACTTGAATGTTCAATACAAGAAAAAGAAGCAATTCAAGAATCCATATAAAAAACACCACCATGTCTCCTCTAATCGACATGGGGGCATAAAGTCAAAAGAGATATCTAAGAAAAAAATTATAAGACAAGTATGGGTTCCAAAATCCATCATTGAAGATATTATCTCTACATCATCAAAAAGAAATGAAAAAAGGCCTATGGCTATATGGATTCCAAAGTCTCTCTTGAGAGAGTCTAATATTGAACAACAATTGAAGTTGACATTCAAGCTTCCAAAGAACTCCACTTCATCTTCTTCCAAAAAAATTCTTCCATTCCATGTGCCTAAACCAAAACCTCTTCGATTCACTCAATATATTCCTTCATTCACTTTTTCTCCATCCTCTCACCATCCTTCAAGGTGTGTGTTGACATTGATCGTGCCTTCATTTCCTTCTTCCAATCTCACTTTATTTGCATAAAGCCATATCCTCCATTTTTTGTCTTCCATCTTCCTTTCCCTATCAACATCTTTGAGCATATCATTTCAACTCCTTTGCATGTCATGGTTTAAAATTTCAAGGAGCATTATCTAAAAAGCTTGACTTCCAAAAAAAATAAAAAAATAAAAATAAAAAATTGAAAAAATTGAAAAAAATTGACAAAAAAAAAGAAAAGAAAAAAATTTGAAAATGTGCCTTGGTGAAAACCTGATAATTAGGTACCTTGGTAGCAAAACTAAAGAGAAATAAATTTTTCCTATGGTGAAAACCACTCCCTTGTGGCACCTTGGATAAGTACCATGATGAAAACCTAACAATCAGGCATCATGCATAGTTCTTCTACATATTTCATCCATTTCGTCTTCTCTCTTTGATCTTGACAATGTTGACCTATACACAAACATTTGGCTATCTTGTGAGCTATCTTATGATGATCTTGTTTTCATTCCTGTCATGTTTAGCCTTCATATCTATTTTCCTCCATTCATTCTAGTCTTTCACTATCCTTTTCCCATTTACCCTTTTGGTCTTGATCTAATAAAAAAGAGTAAAATATGATGCTATGAAGCCTCTTGACATATCTACTCCTTTGGGTTACATCTTTCCCACTTTTACATTATGCCTTCTTGAATTATCCTATACTGGCCTTTCATTCTTGTCCAAATGTTCTTTACATGACAATTTTTCCCTAGCTTGGGTACTCTTGAGGAGTCACTCCTTGAAGATCACTTTCACTTGCTTCATACACTCCTTCCTTATCCATCATATTTATCAGCTTGTTGCTCCATCATGTCCTCTACCTTGCTAAACATTGGGACTGCACGATGTTATCATGCTTGAGAGTTTGGTCCTTGTTTTTGTTTGGGGGCATTGTATATTATTTGTACATATTTATTGATTGTGAAAAAATCCAAAAATGTGATATATTTTAAAAATTCAAAAAAAAAATGATATATTTCAAAAATCCAAAAAATGATATATTGCGAAAATTCTAAAAATTGAAAAATGTCCTGAAAAAATGATCTTCTTAGTGACAACCTAGCAATAGGCACTTTGATGTATCTCCAAAAAAAATATATATTCCAAAAATTCAAAAAAAAAAGAAAAAAGAAAAAAAAAAAGAAAAATTGCCTTGGTGAAAACCTGGAAACAGGCACCATGGTAGCAAAAATACAAAAAAAATTTATAAAAAGTCCTGAAAAAAAAACAAAAAAAAATCCAAGTGGTGAAAACCTGGAAACGGGCGCTACTTGAAGCATTTGCACCCCTATTTCTTAGCGCATATCCTTGACACTTAGCCTTTCTCCATCACGCCTTATCCTTGTTGCCTTTGTTTGGAATTGGTTTTTGTCTAGGGGGCATAACTATGTTAGCTTTGGTCTCTTGGAAGTGTTAGTCTTTAGGACACCTCGCAAATGGTGTTTTTCAATACCACCCCAATTGTATTTTTCAATACAATCGTTGACATCGAGTGTTTTTCAATACTTATTGGTTTAGTTTTACCCAGTATCATCATGTGATCTTCCCTTCCTGCAAGCATTTGATCCTTATCCTCAGAACTTAGTATCAGTTAACACGCTTAAATTTTAAATGCAACACTTAATGCTTGACTTATGTCATGACTTTCTCTTTGTGTGCTGACTATTATTGATTTTTGTTGAGTGTCCTTGTCTAATAAGTCTCTCCATGATGCACCGCTAGAGGACTTGGGGCATGGGACATTTTTTTTTTTTTTTTTTTGCTTGTGGGTGTGGTCTTGAAACTCTAGAGTGTCTCTTGTTGTCCCCTTGAAACACTTAGGATATTTGAGGCATCATCCTTGATTGTTTTTGCATAATCGTTCTTATGGTCATCTTGGCATCTATGCCTTGATGTGATTATGGTTTTGCTACATTAAATTGGGTAAGGCATGGTTTTGCTACATTAAATTGGGTAAGCTAACATCGAAGTCATCTTGACCTTTATGTCTTTGATGCTTATGTTAGAATCTTTCCACATTCCAATCTGATATCAATTGCATTCATATCTTCATAGTTGCACTTGTGACTAGTGATGATTGTGTGATTTTTTGATGTTCATTAATAATGGCCCAATGATGAAAATAAGTTCTTTTACATTCTCTAATGAATGATGAACACAAAATCCTATGTTACAATTGCTCTTTTGCAAGTACACCTTTGCATTTTCATGTAGCTTGCATTATTAGACTTCATGTTAGTTTGCATTTTTAGGTTGCATTATGAGTTTGAGAGGGTTTTCCTTTCATCCTTCTTGTGGACTTTTAATCAACTGTGGCCACATTTTGATCTTTATTTCCTTATCTTCTTTCGTGATCTCAATCGAAATTTCTATCTTAAACAGTTGATTGATTTTGGGGCATTTTCTTTTCTTCTTTCTATTTCTTTCTATATCTTTCAAACTTCTATCTTCCATTTTCTTTTTCCCCACTTCTTTTCTTCTAAATCACCTTTGGGGCATAATATTTCATGCTTGATCTACCTTGGTTCTATGATTCTTATATCTTTCATCTTACATCAAGAACCTTATCTTTTGTTCGATTTGATCAAATTTATCAATTTGTTGTTTCTCCTCTATCTCATTTCGATTTCGATCACGAGGGGGCAGTAATTATCAACTTCAATCCTTGATTCAGTTTTATCAATTTTATCCTTGACTTTTTCAAGTCAAAATTTGTTTGTATTCTTTGTCCTGATGTGTTCCCAATTTGACCACACATCTGGGTTGTTTTGTGATCCCAAATCGACCTCACACTTCAATTTTTTTCTTTGACTACATGTGTTCCCAAATCGATCACACATTAGTCAAAGAGGGGCAAATGTATGCACCATAAAATGGTCGCCTAGACTATGGGCCCCCATTATTTAATTTATCAATTTATCAAATTTCTTGAATCAATGGTTTGCAATATTTTATTAAATCAATTTAAATCAATTTCCTTGATCAAATTCTATTATTTCATTTCTAATGTTGATCATTTTATCCTAAGTCTTATTTAATTAAACAAAAATCCCCCTTTTAATTAAATAAAATGAGTCCTCATTTAATTAAAAGAAAACCTCTCTTTTAATTAAATAATTCATCCACATTTAATTAATTAAGAGAAAAACCCCTCTTTTAATTTAATTAAATATTTTCTATTTAATTAAAAGAACTTGCTCCCTTTTAATTAAATAAATTAAACCCACTTGGAAAAAGATACAAATTAAATAAAGATTAAATAAATATTTTATTTATTTTCTCTACACTTAAATGCACATATTTCTAAGTGGGACTTATCTTTCCATTTTCTTCTCAACCACTCCTCTTTTCTCATTGGTGGAATTTTGTCTCACATGGATCAAATTCTATTATCCCATATTAGTTGTGGGAAGCCTCTCACCTCCATATTTTTCTTTATAAGGGAGAGCCCTCTCCTCATTTTGGACAACCACAAATCATCCACAATTACGCTATTGTTATGCTACAAGTTTGGAGAGCAGTTTTTGAAGAAGGAGTTTGAGCATCAAAGCTTTTTGTGGAGAACTTCTATTTTCTTGTCTTATTCTCTCATGCGTCCATGGCTTCTATCATGAGGTTTCATCCTTGCATTTGCATATTATCTTAGAGTCATATTTATTTTCATAGATTAGTATTGCATTGTTATTAGATTTCTCTTCTTGCATTGATTTGCATTGTTATCATTTAGGCTAGTTTGCATTTTTATTTGCATGCATATTTTGTTATCATTGAATCTCTTGTTTCATGGTGTACTTGCATGGGCACAAACTAGGTCAAGCTGAGGGCCTCCATTACAAACCCTTGTACTCCATGAATAAAGAGCTATGAGTCGCCATTCAAGACCTCATTTTTGAGTAACCTTGGATATAATGACTCATAGAAGTGTGCTCACATTTTAGGCATACAATACTAAGTTGTCTTGAAGTAATTATTTATCAATATGGAACAACATTAGTGGAATATTTTTTGATAATAACTCATCCAAGTTACAAAAATATCTAAAATTTCATCATAAACAAACTTTGATCACACCAAAATTATTTCATATACTTGAGGTGATGACCAACATTACTTGAGTGAAAGCTAAAAGTGTATTACTCCTCAAAAGAGTTTAGAGAGAACATCATAGTTAAAAATAAGAATTCAAACCATCGCTAGATTTATCAAGACTAATTGAGCTCATTGATATGAACCAAAGTCATTGATGACTGGGCTGAGCACTCCAAGGAGTTTGGAGTTCTTCCCAACACACCATAAAAGTATTTGAAAGAACTCAAAAACTAGCAAAGCATTCAAAATTTTATATTTGGAATATTACTAAGAAGACAACAATTGAATTGATGTTCAAGAAACTCTTAAAGACATTGTTTGAAGACTACAATCCTTATAAAATTGGTTATCATCACAAGTTTTTAAATTGAATTATATCCTTTGAAGATGATGGATAAAGTTCTCTTTTCTTTGCAAAAGTTAAGCAAGCCACTATTAAATTTTACCAGATCATGAATTAAGAACCCTAGAGTATAGGATCATAGAAAATAAGATTCTTTGTAAGTAACTATATTCCTAAGAACTTAAGCTTAGCTTACAAAATATGAGAATTATCTCAATAATTATATGAAAGCACTCTAATAATAAAAAATACATGGTAAAGGTTAATTAGTAAAATAATATAATAATTGAATTTGGGGCCCTAAGTTCTCTTCAAACATATCAACAATCATGTTCTAATCAATACATCTCATATCTTACTCCTTTTCTCTTCTACATTCTGTCAAACAAGTTATCCTTCATCACTCTTTATTTATGTTAGAATCCCTATTACAAAAAGCCAAACAAATCTATCTCCCACATAAAATTCCATTTCTCAAAAAGTGTAATTATCATTTTCCATTTTGTTTATGCCAACTTTCTTTCCTTAAAATTTTTAATTAGTTTCTCACATCCAAATCTCGAGTCACCGTTAAGGGATCTACACTTTACTATCAAAATTGACAATCTTTAGTCATTTGGTGGGTATTCAAATATAACACTAAAGTCGAAGAGAAGAGATTTCCACAATCTATTTTAGTCATATGCACGAGTTCATGGAGTTGATTGTGTTGAATGCTTTTACATCGATGTTTCGAATCATACTCCTTGTTCTATCATCAGAATGAACATGAACATTACGAAAATACAAGAATAAATTACGAATCAAGAAATGTAATTTGAAACAATGATATAAAAATATTCCCACTTAAATCAAATCGAAAAGCAAAACTGTTACATATGATAGTAAAAAGTCACAAAGAATCAAAGACAAAATGATGTTAAAATGAGTGTATAAAGACTTAGACTACTCTTAGGATCATCTCGCTGTATTAAAATTCTCTTGGTCTTTACAACAATTTAATAGTTGGACAACTTTTGTGGTGAAAATGACCGGAAGCATATGAGGTTCAAAAGTGAAGGAGAAATATTTTGGGGTATAAACGGCAAACTAGATGATCATGTTGGTCTCATTATTCATGCATTCTAAAGATTTTGCACGGTCAGCAAGAATAAAGAGTGTAGCAGGTATGTGTTGTGAACGTGAGCTACAAGTGGGCTTAGATGGGAGCTAATTTCCACGCCTTTACCAGACATTCCTTCCACGTGGATGATATAAAGTAATAATGTCAAACTGCTACGCTCACTTATTTGTGTTTTATTTTATTCTTTTTATTGGGAATATACGCCCCATCTTTTCCCCTCTCAATTCCATGTCTCTATCCTATTGCCAATAGTCCCTCTCCTAGGTTTATTTCCCCAAGTTGGGAATTATCAACAAATACATTAAAATATAGTTTGATTGGTGGAGGACCTTTTTAAAGATTATTTTATTTTATTTTTGAATTTTGATTGGTATTATTGCATCTACAAATTCCAAATCTTTATTATAGTCCCCCTTCAAGGTTTTTCTATGAAGTTTGGAATCATTATATAAGTTTAAATCTATAGTACATAGATTGTTGATAAAAAACTTTTGGAGTCTCTAGTGGAATTTTATTTGGCCATGTTTTATTCAATGATTTATCATAAAAAGTGGAGTATTGTAAATAGAGATTTATAAATTAAAAAATATAGATATATGTTATCAATAAATATGATTTGAATTGTCGAACAAATAAAAATATACAACTTATTCTAAAAGTATTTTTTCTATCAATAAGCTAGAAATTGTTATTAAATACATTAGAAAATAGGTAAGTTGGTATTTTTTCTATCAATAAGTTAGAAGTTGTCATTGAATACATTAGAAAATGTTCATTTGGTGAAGGAAGATTTTTTTAAGGATTGATTATTTGGGGTTTATAATTTTTGTTTTAGCAATTTCATTTCGATATATGTTGTCTATAGTAAAAAGATGGTAGTAAGATCATTTTAAAAAGTTGTTAAAAAAGTTTGAACTGTTGGCCAAGTTTTTCACCCTATATAATTTTGTTACACCCTATAGTGAAAAACCCTAGCTCTATTTTTTAAAATTGTGAAACTTGTTAAAACCCTAGATGAAATCTTTCAAATTTCATAAATCCTTTTTTTTGTGCCTTAGTTTTTCAATTTTTCGAGGAGTAAGTTTTATAATTTTTTGTAGGAAGATTGTAACCTTAAGGTTTTATTTTTACCTTTTTTCTAGAATTTAGAAACCTTTTATTATAAGCCTGGCCTGAACCATGGTTTTACACTTGATATTGCCTTATTACTTTGCGAAATATTTTAATCATTGTAATTAACCTTTGTCCACCGTTGATCTTGGGAAGATCAACGATGAGCGCATGCCCGCAAGATGAAGTTCTTCAAAGTTTATGGAATGCGGACAAGCACCTTTGTGCCACATAGGATTTGATGACATTTAACTCATTCACTGCACTGCAAATGCCTAAAGTTGTAAGAACTTTTTAGAGCTACAGTGATTGTCAGAGCATGTTCAAATTTCTAGCAATTTCAATAGTAGAGTTAAGCAGTGGGGTCACTTTTGGGTGTTATATTTGTGAACCATTGATCTTTGGAAGATCAATGGTGGGTGTATTACTGCTATATGAAGATGCTCGAAGTTTAAGAACAACAGTAAAGTGACTGCTTGATGCATGTCTTCAGTGATGTCACGAAGGATGTTAATATAGTTCAAAAGACATGAGATATGTATGCCGTTGATCTTGAGAAGATCAACGGAGGGTGCTTCACTACAATAGAAACATGATCGAAGTTTAGATGAAGCGGGGAAGTGCCTTCTTGACATGTGTACAAGATGAGGTCACATGCCTCTAGTTAAATAGAGCTAATAGTACAACCATGTTGACTAGGCTGTAAAGAAGGTAAAGTGTATAACACCATTGATCTTTGGAAGATCAACGAACGATGCTTCATCACAATATGAAAGTGAAGGAACTTTAACCACAATGGTAAAGCACCTGCTTGCCATGTGGACAAGTGGGACCGGTTGCTGAGAAAATTTTCTTCGTCGTGTCAGCATGGACAAGCATGGTGATATGGAACATGTTAATTGGTGGGACAATCCATGTGTTGTTGAGCTGGAAGATGATTGTGCCATGGGCCCACAATTTTTAGAGCCTTGATTATCAAGTTGTAAGGATTTTTCGTAATCGTTGATCTTTGGAAGATCAACGATTCGCGCTTCACCACTTCATGAAAGTGCTTGAACTTTACAAAATGTGGGAATGCACCTGCTTGACATGTGGTGAATCTTCAAAAATGTTAATGTAGATTTTTTGACTTCAAATCAAGCTATCTAATGCTTCATGATCAACAGTGAAAATTTAAAATTCATGGTGCAATATGAAATTTGACTGTTGAAGCATTAAACCTTATCAATGTTGTCTCATGTGAGACTTAATGTTGTAATGAGATCCTGAATTCTCCATTATTGAGTAAAAAACCTCAGAATTCCTATAGTGCAAAGAGTTCCAGAACTAGGGCAAGAATTTTCAAGGTTGTTAGCAATCTGCAAAGTGATTCATAGAGGCGAAAAGGAAAGAAAAGGTGGGTCAATTTTCTAAATTTCTAAGAATTGAGAAATTGTGATAGTATTAGGGTAAATTGCAAAAAATGCCTCCCTATAAGAATTTTTCTGGCAAGGTAGATTACTTGCAAAGGGAAGTTCACTATGACTTTTTTGAACAAATGTCGCTATTAATGAATGAATTGGCTAGGGGTAGAGAATTGATTCCAAAGAACCCTAGGTTATAGGTTAGCTAGGGTTTTTATGACAAAGAAAATTGGTTGAGGGATGCAGAAGTATCTATGAGAGGTTTAGAACTTTTTAAGAAATGGTTTGCAGAATAGAAACTAGATACTCCATTAAACAATGTTTGGGAATTTGACATAGGTAAATCGATTGTCCCTAGAGTCTTCTTTGATGATAACCTATTGGTAGATATGGCTAAGAAATATGATCCAATTACTAGGATTGTAAAGAACCATGTAGGGGATAACCTTTGTAGGGTTTCACCTGAACTAATCATAGAAGTATTCAAGTTGAACCCCAATCACGCTGTTCATGAAAAGATTGACATGGAAGATCTTCAAGATAGATATGATGCATAGAGGGTATATCTAAGGGGAGGACCATTGTAGCAACACTTTGTTAAGATTGGATCATTTCTTTTAGTCACATAAAACACCCCAGAGCCCTTATTGAAAAAGTATTTTAATCCTAGGGCATAGGCCTTGTATTTCTCTCTTTGCAAAATCTTTGGTATGGATGAGCAAGATAACATCCCAGGCTCTATTGTCCTTATCATTGCTCAAACTCTTCAATATGGAATGGGCTCAATTCTTGACTTTGCTACCTTCTTGCCCAAAGAAATTCATAATGGTCTAACTGGAATAGCACATGCTTAAGTTAACAAGCCTTTCTGCTAGTATTCAATGTTAATGTATATCTATTTATACAAAGGAGTTAATTTCTTCTTCAAAGAGATGAAACTAGAATTGGAAAGAGATGGAGAAAGACTCCTAGTTCAGTTATGGAGTGCAGACATGACACAGGAGGTCACTGATGCTAGTTTTATCAGATTTGATAGGTATTTTGCTTCAAGGCTTAGATTGTTGTTGAGAGGGGATAGCCCTAGAATACCACAATCCCTATTGGAATTAATAAGACCTAAGGATCATGCCAAAGGGATATTAGTCATAATTGGGGAGATATCATCGCATATGCTATCTCTACTATCTTCAGAGTTTATGGTTATCTTGGAAAACCCCATGTGTTGCCATACTAGGTGCCTTTGAAGGTAGGAATTGCAGAGTTGTTATGGCATATCAAATTAGTTGAGGAGAGATATTTACTTGGTAAATCTAAAGTTACTTTCTTTCGAATGATTATTGTCATGCACAATTTTGTAATTGTTAAAAAGAGATGGAGGAACTTGGGGAATTTTTTGGATAAGTATCAAATGGCCCAATCCCATGCTTGTTTTGTTGATTCAGAGGGATTCTATGATCTCCTTAGGGAAAGGAGTAAGGTTAAGATCTAAATAAAAATTGTATATTCTCCTGAAGACATAATTAGAAATAAGTTCTCATTGCAAGAGCAAGATGTCATAAAGGAAAAATGGATAGTTTATAGCAAAGTCTTAGACTTTATAAATGCTTTTTAGCCAAAGTATGATCCCTTAGCTGATAAAAAGTTTTGGGGAATGAAAATAGAAATGTTAATGAATAAGTTTTTTGGGATCATGCAAATTTTGAATGAGAAAAAGGAGATCATAACAAAGGCACACCTAGAGAAGGCTATTGAGGTGGAGAGGAAGTTAACCAACAGGATGATTGTGACCCCATGCCAATATACATTACAAAGAAAGGCTAGGTATGTAGCAATATGTTCCTCCACATAAGAGGCCAAGATCTGAAGGCCCTCCTAACACACATGCCCCTAAAAAGCAGAGAACAAAGTAGGGTTCATCTTCTCATGTAGAAGAATATTCACCATCCTAGACTCCACTTAGAATAGATGATGAAGCATCTATGAGAGAAAAGTTCAAGAAAATTGGAGGAGAAGGGGACATTGTAATTATGACCCCTGATATTGAAGGAGGAGTACTTGAAGAGCCTCTTGTGCCATCTTTTGATCTTACTATTGCAAACTTTAGAGGTAATGAAATAGACCCTGTGATTACACAGGCTTCCAAAAAATTCATTGATGATGAAAACTTTGTAATGTCTAGAGCCTTTGCACAATTTTTTTGAAGAAATATTGGTAAATTTGAGGCTAAGTGTAAATCAATAAAGGCAGAGAAACCAGATAGGTCGGATTCTGAAATAGAAGATTAAGTTAAAGCTAACTTCATGGAAGAGTTTGCACAACTAACCCTTGAAGGGGGAAGGCAACTTTTGAGAGACTTGGGAGTTTTAATTTTACCTAAGTGGGACATAGCCAATGCTATGATTTTTTATTCTATTAGGATGGAAAAGAATATTAAGTTTAAAACTGAGGAGGAAATCATATAGGCACATAAAGGTTTAAAGTACAACAATGATCACCAAACATTAATGATATGGTCTATTGAGAAGAGAGACAAAGCTAGGCTATAAGAAGTTTCAAGTACTGAACATACTGGTAGTCTCATTGTTTATAGAGTAGATGATGTAGACAGTGAAAAGGTATCTAAAATGACTAGGGAAATGATGGATTTTGGGGTGGTAGTTGTTGAGAAAGATAAAGGTAAATTCCTAGAATTAAATGCCAAGTTTGAAGAAATATTAAAGACATATGAGGAGAGAGGGAATAGGATACATTAGCTGGAGACTCAAGTGGCTCAGATGGACAAACAATTAGCTAAGTGAAAACTAGGAGAATCTAGCAAGCCACAAATTACTTATCCTTATCCACCAGTGAAGCCTTTTAAATCCACTCGTCATGTTGAAATTCCAAATACTCCCTAAAGGCCCAAATTTTATACTATAGAAGACTTTGAAGAAGAAAAGAGTAAACTATGGGCATTACATTTGGAACTAAATGTTCAATATGAAGATAAGATGAGGAAAGCTCTCACGTATTTAGTCAATAAAATTGATTGGCCATCATTTTATGAGCAACTAGAAAAAGCAATAAATATATGAGATGAGATAAAGGCTAGTGATGAAGCCTTGAAGCCAATTGTCAACAAGTCGAGCAAAAGGAGTAAAGGTGTTACTCTTATATATTTTTCTATCATCAATTTTTCCTATGATCATATAGAAAAGACTTATGATATGACCAATGATATCTCAAAATTTTATGATAAAAGAGTTGAGTTACAAAAGACGATCATTAATTATCTTGACAAATATAAGAGTATTAGTTTTGAACTCTTCCCACATGCCATTGATAAAAGAGATAAATTGAAAAATAAAGAAGAACGAGCCCAAGAATTGAATGATTTATTTTTCCTTCAAATGAATAAGGTGATAAATGAGAAAGGAAATGCATGGTGGGAAGCTACAACTGAATAAATTGTAAAGGTGTAGTCATTTTATGATTTTGAGGAGAGATTTCACTGAAATTGATAGAATTGGGGAATATGTAATTAAAAGGCAGTAGGATATTCTAAGCTTTAATTTGCCAGATGAGATACTTTTTAACAAGCGGATGGAAAACCTTGTCCATGCTAAATAGTTAGAACTTGATGAAATTGATGATGATCAAGATGAAATTCAGATAATTGATACATCAGTACAAGCATAAGAGGGCAAGAATAGAAAACCAATTTCAATTGCAAGAATTGAGGTTCAAATTGATAATATGACAAAAAAAGAATAAGATGTAACTATAATTCTAGTAGTATGTGATGACATGGATGAAAACTCTTGAGTTGAAGTAACTCTATGAACATCTAAGCCAGATCCATTACGTATAGTCTTGTTGGCTACATCTTTCAAGGAATTGCAACAACATCAAAGCCAATTATGAAACCTTCAAGAATAGAAGATGTAGCAAAAAGTGGTCCCACAAAAGAATATTCATGATGTAAACCATTTTTTTGCGTGAAAGTTTTTGTATTTTATGACACTAACAATGTAAATATCTTTCTGTCTCAAGGATAGCTGCCAATATCTTCTATGCTTGAAACTTGTTGCATCTCATAGTATATAAGTGAGATTCTAGGGCTAGAAGAGGGGTTTGAGTCATTGTACAATTTTAGTTTTACTAAGCTTTGTTCGGTCCAGTTCTTTATGCAACTTTATGATGTATTTTCTCTGTAATAATATGAGAATACATTAATGTTATAGGATCTGTAGTGTCTTATCTTTAATTGTTTAGAGTTCTACTTTAGTTGTTATAATATTTTCAAAGAGAATTAATAAAAGGATGAATTGTCCCCATATCTTTTCTTTCTAAATTTTTTCTTCATTTGTGTTACTTGGTTACCTGGAGATTGCATGAGAAAAGCTTGTTCAATTGAATGCAATTAGGATAAATTTTATATCATTTCACTATTGCTTTTAATTCAATGAATTATGTAAATGCTTCAATGAATGTGATAATATCTCTAGGTAATATGAAGGATATATGTAAGAATGAGATTCAGTGAGGATTGTTGATAACATTGATTGTAATGCAATCAATTAGGTCAAGAAATTGGATAGACTCTAAATCCTAATGGATGAGGTACTAATCAATTAAGTTTAGTCTATGATTGGAGAAACCATGAATAAGCATCAAGCTTGAAATTAAATCAATTTTACTTTAATGTATGAAGAATGTCAAAGCTAGTCGGCACTTGTTTACATTTAATCTCTGGGTCTTAGTTAGCTACTATTTCTCAGAATTATGAACGTAATGTCAGGTTATGAATCTTTTATCCCTTAGGTGCACTTGCCTTGGTTTTGCACAACCAAAAGAGTAGAAAATATTTCTAGATTTTGTTGAAGGTGGGTGAGGATCTGAAGAACATAGAGCTATTTATAGGAAGTAGCTAATCATTAGGGTATTTGTGATCTTCATCATCTTGTTACTTGTTGGTCATTTTTTTTCCCTATGTCTTCATAAAGATATATCGCTATGCATTATTGGTTTGAGATTATAAATTAGGGTTTGGTACGGTAATATTGTTTAAACCCTAAGAAAAAGCCCTATTCTAGGTATCTTTGGTACCCTCTATGTCATATGATCATCTTTGCTTGGTTAATCATAAAAATTATTTTAACTATTCATAATTTTTAGGAACCCTTCTTTTTAGGGCTCTTATCAATGTTTCATACAAAAAGCCTACATCATTAGATCTTTCAAGATCTATGATAATTGCAATGTTGCAATTGAGGGGTTTTGGTTATTTTGTCTTTGGTGACATAGCGACCAATTTTTTTGTTATCCCTGGGACCCAACTAACATTTAATGTAAATTTTTCTTGTTTTGCCAGCACTGACAAAATTTTCTAATCTGAACAAAGGTCACTATGTTACGACTAAAAACTGGTAAATTTTCACCAGTAGTGTGATAGTGCCTCCCCACAAAAGTGAAAGATGGTGGGATCATAAGTAAGTTATAGCACCAAGATTTAGCATATCATAGATAAGCTATGCTAGCATGGTAGGTTGTTAGAGGTGTCAGACATAGCAATTGTAGCTGGAGTAAAGACTTTCCATTTTCTTCTTCATGGTGATTGTGTTCTGAAAGTTCATGGAGGTTGCTATGTCACAACTTGAAAACTCATTATTCTGACCGGTAGTGACATAGTGCCTTTCCAATAAAGTGAAAGGTGATGAGACAAATACTTTTTTGGCACCATAAGGAGTTGTTTTTATCATTAATGTGCCACTTAATCTTCATGGAATGCTAGGAGTAATCAATGCAATAACAGTAATAAGCACGTGCATCCCCTTGGTGCCAGATTTTCTCAAATAACCTAGAAGATAATTAATATTAATACTTTGCCAGCATGTCAAGGTAATGTCCTGTCATATGTTGTTAGTCTCAGATTGGTTTTGAAATTTGAGTGTCAACAAATTTAACCATTTCTCAAGATGATGTCGAGTATAATACAAAAACTAAGCTACAGTGTATGTCGAGCCAGAGAATTCAATAGGTGTTGAGTGAGCTTCAGGTTCTAAGCAATCTTTAGGTGCCAAGTGAAGTTCAAGTGCCAAGTTACTATAGATGTTGAGCAGAGTATAGAAGTTGAGTGAAATATAATTACTATAAGAGCCGAGTGAGCTAGTGTCAAGCATTAGCAACTAGTAAGTGTCAAGTAACATAGAATCAACATATGAGTTTGTGCCTTTACTAACCTCTTGAAGATAAGATCGAATCTTTTGCATTACCTATGTAATCAACATGCAACCAATAATAAAAATGGAAAAGGCATGCAACTAATAGGAAAAGTGCAACAAATAAGCAGGAAATGAAGGTTTAATATTGATCGTAGATTCATACATAACCCTAAGTCTTCAAAATCTTTAAAAGGAGGATGAAACTCCATTGTATGTATGTATGAGAAGTGTATGGGTAAATTATAGTGAAATTCAGAGGGGTGTTCAAAGACTTAGAAGGAAGAGCAACATTACAACATTCAATTGATCAAGAATAGAGTATTAGAACCTTGAAGAGTGACATATTAGATCAAGAAAGGGTTAGATCAATCAAAGTAGAACAAGGATCTATAATCAGCAATTGAAGATTGCAAGTAATTAGGTCAAGACTTTCTAATACTCTCTAGAAATTGTATTAGATATGGAAATCCTATGGACTTAGGTTGGCCTAGCAGCCATTTGTAAATCCTTTAACAGGGTGGCAATCCAAGTGAATGTACTAAAGTCCTTTAACCAGAACTAATTTTAGCAAGGTAGTGAAATCCTTTAACCAGGTCACTTTTAATAGAGTGTAAAGTCTTTAACATGACAGGCCTTTCATAGGGCAGACCATCAGAAGCTATCAAACATTGTAACCTTGAATAGTTACACATTGCTATAGTGATATTTTGTGGGTGTCATCCCCACACCAATTTTACCTTCTCATTTTGGAGGGTTTCTGGGTTACCAAATCTTGTGTTATCTATTTTATGCATATCTTTAACTTCCATGCTTATTAGATGGATTAGATGCATGTAAATGTTATCAGCTAATGACTTAGGTAAAGAGGATGAATAATTAGGGCCAAAGGCTCACCCAACTATCCAAAGCACCCTGCAAGAGTTAACACAATGGAAGAAAACACAGGGAACAACACCAATGAGAGAGAGAATAAGAATATCATTATTGATTCATCAAATATTCAGCATACATGTCCTGCTGTAAGGCCTTCTGGGTTACGGCCAATTACAATACATTCATATACAAAGATCCAACAACAAATTCACACCTTCAGTTCTGCTCTCTCTAATCTTCTTCACCATAAATTTACCTAACTCTAAGCCTAAACACTCTATTTGTACTTGCCAAAATGGCTTATAGATCATTCTAGAACATTACATAAGAGGAAGGCCAACCCAACAATAGTTTGGACTCATCCTAAGAAAATATCTTCACATAAATGTCGCAAATGAAATAAATCTTGCAAGTTAGCCCGCAGAAATCACATCCAATAACTGGCACTTGGCATACACTAGATAACTCGACAGATGAAGGAACACTCATCATACATTGTGTAACTCGGCACATGAAGAAACACTCAACATACACTGAGTAACTTGGCACATGAAGAAAAATGGATTGCTAGGCACATGAATGAACTACTAGGTACATGAAGGACTACTAGACACATGAAGGAACTGCAAGGCACATGAAAGACTACTAGGCACATGAAGGAACTGATAGGCACATGAAGGACTGCTAGGCACATGAAGGAACTACTAGGCACATAAAGGACTGCTAGGCATGTGAAGGAATTGCTAGGCACATGAAGGAACTACAAAATGAACAAAATGAGCAAGATAACAAGGCAACCCAGGATGCTCCTACATTAGACAATTGGGGTTGAAAGAAATTATTCTCCTGAATAATTGAGTTGTTCCAACTTGAGCTGAATCCAACTCAAATTGAGAAATCCATGAAGCATCTTCAATAGGTCTATTCTTCCACTTCACCAAATATTCATAGTAATATTTTCCCCTTGTACTCTTGTCAACTCTTTGATCCAATATCTGTTCAACTTCTTTAATCTGCTTCTTAGGATAATCATCTGATACAACAACTTCATCCTTTGATTCATGATACTTATACAAATCAGCAATGTTGAACATAGGAGATATATCCATGTCATCAGGTAACTCAATTTCATAAGCATTACCTCTGTCAAACTTCTTCAAGATCTTACAAGGTCCAAATTTCTTCATCTTCAGCTTACTGTATGTTCCAACTGAGAATCTTCCTTTCTTTAGATAAACCATTACCTCCTCACCAACTTGAAAATCATGGTGTATTCTAGACTAATCATCATTATCCTTATATTTCTGATTACTTTTCTCCAACCTCAACTTTAATTCCCTATGCAAAGACTCCATAAAATCAACAAATTCTTCTCTTGCAGTGCTCTTCTTTTCTTTACCAGCAACATCTCTCAAATCTGATATACCTCTGGGATGCATTCCAGTAGCAATCTCAAAAGGTGTCTTCCTTATACTCCTATCACAAAATTATTATATGCAAATTCAACTTGTGCCAATACCATCTCCCAATTACTTGGCTTATTCCCAACTAAACATCTAAACAAATTACCCAAGCTTCTATTCACAACCTCTGTCTGACCATCTATTTGTGGATGAAATGTAGAACTAAACTTCAACTCAGTACCCATCTTCTTCCACAAAGTCTTTAAAAAATAACCAACAAACTTACTATCTATGTTTGAAATAATGCTTCTTGGTAATCCATGCAATCTCACAATCTCCATAAAGAAAAGTTCAAAAATGTGCTCAACATCTGATGTCTTCTTACATGGTATAAAATGAGCCATCTTAGAAAATTTGTCCACTACAAAAAATATAGAATCATACCCCTTCAGTATCTTAGGCAATCCAAGAAAAAAATCCATACTGATGTCAGTCCAAGGTTTCTTAGGAACAATAATAGGTGTATACAAACCAGTATTTTGACTCACTCCCTTTGGAACTTGACAAACTCCACAACTCTTTACAAATTTTTGAATATCCTTACACATTTGTGGCCAATAATACTTCTCTTTCAGAAAACTCAATGTCTTATCAATTCCAAAATGTCCATCTAATCCACCACTATGCTTTTCCTTAATCAGATTCAACCTCATAGGACTTCTAGGAATGCACAACTGAATACCTTTGCACAAGATAACTTCTTGAATGAAATACTTAGCATACTTACGTATGTGGTTTATAAGATTTGGTGCTCTGCACTCTCTCCACACCTCAAAAAAATTAGGATCAACATCATACAATTCTTTCATTTCATCAAAACCAAGAACTTCAACCTTCATTTTAGTCAACAAAGAATGTCATCTACTTAATGCATCAGCAAATTTCTTAGTAACTTTGCTCTTATGCTTAATGACAAATGTAAAACTCTACAAGTACTCAACCCACTTCATATGTCTTTGATTAAGTTTATGTTGACTTACCAAGTATTGTAAAGCTTTATGATCAGTATACAACACAAAATCCTTGGGAATCAAATAATGTCTCCACTTCTTCAATGCTTGTACAATAGCATAAAACTCTTGATCATACACATAATATTTCCTTTTAGCATCATTCAACTTTTCACTAAAGAAAGCAATAGGCTTACCTTCTTGACTTAGTACAACTCATATTGCATTACCACTTGCATCACATTCAACTTGAAATACTTTGTTGAAATCAGGCAAAGCCAATACAGGTAATTCAAAAACCTTTTGTTTCATAGTCTCAAAACTCTTATCAGCTCCATGTGTTCACTTGAATCCATTTTTATCTCCCCTCATTATTTTAGTCATAGCATTACAAACAACATTGAAATTATTTATAAACTTTCTAGATAAACTAGCCAAACCATGAAAAGATCTTACCTCAATCATATTATTAGGTTTAGGCCATTCCAAAATTGCTTTAACCTTCTTAGGATCCATCTTCAAACCATCAGGTGAAATTACAAATCTAGAATACACAATCTCCTCTTACATAAAAGAACACTTTTTTAGATTAATCAACAACTTTTCCTCTTTCAACCTCTGCAATACTTGTCTAATATGCTCAAAATGTTCTTCCTTAGTCTTACTAAATATCAAAATATCATCCAAATAAACAATCAAAAACTTACCCAAGAATATTTTCAAAACTTCATTCATCAACCTCATGAATGTACTAGGTGCATTAGTCAAACCAAAAGGCATAACCAACCATTCATACAAACCATCTTTTTTCTTGAAAGCAGTCTTCCATTCATTACCTTCTCTTATTATAATATAATGATACCCACTCTTCAAATAAATCTTTGTAAAATACTTTTCTCCACTCAAACAATCCATTATGTCATCCATCCTTGGCATAGGAAACCTATATTTCACTGTTATCTTGTTAATGGCTTTGGAATCAGTACACATTCTCCATTATCCATTCTTTTTGGGTTCTAATACAGTAGGTACAACACATGGACTCAAGCTTTCTTTGATAAAACCTTTCTATAACAACTCATGCACTTGTCTATTAAGTTCTTCATTCTCTACAGGTGTCAATCTATATGGTGCTTTGTTTGGCAAACTAGCTCTAGGAATCAGATACATATAATGACTTATGCTTCTTACTGGAGGTAAACCATTAGGAATATCATCAGCAATAATGTCTTTATACTCATTCAACAATTCTATAATTTCTATTGGTACTTGGCTATCACTATATGCTATCACTCGATCATTACTAGCTTCTACTACTCGACCATTACTACCAACACTCGGTCCTGTAGGAACTATGGCAAAATAAACTTGATTCCTTTTCATTTCCTTTTCAAATTGTTTCCCATTAACTATGCAAATTTTTACAGCAATAAATATAACCTCATCTAGAGTTTCAATCAAAGGTACCAATGTTTGTTTCTTCCCATTTACCCAAAGAGTATATTGATTTAATCTTCCATCATGTACAACATATCTATCATATTGCCAAGGTCTACCCAAAAAAATATGACAACAATCCATGGGCATAATATCACACAAAAATTCATCAAAGTAATGCCCAATTTTGAATTTCACAAGACATTGCTCACTTACCAATTTCTTATGCTCATCTTTGATCCATGAAACATGATAATGTTTGGGATGTTTCAGCCTTTGCAACTGTAAATTTGTAACGAACTCTTCTGATGCCAAATTTTTAGAACTTTCACTATCAATGATCACTTTACAACATTTTCCAGCCATCTTACATCTTGTCTTGACAAGACTTCTTAAAATAGGTTCCTCATCACTTCCCTTATTACATAAGGTTTTTCTCACCATCAGATTTTCTCCAACTTCAGGTTCAATTGGTGAACCCTCATAATCTTCTTAAATCACAACATATTTGTTACCTTGCCCACTTTCAAAGGATCTACATTCAAAAGATCTATGCCCCTCTTTACCACATCTGAAACAATTACCATAAAATCCACCTCTAGAATAGGAATTGCCTCTTCCTCAATAAGAACTAGTGTGTCCTTGGTAAGAATTACCATTTTTCCATTTGGTCTTGCCTTTGTCATCATTCTTCCATTTGGATTTGCCTTTATCCTATATAGAACTTTCAGATCTGCCACCTTCACCATAGGATCTACCTCTACCTCTCTGGAATCTGCCACCTCTACCTCTTTGGCTTTTTTCATGTTTCTTTGTCAAGATCTCCTCAACCTTCAAGGCATATTGGTATGCTTCTTCCACACTCTCCAACTTCACAAAACTTATTTCATCTTGTATTCTAGATCTCAATCCATTTATGTACCTTGCAATTTTCTCAACATCATCATCCACATATCTAGATTTGATGTCCAGTCTACAGAATTCTTTAGTATACTCTTTCACAATCATGTCTTTTTGCTTCAAATTTTGCATATTTCTCAACAAGCTAACTTGACAATCAGTAGGAAGGAATTTTTTCTTTACCTTGTTCACCATCTTTGGCGAAGTTCTAACCTTCTCCTTTCCTCTCCTTTTTCTATCAGTTTGTAAGTGCTCCCACCATAATGATGCATGATCTTTCAGCCTAGTGACTACAATCTTCACTTTTCTATTATCAGGAGTGTTTTCATACTCAAAGAACTTCTCCATATCAGAGATCCAATCCAACATAGCATTGATGTCTAATTTTCCATCATAAGGAACAACTTCTATAGTAGGCTTATAATTTTCCCTAGACAACACTCGCAAAAATATTTCCTCATCTTGGTCTTCTTCAAGTTTTGGATTATGGCTTGGTGCTATTGCTTCTTCATCACTTACATAATCAAGGTGTGCTCCTCTCCTCTAAGATATGTCCATAGCATCAAATTTGGCTGCATTTTTTCTCAACTGATCCAATATAGCATCATCAACATTTCTTCTAAATGAACCATCTTTATAAATCAGGTTCCTACAAGATTGTAACCCTCTACAAGTTCTAGGTCAAATCTACAGATCTACCACCCTACAACCAAATCCAAATTAGGGTTCTACATGATCCAATCTCCATAAGGATGAACCTCAAGCTCTGATACCAATTGATGCGAGCAAAGAGGATGAATAACTAGGGCCAAAGGCTCACCTAGCTATCCAAACCACACTGCAAGAGTTAACACAATGAAAGCAAACAAAAGGAACAACACCAAGGAGAGAGAGAACAAGAATATCTTTATTGATTCATCAAATATTCATCATACATGCCCAACTGTAAGGCCTTCTAGGTTACAACCAATTAGAATACATTCATATGTAAAGATCCAATAGAAAATTTGCACCTTCAGTTCTGCTCTTTCTAATCTTCTTCACCAAAAACTTACCTAACTCTAAGCCTAAAAACTCTATTTATATTTTCCAAAATGGCTTATAGAGTATTCTAGAACATTACATAAGAGGAAGGCTAACCCAAAAATGCTTTGGACTCATCCCAAGAAAATATCTTAACATATATGTCGTGAAAGAAATAAATCCCATAGGTCGGCCCGCAGAAATCACGTCTAATTACTGGCACTCGGCATACACTAGATAACTTGGCACATGAAGGAACACTTGGCATACACTGAGTGACTTGCCACATGAAGAAACACTTGGCATACATTGAGTAACTTGACACATGAAGAAAATTGGATTACTAGGAACATGAAGAAAACTAGGTTACTAGGCACATGAAGGACTACTAGGCACATGAAAGAATTGCTAGGCACATGAAGGACTGCTAGGCACATGAAGGGACTACTAGGAACATGAAGGAGGCACATGAAGGACTAATAGGTAGATGAAGGAATTTCTAGGCACATGAAGGAGGAACATGAAGGACTACTAGGTAGATGAAGGAATTGCTAGGCACATGAAAGACTGCTAGGCACATGAAGGACTGCTAGGCACATGAAGGAACTACTAGGCACATGAAGGAACCACAAAATGAACAAAATGAGTAGGACAACAAGGCAACCCAAGATGCTCTTGCACAACTAAAGATTTTAAATGGTTAAAGTTAATTACTTTTGATTCACCCCCCCACTCTGAAAAGTACATCTTCCCACCTGTTAATCCTAACAATTGGTATCAAAGCTAAGTTATCCCAAGAAGGAGCCTTACAAATCAGAGAAAAGATCTGAAAATGGAAGTGTACAAACTTGGGAAGATCATAGAGAAATAGACAATTGATATACAACTTGCTTTACATACCCTAGAAGAAGCCAGAGAGGAATTGAGAAAATCCTTAAAGAGAAGAAGAGAGATTTCCATAGCTAAAAATGACACACAGTACAAGGAGATGTTTTCAAATGTAGATTTAAAAGAGTTTGATGCAACAATAACAAACCTAATCTAGAAGAATAGATCTCAAGCAGAAGAAATTAGAACACTCAAACTTGAACAAGAGTCACAAGCCATGATTCTTTATGAAGTGACTGAACAGAAGAAAAGAGTCATTGAAGATAAGGCTATGCTAGAAGAAGACAAGAGAAACCATGCCAATAGATTGGAAGAAAAGTCAATTGAGCTTGAAAGAATTTCAAACATGCAACTAGACACACTGAGCCAGATGATGAATGCATATCATGTATTGAATATTAAGGATATTGAGATCTCCACATTGAAGATGCAAAATGATCAACTGAAAAATGACCTAAAAAGAGAAAAGGAGATTATAAAAAGCTTCAACAAACCCAACGAGGCCATCAAGTACTTTGAGAAGATACTGAAATCACCAAGAGCTAGTAATGATACTTCAGGACTTGATTACACCAATATTGAACAAGGAGAGTCATCTGAGACTATAGAAGAAAGGAGTAACAAAGGTAAGAACACTAAACCTACTTGTCACTTCTGTGGTAAAAAAGGATATACCTCTAATATGTGTAGGATCAAGAATGCCCATCAGCATGACAAGCCTAAGAATGCAAGTTATTGTCATAAGTGCAAAAAGAAAGGACATCAAGCACATAACTATAGGGCTAGGACTATTAGAACACAAAGATTTGAAGGTCATTTCTACAATTGTGTGAAGTATGGACATAGAGCATTTGAGTGAATATCAAAGATTATGTGGACACCAAATTAGGCAGCAAGGTGAAACAACCATGGACACCACTAAAATTGGGATTACAACACCATATATAGCTATCATTACTATTAGGAATATGGACACATTCCTAAAAATTTCATAAGGACGCATTTTAGAGGAGACTACAGTAGATGGTTGAGCTAAACCACATGTTTCAGTTGCTTGAAGAATGGTCATGTCAGCAGGAATTGCCCTACAAGGTCAAAGGCACCAAAGAAAAACAAAGGCAAAGAGAAGGTGGTTGTTGAACACATCAAAGGAGAAATGAATAAGACATGGAAGAATAAAGATGGGTGTAGCACATCAAATGAGGGGATCACTTCGCCTAATAGGTCAAGTGATCACACTTCACCAAATAAAGCAAAAGAGAAGGCACGAGGGACTGATTTGCAAAGTTTTGTCATACATCAATTCCTAGACAAGTAAGTACTAAAAAGAAGAGATCAACATGAAAAAAGACAAAAAGTTAAAAATTTTAAGGTTTAACAAGTGTTGCTGAGTTGCCCTCATATGCTAAGTAAAATCTAGTACATGTCGAGTTGGCTGTCAAGAGTATGGGAGCTGAATTATTAGTAGAAACCAAGTTAGTAGTGGAAGCCAAGTAAAGAGAAAATTTAGTAGAAGCTAAGTAAGTTATACTCCTGTGGAAGCTGAGTGATGGAGAGATTATAGAAGCTGAGTAATGTAGAAATCCTTTAGAAGCTGAGTAGACAGCTGTAAACACACTAAGCATTAAATGTGATAAAAATAGGGTATATTCAAACTTTTCACTAAGTGTAGTGAACTAGTTCAACCATTCATTCAACCAAGCTTTAACTTATCTAATCAACAAGTCACTAAAAATCAACATCCAAGTATAACACATAAGAAATCAACACATGACACAGTGATTTATGTGGAAACCCAATTTGGAAAAAACCACCAATAACATGCTACTCTATTCTCACCCTTCTAAAGTGATACCCTATGAAAGGTGTTGGTCCGAATTTTTGCATGGTAAAATTCCTTTGTCTAGGTGTAGAAAATTCAAATCATTTCCATTAATGGTGAATAGGGTTTCTAGCTAAGTCATCCTTTGTTAGCCTTTGAAATTTTTTGTTAAAACTCTATGTCTCATTCCATTTAAATTTTTCTTGGCACGAAAGTTTAAAAAAAAAGGATAAGAAAATATTCTTTTTCCACCCGTGTCGAGGTCATGGTTCAACCCTTTTGAAAGAGGTTTTATTCCACCATTGGATCATATTTGAATCTACGATTGTCACATACTCGTTATAGCAAGATGCTCGAATGTTATGCCTAGCGAGTTGGTATCCATCAGATAACTGTGTCTATGATACTAAAAAATGAAGTCCAAGGCTGAGAATTGTGTTAACGTGAATATATTATGGCATGTGCTATGTCCTAGGCTTGCTAGTTTTAAGAATTAATGCACGTGAAGAAACCTGTAAATGGTGTCATTGGCATCAGGGTTTCTCTGGCAATTCGCTAAGTTGCTATTAGAAAATCCATGCCACTTTTTTGGTGGCGGTATAGCGAATGCTCGAATTTTGCAAAGGGCAGTGTTCTTTTAAAGTTGATGTGACCATGAAATTTTAGTTGTAGTCTTATAAATGTGCACGACCACCTTCTCTGACACCATCATTAATTGGTAGATTTTCAATCAATGTGTTTCTTGTTCTCCATCATCCGAATTGAGAATCTGTCAAAGGTTGCTATATTGCTAACTGGAATAACACCACTTTTCTAGTAGTGACATGGCAAGGGCTTAATTATTGCAAAAGATGACGTTCTTTTAAAAATTAAAAAATGATTGCGGGGATCTTGAAGAAAATATTGTGCAGGATTTGCTTTTTTTTTATGCAAGTGGTGTTTTATTTTCCAGTGTCAATTTTGATGTTTGCTAGGAGGTCGCTATATCGCTAGCCAGATAGTTGGTATTTTCGCCAGTAGCAATTTAGCGACTAGCTAGAAAGTGGTGATCTAATAGAAAGTCCTTGACAGTGGGCCCTGAATGAGTAACATGATAAAGCTAAGTTGTGCAGATCAAATGACATAGTGGCATCCTACTAAGCATCTATAAGCCAAAATTTTTGGATTCGTCAGAACTCACTATATCACTAGCTGGATAGTTAGAATTTTTGCCGGTATTGATGTAGCGACCCGCTTGAAAGTAATAAACATGGTAGGGCCAATAGTGTGTCATGTCATTAAGAGATTAAAAAATATATATGTTTGCCAACATGTTGAGCCAGCTCAGCGACAATAGTATCCTAGACTTGTGGCCCATGTGTAAAGCCTGCGAAGAATTATGATCATTAGATCAAACTGGGATCAACGGTCTTCGCTATCTCGCTATGAAAAAGTGCTTGGAAGTTATATATAGCGAGTTAGCGAATAAAGGTCCACCAATGTTGTAGTAATGTGTTATCCACAAGATCAAGTATGGATCAACAATGCTCGTAAATTCGCTATGGAAAGATGTGTGAAGATTATGTATAGTGAGTTAGTGAGTGAGGGAGCCACCATTGTTTTCTTAAAAGTCATTTAAAATATCTACCACATGATCAAAGAAAAATTAGTGGTTATTGCTAGCTCGCTATGGAAAGGTGCTTGAAAGTTATGTATAGCGAGTTAGCGAGTTGATGACACATGTCATTGGTCATCTGTGGGCCCAGTTTGAAATGCCAGCCTTGAAGGAAAGATACAGATGGAGGTAGTTTATTGGTTTGACTACCAGCGTGCTAAGAAGAACATTGAGTCAGCCTAGTTTTCTTTCCTGGATTGTAGGATTTTTCAAGGATCAACGGCGCAAATTTAAAAGGAAGTGCGATGCTACTCTATTTTTCTATTCTACGCACTTATGATGAATGAAAGCTTTGCATGTGGGAGAAACAGAGTATAATATAGAAGATTTTCATTCATTCCAGTCCCACACAAACAAAGATTTCATTTCATGTTTTTTGAGCACAAGAACCTATTGATCACATTGTGTTAAGCCTGGTAAAGACATGAAGCGATTCTTCATTTGTTCGAGAGCAACTATAGAAGTTCGAAGAAAATAAGGCTGGCAAGTCAAGTAAGTACTCATATATAATCTCCATGAAATTCTAGTTCCTATTATCATGATCAAGATTCCTCCTAAGAAAGCATTCCTTGGGCAAGTTAATTATATGGATAAGAATGTCCACGATGATTTGTTAGAATTACTCCCAAAATCCACTACAGAGCCTGCACAAGTTAAAAGATTAATTTCCTTAAACCCTAGGCTGAAAATTGCTGATGGATTATATGACAAGGGGAACTGGGTTAGGGATACAATAACTACTCAAACTAGCCTTGTTTTGTTTAGAAAGTGGTTTTCAGAAAGGAAGTTGTTTGCCTCTCATGCTAATATTTGGAATTTTGATTTGGGAAAGTTAGTAGTTCTAAGTGTTTTCATGTATTATGATTTGCTAGAAGCCATTGCCAAGAATTATGACCAAGCTATTAGGGTTGTGAGAAGAAATGATGGTGTGCATCTGGTCTCAATTAGCCCTGAAGAAATTAGAGAGATTTTCCACCTAGAACCATTGTCAGATTACCATGTGCCAATCAATTTGTTAGAATTAAAAATGAATACAAAGCAAAGAGAGATGTAATTAGGGGAGGTGCATTGAGGGCACACATTGGTACTATAGGAACTCTACTAGTAATTACTATAGCCTCTAGAGAACCTTTCAAGAAGAGTCTTTTCACTTCTCGGGCTGTAGAGATATACAGGACCCTGTGTCGTGTTTTTGGTGAAGATGAGTAGGATTTCATGCCCATTTGCCTTATGTATATGATGGTTCAAATTGCTTCTTTCGGTGTAGAGGTTATCTTTGATTTTGCTTCCTTTTTGGCTGAAGAAATTCACATTGGATTAGTTGGAATTGCAAAGGGCAAAGTGGAGAAATTTTTTTGCCACTTTTCTCTATTAATGCATATGTTCTTGTTCAAGGGGGTGACATATTTTGGTAATGAGATGGAATTGAATAGAGAGTAAAATGGGGAAATACTACCAGTCTAGTTGTGGAGCGCAGATATGACCTGGGATGCAAATAATGCTAGTTTTGTCAGATTTGATAGATATCTTTCTTCTAAGTTGAGATGCCTCATATTGAGTGACAATCCCAGAATCCCTAAGGTACTAATGAGTCTCATTAGGCCTATGGATAGCTCCCATAATTTGAAAGTTTCACATAATTGGGGAGATATCATCCCTTACTCTATTTCTACTATTTTTTGAATTTATGGTTTTAAAGGGAGTCCTCATATCTTGCCTTACCGAGTATCTTTCAAGGTAGGAATGGCTAAAGTTTTGTGGCAACTAGGAGTAGTAGAAGAAATGTTTTTGTTGAATAGGAAACAAGGGTCAATTTTCCCTACTTGCATAGTGGCCCATCAGTTTGTGATTAAAAAAGGGGGTTGGCTCTTTTTGCATAAAATTTTGGATCAATATATGATGGCTATTTCTCACCCTATTTTTGTGATTCTGAGGGATTTTTTAATCAGACCTTGAGGCATAGAATTAAGCTGAGACAGGTCAAACATGATTCATATTATCCAGAGAACATTATAAGGAATGAATTCTCATTGCAAGAACAAGAAACTAAAAAAGAAAAATGGAGAGTTTACTCCCGGGTCCTAGAATTCATTCATTGTTTTGATCAAAAATATAGTCCTTTAGATAATGCTAATACAGAGGCTGACAGAATAAATAAACTCATGGGAAAATTCCTTGAAATAATGGATGCTATAAATGAGAAGATTTTTTTTTTGTTGATTCTTATCTTGATAAGGCTAGAGAAGTCATGAGTAGGTTGGCTTTCACTCCTAATATAGGAGTTGGTCAAATAATTGTACAGATTAAGCCTGGTTACACTATAATTCAAAATAAAAGGGCTCCTATAGATAAGGGCAAACAAATAATGGGATCCACTAGTACAGCCCTAGAGGAGAGACCTGATGAGCCTAGTCCCAAGAGGCAAAAGGTAATGAGAGAAGAGAGGCCTCAAGTTGAGGAATATTCACCCACTCAATCCCCTTTGAGGATTGGAGAAGAACAACTCACAAGTGAGCAAATTGAGGAGATGGGATCATAGGGAGGTACTTTTGTTACTCAAGTAGAATTGGATGAAGTTAACCCTCTAGAACCTCTCCTCCCAATTTTGGACCTAACAATAGCTGACTATAGAGGCAGGGAATTAGACCCTATGTTAGAACAAGCAAGTCATCAATTTTTGGTTGATGATAGTTTTGTGAAATCTAAGGATTTTAAAAAAATTTCCTGGAGGGCAAACATGAATATGTTTGAGGAAAAATGTAAAAAGTTGAAAATAGAGCATCCAGAAATGGATGAAGCTTCCATCCAAAAACAAATAAAGGAACAAATGATGCAAGAGTTCCAGAACATTACCCTTGAAGAGGGAAGGCAAATAGTAAAGGCATCTAACATTTTATTATTGCCCAATTGGGATATTGCAGATGCATTGGTTTTCAATTCTATTTCTAATAAATTGGAGTTGGAAGACCCAAATAAAGGGGATTTCCAAGGCACTGCATTCATTTAAGATCAAGCTACATTAGTTTGTTGGTCATTGAGAAGACGACCTAGAGCCCCATCATCACAACCAGATGAGTCTGGATTGATGGGAAGCATAATTGTGAGAAGAGTTGTTGATACCTCACATGTGCAGGAAACACATTGGAACGTGGATTCTTTCAAGTTTCTTTTGGCCACTACTAATAAGGAGGAACATGCTATGTTTGAGTTACAGAATAAGTATAAAACAATGGTGGATGCCTACAATAAAGAGGTAAAAAAGAGAATTGAGGTTGAGAACAAGCTATTGGGAAAATCCACTAGGCCAAGAATAACATACCCTCACCCAGTTGAACCCTTCAAATCCACTTCCCTCATAGAAATACCAGATACACCCCAAGGGCCATAGTACTACACTGCTGAGGATTTTGATGAAGAAAAAAGTAAATTGTGGGCCTTACATGTAGAATTGGAGTCTAAATATGAAGATAAACTAAGAAAAGCTCTCATATATTTAGGGGACAAAGTTTAATGACCACTAATTCATGATCAGTTGGCTAGGGTGATCAGTATCTAGGAGGATTTGAAAGCCAATGATGAGGCTTTAAAGCCTATTGTGAATAAATGGGAAGAAGGGAGAAAGAAGTGACATTTTTGTGTTTCTCTGTCATAAATAATTCTTCTGATCAAATTGAAAAAACCTTTGATATTGTTTTTGATCTTGCTAATTTTGACAACAAAAGGATTCATTTATAGAGAATAATAGTAGGCTACTTGAACAAATACAAGAGCCAAAAATTTAGTTTTTTTCCTCATGCCCTAGATAAGAAAAATAATTTAAAAAAAAAAAGATAAATGGGCAAAGGAACTTGGTGATTTATTCTGTTTAAGAATGAATCAAGTTATAAATGAAGCAAGGCATGCATGGTGGGCTACCACAATAGAAGAATGGTGAAAGCCCAAATATTCTTTGATTCTTTAAAACAATAATTTGTTGCTATTACTAATGAAGCTGAATATGTGCTAAAAAGGTAGAGGAATATTTTGCTATTCAATTGGCCAGATGACACACTTTTTGACAAGTGGATGGTAGAAATAGCTCTTGGTGAATAGTTTGGTGAAGGTGAAACTGACAGTGATGAGGTGCAGGGTGAAGAGATCCAAATCATTGATACCATCACTACACAAGCCCAACTGGAAGAAGAAGACAGGAATATTTAGTCACTTTCAATTGCATGCTCAGGCCCACAGAATGCTAACATAACGAAAGAAAAGAAAAAAGTAGAAGTTACTCCCACCATACAAGACAAAGATAGTGAAAACCCACAGGTGGAGATTAATGTGCCATCATCAGAATACACTTCATCGTTGGCTAATTTGGTTGTTGCATATGAAGAAGGATCAGAATAGTAGCCAACTTAGTGGTGTTAGAAGATGTGACAGAAGCTGACCCACCAAAAAGAATGTTTTGATTTGGATATCTTCTATTACCCACATTTTTATCATTGTGATAGGTGTATGTAAATATTTCTTGTTAAGGACACCTATCAATTTCTGTTAGCCTGAAGCTTGTTGCATCTCACACCATATAAGTGAGATTCTAGGGCTAGAGAAAGGGTCCAAATTCTATTTTTTCTAAGTGATATACTTAGTCTATTTTTGGTCCATTGTTTGGAGCAAGTTTGTGATGTATTTTCTCTATTAGTTCCTGAGAATACATGAATAATAGAATGATCTCAGTGTTTCTTCCTAAGGTCATTCTAAGTTTACTATAAATGTATACAATTTTCAAAGAAAATGAATACAAATTATGAGCTGTCCCCATATCAGTTCTTTCTGAATCTTGTCTTCTTTTGATTACTTGGTTATCTTGATATTGTATGAGTAAAGGCTTGTGCAATTGAATGCAATCTAGTTAGGTCATATATCTGTTCATTACTGCTATTAGTTCAATGGATTAAGTAAAAGCTTTGATGAATTTGCTAAGGTTGTTGTAGTAGTGGAAAGGATTTTTTGAATGATGAATTTTGATAAGAATTGCTGATAAAATTTGTTGTAAGGCAACAAATTAGATCTAAGAATTTGTAGTAGACTTTGAACCCCAATGGATTAGGCACTGGTCAAATTGATTCAGCTGGAAGAGAAATGTGTCATAAATGGTTTTCAAATGTAGAATTATAATCAATTTTACTTTTATTTTCTATAGATCTTCAAAGTTGGCCAGTCGTTGTTTGCATGGAATGTTCTAGCTTCAATTAGCCACTATTTCTCAAAACACCTATAGATCTATAGAAGAATTGTGGCTAGATCTGTTATATGGGATGTGTTTAGAAAATTGTCATGAATTATGCATGTATTTGAGGATTTGGGGTGAGAATTAGAATGAAACTAAAATAATCTTCATACACTGTTTCCCAGTCTTGAATCATCCCTGGGTATACCCACCCTAGTTTTGCAAAGCCTGAAGAGTAGAAAACCACCATTGGTTTTGTTGAAGTTGGGCTCAAATGATTTGCACATAAAATTGTTAATGGGAATTGGCTAGTCTTTAGATTGTATGAGTGATATCATTTTGGTATTGAGCATTTTGTTGCTTAGTAGTTTTAAAACACCAACAAAAGGCCTGCCCTATTAAAGGCTTACAACACACTCTTAAATGTGACCTTGTTAGAGGATTTAACCACCCTCTTAGAAGTGGTCCCGGTTAAAGGACTTTAAAACATTCAAATGAAATGCCACCCTGTTAAAGGATTTACAAATGGCTATTAGGAAAACCTAAGTCCACAAGATTTTCAGATCTAATACAATTGCTAGAGAGTATTAGAGAATCTTGACCTAACTACAACATACAACTTATCTTGTAGATCTTAGATCACTTCTCAGCTCATACCCTTACTTGCCCTTCAATCTCTACAACTCTTGATAGCTTGCCCTACTTTCAAGCTTTGTCACCTTGAGTCTCCATACACAATGTACTAGTGTAATCATCTCTTCATGACCACTTGTAGAAGTAGAGCCTCTATGCTCTTCCTTCTCCTAGATGTCTCCTCCTTGACACTCTTCTAACCACTTTGTAGATTTGGCTCTTCAGCAACAATAGTATCTGTAGCTCTTTGCTTCTTGGTCTATAACTTCTTAAATAGAAGTCTTGGAGTACCATTTCCCGCTCAATTCTTCCAAGTCCAAATGGAGATGCCACCAAGAAGGGAGATATATACGTGGTCCACCCTCATTGGATTGATTGACCAACTTGTTAAGTGGAATACTTGTCACCTCTTTCCACATCCCTTGATCATAGGATTTGTTAAGATTGATGGCACAGATTTTAAAAACAAAAGGTGGTGGTTCTTTGTGTATTTATTTGATATAAAAGCTTCGCATGTGTAAAATAAAATAGAGTATAAGACAAAAGATTTTCATAGTCCCACCTTATGCAAATCAAGATTTCAAGCCTTTTATGAGTAGAAGCCATTAATGGGAAGATTGTATTTGGCAAGTGTGTGAAGTAATTTGTTGGTGAAAAGGTTGTAGAATTGTAGAAAGAAATAAGAAAGAACTCCAATTAAGTAGCCATAGCATAATTTATATTGTGCTCCAGTCCTGCAAATATAGTCAACAAATGCCTCCAATGGACTCATCAAATCTTAGGTTGTGGATAGCATGAGGATTGCTTAATGAAGGAAATTGTGTCCAGGATTTTGATACCTCGCAAACTGATTTAAAATTTCTCAAAAGATGGTTTGCGGAGAGGAAGTTGTTTACTCCACTGGCTAGTATATGGAATTTTGACCAACGAAGACTAGTAATCTAGAGTTTTTTTGTGGATTATGATCTCCTTGAGACTGTGGTAAAGAACTATGATCGAGCCACTAAGGTAGTGAAAAGAGCAAAGGGTGAACTTGGCAAGTTTAGAATCTTGTCAACAATAACATCATTCTCTAAAGAATTTTTCAAGAAAGTATAGTTCAATACCAGGGTAGTAGAGATATATAGAGCCCTGTACAGAGTTTTTGGAGAGGGTGAAGATGATTTTATACTCATGGGTTTCATGTGTATAATTACTTTTACTTTTGTTAATGCACGTCTTTCTTTCCAAAAGAGGGACATATTTTGGTAGAGGAATGGTTTTGAATGCAGATAAGGCTAAGGAAGTAGAAAATGCTCATTTTGTTATATTTGATAGCCACATTGCCTCTAACACTCTGATGCTTCATATTAAGTGACAATCCCATTACCTTGGGATACCAATAAAACCAAGGAGTAGTGATAGGTAAGAGTGACTCTCACAGTACAGAATAATGATGATGAAACCCATGGTTAAGATTAGTTTCCAATCTTCAAAATAGATTTCATCATTTGTGGGCTCGGAAGTTGCATACATGAAGGAATCAGAGTTCAAGCCAAATTAGAATAATGGAATTTAATAGAAATGGACCCGCAAAGGAATATTTGATTTGCATGTATTTCTATTGTTTTGTCTTTTCTAATAGGTGTTTCATGTCTCTTGTGTAAAGGACATCTATAAATTGCATTTGTCTGTTTCTTGTTGCAACTCATGCCTATATAAGTGAGTTTTTAGGGCATTGTGATGGTCTAAAAAATTTGTACGTCTTTAGTTTTTCTAAGCAAGTACATTTGGTCCAAAAATTTGTACATCTTTAGTTGTTCTAAGCAAGTACATTTGGTCCAGTCATATGTAGTTATTCTGAGTTTATTTTTAGAGATTTTTTCTGATAACAAATAGAAATGAAGAGTTAGCATGATTCTCTAGGTTCCTTATTGAGTTCCTATTGGTTATTGTATTATTCAGCAAGAAGGATAATACAAAGGGATATTTACACCAAAATTTGTGTTACTATTTTTTGTCTCCTTTTCATGAGTTTATTAGTTTTGAGATCATTTGGATAATGTTCATTTGAATGAATGCATTCTAGATGGGGTGTGTATTCATTATATTATTGATTTTAATTCAATGAGTTATGTAAATGCTTCAATAAATTGATAGAATTCATGAGTTTATGAAGAGGATATCATGTAAGAATGGAAATAGGTGATTATAGTTTATAGATTCAATTACAAGTTAATTGAATAAGGTCTCCTACCAATAAATTGACTTTTTTGCCCATTGAATAAAGTACTAGTCTTATAAATTAGAAATGATTACAAGTAAATACTGTTTCTACGTGTTAAAACTATTATAAACTCAAAATCATTCATGTATTATTTTGTTCAAGGTTGTAATGCTGGTCACCAGTCATTTACATCTAGGTTTCTAGGTCATAGATAGCTACTATTCCTAGAAATACTTGTAAATTCTAGGAGAATTAGGACCAGATATGCTTACAGGGGATGCGTATAGATTTCAGAGTTTCAAAGGAGTTGATAAATTGTGTATGTGCTTAAGGATAGAAGATGAAAATTAGAATGAAACTAAGATAATTTCATACAAAATTTTTCTTTTGAGTCATCCCTTAGGTATACCCACCTTGGTTTTGCAAAGCCTAAAGAGAAGGTTTTGTTAATGTTGGATCCAAATGGTTTGCATGTGTAATTGAAAATAGGAAATAGCTAGTCCTTAGGTTGCATAAGTATTATCCTTTTGGTATTGAGCATTTTGTTGCTCAGTAGTTTTAAAACCCCAATAGGGTGGATTGGGATGTTTTGAGGTATTGTTTGGAAGCCTTTGGATTCAATAATAGATTCTTGGATATGGTTCATATTTTGGTTTCCTTTGCCACTTTTTCTATTTTTATAAATGGGTCCTCAACTCTCTTTTTTTCATGCTTCCCAAGGTTTAAGACAAGGGGACCCTTTATCCCCTATCTTATTTGTTCTCATGGCTAAATGTTTAGGTAGATTTGTGGAAGAAATGGTTTAAAAGGGGGATTTTCTGGGGCTAAGACTTTCATCAAAGGAACAAATGTGTTCACATCAGCAATTTGTGGATGACTTGATTGTAATGGGAGAAGCTTCAGTCTAAAATAATAGGAACATCAAAAAGGCACTGGATAATTATGGGCAAGCCATGGGACAAATTACAAATTGGAATAAAAGTTCTATTTATTTCATCAATGTTAATGTGAGAAGACAAGCTAGAATCCAAATAATTATGGGATGTGAGGTGGGTAGCTGTCTATGGTCAAATCTTGGCTTACCTCTCTACCTTGACCCTCCAAATCTTTTTAGAGTTCTCTAATTGATAAAATCCATACTAAGTTAGCTGGATGGAAAGGTTCCCTCCTTAGTTAAGTGGGTAAGATAATTGTTCTCAAATCTATCATTCAAAGTATCCCCTTATATGCCTTGAGCATTTTTAAAATGTTCAAAAAATATGCTATGGCTATTGAAAGAATTCAGAGAAACTTCTTATGGACTGGTATGGAAAGGAAGAAAAAAATGACATTGATTTCCTAGGACAAGGTTTGCAAGCCCATTAAAAAAGGAGGACAGGGGTTAAGAAAGATAAATAATATGAATAATTTCTTACTTACTAAGCCCATTTGGAGACTCTATAATGATGTTAGAGAATGGAAAGACATATGGAATAACAAATATAACATGGAG
Organism: Cupressus sempervirens; assembly: GCA_028749045.1. Lineage (NCBI taxonomy): Eukaryota > Viridiplantae > Streptophyta > Pinopsida > Cupressales > Cupressaceae > Cupressus > Cupressus sempervirens. The sequence goes on from CM053784.1 coordinate 694,355,055, forward strand.
AATAAAAGATTCAATTCTTTCCTTAGTAGTGATGATAATCAATGGGGCTTAGCTACCTAGAAGGAGTCTTAGAAAAATAAGAAGATTATGAATAATGGGGTTAAATGGAAGGTTGGAAATGGTAGGACTATTCAATTTTGGGATGATATTTGGATTCTTGACCATGCCCTGAGTTCTAAGCAATAGTGCAATGGATATATTATGCAGTGCAAAACTATTTTTGGGACATTTGTTGCTGACTACTGGGAAGGAGATAAATGGGTGGATCTTACTAGAGTGGATGATTCTTTGAATGACCTTAAAAAAATATTGAATGATTTCTTTTTGGTTAATGATGATTCCCTAATTTGGAAGTTTAATCCCAATTTTTTTTTTGTCTTTTCTCGGTATGGCAATACCTTTGAAGATTGTCATGAACCTTGTTGGGCTAAAGCCCGGTTTAAAGGCCTGAATCCTAAAGTTAACATATTTTTTTTGGATCTTATTGTAGGATAAAATCCTCACTACTTACAATTTCAATAAAAAAAGGTCTTTGTTTTTTTAGCAGATGTTATTTTTGCAAGGAAGGGAAGAGTCAATTGATCACCTAACCATTCATTGTTCCTACACTAAAATCTTATGGGAAATAATTTTTAGACTTTTGTAAATGGAATGGATTCACCCTTACTGTATCCAATATTTTTTCTTGGCTTGGAAGTTGCCTTCCCATAATGCTTTGATCAACTACTTATGGAATTACATTCTACCTTATTTATGTTGGGGCGTTTGGAAGGAAAGGAATGATATGTTATTTAGGAGTAAGTAATCTAATTCCAATCAGATCTTTGATAAGATCAAGAGTATGGTAAATCGAGTGGGAAGATCCAATAGCCTCATAGTGAGTGGGAAGACAAGGTCATTAAAAATTGGAAAGTGGAAGGGGATAGTTACCCTTAAAGTGAGATAAGTCTTAGAAGTTTGGCTAGATTGGATTGCCCACCCAAGGGATGGTATAAGGTTAATTTTGATGGGGCCTCAAAGGGAAACCCAGGTATTGTGGGGTGTGGTATTATTATTAGAAATGAAAATGGGTATAATATTGGAGCTATGGTAGTTCCTATTGGAGAGCAGACTAATCACATAACATAAGCTAGTGTAGCTCTCTATGCATTAATGTATGCTAAGAGTATGAATATGGAGAAAATTTTTCAAGAAGGGGATTCTTTGAATATCATTAATTGTCTCAACATTACTACCCCCTCATGGACTATTCATAACATCATTTGAAAAGCCATAAATTTGGTCAATTCCTTTGTAGAATGTGTTATTACTCGTAACTAAAGAGAGACTAACAAAGTGACAGACTAAGCGAAAAATGTCACTTGTAAAAGTCACATGAAGATGACATGCAATAATGGCAATGACATCCCAATTTATGAGCTATCTATGATAGAGTACGACAGAAATGGAAGGAAAAAAAATGTTTCAATAATGATGACAACAAGAATTAGGAATAATTATATGATGTGTTGGAGACGAGGTTTAAGGATTATGATTGTGTATGACACGACAACCCATTTATTACCACTAGATTGTGGGTGTTTTTGCAAAAGAGGAAAGCTCATTGTGACTTTGAAATGGGGATTTTTAACTTGCTCAAGCTCACTGGTAAGAATAGAAATTGCTTTAGAAATAGTAACATGGGAGGTAAGAGAAAGTGGTGTGAGGTAGGGAATTGCAAGGAATGGAAGTAAAAATCAGAGATATGGGACATATTAGAGAGCAAGTTTATAGGATTTATGGAGAAATTAAAGGGCAACAACCTGTCTATCACTGGGTAGTTTATCAAAACCTGGAAGAATGGCAACATCTTGGTTGGAAATCAGAGATGGAAGTCACAAAGGATATCATTGTTCAAGCCAATTTCCTATACATGGAAAGTATTAACTTCTATAGAGACAAGAATGTGTCTAATAGAGCTATTGATGAGTTTATGGAGTCGACCAAGGGGAGAAATAGGTTTTTCAAAATTGGAAATTCTTACTTTATCCCTCATTCTATTTCTAGACCTTGGAGGTTTATTATGTTTTTTTTGATTGAGTATATTACCCTATATGGTCATTTTACTAAGATTTATTGACACTACTTCATGTTGGCTAATCACTTTAGGCATAGGGTTAGGATTAACTTCCCCTTCTACTATTGGTAGTCTCTAGATAGTACCATTTTAACCCTTCAGAATGACCCAGATGGAGATCATGCTTGTCATGAGGGTTTGATGGTGTTGATTATGAATTTACTTAATGAAAAAAAGAAGTGAAGAGACCCCATTTTAGTAGAAATACCATGGAATATAATATTGAGGGGAGTAATTTAGATGAGTCCTATGATGAGGAAATGGAGGAGGAAGAAGCTAAGCTAGTGGAAAGTAAGAGCAAGAATCTTACCCCTGGGGACTCATTATCTAAGAAAAGGAAAAGAAATGAGGTAGATTATGAGATGGAGAGAGGGACTGATGAGGACACTAAAGAGGCAAAAGGGAAGAAAAGTAATGGTAAAACTGGCAGAAGAATTAAAACTAGAAATAATATGAAGACTGATGAGAGAGGCATGAACATTCCCTCTCATGATGATCTCTTGATCCAAAGTAATGAGAAGGATATAAAAGGTAAGAAGATTATTCTTCAAGCAAAGGATAAGGATAAAGATATTAAGGATTCTACTACAGGGAAAGATAATCTAGACTAAAATGAGGAGAATCTAAATCAGAGCAATGCCCATGATGATCAAGGGTAAATGAAGGGTGTTTGTTGAAATCTTGGTGTGATGAAAAGGGACATTAATATTATGAAGGAGAAAATAAAAGATATTAAAGGGGAGTTTGAGGTTCTCATAAAAACAAATAGAGATGAGAAGACCTTAGGCCAGCATTTGGATGAGCTCTTAGATTTGATAGCAAATGTTGAAGAGGCTAAGAATCTAATGAAGAGAGTCCCACCTCTTGAAACTAAAAATAGAGATTTGGATCAAGTGGTGAAGGACATGTAGAAGAAGATGGACATCTTGGAGAATGGAGTTAAGGGCACTAAAAATGTTATGAAAAACTTGTTGACCAAAGTTGTTCCATATTGAAAGTTGTTGTGGAAAATATCAAGAATTTGTTGGATAAGCTAGAGTAGGGGAGAAATTAGGGCACAAAAGAGATGAAGGATGATCAAGGCCCCAACAAATGTACAAGGGAAATCTTGAAGAAAATAGAGGTTATGTATGATAAAGTGATTAATGAGTTAAGGGCCTCTACTGTGAACATGAATATTTTAGTTGATCAGGAAGTTGATATGCTAAAGTCTTTATAGTTGTCTTGTTGATGTCTTTTTATTGTCTTTTTGATATCTTTTTTTTTGTTTGATGTTTTAGGGCCTCTTGTTATGGCTTGTTTGGTTTTTTGGTGCTAATGCATAGTTTCTCATAGGATTTCATTGATTCTCTTCTTGGTTGATTATAAAAGGTTTTGGGTCCTTTCAAAACCTATTTTTACTTAATCAAAATAACTTCTAAAACTCTATATTTACACTTGGTACAGAAGTAGCTAATACATAAAATTAGAATATGGAGACTTTTGAAGATCATGGAAGGGATCTTGAAGACATGAGGATCAATTGGGATCTATTTACACCAATCATAGCATTTGACAATGAAATATGTAATATAAAACCCGCATATTCTAAGGGTCCTAATAAGATTCAATATAATAAGGGCCAATAATTCTCCAAAGGGTTAAAATAGGTTTATTAGATCATAAATGATGTAAAAGTTTCATAAAAGAATCTAGTGTAATTTTTTTTTAAGTTTAAAGTTCTAGTAGAAGTCATTTAAAATAGAGTTACAAATTCAAATATCTGAAGTGCAATGACTAGTTGTAATTAGGAGGGAAAACTAAGTTTTGAGTTTATTTAGGTGTTTAATGAATTCCAACCAATTAGAATCAATTTTGGAAGTTATATTAGGCACAATATAAGCCTAATAAGACATGGAATGATAAATTCTAGTGTAAGAATTTGCCTTACGAAAAATGACACCAAGATCAAGAAGCTCAAGCACTTAGCACAATATGGACCAATAATGTATGATCAACATAACAATAATGAGAGTGAATATAATGTTAATACATGCTAGAAGTGCCTGTATATAAAGGCATCTAGAATGACTAGGAGTTACCAAAGTGATAAGCCTCATAGCTAAGCATATGTTCACCAAGAGTGATCCTCCATTGAGCATAGGAGTTTGTGCAATGATGAGAGGATAAACTTACATAGGTTTACCTTGTAAAGAGATGTTGTAGACACCGTGTGCTAAATTGAAGTACAAACAACTGTGTTGTCAACATGAAAACTTAGATGATTGTGTAAACTCTTGTGTTGTCAACAAGACAACTCATATGACTATGCATAATCCTAGGTGTCTACATGATAAATAATATAATAATTTATTAACCTAACCTAAACTTAGGTAAAGTATAATAATAATTAATTAATTGCACTAACAACTAGAATATTTAGATTCAAATTGTAGAATTGTTCAAAAAATTAAGCAATAAAGGCATATTTCTTGCAATTTTTTTATGATCCTTTGAATTTAGTGATTTCTCTAATTATGTAAATGTTTTGAAAAAACTATTTATTATATCCTTTAGGTCCTTCCATGATTTTTTGAATAATTTCAGGTTCATTTTCCATATTGTGTTGATAGTGTGTGAGGGATTTTGAGTTTTATTAATACAATTTCAATTTCTTCAATAGTAACTTAGTCCATTCTATGAATAATGCCCTAATTATCATGGATTGGACCATATCTAACATATACTATATGATCTTAACATAAAATATGCAAGATAGTTTTAGTTTGTAGGGATATCCCACAACTTAAGTGTCTAAAGACACATGAATGTGGAGGGTTACTTATAGAAGTAGAAGATATACCTTAATAAGATTGAAATTTAATTCTAGAGTTTTATTTTTATCATTTAAATTAATGTGTTGGATCTTTCATTGAAACCTAGAATCATTGGGAAGCCATCTAATTGAATAGTCGTAGGTTTTGGAGAAAAAAGGTGAAGGTTTTACTAGTAAATGTGATCATAGAACCAAATTGATTTTTAATGTCTTTGTTTTGAGTCATAATAACATTTCTTCCAGAATTATAAGGTTGGGAGTTATATATTTCACATACTTATCTTTGGAAATTAGGATGTTTTAGGCATTAAAAATTGTCCATAGTTACAGTGGAGCCTAGTTGGTCCAAAGCAACCTTATATGATCTCTTAGCATGTTCTATTATTCCCAAAAGGGTATCATGAAAGTCAATTTTTTTTTTTTTGAAAAATTGGTGTCACGGTGGTTTTTTTGCTCTGCTAGGGTTTTCTTGCTTCATGTGAACTTTCATTTTTTTTTGCCTACGACCCTTCACTTGCACTCCTCTATTGTCGGCACTTGTCATACCACATTTACTGCGGGAGCTTTAGGTTAGGATATAATGGCTCTGACCAGGAGTGAACCAGTTGTTTTTGGTGTTCATGCTGCTGCTTCAGACTACCATGGCACCACCACCAAACAAACACCCGCACAAGTTTGTCCTAAAGGTTTTCCACGAGGTAATCCTGATATTGTCCTTCCTTTGCAAGAATTTGATGTTGCATGTGACTAGTTAGAACAACATACCTTGATAGGGTATTTTGTTGGTAGGACTCCCCCTGAAGCTATGCTCAGAGAATGGGTCAACAAAAGCTGGACTCCTCATGGAGTCTGCCTTGATGCTGTGCAAAACCTTACCAAAGGTTTTTTTTTAATTTTGATTTGCTAACCCGTCGCAAGAAGACGTGATTTTTACCGATGGCTCTTGGTCTGTGCATTCCTCTCTGCTTGTTTTTCAAAAATGGTCCTGAGACTTCTCTGTCTCAGATGATAAAAAGCTTAGGGTTCCTATTTGGGTTGAATTTTGAGGTCTACCCTTGACCTACTGGCCTTTTATTGAGTCTATTGGCCCAAGCCCTTGGCAAAGTTGTTACCAAGGAGCCAGAGAAATTTTTTAATGCTCACCCTCAGCGGTGTGTTTGCATTGAAGTTGATCTTTCTAAAGATCTCAAGGATTCTGTGGAAATCCAAATTGGTGCTCAAACCTTCGCACAGAAGGTGCTTTACTTGAACGTACCTAACACCTGTTATAGGTGCCAGTCTACAGAACATAAGATTAGGGATTGCCCTTTGGCTACGCCTAGGGTCAAACCCTAGCCTAAAGTGACGCCTGTCAAACAGGTCGAAGGAAAAAAAGAAGAATGGGTTATTGTTGGGTGCAAAGGCAAGCCTGCCTTGAATCCTTTGGCCCCCAAGCCATCCTATGCGAAAGTTACTGTGATTCCTCCTGCTTCCATCAAAGTGTCAGCGCCTGCTAGCATGGAGACGCCAGTGGCTTCTATTGTACTTGTTTCAATTTCGCAGGTTTGAAACCCTGCTAGTTCATAGGGGATTAAGGCAGCTGCCAAGGCCTCATCCTTGGCTGGGGCTCGTTCTCCTCTTACAATCTCTTCCATAGTACCACCAGCAACAAGGCATTCTCACAGTCCTCCTGGACGTGCAGAGATATTAGGGGTCAAACGACAGGCTGTAAGTCCAGAGGATTTCCCTTCTGACTTCCACCTGATTTCTACCTTTTTGTAGAATAGTTACTCCTCTCTAGAGGATGAGGATGATATGGAAGAGTTCTCATGAACTTCCTCTCTTGGAATGTTCGAGGTCTTAAAGACCTCCCCAGAAAGTTCTATGTCCGGGATACCCGTCATAGACTTGGGAATTTAGATTTTCTTTGCTTGCAAGAAGTTAAGATTTTTGGTTTCATGCTTTCTGCTGCATGCTGCGTCATTTGGTAGGATAGCATCATGTTTTCTTCTCACCATGAAGTTGGCCGAGATGGTGTAGTTACTCTCTTGTCACCTCACCTTCATTATTATTTCGCATGGTTCTGACCCCAAACACTGTATTAGTTGGCTTTTGCTTTCCATTAACAATCATTCTTTTGGAGTCATTAATGTTTATGCCTCCAATGATGATGTGGAAAGGGCACAAATGTGGGTTTGGCTTGCTGACAACCTGCCACCAGCTACTTGGGTCCTCTGTGGGGACTTCAATATGGTTGAAGTGGCCTCTAACAAAGATGGCATTCTGCCTTTCTGTTCGACAGCTGGGGAAAGAGAAGCCTAGTTTTACATGCGCCATAAATTGGGCCATTTTGATCCCAATACTAGCCGCTGTCATGATAGTGGGGCCTAGCACACTTGGTCCAATTTTTGAGTCGGTCCTGATCGCATATTGAAATGTCTTGATTGTGCTATGATCTTGGCACAATATTTTTTTCCTTTTCTAAATATCGTGATCTACCTATCATTCCCCTAACAGATGTGACATTGTTAGACCACTGTCCCATTTATTTTGGCATTTTTTGGCAGACAGCTGTCCCCAAAGTGGCCAAGTCTCAATTGTTCCTCAACACGTCTGTGCTATTGCATGCTTCCACCATCTCCCACATACAACGTGTTTGGAATTTGGAACCACGTCCACATTCCCATCAAGTTTGGATTCAATGGTGGAATGACACCATTAATAGAATGACTCATTTTTTACGCATCTACGGGCATCAGTTGGCAATTTTTAGAAAATCGTCTTATGAAGCCAACACCCTTGCCCTCAAAAAAGCCTCTGAAGCGCTCACCTTCAACCCCTTTGATGTGGATCTTCAAATTCAACTTGCCAAGCTTCACCATGAAAAGCAAATTGCTGATAACTATGCTGCCTGAGGAGCTCAAATCAAAGCCCGTCTCCACTGGTTGGAGGTTGGTGACAAAGCCTCGAAGGTGTTCTTCTAGGCTCTCTGAGCCCATCATACCAATGTTGGGATTAAAAAGATAAAATAGGGAACTGATGTTCTTTCCAATTTTCCTGACATCCTGCAAGCTTTTGTTCTTCACTATGAGAACATTTTTGCTTCGCAGGGCCATTCGGTTGCTTAGGAGGAGGCTCTTAGAAAGTGTATTACTATTACTCCAAACTGCCTCACGGTTGAGCTATGCACTTTTTGTGAGCAACTTCTTTCCCTTTGAGACCTTAAAGAGGCAGTTTACTCCATGTCGAATGACAAATCCTTTGGGTGTGATGGATTTCCCTGTGAATTTTACAAACATCTTTGGGAGCAAATTGGTCCTAATCTACACAAAGTCTATCTTGAAGCATACCATTCTAAAAGCTTAGGAGCAATCATAAATAAAGGCAATATTAAATTCATACCTAAAGCTGGTGATCCTGAGGACATCTGCAACTAGAGGCCCATCACCCTCCTGAATGTGTCTTATAAGATCATTGCTAAGGCGCTCTCTCTCAAAATCTGCCATATGCTTCCTCTACTTGTGTGGCCTGAACAAACTAGCTTCATCAAATCTAGGTATATTCTTGACAACAACATTGCTATCTGGGAAGGTATGGAATAGGCTCGTAAGTCCAAGCAGTAGGCTATCTTTTTAAAGATAGATTTTGCTAAAGCCTATGATCGCATGGAAGGGCCTTTCATTTTGGCTATGCTTCAGGCTCTGGGTTTTGGTCCCAATTTCCTTCAGTCCGTGGAGATGCTCTTTGGTGATGCTAATGCTTGCATCACCATCAATAATTCACAATCTAAAGTTTTTGGACTTTTTCATTCCATCAGACAAGGTTGTCCGTTAGCTCCAGCGCTTTATGTCCTTGCTGCTGAAGGTTTTGGTTATTTACTTTCTCACTCTGTGTCTTCAGGACTGGTCCATGGCATTTCCTTACTTGATTCTTCCTCCTAGTTAGTCAATGGTCATTTTGCTGATGATTCTTTTCTTACTCTTCTTGAAGATGAAGAAAACATCAAAAATGCTTTAAATTGTCTTGACACTTTTTGTCAAGCCTTTGGCTCTGCCATTCAATGGCATAAAATGCTCTACTACTGTCAGTCTTTTTTGCCAGCTCCACCTTGGCTCAGCGAATTCCAATGGAAATGGGTTACTCATGGAGAAATCTTCCACTTTCTTGGCATTCCCTTTGCTTTCTAGGCTTCCCCTGTGGAACTTTGGAATGCTGTGCTTACAAAGATTAGCAAAAAGCTTGATTATTGGATCACTAAGCCACTTTCTCTTGCTGATAAATTCCAGATTTGTTCTAAGATTTTGGTTGCCACCCATGTGTATTATTCTTCTTATTGGGCTCCCTCCAAAGCTTCCTATCTCAAATTAGAATGTTTGCTCAAAGATTTTCTTTGGGCCTCTGGTTCAAACCATCATGGTTTTCACAAAGTTGCTTGGGATTTATGTTGTCTCCCAAGGGAATTTGGGGGTCTCGGCCTACTTTCCACTTGGAAGAAAGGCCTTGCCCTCTGTGCTAAATGGATTATTAGAGCTATTTTTGGAGATGAATCCTGGAAAATTCTTGTCAGGCATTGCATCTCTTCAGGCTTCCTTGCTAACAGACCAGCGTGGAAGGGGATTGGTTTTCAGACCCTTCTCACTATGCATGGACCAGTGGTCATACATGGCTCTTTTGTTATAAAGAGCATCTAGAAAGCCTAGGAAGCTTTTAAACCTTGGCTTCATTGGGCTGGTGATGAGTTTCGCAATGGGCTATCCTTAAATCAACAGAGCATTTGGTGGTCTCCCCTGTTTTCCTTCCAGGGTACTCCTCTTGCCAAGACTCAAGGTGCCAGTGCTCTACATTTTTTTTAATGTGGCATCCGCACTACCAAGGACATTTTTTCAAGAGTCACCATGAATTTCAGGTCATGGAAGGATATGAAAGTTCAATATCGCCTTGTTTGTGCTGATCGCCAGACTTATGACCTTCTGTTGTCTTCCATCCCTGTGCACTTACTTCATAAAGTGGGGATTCAGTCTGTTCGTCCTTGGTGGTATGATTGGAAGTGGTTTCCTACCACTCCATTTACCAATTATAAGCCCAATATGGGATACAGATGGCTTTCACCTCACCTTTCGATGGTGGACACGCTTAATCAACGGTGGCATTTGCATTCTTCACTTTCTCAATGGAGAAAACAGTTTGACACCATTTGGAGTGCCATTACAGAACCTAAGATTGCTCACTTTGCTTGGTGCCTTGCCTTCCAAGGTCTTCCCCTGGGGCCTCAGCTCAAGCACATTGGGGTTCTTGATCCTAGATGCCCCTTCTGTGGCCAACCTGAGTCCTTTTTGCATTTTTTTTATTTTGCAAGCGTGCTTAGAATTATTGGCACTGGATTCATGATTTTTTCAAGCCTTTCAGGCCCAAACCTTTTTCATGGCATATGATCCTGCTGGGTGATTCCCCCAGATTTCCTCGGAAGTTCTTCCAGATTTGGCATACTTTTAGGATGGAAATTTTGTTTTCTCTATGGAAAGATAGGAATGCAGTTTTATTCACTAACAATTTTTTGGATGTTAACATTGCAATGTACACTAAGGCATGCATTTGTAACAATGTCATTATGCAGATACAGGTGCAAGCTAATAAAGTTTCCCTAGAGGTTGCCCACTTATAGGAATTGTTAAATCACTAGAGCAATGCTCCTTGTACCATTGCCAGAGTGCCTCTGGATGCCTCAATCGATGCTTCCTCATCTCGCGGTCACTGTTCCCGACGCCAGTCCTCTGGCTGCCATTCACACACACTGCACTCCCAGGATCCCCACCACCGCTCTCCCAGCGGTGGTCATGGTAGTTGGAGGTGCCGCTTCACTTCCCCACCGTGTGGTGGTTTTGGCTGGTCCCCGGCTCGCCCTCTTGGGCAGGCTTCTGGTCGATCTCTAGCTCCTTCCCCTAGATGGGCGCACTCTGGCAAGTTTCCTCAACTGGCCTTGGCAATTTCTTCTCCGTGGCCAGACAAGAAGGATGTGGAGACTGCGACTACCCCAGATCTTGCAGATGCTGCTGAGGGCTAGACTATTCCCAGTCTACCTCACAATCCCATTGATGCATGGGGATTTCTTGATAAAGATGATCCTCCTCCCTCTGTTGGTACTGCCTTGGCAGCTTGAGGTTGTTTAAAATGTTTTTTTTTTGATGAATAGTTTATAGTTTCTAGCTGCGACCATGTTGTTTATTCCAGCTTCGGCCAATTGAACTCATTCGCAAGGTGATCCTGTATCCCCCGGCCCTTTTTTGTGAATTGTAATCTTAGTAAATTTTATTAATTGAAAAGAACTATTCATCAAAAAAAGTTAATTTTTTTTTTTGTCAATTTAAATGTAAGGTTTGGTAGAAAACAAGCAAAAACACCTACTTGGGGCTAATAGGGCTACTAGACCTAGAAGAGTAAATTTTGGGTTTGCATAAAAGATATGTGAACACAATTTTCTAACTAACTATATCAATTTATTTAGGTTTGAATAATCATCTCAAGTCTTGAGGAGCCATTGGTTGAGTCAAGTTAAAATTTTAGCCTATTTGGAGCATTAGGGTGTCATTGTTGCTAACAAAGAATTAGGGGCATTTTAATGTCTTCTCATTAGTTTGACCTTAGAGTCTTTAAACCCCATCACTCCTCATCAACACTGGGTGATTGCATCACTCTTTATAATTTAAAAAAAAATTTAGTTATTCTTTTGGATCCACATGTAGAAGGCTATCTAGGCTTCATTTGTAACATGGTTAGGTGTTTCTCACAAGGAGTATACAATTTTCCCATATTATTGTCACAATATGTAGAACCAAAAATATATGCCTAGTATCATAAACTATAAAATAAATTTCCTTTCATTTCATTACATATCTGTTTGTCTAATGTGCATTATTTTCTAGCTTTTATCAAAATAATTAAATCAATTGTAGCCCAGAACAGGGAGTTCATATCATTGTAAAAAGAACTCCAAAAGAGATTCATTATAGATTAGGAAACTTGAGGTATTTTTTTTATTTTAAAAATGTGAGGTTTTACATTCATTTGGTTTGAAATCATAATCAAATTTAATTTTATATAGTTGGAAAAAAAAAATACAAGAACAAAGATCACTTTTACAATGTAGAAGAAACTCAAATTGGCCCAAACTCATATAACCCAACAATTATAGTTCACCCAACTTTTTAATCTCAAATCTAACATCAAGTTTTAGAAAGAAAATAATTCTCACATTAGATCTTATATCATATTAATATCAAAATATGCATTTATTCTGATTATTTCATAAACTATGCATGAATATAAGATGATGTCTATCTCTTTCCCGATCAAGAATACACTTCTAACTCTCTTTATCTAAGGTAACTGATTTATAATTTCTTATTGCATTTATTTACTCTAGATATTTATGTAAAAATTGTTTATTTTCCCTACAAATATGATTACCACTTGTAAATCACACATTCCATTTCAAAAGCTGAATCATTAGTATTAATCCATTTACTTAGCATATTTTGACAACTTTTTTTAAATTGAGAAAATAACTATATTAGAAAAAAAAAAAAAAACTAGTGTAGATATTTTAAATGCATCTATCTAAGAAATAACATCATTCATTATTTCAATAATTCTTAAGTATTTTCACAAATGATATACATATACGTTATTTTTTGAATTTGTGTTTCTAACTAAATTTTCTTATTCAATATTTGACTAATTAGTTGACATTTAATTATATGAATATATTTTTCCAGTAGTATTTTACATTACACTTCATGATCTATTATTAAAAAGAAAATAGTAAGAAGGGAAATGAATATTAAATTTAAGTTGAAGATTTTCCATGCATAATCACCATATAAAATTTCATAATATTGATCTTTAGATAAACTAGGATATTTAGGACTGAGGTTTGTGACTAGGGCACAAGCATTTAGGAGACCTTTTCGCTGATGAAAGGTCCCCTCACCCATTAATAACATTTAATTCATAGTACATGATTAATCTTTTATGGGCTCTAACAATCGATATAATGATGCTTCCAAAGACAAGGTAGGGATGAATACAAGCAGTGTAAAGAGTTTCAGAGATACTATTGATGGCATTCTTTCTCTACCCTACGATGTGTGCTTATTCAAGTAGAACTAATCAGGGTTGGCTCCAAGTAACTGTGGGAGATAAGATTCACATTACAAGTGTTGGAGTTGAGGAAAGCCAACTTCGAAGACGCCAAGATCACCTGCATGCGAAACCTGTCAAAGAGAAGCCATAGAAGGGAAGGAGCATGGAGCACGGGCAAAATGCTAAACGGACATGAGAGACACCATGAATGCAAACACAATGAGAAATGTATTTACAATAAGAAATGATGTTGTTAATTGTTCAATGTGAAAATACAAAGAGGAGAACTCGAATATAAAGAGCTCATGGAAGCTTGTAGAACAAGCTAGAAGATAAGTGTGACAACAAGAAGGGAACAAACTCCTGTGTTGTCACCAACTAACCACAACACGCATTAAATATAAAATATTAAATAAATGCATGACCTAAGTAAGCTTAAGCAATAGAATAAATAATTAAATATTAATTATTTACTCTAACACCCCCCCTTAAGTGCAACTTAGGGAAATGCCTTAAGCTCACAAAGCTAAGATGAATGCATAATGGGTCCCAGCAACGAGGCCATTTTAGGTACCCAAGTACAATGCAAGAAAATGCAACCTCTGTAAGCAGGGAAAGAGAGAAAACCACATGGGAAAAACCCTCCCCTAAAAAGAGGTAAGAACCCAGTGAAGAGCTGAAGAAGTCTCCAACTAGGGAAAATTTCCCCTAAAACAGGAACAAAGAGTGATCATGAAGAAGCAGCATCACTGAAGCATGAAGAAGCCACAAATCTGTCAAACTGCTGATCTGAAGAAACCTCCATGGAAGAAGAAGGCACGAGCCGAGCATGTCTATATGGTAGATGATCCATCTCACCGAAATGCATAGGTAGCCAGCCACTGCAATCGCCTTGTATGTAGGATCAACCACTGAATACATAGTTCACACTATCAAACCATCGAACCATGGATGCATTAGAAAACAACATAATCCCCCCTTAATGCAGATGGGGTGTGATGACAGGCAACTGAGAAGGTGAGCCAAAATCTCCTGCAAATGAACCAAGAACAAGGAGAGAGGAAAAGAGGTACAGACACTGATAAAGACACGGTCTAACTGACTCTGCATGGGCTAATGTCGTGGAAGGGACACTCACTTGACAAAGGGAGAATGCCTAAAACAGCAAACAAATAATCCCCCCCATGGTGCTTTATGAAATAGTGCATGCACAGCTGACTCAAAACAACGTTCATGAACCCAGAATGCAAAAGTGACAATTTATCTCAGTGCGAAAATAAAAAAATGCTTCAAAAAGATAGCTACAATGATCAAAAATGAAAAAGAGCTGAACCAAGAGAAAGTACAGCTGAAAAGAAAGCAAACCATGCCAGGAAAACGATCCTCGGGCCTAAAACACTCAAAATATCAACCATAGAGAAAAAATGCCAAAACTATGATAGAAAGAGCAGAGGCCAAAAACAAAGAAAAAGGACTATATTTCTGAAAATAACACAGAACCAGCTTTCCAAAAATATAAATTTTTCAAAAAACAGGCATGGGACGCAAAAGATATGCATGCCGGAGTCAAAAACAGGACTTCAGACTTCAATAGAAAAAACAGGCAATAAAAAAGCATCAAAACCTAAAAATACCTGCACCAAAATCTCCGTCTTGGAACCAACTTTCCGACGCTTCTTTCGGATCGGAAAAATACCTCCGTATGCAAGAGTTATGGCCAAAAAACCACAAGTAGGTCCAAAAGAGAACTTGAAGGAGAGTGCAAGCAAGGATGATGCAGCGCTGACGTCATCAAGTCAGGCGATTAAATTTGACGGCTTGGAGGCCATCGCCGCAAAAAAGAGTGCCACGTGGCAGTACGGACGATAACGTGGCAGGGCCACGTGGCAAAGTGCCACGTGGCAGGCCTGCCACGTGTCACGCACAAACTGGTGCTGACTGTGCAGAAAAACGGCTGAATGGTCGCTGACTTGGCTGCACAGCTAGCGGGCGGAGGCGGCCATAGGGCGGCGGAGGCAAGTTGCGCCGCTGGTGGAGGTGGCCGCAGAGCGGCGAAGAGGGAGGAGCCACCGGCGGAGGGCGGCGGCCGGGAGGAGGCCGAGCGCGGGCGGCGCTGCCTGCTGCGGCCGCTGCGGCGCGCCCGGAAATCGATTTTTTTTTTTTTTAAAAATTTTATGCTCTGCGTCCGTACGATCCGTACGGCAGCGACCCTGGAAGCCTCAAAAAATTGCCAAAATTGCCCTGTCTCCAAAAATGACAAGTTTTATATGAATCCTGACTGCAAACGGCCTTTCGGATCCATTGGTGATGTCCGTTTGGTCCCAAAGTGCTCCGAAAAATCGCTGATCCCCTGATTTGAAGAAAAATTGCACAAACAAACTAGGGTTTGTGACTTCAAATCATGGCTTCAAAATTTCTTCAACGAAGCTGCAGCAGGAAGGCTCTGATACCATGTTGGAGTTGAGGAAAGCCAACTTCGAAGATGCCAAGATCACCTGCATGCGAAACCTGTCAAAGAGAAGCCATAGAAGGGAAGGAGCATGGAGCACGGGAAAAACCCTAAACGGACATGAGAGACACCATGAATGCAAACACAATGAGAAATGTATTTACAATAAGAAATGATGTTGTTAATTGTTCAATGTGAAAATACAAAGAGGAGAGCTCGAATATAAAGAGTTCATGGAAGCTTGTAGAACAAGCTAGAAGATAAGTGTGACAACAAGAAGGGAACAAACTCCCGTGTTGTCACCAACTAACCACAACACGCATTGAATATAAAATATTAAATAAATGCATGACCTAAGTAAGCTTAAGCAATAGAATAAATAATTAAATATTAATTATTTACTCTAACAACAAGTTCTTGTGTTATCAAACCTAACACACAAATTTCCATAGTGATTAAGACATGGAAGAGTAGGCTAAAAGATTATGCATTATTATTGGCAATGAAAGATGTGAATCTGATGCAATATTGTTCAAGTGTTTACCAAGTGGAAACATTGCTTGGGTTCCACTGTATGCTCATTTCTCGGCAACTTGCTATATCACTAACGGCGAGAGGCCTGGATTTTTTGATTAGTGAGGTACTAAGCTCTGGTGACTTAACAAAACTCAGCTTCAAAAAACAAAAGCATGTCACATCACAATTACCCCCTTAGTAGTTTTGACATAGCAATGATATCATCATTTATTATGCCACTTGAGACTCTTAATGACCACCAAGAAGTTTGACGATTGCCGTGACATGGGTTTCCATGTTGATTTCTACCTCACTATCTGCAAGAAACTTGAACTTCCTAATGTGAAGACATGAGTACCAAAGCCTAAAATTTTTTTGGGATCCCCAGTCACTTCTCCAGCTCAGGGAGCAAAACAAAGTTCACATGATTAAAAACCAAAGTGAAATATTTTCAGTCACTATCTCCATTTATCCAAGTACCGCAACATAGTTTGATGGCAATTGTTATGTCATGATGGTCATGTAACTCACATCTCATCATTACAAAAAAGTGACAGCCCTCGATCTTGCCATGATCAGGTGGTGCAGCTTAAAAGGAAAAGAGATCCAGGGTGCAAAATTTAAAAAAATAAGGGAATATTCAAAAAGTTTGCGCACTAGAAACATAGGATACCTAGGGTTCACTTAAGGTATTACATTAGCTGTGCTGAAAGACAAACCTTGAGAATTTTAATAGATTTCAACAATAGATGAATCAAGGTACAACTAATGTATCCTAAAATTATGAAAATTATGAAGATCGAAAACCCTAGTCTGCAAAATGTAAAGACCTAAACTGATTTTTCACCAAAATTTTAGACTTTTTCCATACTATGAAAAATCATACCAACACACCCTATCAAATGCCTTAGTTAAATCCAACTTCAGTAAGAACCCTTCTTTATTTTCTTTAGTAAGGGAGTGAATACGTTCATGAACTAAGATAATAAAGTCCAAAATTTTCCTTCCAGGGATGAATCCATTCTGTTGTCTAAAACTCAAAGAAGGAAATAAATTAAAAATCCTAAGAGTGAGAACATTGGAAATGATATTATAAAATGAATTAAATAAAATGATGGGTCTAAAATGATCCATACTACCAACCCTCAAATTTTTGGGTATCAAGGCAAGAAAAGTACCATTAAGTTCTTTAAGAAGTTTTCTATATCTAAAGAACTCTTTAACCCCTTTGATAACATCCTCTTGTATGATGTGCCAATAAGTTTTGAAAAATAAAAAGGGGAAGTTTTCTGATCTAGGTGCCTTGTCTCCATAAAAGGAAAAAATAGCCTTTGTTATTTCCTCATTAGAAGGAATAATAGTGAGGCCTTTGTTCTGATTAGTAGTGAGGTCTTGAGAATACAATGTTGGAACTCCTATTTTTCCTCATCAGGATGAGGTTCTCTCCTTAGAAGACCACTAAAAAATCTCATAGCTTCTCTTTTAATAGCCTCATCATCCTTAATGAAATCATCATTCACTTTTAATCTAGAGATTTCATTAACCATTCTATATCTCAAGGTGGTCATATAGAAATACTTTGTGTTCCTACCCCCTTCTTTAATAAAATCTTTCCTAAATCACTGCCTCTAGTCAATATCCTTCTTGGTAATAATGTCATGTAACTTAATCAATTTTGAGTCCTCTTTCTCTCTAGTAATTTTCTCATAACCCTCAATCTGAATGTTGTTCTCTATATCTTTTAGTTCCTCAAGAATTTGATTTTTGTCTAACAAAGATATTCCTAAAATTTTCTCTATTCTATATGTAAATGTTATCCTTTAAATTTATCATCTTTTTAAAAACTTTAAACATATCAATTCCCTCAACCTTAACCCTCCACCATTATTTTATAAGGTTTTCCAACCTAGGGTGTAAAGTCCACATTTTTTCAAAATGGAAAGGAAAGTTCTTTTTAATGGATATAGGGTAAGTTAAGAAAAAAATGGAATAATGATCAGATCTCTCTCTGACATAAGCCATCAAGGAAAATTTATAACTCTGTAACCAACCATTACTAATAAGAGCTCTATTAGGTATTATTTTTATAAGATTCTTACCCATTCTTTTGTTAATCCAAGTATACTCTATACCTTGCAGGTCCATGCGATACAATATATGATTGTTAATAAACTCCATCAAATCCATTCTTCTATCCAAATTGGTATGACTTCCCCTTATATTCTCATTTTATTTCAAAGGAGTGTTCAAATCCCCATATATTACCCATTCCTTATTTGCAAAGTCCCTCCTATACTTAATAGTTTCTATCCACTAAGCTTTCCTTCCCCATTTGGTATTAGGCGCATACATATTAGTTTGAACCCAAGAGGTGTTGTCTAATGTAGGGCATCTATAAATCAGCCAATCAATGAGATACATGCTGATCCCTTCAAAATCCATTAGGTAATTCCATTAATTAGAGGCATCTAATAAGGAAAAACAAATCATTTTTCAACACAAAAACATCAATTCTTCTCCATTTGCATATCCTAATTTCTATATTTGATTCCATTATTCATAACTTTCAATATTTAATGTTTCTTTCCAAACCCTTTGGAAAATTTTTTCAAGTGGAAATTAGTAATTCTAAAACATATATAAAGTTGAGACCAATCCATTAAACAAATTACCAATTATGTGCTCTGAACCAAGACCCATATTTTCTGTCATAAATTAGGAGCAAAACTATTAACCCTGACTAAGGTAGCTAAAAAATTCCTCAAAATGATTCCAAGTAACATCAAACCAATTTACACTAAACTTTATATGAGGCTAGTTTCAAAACCTATAAGACATTAGTTCTTACAATGCATAAATCATTCTACAAGGACTAATCGTGTCCTGTAAAGTTTCAATGGAGATCCATAAAAACCAGTCTTCATTAAAATGAACATAAATTAGACAAATCTAAATAAAAATAACTAAAACCAATTGGAAATAAACCTTGGTTCACATATACTTTTAATGAATATAAATGGAGTTCCTAGTTCCTTCAAATGTGATCATTCCAAACATTTCAATCTGATTGTAGTTGGTCATCCTCAAATCTAGAATTTACAAGCTTTGCCAAAAATTGGACAACTTCTTCATTTATACATAAAATAACTCTAAAAAAAAAGCAAAAATAAAGGTTATTCACTACTTTATCCAAATATACAAAATTTAAATGGTTTCCAGGCTGTACATGGCCGTACACTACCTGGAACCAACACTAAAACTGAAAACCCAATCAAAATAACAACTCAAACTATTACCAAATTTCTTTCAAAATGTATCTCTTCCTTTAATTAATGCTTTCGTTTGACCATAAACCAATTTTTATAGATTTTTTAGTTGGTTATAACTTCCAAACCACCCTTTAAACCATCTCCTTAAAATGTAACTATGACAACATTTTATGCACTTTATGCATTTTTGAATTACAACTTTCATACAAACCCAACCTAGACCAAAATTATGACTCAAATGATTTTATATGGATACCAATAGATCCATTCACCTATGAAATAATTTTTTTGACATTATTTATCATATTTAGACCTCCTCTTACAATTTTGACAACTTATTACAAATGGCTTCTCTAGCCTTTATATCTTGACTTAAAAGACTCAAATATATAATAAATGGATCACATTAATTCAACATGTGACTTAATGACTCTAAAACTATTTTTTTTCTTGAAATTTAGGTGCCTCTACACCATTGTCCTTAGTATTCAAAAATTTCACATTGATTATATTCCTATTCTGAGATAAAATTTCTTATCGATTATTCTTGCTTTCCCACCAAAATAGTCATCATATTTGAATTTGAACATGGTAACATTCACATATTCAAAAATTCAAATAAAGTGGGATGTAGAAATATTTCATACTAAACTTTAGGTTACGCACATTTTAATGTTTTTGTGGGCTTACAACTTACTCAACTATAGACCTTTCATGATCTATGATGATCACTTAGTCGCTATGTAGAGTTGAATGATCTATATTTCATGTGACATAGAGATGACTTGGTGGACCCCTTATCTTGTGTGAACAAAATTGGCAGTTGTCAGAGCACGTCAACATTTTTTTGGTTTCTCATTAGCTAGGGTATGACTATGCAAGGTGTGTGGGCAAGTTCCTTCATGCAACTTCCTTACCATTAGATCAAAGATCATCAAAGGTGGTCACCTTGTCACTTTGAAAAGTTGCACATCCTTTATTTCATGTGACATAGTGACATTACGCCACATGTCTGTATGGGTTTGAGTTTTCTTGGTGGATGATTTTTTGACTACGTTGACATGTCAATGTCATGTTGGCTGGGCCATAGGGTGACAGGGAAATGAGTCAGATTGAGATGACATATGGTGGAATTTTCATTGGCTAAGCCTCTAATGTTTCTAGGTTATGGGTCACATATTCTCAATTTATAACCTCTACCATATGATGCAAACTGATCAAGGGTGGTCACTTTGTCACTAAAGGAAGTTGCATGATTTTTAGTCATAGAAAAAAAGGGACAAGTGATATGTAGTATCGCAGGCCCTTCCTTTTTGTGGGACATGGTGTGATGCAAATGGAGTGTCAGATAGGTTGGAAAAGGATTGGGTTTCTATTGGTTGGTACACCGGTGGGATTGATGATTTTTCAGAACTGTTAGATGGAGGAAGATCAACATCTCTCAATTTTTTGCTATTGGAAGTTGCTTGACCTTTAGCCATAAAGGCATAGAGAGGATTCACCACGTATCTTGATGGGCCCAATTTGGTAGGTGTAGTTAGGTTGACATCACAGTTAAGGTTGACAGTATCATAAACCATCATGGTTAAGTCTAAAGGTGGTGTAGTTAATTAAACATGATATGGTCAAATGTGTGAAGACTCCATGAGGTGGGAAAAGGAAATGATATGATTGCTCCACATGGTTGTTTCTAGTTGAGTAACTGAGTTGACCTATTGGACTTACTGATACATGAACCAAGAAAAAAGGAAAGAAAGGATTTTCTTTCATGATCCAATCTTTCTAATTGATTTCAACCACTCTGGAGTTAATGCTAAGTTTTAACGGCATAGAGGGCACTCTTTTCCATCATCTAATTATCCATTTTGAGGAGTTTTAGTATTGATTGGTGCCATTTTTTCACTTCAAGGTTTTCTCTAGTTAGGGTTTCCATGATTTTCATGCCTCTATAAGTGTACCAGATTAGATCATTTTAGATCACCTTGATTTTTCTTTGAGCACATAAATGTAGTGGTTGTAAAGTAACTTCATTGAGAAATATCCCAGTTATGCTTGAGCTATAAAGATAGATTTTGTTATCTTTGTAAGGGTTTATCTTTCTCTTATTCTCTAGTATTTCTTTAATGCATGCTACTGCAATCCTCTATTGAGTCTCCTTTAGCTATTAACACACTATGCAAGACTTCTTTGCCTCTAGTTGATGTTTCTTGTCTATATTCTACATTTACATGATTGTATCTACTTTGGCATTTGAATGATATTAAGTGAAGTCTCTTCCTATAGCTTTCTTTTGTTGTTTGATCTACATGTGGTTGTTGAATTAAGTAAAGTTTGAATCTATATTATTTGAGGTTATAACTAGTTAACTGTGCATTTATGGGTAGAGACAAGGTCAACCACTCTATTTTGGTACGTCACTCCCTTATGTTAGAGTAGGTAGATTTTATTTCATGAGTTCCTTCTCCCTTTTCCTTTCCAAGTTTAGTTAAGTGCACCTTGATAGTAAAAGAAGCTACCTTCTCCAAAGACTCAACCTCATAGTTTGAGTCCCATAGCTTGGAGGTTGCTTCCATGTTTCACAAGCTTGTCCTTAGGTAAAAGCTTTGGACAAGGGTGCAAAATTTTGTGACAATAGTTCCCCATGAATATTTTTATCATTTCATATAACTACCATGCCACTCGAGCCCCCATTTGCATCACCATCTAAGATCTTACCAAAACTAAAGAAAAACATACCTTCTACTTTATCATTAGACATATTAGTTTATTGAAGAAGCACAATATCTAGTTTATTATCTCTAATCATATTCCTCTCCATGTCTTTCTTATGAGGATTGTTTAATCCTCTGATATTCGATGAAATGACCTTAATTTCTTATGCAATGCTTTTGAGTCTAAGATAGTCCTTTGACTACCATCTACTATACTTTTCTAGCCTCCATGTTTCTTTTGTGTAGGTTTGAAGGCCTTCCTACTAGAGTATGAGAATTTTCAACATCTCCTAGTTTGCTACTCCTTGTGCTTCTACTAAGAACTTGATTTTCATTGTTATTTTTTAAGTTATTATCATTTTTCTTAATCCTCACTTTTTTCTTCTTCTCCAAATCTACCCATTCTTCTCCATTTTCTTTTGTCCCACCCTACAAAGCTTTATCAATATCTTCTGCATCCCCCTAATTGGGTGTTCTATCGTATATTTCTATTAAGATTCTAGCCTTGAGCGGTGAGTTCCTATTATCCTTGACATTCATCTTAGATCATTTAGATAATCCCAATCCCAGAATAATACAATCTTGTACATCTTGAAAATCTATTTCTTTTCTATTACTAGAATTCTTGCTACTAGCTCCTAACTTTTCTCTATCAACAATATTCACATCATTTATCTCCTTTTCCTCTACCATTTCCATCCTTCTACTCTATCATTCTTCATCATAGGTATCCTTTATCACTAAATTCTTAAAGGAATTTTCATGGTCCTTCTCTAGAACTTGTATTTGATCCTTGAGATCCCCATTCTTAGTCTCCTTACTAATACCCTCAATAGGCTTAGCTTGAGTGCAGGTATTACCTTATTTTACCCCCTTCTCTATTTGGGGTTGCTTCATAGATTCAAATTCCTTGGTGCCTTTTTCAACCCATTCTTTTTTATATTTATTTAGGATAGTGACTTTATTAGGGAATTTATTCACCTAGAGTTCCAAATTTTTACAATGGAAGTAGGCAAATGGGATGGATTCTTACTCAACCTTCTACTACTAGGCTCCCAATTTAGAATGCAGTGTGATGGAATCTAACATATTGAATTCTTGAATTACTCCCACATAGATTTTGGAATAAGTCAATCTCCTTCTAGATACTATCATTGGATCCATTGATAATAGCTCACCAAAGGTATTAGCTATTCCTTGGAACACATCTTCTACCCAAAAATTAAGTCACTTTCTTAGTAGCTTAACCCAAGCTGAGGCTTTCACAACCAATTCATTTTGAGTACTTAGGTTAGGGAACCATTTTTGTAATACCATGGTATGCTTTCCCAATACCCATGGTCTACTACACAATATATTTTTGTGATCTTCATTGAATGATAAGCAAAATGAAAGGCAACCTTTTGACATAACAACACTTTCAACCTATCCCTTCAAATTCCATTTCCTTTTAACAAAGGCTTTGGGTATCTAATTATTTGGTTAGGCTTACAAGAATCTTCCCACAAGGGTTTAATCCATTCTAGATATGTTCATATCTATGATTTGATCTAGTATTTCCAAAATAAATGAGCCTTGCTTGGAAAGAGAGATATTATTAATTGGAGGGAAAGAAGACTTACTGCCAAACAAACTAGAACATTTTTTGTTAGGAATTAGGACATAAACAATAGACCTAGGATCCCCCTTGGTCCCTAGGTACCCTACCTCTATCAGGTTCCTTCTCTTGCTGATCTGCCTCTATAATTGCCTCACGTTGACCCCCTTCCTTGACAAGCCTACACTAGTCCCATATGAAATTTGAATTTCATCATTCTTGCTCACATCTCCAACTTTGCTCGCTCCCATTATTCAATATTCATGATAAATTTGTTGGTATATGATCTAAAACAAGGACTTGTTAGGATTCACCTAGCAAAGGGATTTCAACTATTGCAATTATTAGGGAATGATCAAAATATTGATTTGTGGCACAACACTACCTCTAGTTGATTAGACCCACTAAAGAAGTTGTTGATAATGAGGTATGTGTAATTAATACATTGATGTGAAATTCTATGATAGTTCACAAACTAATTATGAAAGTGCAACACAAGTAGTTGTAATAAAATAAAATTGAATAGGTCATGATGATGTTCACTATAGTGGATGGATTAATGGGGAAGCTCACCTCTACATTATTTCATACATTAAAGGAATATAATCCACTAGGCTCAAGGAGACTCATGTATTGAATGGATGGAAGGAAAAATTAAATGATATAAGTGTATGAATATATTAGGAAGAAATTCCAATTTAGAAACTAGATCGAGGAATCTTCAAGATAATTGGTTTACAATATGAGTTTTATTCCAAAAAGGATCGTTAGGGGCGAGTAGAAAGAAGATACATTTATTGAAGTGAGAAGTTCAAAACAGAGATTCATAAGAAAATTTTTGGGAAGAAAAATATGCAATACCAAGCTTAAATATTCATTTACTTGCATTTAATTTGGTTATAAGGCAACAACTTGCAGAATTTTCCCTACAAGAGAATATTAATTTTGTGAGGAAAAGTAAATTTGACCATGTTCTATGTTACAAGTGTGATAATTTCAAACATATTGTAAGATATTATTGAATTTATTTTGTAAATATTTCTAAGCTGAATGGGAAATAAAAACAACTATGTTGATCAAAAGAGTAAACATAAGAAGGTATTATTAGCATGATGATTTTTTTTGTCACTAATGTTGACCATCTCTAGCATGGGATAATTGTATGTTTACAAAAAATTTACTTGTTGAGGATATGACTAATGAAAAATATTTTAAAAGAGGAATATATTAAGTTATTAATCCAATAACATTGATTGATGAAGAAGATTTCAAATGTAGACTAGGGAAGTTGTTGAGTCTATGACATTTATTAAGGAAATGTATTTGAATCTAGAAGAGTTGAATGTGTAGCAAAGAGTATTTGAAAATTTTATTTAAGGAAACAGTTCCCAAATTGATTTTTTAACAAAATATGTCATGTTGCTTGGCTAGAACCAAAGTTGATTGTTGGGATGGTTTAGATAGGCTTAGAAAATGCATTGCATTTCTTTACATAGATATTTTAGGGTATGTGGCTTGGTGGGCTTGGTTTCATGACTTGTGCGATATTTTAGTTTAGATTATCTCTTGTTGGTTTTCTCTACTAGTGTATATTTATCATCAAACATGCACTATCTTGCTATTTGTATTGGATTTCAGTCAACTTAATTACTTGTGATGAATTTATTCATGTTGGTTGGTTCTAGATATAGGTCAAGAGGAGATTTAAGAGGATAAAGATAATTTTATATGTGATTTCATACTTTAATTGGTGTGTCATGTATTGGATAAAATTTTGGGGGCTGATAAATAACCTATTTTTAATGCATTTTAATTTATTAACTTGGTTCTATCTTTAAAGTTTATTATATTATTTGAAAAATATCTTTTGGGATGTAATACATTAAGTATTTGTATGAGGTGGCCAGCTTTGTATTAATAATGCTCATTTTTAATTGTTGACCTTAACGATGTTTCCAATGGATAAATCACTACATATTTTGATAGCAAATCATGAGAATGTTAAGAGAGTGAATGAAAATAAATAAAAATTCTATGCGACTTAAATGTAAAGGCAAGATTGTGTGAATAAGGTACAACTAAGAAGTTTTTTGAAGGACTCAAGTTGAAGGTCATTAATATTGATTAGAGGTTTCAGCTATATATTTATTGATTCGGTGACTTTAGGTTTTTGTTTGTTAAGGTTTATTGTTATCCATGGCAATGTTCTTAAATTGGTAGGTGTATCAAGACCCTTACCCTAAAACCTAACAATTTGATATTATAATAAAGTGAGTATGTTTATCACTATGGTTTTTCCCATCTTAGATTTTCCATGAGAATTTGGTGTTCTTGTGCATTTATATGTATCTAGAATCTTTTCTTTATCTTCTACTAATAATTATTTAGTTTAAATAATGAAAAAGATATTATTGTTAGAAGTTTAAGTTTACTTATTCACCTCCCATCTTAGCAAAATATTATGTTCAATAAGCATTGAAAATAAAATGGAAAGAAACCAAACTTGAAAGACTAATGATTTCTAAGACCTCCTTTCTTGTATAAAGAAAGAAAATTTCATCAATTATTAATAGTCAATGTTCTAGTCACATGGAGGAAGACAAAATCAAGTCTATCAATCTAAAAAAGTGCAATGACTGATAAAAACCACTTGATGGCAATTTTTTGCTAAGATATCCAAAAATGGAACCACTAGTCTTGACTATAAAAAAAAAATCTTTTTTTTTGTTATATGTAAAAGGTTTGAAATTCAATATGGCTGGATGAAAAATTAGAGAATTGAGAACTCATAAGATTATCACGGAAGTAAATGGAATAAAAAGTCATGTTTATAATCTTAATGAGATCAAAGGAAAATAAATGTCATTTGGGACAATAAAATTATATCTAGTAATGACATAGAGGGATATGCCATATTTGTTTGGCTTTCTTTTTTTTTTATCGACTCTATAGATTTGCTTTGAATTTTTGAAGCGGACATCATGCAAATGTCAATTTTGGAAATGCTTCTCATAGAAATTGTTGAAAATTAATAAAAACCAAAAAATCATATTTTCTAGCTATGTAGAAAGGATGTCAGTTTCTAAAAATGTAACTTGTTTCAAAATTTGACAAATGATTCAAAATTTATGGCCAAAATACTACACATTGATTTTGACAAAAAAAATCCTATTTATAAAATAAATTAGAGATGGAAATATTATCATAATAAAAATTCAAAATAAATTATTTGGTTAGATAGATGACATAGATCTTAAATGATTTTGTTTATGTTGAACCACATGCATACTTGATAGGAGAAATAAACAAAAATGTGATAACCTTTTATATATTTTTTGAAAGACATGTCTTAGGCTTGATATAGTCATGCAAGCCTTTGGGTTGGATGCCCAAGCAGAATCCAACCATAAGTCTTGGTATTCACCAAGGTAGTTAATATGTAACTATTGAGTAGGCATCTTGTACGGTGATAATGATAGAAATTGTTCTGAATCTTTTTCTTGAAAAACTGATAAAATAACCAACTCCAAGGTTTTAGATGGTTATTTTTCAATGTAATGGGTAGCTCTATTAAAGACAAAAGTCTTTGTTCACAAGGAGGCCTTTGGTGGTATCTTTAATTTCTCCAAAACTTGGAAAAAATGTGACCACAAACCCATAATTAGTTGTACTTTAAATTTTATAATGAATACAAGTTATAATAATGCAACTATACAAATTCCTATTCTAAGCACATGTTGAGAAGCAAACTACTAGTATAGGGTAACAAGAAATTAAAGTATAAATTTCTAAAAAATATAATTTCTAACAAACATAGGTCATAGTAACAACACATCTTCACTTCAAATTTTCAAAAGGATCAATAAGGAAACCAATGAAATCATGATAAAATGTCCTTAAATCTACTAATGCAATCATCAAAGGAACTAATGAAGACACTATAATGTTTCATGATTCATCAAATCACACAACCATGGAAAGTGCATGTCAACAAGACAAAACACTATGCAAAACCTATAGAATGATCCTTTCTCCAATTCATAAAAATAGAGGATTTTGTTAAGAAACACTAATAAATTCGAGGTCAATTCTCAATGTTTAATTTCAACCAAGGCATTTTTGGCTTTTTAAATTTTGGAAATAATCAAGACTAACAAGGTTATTGAGAGGGGAGGGGTGAATCAGTAACTGTAAAACTTTAAATCAATTCTGCATAATAACATATTCATCATTCATCCATCTAATCTACTGTATGCATGAAAAGATAAACATTTATAACACATGAACACAGAGATTTGGTGACCCAAAAACCTTCCAATTAGAAAGTAAAACTAGGGTGGGGATGATGCCCACAAACTTCAATACTACAGTATAAAGTTGGCCGATTAAGGCTTACAATGATCACTTCTGATGATCTGCCTTGTTAGGAGCAAATAGGATTACTAGATCCACCTTGTTAGAGTATTTACAAAAATACAATGAAGTATGCACTTTGTTAGGAGATTTACACAAGACTGTTAAGTCTACCCTATTAAAGGATTTACAAACTGATTCACCTGTTAGAATGAAGCAGTGGATCTAGTTACAACTGATTGCTAATAAGATCCTTTATGCTCTGATCACCTGATGTGATAGATATAACTTTTCTGCATCTACGTTGACCTTGTTGTATTCCTCTATTCTGCTACTAATTCGCTTTCCCTTTTCTCAAAATATTGCAATATATTACCAACGACGACATATAACATTGCTTCTCTTCAAATGATATATACCATTCCAATATTTACACTGGTAAGGTTGGCCAAACAAAAGTGAACAAATCTTTACTGAGTCGGCTAGATAGTAGAAAACTCGGGTTCCTCAAACTGACTCGGTGACCTTCTGATAGTTAGCATCCACTAAAATACACTGCATCATCATGCACTCCATAAGAGTAGAGGCACGGTCCATACTAATCACTCTAAGTATCTTGGAACTTGGTAACCATTGGTGACTTGGTGAATATTATGTCACTCGGTGAAAACTGAATCCATTGATAACCTTCTTCACTTGGTAAACACTGATTCCTTCATTTACCTTGTTTACTCGGTAAAAACTAAGTCCTTTATTTACCTTGATCACTCAGTAAACACTAAGTCCTTTGTTTACCTTGATCACTCGGTAAACACTAAGTTCTTTGTTTACCTTGATCACTCGGTAAACACTAAGTCTTTCGTTTACCTTGATTACTCGGTAAACACTGATTTCAACTGATGACTAGGTGAGAACTGAGAACTTGGTAAACACTGCGAAGCTCGATGACCACTAACTTCTTGGAGAACACTGTTCTGCTTAGTAACCACTATGAACTTGGTAAACACTGCTGAACTACCTATAAGCTCAATTTCCAAAGGAATGCTTGGTATGAGCTCGATAAGCATTCAAAATCGAATAAGTGTTGTAACTAATGACAAATATATCATAATTCCAACAATCTGCCCCCTTTGGCATTAGTGACAAAAAAACCTTATGAGCCAAAATTATATACAACATTTGACATACTGACGACTGATTCTGTTGAATACTTACATATAACTCCCCCATACAATATACATAAGGTATTTACATGAGTTATATGACTTTTATTCACAGTATCTCTTTGTCCCTTTTGTATATTTATCTCACCAATATTTCTTCTTGAGTATCTCTTTCTCCCCCTTTTTTGACAATAATGCCAAAGAATAAAATAATGTATTTACATAGAGACACCAAAATGTGAGATAAACTCAGAATGTACCTGGAGAATGAGTTGCAGAGTCTTATCCCAATTCTCTTGCAAGATTTTACATGTGGATAGAGCTATTTGAACTTTTGCAGAGAGTTCAATCACATGGTCTGCAACAGAGAAATTGTTGTCATGGATCAATGTTTTGGAGTATGCAATATGTTTCTGCATTGTGTCCATGATAGGAAGAATCATGTTCTGGATATCTAGCAGTGTAGAATGAATCCTTCCTTCTTCTCTGAGCAACTCTGCCTACTTCTTTGACAAAAAATTGATCCTTAGGTAATGAGATGAGCTTGAACTGGGGTCAAGCTTCAGGTTTTGTGAGCTTGCCTTCAAATCTTCATCTATCTTATTCAATTTCTCTCTTATCTCCTTAATATATTTGGTAAAATCACAAAGCTTAGAAAAAAGAGATGTTACATTATTAAAAGAATTTTCAATGTTGGCCAAAACTGTGGTTAATTCAACCTATTTTATTTCTATATGCTAAGAAATGTGCTCAAGCACCTTATTATCAACCTTCTTTTCTGCCTTCTCCATCAACTTTTCTTGACCAGAGGTGTCCTCATTGAATTTATTTACAGCCTCTTCTAACTGAAACAAAATGTGTTGAGTAGAATCTACTTCAACACCTACAACTTCTGTAATTATATTTTGGGCATTCTCAATTATTCTATATTCCTTATCCCTTTCAAACCTTAGCTACTTCTACGTAGCCTTCATCTCAATTAGTTGACTAGCATACCTCATTTCTTCAATGGTTGCATTTTCATAGTCAATCTTTGGAATTACTATCTCTGTGTCTAAGTCAATATCTTTAGGAATTTCTTTTCCAGTGATCATAAGTCTTAATGGTTTCTTTTGTTTGACTTCTGTGATGACTGGTTTCACCTTAGGAATAGACACAATAGTAGAGATGGAAGGACTAGCAGTGAAAATTGGGATGCTTAAGGATTGAGTTCCAATAGGAGTATATACTAGATCAAAAATTGGAGTACTTGCCAAAAATGGTGATACACTCGGTAGAGCACTATCTGAACTAACTGGGTCTAAAGTAGATGTAGATAATGCTGACAAAATTGTAGAACAAATTGGAATTGACAAAATTGTGAAACTTACTGCTATACCAACTAATGATGATGGAGCAAAGGAGGCTAGCTCGATACCTAAAGAAGAGGGATGTAGCTCGGTAGTTGAAGTGGTAGAAACTTCCATTGATGATACCTGGAGTTGAGATGTGGCAGGTGCAGATGATAAATTTGATGTAGATGTGATCAAACCTACTGAAGCTGACTCCAACCTTGATGATGTCACAGTTTGAGGTGGAGAGTGAGGAAGGGATGCAATAACTATTGCTGCAATTTTCACCGAATCATCTTCCTCCTTATCTTCCTCTTCAGCTTCTTCCTCTTTATCTTCCATTAATGCATGGAGCTCTCCTGGTGAGACTGTGATGAATGGAGTGCTATCAAATTCATCATTGTTGTTGTTATCATCATCTTTGATTTCCACTAGGTCTTCACTGGGCTTATGTAGATGATAGATGTTTTTCCACATGTTTGTAGCATTATTTACAACATGCTCAATGTATTTGATCAAAATCAAACAGGTGTGGAATCTGATCATCATTTTACCTTCATGGCTTTTCATTTCAGTTTTTACTTCTGCTCCAGTGAGACTTGGTTGAAGGTTCTTCAGGGATTGCTCATAAATATCTTTTACCATCTGGGTGGCTGACTCCAATCTCGGTTGCAATCTTTCTAGTAGTTCTTTTGAGATTTGAGGGGCAATCTTGTCTAGGGAGTATTTCCATTTACCCATCTTACTGAGTACCAGTTCCTCAATCTACATTTTCTCAGCATCTGTTATAGTTCCAAATTTCAATGCCTTGAAATTTTTGATGCCAACACCTTCTTCCAATAGTTTGAGCCTTTGCTCGAATGTGGGTGCAGGCCTGACTAGTATAGGTTCCTGCTTACCTTTTCTGGTTCTTCTGGTAAATACTACAGTAGGCTTCTTCTTAGGTTTGGTAATGATTACCCTACCTTTCTTCTTTGGCTATTCTTCTATAGATTCTTATTCTCCTTCTTCTTCTTCTTCACCTTCTTCATCTTTACCTTTTCCCTCGGTAAGCGTAAGAGGACCGGTTGTAGTTTTCAATTTGGCTATTTTCCTCTTGCCCTTGCTTATGGCCTGTGGTAGCATGATTTCAAGCTCAATTTTGGCCTTACCTTCTTCATAGGTTCCAAAAATTTGTTGCCTTGGGTCTACTAGCTCATTTACTAGTGCTTCTATGATATCTCTTGCTTCATCAATATTTACCTCATAGGGAAGAGTTTTCACCCATGTAACTCGGGGTTTGACTACCTGAATGTATACCTTGTCACAGTCAACCATGAAGCATACATCATCCTTATAATCTTCAACAAGCTTAGGAGGAATTTTGAATCTGTTATTCATCATTTCCTTGAAGTCTTCAAAATAATTATCCGTAATACTATCAAAATTTTCACCCATCTCTGCCACAAACTCATTTATTTGATACAAAATTGGAATGTCTTTTCTCCATTCTGTAGTTCCTTTTGATGGAAAGAATTTTTGTACATAGAAAAATAAACATATTAATAGAGATCCGAATTTACAGGAGTTATTCTTTGAAGTCCTTATGCTATCCATATTTTTATTTAGCTGTCTCAGTATTACTTCCGAAAGATCAAATTCAAGATTTTTCTTTACAATCTTGAGGGCCAAATCCACAACTTCACAAGGTACACTATTTAATCTGCTTGAATTGTATAATTTATATGCAATTATATGTATGCCAAATCTTAATTCCATATCAGGTACAGTGTTAACCTTTAAACCTCTACCGTCCCACTTGGCTAGGGTTTGTTTTTGTAGCTCTTCCTGACCTAGGGCTTTGGTGGTTTTGGTTTTGCTGAGCATAGGGAGACCCGTGATTTTGTGAATCATCTTCTTTGTTATCACTACAGGTTGCTCCAACCTTAATTGACCATTATGCACTCGACTCAAGATATACCTAATCCATTTGGTTTGGAAGTTTCTAGGCATACGCACGATATGAGTCAAGCCCTTGATTTCCAGATGCTTATGCTCGGGTTTGAGGGTTCCATCCACACATAACTTGGCTAGGGCATTGTCCATATCTAGTGTCCCTATCTCTTGAACAGTGCAGTTGAAATTAGTACAAATGTCATTTATAAGTAGTACCTTTGGTGGAATCTCTGATTGGGCTCCATGTGGGTCGAGCGATTCAGCTATGGCGGGAACGAGCTTGAAGCTAGGTGCTTTCCATTCCACTCCGTTCACAAGCATTTCAGAGCCTCTCTTTGCCTTGCTGCTGCTAGTGCTTGCGGATGCCATTGCTCCTCGGTGAGTGAATGATTTCGTAAAACAAATTCTTCACTAAAAAATCACTTTAAATCGCTTGAACTCACTTGCATGCTCTTGGAAATTTCTTCACTCTATATATTTTAAATTCGCGGTGAAAAATAAGATCAAATTTTTCCTTTTTGATGAAAAATTTTCCATTAATGCTCAAGTACAAAGGTAGATGAGATGGCCTAGGGCTTGTTAGATAGTCACCAACTTACTCGGTAAACCTTGCAACTCGGTAAACAAAAAAAACCTTTCATATTACCGACCTAGCTCGGTTAAGTCTGAAACCAACCTTGCTCGGTAGATGCATCATAGTGAACTATGTCTTATATCTAGAATACTAATTTTCCATTTGCACTCCTTCATTCTAGAACTGCTTAGGATATTGCTTGAAGATGCAGTCCCTAATCTTCCTTGATGAGTCTAATTAGAAATGGTGGAGTCACCCGCTTCTTGAGTGACATTGCCATCATTTGAATTTTTTGGCTCAGTAGATTTAGGAATCCACTGTTGTCTTATCAGTTTTCAAATGCTGTCAGCTTTGGCTTTCTTTTCATCTTCAATTCTTCCTATGTTCATTCAATTCTTGGATATATGACCAAGTTTTGTACATGTATAACATCTTATAGTAGTATCTTTCTTCCTTAGGTGATGCCTTGTACAGTTTATTCCAATGTGTCCATATTCTCCGCAATAGTGACATCTGCACCAAGTATTGTAGTCTCAACCAAATAATGCATTGACAATTTTTTCTGCTAGATTGAATGATTTAGATTTGCATACAGATGCCTTGTGACCTTGTTTCTTGCATTTGTGACATTTGCCTTCAAACTTTGGTTTCTCTTTGCATTCATTTGCTTTGTGACCATGCTGATTGCAGTTGTAGCATTTGCCATTGAATTTTGCCTTTCCATTACTCCAACATTTGTTTGATGTATGACCTATCTTGCCACAGTGATTGCAAGTGGGCCTTTGATTCCTTTGAGCACCTTGCTTGGAGGTTTCACCTTCTTCCTTGTATCCAAGACCAGCTTTACCTTTTTGTTTATGAAAGTTTTGCTCACTTTTCTGATTTAATTGAGTCATGTCTATTTGAGATTTCATCATTCTTTCATTGACTTGCTTTTCAGTGATCAAGTCATTTTCCAAACTTTCATTGATTTGTCTTTCAGATCTTAGATCACTTTGTAAGGTTGCATTGATTTATCTTTCAGTGATTAAATCATTCCTCAAACTTTCATTCTCAGATCTTAGATTCATAATTTCTTCATTTGCATTAGATAGTTGACCTACAAGATTTTCATGCTAAAGGGATTGATTATTTCTTACCTCTAAGTCTTCATTTTCCTTGTTTCTCTATTCCAAAACTTCACATAGCCTGATGGATTGGATTTCTTGTTCTCTTTTGAGCTTTCTTACTTCTTCCTACAGAGAACCATTCTTTTCTAGGAGTTCCTTGATTGCTTCATTAGCTTCATTTGAACTATTTGATGGTAAAAGGTCTTCAATCTTTTCTTCAATATACTGATGACCATTCATTTGTCTTGCAAGTTCCTTCATTCTTTTTAGAGATTGTGAAAGCTGCTCCTTTGCTTCTTTGAGTTGAGCCATGGCTATTTCTAGATCTAGCTTTTCATTCTCAATAGATTTGTCAAGTCTGAATATCTCCATTGTCTTTGATCTTTGCTCAAGTTGTCAAAATTTATCCTATGAACCAGAAAGCTCTGATACTAATTGTTGGAAATAATCAAGACTAACAAGGTTACTAAGAGGGGAGGGGTGAATCAGTAACTATAAAAATTTAAATCAATTCTGCATAATAACATATTCATCATTCATTCATCTAATCTATTGTATGCATGAAAAGATAAACATTTATAACACATGAACACACAGATTTGGTGACCCAGAAACCTTCCAATTAGAAAGTAAAATTGGGGTGGGGATGATGCCCACAAAACTTCAATACTATAGTATAAAGTTGGCCAGTTAAGGCTTACAATGATCACTTCTGATGATCTGCCCTATTAGGAGCAAGTAGGATTGCTAGATCCACCTTGTTAGAGGATTTACAAACGTACAATGAAGTATGCACTCTATTAGGAGATTTACACAAGACTATTAAGTCTACCTTATTAAAGGATTTACAAATTGATTCACCTGTTAGAATGAAGCAGTGGATCTGGTTACAATTGATTGTTGATAAGATCCTTTATGCTCTGATCACCTGATGTGATAGATATAACTTTTTTGCATCTATGTTGACCTTGTTGTATTCCTCTGTTCTGCTGCTAATTCGGTTTCCCTTTTCTCAAAATATTGCAATATATTACCAATGATGAAATACAAAATTACTTCTCTTCAAATGATATATACCATTCCAATATTTACACTGGTAAGGTCAGCCAAACACAAGTGAAGAAATCTTTACTGAGTCAGCCAGAGAGTAGAAAACTCGGGTTCCTCAAACTAACTCGGTGACCTTCTGATACTTAGCATCCACTACAATACACTACATTGTCATGCACTCAGTAAGAGTAAAGGCATGATCCATACTAATCACTCTAAGTAGCTTGGAACTTGGTAACCATTAGTGACTCGGTGAATATTATGTCACTCGGTGAAAATTGAATCCATTGATAACCTTCTTCACTTGGTAAACACTAATTCCTTCATTTACCTTGTTTACTTGATAAAAACTAAGTCCTTCATTTACTTTGATCACTCGGTAAACACTAAGTCCTTTTTTTACCTTGATCACTCGGTAAACACTAAGTTCTTTGTTTACCTTGATCACTCAGTAAACACTAAGTTCTTTGTTTACCTTGATCACTCGGTAAACACTAAGTCTTTCGTTTACCTTGATCACTCGGTAAACACTGATTTCAACTGATGACTAGGTGAGCACTGAGAACTTGGTAAACACTGCAAAGCTCAATGACCACTAACTACTTGGAGAACACTGTTTTACTTGGTAACCACTATGAACTTGGTAAACACTGCTGAACTACCCATAGGCTCGATTTCCAAAGGAATGCTCGGTATGAGCTCGGTAAGCATTCAGAATTGAATAAGTGTTGTAACTAATGACAAATATATCATAATTTAATAAATTAAATGAAATTAACCTTTTTCTCTATCTACCCCCTTAAGATGAGCAAAAATATAGCTACAAATAATGCAAGAAAACTACAATGCTAAAATAAAACTTGGGTCTTGGCAACAAGGCCTGATGAGGTACCTAATCACAACCAAATCTCTATGAAATAGAGAAATAGAGAAAACTTAGTGGGAAAAACTCTACTCCAAAAAGAGATAGAAAAGGATGCACAAATGAAATCTCTCAAGACCATAAGTACATTGAAATCCCCCATGATAGAAGGTTGAGACTCCATAGCCCTCCTAGAATAATAGAATTCTTGTGTCGATGGACATGCCAATGTGGCTCCAATTTGAAGGAAAAAAAGGCAGTGGACAAGGATGATAAAGCCCATGTATTTAAGGTGTATCTAGAAGTCCTATTTGATGCTCGAAGGAGAAAGCATGAGAATCCTAAAATGGAATCTCCAATGGAGGTGAGATAGCAAGTGGATTGAATCTATCATCTAAGAGGAGATATGTGTCCTCTAGTATATCCTCGACAACTAAAGTAGGTGACTCAATTATTGGAGCTGAAATAGTAGGCAATGATAAAGAGTAGTCTAGTGCAAGGGATGGAATCTAAATAGGAGGTGGAGGTGTAGAAGTCACACCACTAGTCTCAGGAACAACACATAAGTTCAAGTGACCTAATTTCACCTTAGTAGACTCTCATTGAAAGAGAGAGCAAGTCTTTGATAGTGGAGAAGGTGAACCAAAATGTGAGAAGGAATATATATAGGAAGCATGATCAATAGTCCCTATAGAAATAATATTACCTATATCACTATCTATGATATGCACTAAGTCTTGTGAAAAATCAACCATCTTCCCTATCCCACTATGTGTAATTTTATAAATATAGAGAAGGTTAGAGGAAAAAAATGGAACACAAATTACATCATGAAATATACCATCATCAATGTCAATTAAGCACATACAATCATAATAGTGTTATCTCCCATCAAAATGTGTGGAGAAAAAAAGAAGAAAAAAAAACCTCGAGAAGATACGATATGGTGTGAAGCACCTAAATCTAGTAACCATCTAGAATAATGATGAATAGTTATTGCACATAGTGCATGACCCTTTTGTGTATTTTTACTATCTGATTGAAATGATGATGATGAAGAAGATCTGTGAGAAGTAGAAGGAATATAAATGTTTCTCTCTTCTAAAGGAGAGCTATCAAATATGAAACATGTTTGGCATAGCCATCTAGATTGTTCTCATACCAATGCGACTCATCATGGTTATGCTTATTACAATAAGAACACTTTGGTATTTCTATCTTTGGTTCACCCCCCTTAGAAGGAGGTGGCCTTGATGAATTGTGAGTTCTAAAATCAATCTAAGACTCTGTAGAATGATATTTCTAAGTCTTTTGCTTCATCCCTGAAGATGACTAAGCTACCAATGTATGAGTCTTTGAGCCTATGAGAGAATCCAACTGAGAGAGGTTAGCTTGCTCTCAAATCAAATGATCACAAAGAACCTCAAAGGATGGCATGAAAAATCTAATTCTCAAAGTATCTTTGGTGGAATAGAAGGTTGAAGAAAAAATTTGAAAGTTTCCACAAAGCTTAGAAAGAATAAGATAAATGCACTCATTGTCAATCTTGGTCTTCCTACAACACTATAATAATGATCTCTATTGATTGAACTTTATAAAGAAGTCCTCAATGGAAGGAAAAGAATTTGGTAGAAGAGAGGTAAGCTATGCCTCAATCTAAAGTGTCATAAACTTATTTATTGTACCAAACAAGGCTTCAAGCTTGGTCCACATAGCTAGAGGAGTATTGCACCCATCAAGATGAAATTGTAGACTATTCAATATGTGTGAAGAAATCAATCCTATTGCCTCATCTATATTGTTCCTATGCTGCATGACCTTAGTAAAATTGGTTTCACTACATTGAAACAAGACCACAATCCTTTTGATAGGAGAAGCCTTGTCATCAAGGTCTTCTATGTGTGATAGTTATGGGGGTTCAGAAGTTCTAGACAAGAAGAGGTCTCAGCCATTGTTTTAGAAGGTGCTGGATTGTTTTTGAAATTTTTTCTAGATTGCTAATCTAAATAATAGAGATAATAATGCAAAACACCCCCTACAATACAAAAATTGAACCCTAGCTACTAGAAGGAATGTGTAAACAAGAAGAGAGAGAAAAAATTAGTTTAGAATCACTTATACCTTTGAGGAATACTAATGAAAAATAGAAGAGAATTTAAATAAGGCTCATGAAGAGCTTTCTGATGCTTTTTCTGGATAGAAAAGTCAAGCTATAATGAAGAAGTTATGCCCACCTAAAGATAGAAGTAATCAATGGACTTAAAGAGTAAAAATAGATACCAAACTAGAAAAATAATCCAAAATATACCTTCACCATCATCTCTGTCTCCAAATTAGCTTTCAGGTGTTTCTTTTGGATCCAGAAAACACCTCTGTATGCTCAAGTTAGAGTTCAAAAACCAATAGGGTTTTTAGAACACAATAAATCAAAAACATGACAACTTGAAGGCTGTCAAATTTTGGCCCAACATTGATGATGTTAGCACCTACACCCTACTGACTTCAACATCTGTGCAGGTCTATCAATACCTACATATTTGCTGATGCAAATGTACTTTGATGATGTAACCTCACATGATCTTTGTTTTAAAAAAGAAAGCACTTTTCTAAAAAATTTTTTAAAGAAAAACCCCTTTCTTTTTAAAAAAGATTTGTATTTTAATTTTTGATTTAATTTTTTTTCAAAATAAATTGTTGCCTCGGGAAGCATGCCCAGATCTAGGAGCAATTTTTTTGCCATAGTAGTCAACCGTGTCCAAATTGGATAAATTTTATATGAAAATAGGAGTTTGGACATCTTCTGAAACAAATCGTGATGTTTATTTGGACTAAAAGAGATTTTATTTTTAGAAAGCCCCCTATTTACACAAAAAAATTAAAAAAGCCTAGATCTATTTTGTCAAACCCTCATTCTTCTTTTTCTTCAAACAAGATTAGGCAGTTGCAAGCAAGGCTCTGATACCATGTAGAATTTGATGATCAACAAATTCATAGATCCCTATATATCCTACATGTAAATAACCTATTACAATGAAGAAAGAAAGGCAAAGAGAGAAGGATTTTCTCGATAAACAAGAAGATTGAATTTACTTGTGCAAAATAGAATGAAGGAAATTACAACCAATCAATCCTTATGAAGGAGATCAAAACCCTAAAAGGGAATCCCTAAGAGGTAAAGTCCATTTAATTAATTTTGAATGCAAAAAAGTATAAAAGAAAAATCTTAAGAGGGGGGAAAAGGCAATTTAATAAATGAAATGAAATTAACCTTTTTCTCTAACAATTAGAGTTTAAGTACATATATATGACACATTTCTCTATTCTAGAGAGTTTCCTTGGAAATTTATATCCTTTCTCACTTTGTCCTAAAATAGATATTATTGTAGGCACATGTCTTCATTTCAAGAAATTTCTCTAAAACTTGGTGTACTTCAATTTTTTTTCCCAAGATAGGATTTGGGCTATCGATAGAAATCATCCAATGGCTATAAAAATAGGGTTTTTATATGTTATACAATATAATATTAACTTAGGCTCATTTAACCTTCAAATCCAATAATTAGTTAGGCTACATATAATAGAATAATAGTTTCTAGGTATCTATACTTATCCATCTATGGTTTATTAGCTTTTTTTTCTTCAATAATGAAAGATTCACCAACATTTTATAGAAATTCATTAGGGTTGGAAAAAATTTGACAATAATGTTTTTTTTTTTCCTACTTTGGAAAAAATTCAGCAATAGAAAAAAATTAAATTTCCCCTTGAAATAATGTTGGATTCGCCAAAGTTTTATAATTTTTTACAAAGCAAGGTTTCTTAAAGGTATCTCTGGGAGAATCGTAAACAAAAAAAAAGAAAAAGTTTGGATCATTGTTTTGTATTTGAGTATTTTAGGCATATGAGAGGTTTGGAGGTCTATGCATGTGGGAGCTTATTGAGGTGAGTATTTATAGGCTTTTTGAGGTTCCTTTCCTTTATTTTTTGTCAGGAATATGATCCTATATACACATTTTATCTTGAGTTATTAACCGACACATAATAAGCACTGATTGCAATTAGGCAACCATGCACATGTGGGTTCCATTAATCTGAACCTTCTATTCAAGTTTCTATCAATGACATTGTTTTAAGGGGAGAGTATGCTCTATGAGTTTAAACAACTCAATTTTTTGCTTCAAAATCCACCACAAAAGGCAAGAGCATCTACAATTAAGCATACATCATGGCTCATTAATATTGTCACATTACTTAATTAACAAGTCACATGGTGTGTAATTTCATAGAAGTGCTTCAAAGTTATTGAAAACTGATGTTGAAGTCACTTTCAAAGTAGAGAAATGCAGATTATTGACATTGTTTAAAAACATCAAGCATAAGATGGTGAAAATATTTTATGAAGATCACAAGGTATACATCAAATTAGATTGAGAAGAAAATGATGGGGTTTCGGTTCTACACATAAGAGGAACATTTTAAAGTGCAAATGTGAACTCTGGAATAGAGCATGACATCCATTATAGGATGAGAAATTGAGGAAATTTGTCAGATGTTTCTCCAAATGCTATGGTAGAGAAGCATTCCAAACATGGATTCATTGATAATGTGAGTTATTTGATAGAGTGCACCTAAGTTTTTTTCCTATCTGCCAATCTACTCATAGGTTTCTAATAAAATAAAATAAAACTTTGAGAAGAAGTAATTAACAAAAAAAATGCAAAAATTCTATTACTGCAAAAGTAACGAGAGAAAGAACATCTCTTGGATGCCAATAAAGGAATATTAGTGGAAAAGCTTGTGCCAAATATTGTAGTTTGAACCTTCCATTCTCTAGCTTATGATAGACCAATTGATTGATGAAAATGTGTTCTATTTGACATAACATCTTGAAACAACATAGATCACAAACAACTATAAAGCACAACTCCCATAAATTCCACCTCAACAATGCATTCCAAACATGATAGAGGTACACAGGAACATTTGTTAATCTTAGATTGGGTTTGATAAAGTAGTGAGAAAAAGACTTATTTATTATTCTATTAGTACTACAATACAATTTGAGTGATCAAAGTAAGCCAAGCAATCATTACGAGCTGAGTCGTCAAAGCATGTCAAGCATAAGTTGCCATACAATACATGTCGAGTAATATACATAGTTAGTTTCAAGCAATAGTATGTGCTAAGAAGATAGTTAGTGCTGAGTCACTCATGAGTTAAGTAAATAGAGTATGCCAAGTCATTCAAGAGTTGAGTTACAACATTGAAGATATAGTGGATGCTGAGCATCAAAGGCTTCAAGTGCCAAGTGAAGAGTTTTGGACATAGTTTTTTGTAATGGCACAAACTCCCATGTAAATCATTTTTGGGCCAACTTAAGGATTTTTTTATGATTCTAGAAGATGTATACAAGTGTATATTATGAATCCCTATGTAGTACATGAAACCAATCAAATTAAGGGATGTTCTAAGCAGAAAAAT
Organism: Cupressus sempervirens; assembly: GCA_028749045.1. Taxonomy (NCBI): domain Eukaryota; kingdom Viridiplantae; phylum Streptophyta; class Pinopsida; order Cupressales; family Cupressaceae; genus Cupressus; species Cupressus sempervirens. Next base: position 694,396,504 of record CM053784.1, read on the forward strand.
GGATCAACCTCAGCCATTGATTCTAACCTAACCCTAGAAAACTTGTGTTTACTTAAGGAGACAAACACTAAATAGTTTGTATGTGAAAAAGAAGAGAAGGAGACACATGCAAGATTAATGCTAAGTATAGAGAGCATTCGTAATGGCTATGGAGATTTTTTTCATATTATGAATTATAGAATTAGTTAGAGAAAACAAAGGAGATAAAAGAGAGGACACAGGAGACATATTTTATTAGAAGGATCAAATACACACTAGGAAAGAGAATATTTGACATCTAGAAATAGAGTACTAACTGAATGATCAATGCTAAAACATTTTAATATGTGAATCAGTGAAAATATCCTAACAAAATAGTCTTAACAGGGTTTTATAAATACTTTAACAAGGTGCATACTTTATTATAAGTTAAAGTCCTCTACGAGGGAACACTTTTAGTAGAGTATTGAAATCCTTTAACAGGGTAAGATTTAATAGTCTTTGTAAGCCTTTAACAAGGAAGACCTTTCACAGGGTGGATCCTAGTTTATGATCAAACAATTGTAACCTTAATTGGAAACACTTTATAGATGCAATGGTGAAGATTTGTGGGTGTCATCTCCACCCCAATTTTAACTTCTCATTAGAGGGTTTCTGGGTAACCAAATATCTTTTGTCATATGTGTTATATTTTCATGCTATGGATGAACATGTGTAGTTAGCTATTTCAGTTTACATGAAAATTGTGAGATGAATGTGTGGTGAATGTGTTTATGGTTAAATTTTTGAAGTACTGATTCACCCGCCACTCCTAGAGTTTGCTTTCTCATTGCTATTTCCAATAATTGGTATCAGATCCTTGTTCTTTGGAAAGGAAAGCTTTTCAACTTTGATGAAAGATCTTAAAGATGGAAGACTACAAGTTGGGAAAGACTATTGAGAACCAAAAAATTAAAATACAACTTATCCTACATCAATTGAATGAAGAAAGAGATGATTGAAAGCACTCATTGAAGAGAAGGAAAGAGATGGCTATTAAACAAGATGACACACAATGCAAATAGGTTAACATTACTGGATTAATTGAAAATGGAAACTCAAGTGAGTTCGATGCAATAGTTGCCGATCTAATGGAAAAGAATCGTAGCTTAACTAAAGAGGTTAGAAATCTTAAGATATAACAAGAAGTCTAATCGGTGTTGTTATGTGAGGTGATCGAGTAGAAAAAGAAAGCTGAGGAAGATAGAGTCATGCTTGAAGATGAAAAAAGGACACTAACCAACAAACTAGAAGAGAAGACATTTGAAGTACAAAGGATTGCTAACATGAAACTAGATGTAATGAATCATTTGATGATTGCTAATCATGAATTGAATGGAATGGATATTGATATCACAACCCTAAAGTTACATAATACACAATTGGGAAATGTATTGAGAAAAGAAAAGGAATTTGCTAAAAGTTTCAACAAACCTAGTGACGCCATCAAATACTAGATCTCCTAGATCCAAAAATGGTACTATTGGATTAGGATACACCAGTACTAAAGGAGGAGAATAATCTAAAAGTGGTGAACAAACAAATAACAAAGGTAATAAATACAAACTGACTTGTCATAATTCTAGGAAGTTAGGTCATAAAACAAATGTTTACAAGAGCAACAATGTAAATCAAAACACTAAGTAGAAATTCAAGGTTACTATCATAAGTGAAACAAGTAAGGACATCAAGCACATGAATGTAGGACCAAGAATTCAAGTACATAAAGATTTGAAGGATAATGCTACAATTGTTAGAAGTATGGACACAAAGCATATGAATGTAGATTTAATGCCAACTGGACATCAAACAAGTAGACAAAGGTAAAACAAAATGGAAACACCTATAATTGGGATTACAACACAAGGTACAGTTGTCACTATTGTCAAGAGTGGATATCTTCTTGAGAATTGCATTTGAACACATTTTAGAAGTGTTTATAGTAGAGAGTTGATTAAAACTACATTTTTAAGCTATTTGAAGACTAGTCATATCAACATAAATTGTCTAAGAAGGTCAAAGGCACCAAGCAATAAATTCAATAAAGGTAAAGAGAAGATTAATGTTGAAAAGGTCAAAATATAGATGAATAAGACATATAAGAAGAAGGAAGATTGTAGCACATCAAGTTTAGATGTGGTCACTTTATCCAATGGATTAGGTGATCACATCACCTCAAACTAGGCAATCAAAAGGTATGTGTGAGACTAATATTTCAGTGATATATTTTACATCAGTTCCAAGAATCTAGGTTCTGAAAAGATATGGATTCATGATTAAGATGCAATGTATTGGTTAAAACTTGGAAGAAATATAAAGTTTTTTAGTTTTGATGTTGTTTTTGAGCAATGAAGGTATGGTAGTATTGGCCAAGTTTTCTATGGGAACCAAGCATAGTGGAAATCATGTGTAAGCTGAGTGAGTTGAAAACCCTCTATTGAATGATCTTATAGTTGTATAAGCATTACACATTTATTTCCAAAATATAAGGGTTATGTAGTCATTTTTTGACTCATTTGCATTCATCTAAGATCAAAGAGATCATAAAGAACATGGAGAAAAATTGCAACAGGAGATTCTTGCATTTGCAAACTAAATTTAATAGCAACTTGACATATTCATCGGATTGGAAAGGTATTTTACTAGTGCTGAGTTTTGTTGTTTAATTTTTTGTTACTCCTAAATATCAAATCTGGTAGCTAGCTCTTCTACAAGTGTTAGGAAATAGGGAGAGGAAGTTTTAAATGTGCAATTAATTTGTAATGATGTACGATAACTACCTTTCTAAGAAATATCAAAAATTAAATATAAAGGAGACCCATCTGGTGTGCTAACAATGATAACAGCAAAAGTCTTTATGATTTAGGATGTTAGGTGTTGTTATACATGAAAATTTGGAAGTATTGGAGACATGGAAATAAGGGAGTTGTATAGTCAACTTTGTGATGATAGAGTCTTAAGGGAGGAGAATAAAATAATAGAGAGGAAAGGGTTGACCTATGCCCTAGATTTCCCTAATTTATTCAAGACTGAATGGATCAAGTTTGTGCTTAGTAGAATACATGATAACTTCATATGGTTGGAAAATAGACCAATTAAGACCACTTTAAGGATCATTAATAGAGTGACAGGCTATCCTACCCTAAACGGCCTTGAAGTGATTCAAAAGAGATAATTGAGAAGAACATAGGTGTGGTATGGAACAAGAGAGTTATGTCTATAGATTCTATCTCATAATTTCTTTTTTTGAAAGAGTGATAGCTCAAAAATTCTTCAATCTAGCAGATTGAATAGTGTATCATGTTATGAAAACTTGGAGGCCATAAGGAAAACTAAGAGCGCATCTTGAAAATTTGTCTCTTTAGTAGTTTGTATATTCTTTTATGTATAGAACACATTTCCTTCATTTAAAAAAGTTTCTTGGGAAACCAATAGTTCTATTACAGTTCAGATTGTAGAATTCATAGAGCAACTTGGAGATAACTTTAAGTCAATAGTGATTAGTTATTTTGAGGATTTTAGGAAATCAATAAAATAGAGATTAAGCATTCCAGTGTCACCTGTCAAGAAAAATTACAATGATGTTTTCTTCTTAGTTGATGCTAATTATACATATCTGTAGGCAACTATTCTTAGGGTTAGATGGCTTAAGATCTTTCCATATGAGATCAAGGTTGATGAGGCATCTATAGCTATCACAACTCTACTAGTAGAAGAAATAGATAAAAAGTGCCACCTAATTTGGTAACTATGAGGAAGCCAAGTCCAGAATTATAATTGACTTTAAGACAACTTCTATAGTAAGGAAGAAGAATAAACTTGTGAAGAAGCTAAATGAGAGATTTGGTGAAGGGGGAATAAGAAGAAGATGAAGATGATGAAGAGGAAAAAAAAGTCTAATCCTCTTTGGAAATTACTCAAGGACAAGGAGAAGATGAGGAAGTTCATGAAGAAGGTTTCGAGGAGGAAGAAGCCAAGGAATCACCCAAGCTTACTAAAAGGGAAAGAAAGTCCAAGGTGCCTAAAGTGGAGAAACCCAAGAAGAAACTTATGAAACTTTCACAATAGAAGCCAACAGTACTTGCTACTAGGTCTAACACAAGGGAAGCCACTAAGAAAGTCATGGTTTCTAAGAAACCAAAAGGAAAGAAGACTATTACTTCAACATAGCCAAGCCAACTAGTAAAGAAGACATATGAAATGTGAAAATACACTGTAGTGGCCAAGTCAGATGAGGAGAAAATATAATCTAATGAAATGATTCAATTCAAGGTGGTAAGCCACAATCTCTCCTTTGACTTAAATTATTTGTGTGATAATATAAAATCAAATGCAGATTTGTCTAGATTTGCACACATAGATTTTGATAAGATAGGAAAAATTGAACAAAATACTATAGAAGAAGCCATATATGTGATGATGACTACATTTAAATCAACTCCTATTGAGATTGTCAACTCTCTACCTAAGAGTTTATATGATTGAGTTGAGTAGAAATGGCGATAAAGTTTACAAATAGAGAGACAAACCTTGAATTGACTCATGTCATTAGATTTTATTTTCTTCTCATTTGACTCGACCACTAGAGTGTATTTTCTCATTTCATATGTCTTCTTTACTAGTTGGCTTGTCTTTGCTATTCAACTTTAGCCCAAGTAATGGTAGAATTGGATAAAAGACAAATTACCAATGTTATGGAAAAGCACAAAACTAAATTTTCCCCCAAATATAGATCTTTTCATATAATGAATAAAAAGATTGAGGATGTGTAACCAAAATCATAGCTATTTTGAGATCTATTTATGGGTTACCCACTCCTACAATAAAAGAGAAAGGTGAAAAAGCATTGCAAGAACCTAAGAGAGTTGAGCAAGAGACAACTAATCAAGCACAAGAGGTATCAGTCATGGATGGTAGTGTGGGAGGCACTAAGGAAGCAACAACAGATGAGGCTACAATTGAAGAAGAGCATCAAAATGAACATAATACACAAGTGCCCAACAATAGTCCTTCACATGTAGACCATGTGAGTCAACATGAGACTCAATACAAATGAAGGATTTTCTTGACAACTTTGCTCAAAACATCATTCCTTTGACTGAGGATGATTTAAGGACAATATTGAAGTGTTCCATCTTGATAGTATAGTTATGCACAAATCCTGTAATGGTGAGAATAGATGAAATTGAAAAGGCACAAGTGGCAGCAATAGGGGAGAAATAAATTGACACATCTACTATGCCCCATAAAAATACAAAGATAGAAGACCAAAATGCAAGCACTAAACATGTAAGAGTTATCACTATAACAACATTAGCATTGTCTCTACTACCACCCATTTCAACTAAGAAGGCCTTAGTTATAGTTGAGAAAGATGGAAAATAAATCAAAATTGGTTAGGAATCTATTCCTATACCTACACCAAAAATTAAAGGTGACATAATGATAGAATCAAGACAAGATGACAAGTTTAAATAATTGAAGGTGACTACTACTCTAGAGGAACAAATTTCCATCTAGAATCTAGTTACCTTTCTAGTTTCTATGATTCCTACAAATAGTTAAGTTCTTTAGAGGCCAAGAACTCATGGCACACCAATTCAAATATCCAAGCCAAATGTAGAAACATCAAGGAGCTCAAAATAAATATCTTATGGAGATGTAAGTTTAGATGAGGTGGTTGAACTACCCAAGTTTGATCTAAACACAATCACGATTGAGAAGATGAGAATTCTATAGGAAGCTCTACATAGGAAGAAACACCAAGAGTTTCCACGAAGGGAGTATAAGCAGAAGCAAGAGCTTCATGACATCAAAGACATATTACTTGTTTCTTTATGTGTTCTAACCCCTAATGAAGATAAATATATTCTTGAGAAATTCGTAAACATTATTGATAAGATAAATGATGAAGACCTGAACTCAAACACTAAACTATTAGAATGGTCTAAGAAGAAGTTTCAAAAAAAAGTTCTTGAAAATATATCTAGTGCTATTGGACTAAGATAGGTTGAGATAGTAACCAAGATAGAGGATGTGAAGAGGGCATTAGAGAACATTTTCTCTCTTTACACCAAGTTGTGTGATGTGAATCTTTTCACACATGAGATTTAGAGGCATGTTGACCAATTGGAGGGAGATATAAAGACTATAGTTAATACCTTAAAAATATCTCCTAGTCAAAGTTAGTCACATTTTTAGAGACTGCTATCCACTCAAAATAAGCTTGCCAAGATGAAGGCACAAGATGCTAATATTTGAACTACTTTGATCAGCATCCAATCCATGTTGACCCCATACATGGAGGTGTTACATAAGGAATTAGCCTATGACAAAACATTTATGAAGAAAAATGTAGGGCCCATTTGTCGTTGCACCAAAAGGCATGATTGTTAGTGAACATGGAACACCACATAATTAACCACCTGTGGGCAGGGGAGCACGTCGCATCACCCAACAATCTCCCCCTCGACGCGTGTACCAGGTGCTTACGCGGGTCGGGAAGGCACCAGGGAGATTTGAACCCATGACCAGGCCAAAACCAGGCTCTGATACCAATTGTTGGGCCCATTTGCCATTGCACCAAAAGCCATGACTATTAGTGAACATGGAACACCACATAATTAACCACCTGTGGGAAGGGGAGCGCGTCGCACCACATAATTAACCACCTATGGGCAAGGGAGCGCGTTGCATCACCCAACATCCTGATGTGTACTTGATCCTTCTGATCAGATATGTCTCCTCTATCCTCTCTCTACTTTTCTTTTTTCTCTCTAACTTATTGTACAATTCATAACATGATCACAACCTCAGTAGACACTATGAATGCTCTCTGCACTTAGTATTCACCTCTCATGCATCTCCTTCTCTTCTTTTTCACATACAAACTGTTTAGGGTTTGTTTCCTTAAGTAAACATAAATTGGATAGGGTTAGGTTAGAATCAATGGTTGAGGTTGATCATTTTGCCACGTAGAACATCCCTCAATTTGATAGGTTGCATGTAGTGCATAGGGATTCATAATATACACATGTACACATCTTCTAGAAGCATAAAACAATCCTTAAGTCAGCCAAAAGATGGTTTACATTGGAGTTTGTTCCATTACCAACAACTATGTCCAAAATTGTTCACTACTTGCTTTGCTTGCTTTCAACAGAAAGCTCTTGGAGAGCTCTACACTAATTGCTTTGCTTGCTTTCATCACTTGGTTGCACTGTAATAATGATAGAATAATGACCAAGTCTTTTTTCATTGCCTTCTCAAAACCAATTTGAGATTAACAATATCCCTCTTGGACATGAGTGGAAAAAACATGTTGTCATGCATATACACCTTAACTATGAGCATAACTCAGACAATATATATATATTACTCAACTTACATGCAAAATTTCAAGATTCCAAAAATTTGCACAATTGATGACTTAATAGTCATACTGCTCCAAAATTTCATAACTCCTCATGAGTTGAGTGTTCCTTGTTGTATCTAAATTTTGTATAACTCATGTTGTGTAAATGTGTTGTACTACTATTGTCCCATGTTTCTATCTCAAAAATGATGATCTTCATTCTCATTCCCCCTTTTTATTTGTTATCCTCCTTTTTTGACACTTATGTCATGTATGGTACACTAATAGCATGTTTTTCCAAAAAAAATTGATGGACCTCCATGATGATTTTTAATGTTGCATCCCAATTGTTACACACCACGTCTAAAGATTGATACTATATGTCTAGCTTGACGGAAAGGTTAATTAAGCCATCTTGAGTGGAAAGATGAGAATCTTTTGTAGGGCCCATTTACCGTTGCACCAAAAGCCATGACTTTTAGTGAACATGGAACACCACATTAACCACCTATGGGCAGGGGAGCATGTCGCATCACCCAACAATCTCTCCCTTGACGCGCATACCAGGTGCTTACATGGGTTGGGAAGGCACCGGGGAGATTTGAACCCATGACCAGGCCAAAATTAGGCTCTGATACCAATTGTAGGGCCCATTTTCCGTTGCACCAAAAGCCATGACTGTACCTGGTAACAACATCTCATCCCTTCAACATGAAGATAAAATCATGTGACTTAGGGCATAGACAACCCAAATCCAAGCCACCAATCTGAATATGCATCAATAATGAAAGATCAATGGGCAAAGACAACCCATAACCAAGCTATTAATGCAACCTATAAGTATAGACCGCTTACAACACTGCAAAACTTGTAGACCCAACAAGTCATCATACATATCCAAATCCAAACACTAATAACTATATTATCATGAGACCAATCTGAAATATGAACTGAGTATACAATGACATCAAAACTTAAATCTCCAATGCCATAAACTCACAATGTTACCATAGTCAAAATATACCTATAAACTATTCAGATCAATATATCAACAAATAAATCATGCCAAACCTGCACCAAATCTGAACCAATGTGTAGAGCTCTCCAAGAGCTTTCTGTTGACTACTTGAAGTCCAAAATCCGACTCCGTATGCCCAAGTTATGCCCCAATTCATGCTCAAAATAAATAACATCTAACTTTAGGGCTTTTAAAACCTAAAAAAATCTGAAAATCATAGAACCAAACCTACACCATCTTGTAGTGCTCTGAATTAGCTTTCCAATGCCTATAAAAACTCTGAAATCTGATATTCTGAGAGAAAGTTATGGCCATTTTACTAAGACAATCTTTTTACCATTTTCAGTACAATTTTTCATTTTAAAATTTTTTCAGTGACGAAAATTCCGACAGGATTAAATTTGACGGTCATCATGGGCTGAAACTAAAAAACTCTTTCATTTCCTCTAAACATGGCCAAACTAGGGCATATTATATATCAAATTTTATGGAAATTTTGACCCGGATCCAATAGTGAGGACTATTTTTACCCAGGAGGTCGTTTCCGCATGCTACCCCCAAAATCCTCATTTAAATGAAACATCCGAAAAATCTTTTTCTCCAACAATTTCACATGCCCAAATCTTTTAACATCCCATCATAACAGCAAATCCAAAACCCTCAGACCTGCAATAAATCATTCATATATCTTGCCCCTTTCTTTTATCCTCTCATGCATTCCCATGGATTCAATCTAGGGTTACAAATAATAAAACCATAGCTCTTATACCACTTGTAAGGAAACTTGGCAACAAAGAATATAACCATTTCCACATAACCCATAATAAATCTAAAATAAACATGGAATTAAAATCCACATGCAAGAGAATAGCCAACATAACCACAAAATGTGACACAAGATATACCCTGGGAAACCCTCATTAAGGGAAAAACCCAGCCTCCAAAAGCATCCATCATCATGTATTATTCAGCAAAAATATCATTGCCATACAACCATGGAAGCCTTCATGGCCATAGCCACAACTGAGCAAACTATGTGAACAAGCATGAATCCACACATCCCATGCCATGCTTCCAACCTTCACAAATGCTCCCTTGGCTAACCTGTCAAGCCTTGTCCCGCTCGACTCTTGCCTTTTGTCTTCTCCTTGTCACACTCTTACTTTTTTTTTTCTCACTACAACAACTACCCTTGTGGCTGCTTATATAGTAGCGAGTCCCACAAAACCACCAAGTGGTATTACATAAACCATGTGCTAAAACCATGTGCTACCTAACCCACTGACCCCACATTTAATATTGGGCATTTAATTCTTTTCCCCAATATTAAATAATTACATGAAATATTTTCACAATGTTACAATACAACTCATCAAAAATATTCCATGGGAATCTTTACATGTTGCACGTCCATCTAGGCAGAACATTACATAATAAATAAAATAATAAAATAACAATATTATGCAATGTGTGCAACACCCATTATCTCAACACAGGAAAGAGAAGATCTCACATCTAGCAAAAGAGTACTAACCGATGGATCAATGCTAATACATTTTAACATGAAAATCAATGCAAATCTCCTAATAGAGTAGTTTTAATAGGATTTTTTAAATCATTAAACAATGTGCTTACTTTATTATAAGTTAAAGTCATCTAACAAGGCACACTTTTAGTAGGGCGTTGAAATCCTTTAACAAGGAAAAATTTAAAAGTCTTTGTAAGCCTTTAATAGGGCAACCCTTTCATAGGGTAGATGATAGTTTATGATCAAAAATTTGTAACCTTAATTGGCTACAATTTACAACTGCAGTAGTGAAGATTTGTGGGTGTCATCCCCACCCTAGTTTTACCTTCTTGTTGGAGGGTTTCTAGGTGACCAAATATCTTGTGTCATAGATGTTATATTTTCATGCTATGGATGAACATGTGTAGTTAGCTATTTTAGTTTACATTCAAATTTTTTGATGGATGTGTGGTGAATATTTTTATGGTTAAGGGTAAAAGCACAAACTTGTGTCACCCTTTTACAAAGGAAAAGGCTAACAAAAGTATAAATGTTCACCTTCAATGAGATAAAATTGGTATTATTATTTAGAATTTAGAAATGAAGTAAACTAATGAAATGTGTAGAAACATATGAAGTTTTGGATTATAATTTTTAATAATTATTTGAAATAATAATTGATATATTTTCCTATTTTTTGTAGCTAACTTTTTAGTTGTTGAAAAACACTAAAAATTAAGGGTTTTCCCACCATAAAACTATATGTAAATAAACTAATTTCCCTTTGATCTCAAATTATGTTATAAATAATGTATGAAGCTAGAATAAAGAAAAATAAAAATTGGCTTTAGACTTATATTTTCTCTTTTATAACTACTCAAATTTCAACTAACCTGAAATCGATAGTTTTCATCTCCCACCATATTTTTCAAAATAAATATATTCTAACCAAAAGAAAAATTATACATTCTTGAAGAGGAATCTCTCCTCTAGAATGCCATTTAATTTAATTTATTTTTTTGATATGATTTACCATTTTTCTCTTTCTCAAAATTGACATCTTCTTGAGTGTTAAAATACATACTTGTAGAATTTTTTAATTACAATATACTATATCTTATCCAAATACTATGAACTCTATATCAGAATATTCTTGATTTTGAGATCTATAAAATGGTGTATATATTGTATTCTAAAAAAAATTTAAAAAATAGTAAGAGTTATTAAAATGTCAGATTTATGAAATAATTTTATTTCCCTAGTAATTGGATACAAACTTGTATAAAACATGCATTTAATAGACATTTCCAATTGGAAAAGTATGAGACCATAGATAACTTAGCTAGAATAAATTCATCAAGATCATATGTTTGAAAAAAAATTATTTTTAGATAGAAATACAAAGATTTAGTCATTTTGATAAGTCAGCCTGAAAGGTGACACAACTTTGTACTTTTACCTTTAAAGTTTTGAAGTATTGATTCACCCCCCATCCCCCCCCCCCATAGAGTTTACGTTCCTATTGTTATTTCCAACAACATTAGGTTGAGGAATGAAATAATGAAAATACACCATATATAGACTATGGTATTTTGTGGAATGTATCAAAATTGGAAAATGTGAATCTTTTACTACAAACTCTATTGACACTTTTCTATCAAAATCAATCAAACAATATTGGTTGGTAGCTTTAATCATAGATAAAATTGCCTATAGAAGTCTAGTGAAGATTAATGCAAAGGATAATCCATATTAAAAAACACTACATATTTTATGAGATGACATTTCATGCAATTTTTTAGCCATTCAATACCTTTTCTAGCTTTGTCATAATGGATTCTAACTTGTATATTATCTATTGAAAGGTAAAGAAGAAGGAATCACAATTAGGAATGTGGTGGTGAAATGTGAAATTCATGGACTATAACCATTAGAAGGCACATGTTTTATGCATGCATTTAGTGCAAAAAGAGTTGATAAAAGTATGATAAAGTGCCCAGTAGTTCGAGGAGATGAGAATACTATGAAAGGTATCAATAGGCATATTAGATAAAAGTGGAATAATAAAGAACCCAAACCAAGTGTTTGACATGATGATTATAATGGTTATGTTGATGGAATTATTGTGATTGGATATTTTTAATGACACTAATAATACAAAGTTCAAAGAGGAATTTTTTCTTAGATCTTTTGTTACCATGAATGTGGATGATACTATATTGGGGGAGTAACCTAAGCATTGGAGAGTATTGTCATGTTGCCTTCATGACTATGTTTGTTATTGATGTCAACATAGTATTATTTCTGTAAAGACTGGCATAGTAGTATTCAATGATCTTACTGGTATAGACAATGGTTTGATTTTCTGGTGAGGTGTAGCTAAGGACATGTTCTAGAATATATCTTGATGATGAGGTTAAGTGCATAGAGTCTATGTTGAAGGCATAGGAAAGTTGTACTTGATTCACTGATAGTAGTACATAAATAGAGTATTATAGAACAATATTCTAATGTTTATTTTCTAGCTTACATCTAAGATGCAATGAAGAAATATGCAATCACACAGTGATAGAGAATAGTCATATGGTGATGTCAACAAGTTTTCACACCCTAGTATCATACGTATGAAGTTTTGTATAGACTATGATCCAACAGTGCTATTATAATTGTAATTTAACTAATTATCTTATTATAATTAATTGGGAAAGAATAAAGGTTGACTCGAGGAATTATTATGAATATATGGTATAAAGGAAATATTTTTTCCTTGTTTTTAAGTGTGTAATCATTGTGAAGTAATTTAAAAGTGCGAAAGGGAGTAGAGTGCTTACTAAATGTGACTAAGTGATCCAAGGGATTATTGGATGTGAGTTTTGTGATCTAGTTACAAGATCTAAAGGAACAAAAGTTTGGTTGACAAGAAAGAGATAGAGGAAGGAAGTACATTTCATTTCTATTATTTTACAAGGAATAATATAGAGATCACTTGGATAGTGGGTTCATTTATCTTAACTTTGAAGCTATTTCGGTAATGGGTCCAACTATCTTCCACAACTCCTAATAGGGTTGGCACAACTTGTAATAGGGTTGGAATCTCCTAACATGGATTCAATTTCTCCTAATAGGGACTCATATGTACTGAATGTATTAATAGACTCCTAACAAGATTCATCCCTCTAATAAGGAATATTTATATTAGTACATTAGCTTGTGGGTACTATCCCCACTAGGGTTTTCCCTCTGATCAAGGGTTTCCGTAGTTATCAAATCTGGTGTTAATTATGTATGAGTATCTTGTCATGGTTTTTTATTATATTTCTCATATGGTTAAAGTTTAATAAGGTTGATAATTGTGATATTAGTTAGATAACTAACTCACCCCCCCTCTCAATTATATTTTTGGACTATATATTCTAACAATTGGTATCAAAGCTTTAGGTCCTTGAAGGATAAGCTTAATAGCTTGGGAGATCAATGGCAGATCTTTTCAAAAAGGATAGTCATAGATTTGATGGGGCCAACTATGATAATTTGAAGGAGAAGATAAAGACTCATCTACTGTGGATGGGTTTGGGTTATTGGCTTTTGACAAAAGCTAGCAAGAAAATTAATGAAGAAGAAAAGCTTGAAGACTGCAATGATAAAGAAAGAGATTTATTCATGTGTAACATGAGAGCAAGTGAAGCACTACTATTAGATCTTCCATAGAATGAATATAGTTAGGTAAAGACACTTCAAACATCTCATGAAATTTGGAAAGCATTAAAATCTACTTTTGAAGTTGATTTACATGCAAAGAGAATTAGATTGCAGAATTGGATATGAGAACTTCAAGATGCTAAAATGATGGAAGATGAATAGATGTAAGAAGTTATATTGGTAGGATATTAGAAAACTTTGTAGCAATAAAATCTCATGGTGGAACCAAGGAAGAAGATGATGAGGTTATATGGAAGATCTTGAATAGTTCAACACCACCATTCAAGCAAGTGGCTCAAAGCATTTGACTACTTATACCCTGCACTAAGGATTTCACCAAGGAAACATTGCTTTGTAGATTGGAAGTAGCTGAAGTAGATCTAAGATAGTTTGAAGATCTAGAAAGAGTGAAGAAAATTTTTAGTGCACTTAATGTTTTAGCAAATCTTGACAAGGAGTGTAAGCACATGAGGACATTTTGCTAGCAGCAATAGATCTAACAAGGACAAGAAGATTGAGGAACATAAAACCCTTCTTGTGGGAAGAGAAAAAGATGGTAAGAAAATCTTTAAATATTGGACATGTTATGAATTTGTTCATTATCCATCTAAATTTCCTAAAAGAGAGAAAATGTATAAGGAAAAGTTTAAGCCTAGAAGAGATAGAAATTGTTTATATGCTAATGAAGATGAAGAATCTGATGAGAGAAGTTAAAGTGAAAGTGTTGATGAATTGAGATTTGTGGCTATCAAGGAAGATGATCTTGATAGATTAATTAGAGAAGAAAGAGTTCTAATCTCCCATGTTTAGAAGAAATTTAATTAGATAATTGACAGTGGTTGTTCACATCACATGACTAGTGATATGAATAAGTTTATTAAGTTAAGGAATTACGATGGAGGTATTGTTAGGGTTGGTAACAATGAATCCTACCATATTACTTTAGATGGAAGAACTAACACTAAAAATGTTTATTTTGTTGATGGATTGAAGCATAATTTGTTGAGTGTTAGATAGTTGGTGGACAAGCGATATCAATTGCAATTCACAAAAAAGACCTTCATTATCAAGGATAAGGATGGTAAGATGATTGGAGCTAGCATAAGGTCCAAAGGTAATGTGTTTCAGTTGAATCCTAATGAAAGGACATGTTTGGTTGTGAAAGTTGATAATAGTTGGTTATGGCATAGGAGATTTTGTCATATAAAATTTGATAATTGTGAAATTTAGTAGCATATTTGGAGTTAGGGACTTGCCTAAGATAACAAAGCCTACTAATGTTGTTTACAAAGAATGTATCTTGGCTAATTAGAAGAAAGTATCTTTTCCTAGCAAGAAGTTCACTACCATAGAGAAGCAGGAGATCATTCACAAAGACCTACATGGTCCTTAAAGAATAAAGGGATTGTATGGTGAAAGGTATTTTATGATCTTCATTAATGATTTCACTAGAATGATGTGGGTAGCATTTCTTAAAGAGAAATCTGAAACTTTTGAGAAGTTTAAGATATTTAAGAAAAGAGATGGAGAATGAATCAGGTGTTAAGATAATGTGATTGAGATCATATAGAGGAGGAGATTTCACCTCTAGAGAGTTTAACATATTTTGGGAAGAAAATGGAATCAAAAGAGAACTATCCTCACCTAGAACACCTGAGTAGAATGGAATTACTAAAAGAAGAAATAAATTAGTAGCAAAGGCATCTAGAGTGATGTTGTTTGAGAATGATGTTTCTAAGACATTTTGGAGAGAAGCAATTAATACAATAGTGTACACTCTAAATAGAGTATAGATAAAAAAAGGTATGAGAAAGACACCTTATGAATTATGGTTTGGTCATTCACCATTAGTTAAGTATTTTAGAATATTTGGGAGAAAATGTTACATTAAGAGAGATGATGACATTGGTAAGTTTGATTCAAGAAGTGATGAAGGTACGTTTCTTGGTCATTCATTGAAAAGAAAGGCATACAAATGTTTTGACTATATAACTAAAACTATAATTGAATGCAAAAATGTAAGGATTGATGAAAATTTTGGAACTAAAGAAACAATGGTAAATTATAATTCAGATGAAGAGGAAGATAATTCTAGAGTTCTTAGAAATTTTTTTGAAGTTATCTTTGAGACTAACAATGATCTAAATAATGATGTGCTATTTGTTGAGCATAGAGGAGAGTAGAGATTTGAACCTAGAGATTAGATAAGAGTTGAGATGTAAACTCCTACCTTTAAAAGGAATATGACAAGAATCACCCTCTAGAATAGATAATTGGATGTAAAGACAAAGGTGTGATGACAAGGAACATAGTTAATAATGAATTATGTATGATTAAAATCAAGTTGAGCCTAAGAACATAGATGAAGCATGTAAGGATGATCATTGGATTCAAGCAATGAAGGGAGAATTGGATCAGATTGAGAAGAATGAAACATGGGAGTTAGTTCCTAGACCTAAAGATAACTAATAGGAACCAAATGGGTATTCAGAAATAAGATAAATGAAAAAGGAGAAGTTGTCAGAAACAAGGCCAAACTTGTTTGCAAAGGTTACTCATAGAAATAAGGAATAAACTATAAGGAAACATATGTGCCTATAGAAAAAATGGAAGTATTAGGAATGTTCTTAGCTTATGCAATGAATAAGAAGTTCAAAGTATATTAGATGGATGTCAAATCAGCTTTTTATGAATGGAGAATTTGAAGACAAAGTCTACATTGAGTAGCTTGATGGATTCCCTCTAAAAAAAGATAAAGATATGATATCTAGACTGAAGAAAGCTTTATATGGTCTAAAGCAAGCACCTAGAATATGGTATGCAAGGTTAGATAAGAATTTGACAAAGCTTCGATTTGTTAAAGGTACAATAGATGGTAATTTGTATTTGAGAGAAGTTGATAATGGTTTGTTTATCATTGTAATATTTGTTGATGACATAATATTTGGAGGTAATGATGAAGAACGTGATAATTTTGCTAAATAGGTGAAGAATGAGTTTGAAATTAGCATGATAAGAGAAATGAAGTTTTCCTAGGATTGCAGATTGTGAAAAATAGTGATAGTATTTTCATTTCACAAGCTAAGTACTTGAAAGACAAGCTAAAGAGATTTGGATTAGAGAATTGTAAGCCTATTAGAAAACCTATATAATAACTGGTCACAAGTTATCTAGCAAGAATGAGACAACTATAGTTGTGATGTAGGAGCATTTTGAATGTAAGCGCAATCTTGCATCACCCAAAAGTATTTTATTTTCAGTCTTTTCTATTTTAATAAGGACTAGTAGACATGACGGTTACTATTTATGGGAACTTGCTATTTTTGGTAAGTTTGTCGTATGAGCTCAAAATATTCTCATTTTTTATAGGATGGTTCATTTTAGAGATATAAGCCTACCATAAAAAATATCATTCCTCTAGGTTAAGTATCAGAAAAGTTATTGCAGATTTTCGGTGGAAACATTTGCTAAAATGTTTTCAGGCTCACTGTTGGAGGTGTTAGAATTCCCAAATGAGGTCAGAAAACTCGATAGAAGGGTGCTAGCATAGTTTCGAGCCTGTAGACTAGGAGCTAGTGTTTCCAAAAAGTTGTTATAATAGCCAATCAGAGCAACAGTTCATGAATTAGTGCTTGTCGAAGTTGGGCTACCCAAAATTTCTAAAATAATTGTCAAAGATGCATTTGGATGACTCTGTATTTTCTTTTAGGGTCTATCAGCCCTAGGAATTAAGTTCGAGCATCTAGAACCTTCCCAAGTGGCATAAAATTGCCTATTTAAGAAAGACCCAAACATTGTTTAGGATAGCTCTGGGTGATAGTTCACAACTTGTCTTGACAATTATTGTATTGAAGACATCCATGTGGGTTAGCATATTGTAGTTATGAATTCTATAATTTTTCATTTGCAATGTAAATAAAAGTACATATTTTGTTTTCACATTTGCTATTGTTTCTTTGTTCCTATCATGAGTTATTGGTATTAAGGGGAATCCCCTACATCAAGTGGTATTAGAGCTAGACTTCTTGAGTGTGTGTACAGATCACTGACTATGAGGTAGTTTGCACCAAGACCATGGTTTGGGATGAGCATGTAGACAAATTACCATTTGTGAGGTAGCTTGCACTAGGGTTTTAGTGGAAGTGCTAGAAAATGCCTCCATGAAGAGAGCATGATAGAAGAGCTATAGGTGTTACACATAAGGGTTTTAGAGCCCTCCAAAGATAGATGCAAGAATGGGAAGAAAAAATGCACAGAAGCATAAATCTTCCTATAAGAGATGAAAGTGAGGATGAGGATGAAGTAGAAGAAAATGCTAGAGTAGAGGCAGTTCTAAACCCAGAGGAAGAGAGGCTTTTTAGGGCCATCTCCAAGATTGGAAAAAGACCTAAGTTTGAAGTTCCCACATTTTTGAGAAATCTTAATCTAGATGAATTGATCAATTGAATCAATGAACTAGAGGAGTACTTTGAATATGAAGGTATTGAAGATCCTAATAAGGTCAAGTTTGCGAAGGCAAAACTGAAGGGACATGCAAAGATCTAGTGGTAGGAGGTTTAGTTGGAGCAAAACTAGAAAGGGAAAGTTCAAAATCACCATATGGGAATGAATGGTAACTAAAATAAAGTGAAAATTCATTCCTATGGATTATGAGCTTGATCCGTTGAAGAAAATGCAAGGGTTGAAGCAAGCATGAAGATTTGTTCAATAGTATACTGAAGAGTTCTACTGAGTTCTCATTAGAATCGACCATGCAAAATTTGATAAGGAGAAAGTTGTCCATTATCTTAATGGATTAAGGCCAAGCATTTAAGATGAGTTGAGTTTGGTTTGAATGAGTAGTATTAAGGAGGCATACCAATTTTCTAAGAGTTGGAGAGAAACTGAGCAAGAAGTTTGACAATAAGAATAGTGGAAGAGGTTGCAGTGAAAGATCTCGTGGATGGTCTTATGGTGGTCATAATGATGATCAATAGAACAAGGATGAGGCCAAAATTAGTAGTAAGAACTAGAGGGGAAACAATTCCAATCATTTCCATGATCAGAACAATAGAGATCAGAGAGGAAGAGGCAAAGGACAAGGATTTGGAAGAGGAGGCTTCAATGGGAAATTTTTTCCCTAAAGAGAAGAAGGGCATAGAGCATTTGAATGTACCCAATGCCAAGGAAGGGTAGATCAAAGAATAGAAGGCTAGGCTAGAGTTGCACATATTGATGAAGATGCTAGATCCTCACATTTTGAAGATGCTAAAAGAGGAGAAGTCCTAGTTAAACAAAGAGTCCTATTGAGTGGTAAGAATGAAATAGAGCAAAGAAGGAGCTTGTTTCACACAAGGTGCAGATGTGAAGATAAGTGTTGTGATGTGATCATTGATGGTGGAAGTACTAACAATCTAGTGTCAAAAATGATGATCACCAAGTTAAAGCTAAAGAGGTAGAAACATCTATGTCCATACTATATTGCTTAGGTGCAAGATGACCACAAGGTCATGGTTAATGAGTAGTGCTCAGTGAAGTTCAAGATTGGAAGCTACCAAGATGAGGTACTATGTGATACCATACCTATGGACATATGTCAAATGTTGTTGGGTAGGCCATGAAAATTTGAAGGCATGATGTACACATTGGGCAAGACAATACCTACACTCTAACTAAGGATGGAGGGAAATATAAGTATAATTTGTTGAAGGATAAAGAAGAAAAGGTAGGTAGTGATACTAGAGTATGTTTTGTTGATGGAAACAAGTTTCTAAAAGGTATGAAGCATGAGCATATGTGTTTTGCTATAATTCCTAAAGATAGTAAAGAAGAAGTAGAGGAGGTACTTGCAAAAGTTGTACATATGTTGGGAGAGTTTTCTGATATTGTATCAAATAATGTACCTAATGGATTTTCCCCAATGAGGAAGATTAGTCACTAGATGGATTTGGTTCCAGAAGCCAATTTTCCAAACAAGGCAGCACATAGAATGACACTGATAGAAAGTGATAAGTTGAAAAGATGAGCTTATGAGTTGTTACAAAAGGGGTTGATTCAAGAGAGTCTGAGTCCATGTGTTGTACCAATAGTATTAGCACCAAAGAAGAATGGAGAATGGAGGATGTGCACAAATTATCACACTATAAAAAGATCACAATAAAGTAGATTTCCATTTCCAAGGATGGATGATATTATGGACTGTTTGAGTGGAGTTAAGTATTTCACAAAGATAGATATAAAGAGTGGGTACCATCAGATTTGTATCAAAGAGGGTGATGAGGCTCATGAATAAGGTACTGAAGGAGTTTCTAGGAAAGTTTTTTATTGTTTATCTAAATGATATATTGATCTTTAGTAAGATATTAGAGGAGAATTTGATTCATATTTGCAAGGTGTTTGATAAGTTGAGGGAAGAAAAGTTGTTGATAAACCTGAAGAAGTACAATTTTGTAAAGAAAGAGTTGGTGTAACTAGGCTTTGTAGTCTCAACAATAGGTCTAAAAATGGACCCAGAGAAAGTGAAGGCTATCCTAGAATGACCTACTCCAAGGAGTGCAAAAGAGGTAAGACCTTTTCATGGACTAGCTACATTTTATAGAAAGTTCATAAGAGGTTTTAGTAGTATTTGTGGGCCCTTGACCAAAATAATGAGAGGAGATAGGAAAGTGTTTAAGTGGACTGTAGGAGTAGATAAGAGCTTTAATCTATTGAAGCAAAAAGTTATTGAGCAGCTTGTTTTAGCACTTCTTGATTTTAACAAGGTGTTTTAAGTAGATTGTGATGCTAGTAGTACTGCCATAGGAGCTATTTTGAGCCAAGAAGGTAGACCTATTTCTTATTTCAATTAGAAGTTGAATTATGCAAAAAGAAATATTCTATTTATGATCAAGAATTTTATGCTATAGTTCAAGCATTGAAGAACTGGAGACATTATCTTCTTCTTAAGGAGTTTTTTTGTATACTGATCATCAAGCTTTGCAATATTTGAATAGTCAAGGAAAATTGAACCAAAGGCATTTAAAGTGGGTTGAGTTTTTGCAGAGATATATATTTGTTTTGAAACACAGGAGTGGGAAGTCTAACAAAGTTGCAGATGCTCTTAGTAGAAGACAAATTTTGTTGACAAAAATGTAGCTAGAAGTGGTTGGGTTCAAGGAACTTAGTACTTTGTATCTAGATGGTCCTAATTTTGGTGAAGTGTGGAAGGGTTGTACTAAACCTATTACACTTCATAGGAAAAAGTGGTTGGATTTTATGATCTAGGATAGTATGTTGTTCAAAGAAAGCTAGTTGTGCATTCCCAAAAGTTCAATGAGAGAGAATCTCATGAAGGAGAAGCATAGTGGATGATTGGCTGGACATTTTGGTAGAGATAAAACCATAACTTTGGTTGCTGAAAATTATTACTGGCCATAGTTGCAGCAAGATGTGATGAAGTTTGTACAAAGTCAGAATATAGGGTTGTATTAGCCATCACCTATAGCAGAGAAACCATGGGAGGATGTTAGAATGGATTTTTTTCTTGGATTATCGAGGACATAGTGCGAGCATGATTCTATTTTTGTGGTGGTTGACATGTTTTCAAAGATGGAACATTTTATTCCTTGCAAGAAGAGTAGTGATGTTGTACATGTAGCAAAGCTATATTTTAGAGAAGTGGTGAGATTACATGGTCTACCAAAGAGTATAGTTTTAGATAGAGATACCAAATTTGTTGGGTATTTCTATCATACATTGTGGAAGAAGTTGAAGATAAATTTGAAGTTCAGTTCATCACATCATCCATAGACTGATGTATAGATAGAAGCTATAAATCACAGTTTGGGAAACTTGTTGAGATGCTTGGTTGGAGATAAACCAAAAGGATGGGATATGATTTTTTCATAGGAGTAATTTGCAGATAATAATTTTTTCAATAGGAGTACTGGTAAATCACCATTCCATATTATATATGAAAATAGTCCCAAAAATGCTTCTAAATTGAGACAATTGGATAAAGGAGAGATAAGTAGCATTGAAGCAGAAGATTTTTCTAAACATTTGAAGAACATCCATGAGGAGGCGAGGAAGCACATCATAAAGATGAATACATAGTATAAGACGAAGGAAGATGTGAAAATGTGATATAAGGAATTTTAGATTGGTGATGAAGTCATGGTTCATCTGAGAAAAGAGCATTTTCTAGTGGGTACATATAATAAGCTAAAGATAAAGAAGTTTGGACCATGCAAGATAGTGAAAAGGCATGATTCTAGAAAAGCATATGAAGTGGAATTGCCTACTAAATTGAATATTTCACCAATATTTAATATTTTAGATTTGACAGAGTGTTATGGAGGTGCTAGAGATGAAGTTGCATAAGTGTAGTGGAGAATTCCAATAGCTAGTTTGGCTACAAAGGAGATTAAGGAGATACTAGATAGTTGTGTTGGCAAAAGTACTAGAAACATAATTTATGAGGAATTTATGGTCCAATGGAAAGGGAGGCCAGTTGAGGATTCATCATGGCTAGCAAAGAAGGAGCTTAACCACCTTGGTTTTCCTCTGAACACTTGAGATGTGACAGGGTCACTTCTCAAATTACCCTGGGTGTCTAATGTAGGAGCATCCTGGGTCTAAGGGAAATCTTGCATCACCCAAAAATATTTTATGTTTAGTCTTTTCTATTTTAATAAGGACTAGTAGATGGAGTGGTTACTATTTATGAGAACTTACTATTTTTAGTAAGTTTGTCATATGAGCTTGAAATGTTCTCATTTTCAATAGGAAGACTCATTTTAGAGATATAAGCCCACTGTAAAAATCTCATTTCTCTAGCTTAAGTATCAAAGAAGTTATTGCAGATTTTCAGTGAAAAAATTTGCTGAAAAATCTTTAGGTTCACCATTGGAGGCCTTAGAGTGCCTAGATGAGGTCAGAAAACTCAAGAAAAGGGCACTAGCATGGTATTATGCCTATAGATTACCAATTGGCATTTCCAAAAAGTGGTTTTAATAGTCAATCAGAGCAATGGTTCATGAGCTATGGCCTTCCAAAGTTGGGCTACCCAAAATTTCAAAAGTAATTGTCAATTCTCTTTGGCCGACTCTATATGTTTTGTTAGGTTCTGTCAGCCCTAGGTATTAAGTTTGAGCATCTAGAACCTTCTCGGGTGGCATAAAACTGCCTATTTAAGAAAGGCCTAAACATTGTCTAGGACAACTCTAGGTGATAGTTCATAGCTTGTCTTACAAATTATTGTGCTAAAGGCACCCATGTAGGTTACCATATAGTACTTATGAATTCTATAATTTTGCGTTTGTGACACAAATAAGAAGTCTATATTTTGTTCTTGCATTTGCTGTTGTTTCTTTGTTCCTGTTATGAGTTATTGGTATTAAGGGGAATCCCCTACATTAAGTTGAGCCAAAAAAGTACAGATCTATGATTGGAGGAATACAATATCTAATTCACACTAGACTAGATATAGCAAATGTAGTTGGGATTGTATCTAGATTTCAAGATGAAAGTAAAGAGTATCATTATAAAGTAGTAAATAGGATATTCAAATATTTGAAAGGAACATCTGATTATGGAATTTGGTATGCCACATCAAGTGATTTCACTTTATGTGCATAAACTAATGTGGATTGGGTAGGTAGTATGGATGACAGAAAGAACACCAGTGGTGGAGCATTTTTTTTGGACGAAGATTGGTTTCTTGTCTAAGAAAGAAACAAGATTTTTTCTCATAGAGTAAAACCAAGGTAGAGTATGTTATAGTAGAAAATAACTGTAATCAAGTTATGTAGATAAAGCAGATGTTGAACGATAGTGGGATTGAGTTTATAGAACCTGTTATCATTTACTATGATAACACAAGTACAATGAGTATGTCTAAGAATCTCGTATTACATTCTAAGATGAAGCACATACCTATTAAGTATCATGTTTTGAGAGAAAAGGAAACAAAAAAGTAGATCAGATTAGAGTATGTGAGTACTAAAGATAAAGTTGTAGATAACTTTACAAAGCCCTTACCTACAGATACATTTGTGTACCTAAGAGTTATGCTTTGGGTTATGCCCATGCCTACTTCTGAATAGATGATGTAAAGAGTGTGTCAGTCCAATGGTACAAAGCAATATTGTTAGACTAGATTGAATGTTGATTCTTCCTATATAGGGGAGTATCTATTGAGAACTGAGTCATTGAGGACTCTTGGTATTTGGTATTAAATAATGTCTTTGGATGCTTGAGCTAGTTGAAGAGTTGGAGAAAGTATAGTAACAATTGGTATTTAACAATTGGTATGTAATAATGAGGCCTTTGACATTGATGTTAATGGGAGACAATATGCATGAAAAAATATCCTAAGCATTTATGAGGGAGATTTAGAAAGATTCATGTAAAGGAGCAAGAGGAATATCTCTATGGGCAAGATATGTATGGTTAGTTATTTATTGTGAAAAACTATTGCTGATCCTAAAGAAGAAGAGGTTGTCAATGAAAAAATCATGATGTTGATCTAAAAGATAGTAAACAGAGTAGTATTCAAGAGGATTTTAGATTGATAAAGAGGATTTGAGAAGAAGAAGAAGAACAACAATAGAGTACTAGTTTGGTATTCTTGGAACCTATATTTTTTTCATCTATATTGCCATCAATGCTGATGGGGGAGATTATTAGCATGAATTCTGATGATACTACATTGGGGGAGTATCCTAAACATTGGAAAGTATTGACATTTTGCATTCATGACTGTGTTTGTCATTGATGTCAACATAGTATTGTTTTTATAAAGACTAGTAGACAATGGTTTGATTTTTTGGTGATACATAGCTAAGGACATGTTCTAGACTATGTCCTAATGATGAGGTTAAGTGCAAAAGTCTAAGTTGAAGGCATACTTAAGTTGTACCTAATATATTGAGAGTAGTATATAATTAGAGTATTGGACAAAAATGTTCTGATGTTGTTTGCTATCTTACATCTAAGATTCAATGAAGAAATGTGTAGTCACATAGTCATATGGTGATTTCAATGAGTACACAAGCCCTAGTGTTTCACGTGTGAAGTTTTATATAGATTGTGAGCTGACATTGCTATTGTAATTGTAATTTAATTAATTATCTTACTGTAATTAACTAGGAAAGTGTGAAGGCTGACTTAAGGAATTACTATGAAGATATGGTATAAAGGAAATATATTTTCTTTTCTTTTAGGTGTCTAATCAATTTGAAGTAATTGTGAAGTGTGAAAACAAGTAGAGTTCTTATTGAATGTGAATAAGTGATCCAAGGGATTATTGGATGCGAGTTTTGTAATTTAGTTACAAGATTTGATGGAGTAGAAGTCTAGTTGGTAGGATAGAGATAGAGGAATGAAAGAAATTTCATTTCTATTATTCTTCAAGGAATAATACAAAGATTGTTTTCATAATGGATTCATTGGTCTTAACCTTGAAGCTATTTGGGTAGTGGGTCTAGCTATCTTCCACAACTCCTAGAAAGGTTGGAATCTCTTAATAGGGATTCAAAGTTTCCTAAAAGGGGCTCATATGTACTGAATGTATTCATAGACTCCTAATAGGATCCATCCTCTAACAAGGAATGTTTATATTAGTACATCATCTTGTGGATACCATCCCCACTAGGGTTTTTCCTCTGATCAAGGGTTTCCCTATTTAACATATCTGGTGTTAATTGTGTATGACTATCTTGTTGTGGTTTATGATTATATTTCTCATATGGTTAAATTTTAATAAGGTTGATAATTGTGATATTAGTTAAATAATTGGTTCAGCGCCTCGCCTCCCCCCCCGCTTCTAGTTATAGTGCTGCACTATATATTTTAACATCTTTGTCATGACTAGCATATCCCAAAGTGACCTCAAGACTCCACTACTCTAAAAAAAATTTAATTTCATTGGATCTTTATAGAGATTTTTAGTAGACACATTGATATTTAAAATACATTTTTTATTGGGTTAAAATATGTTTGCACATGTGAATAGTTTGATGGCCTAGTGTGAAAAACTTAGTAAGCAATCATGTAATTGGAAGGGTATATCCAGGAAAATAATCGAAAAAGGTAACTAGGATATATTTATGGAAAGTAAAATGTCATTTTACATTTACTTCCCTTTGTATCCATATTCAAACATAGTCTCCACAAAGTTATTTTCAAACCATTTTCCACCAAGCCATATTACTTGTGATCACAATTCAAATTTCTAATTCAATATTCCTAAATAGTAGTTCACCTAATATCTTACTAAATATAAATGTTCACAATTCAAATGTCTAATTCAATTTATTAAATAGTAGTTCACCTAATATCTTACTATATCTAATTTTAAGGGGAAATAATCTTGTAATCTAATTTTTAGTATACATGTCTGAGAACTATTAAACAAAATATCCTTATGTACTAAATCTCAATTCTAGTTCCCATTTTGGTGAACTATTGAGAAGAAGAGGAACTCCAATGTAAGAAGAAGGAATCATAGAGTTTTCAAATTTATTATTTATTAGCATGAATGTTGATGATACTACATTTAGGGACTATCCTAAGCATTGGAGAGTATTGAAATGTTGCATTCATGATTGTGTTTGTCATTGATGTCACCATAGCATGGTTTCTATAATGACTAGGAGTACAATAGTTAGAGACTTAGAAATCTTATTGGTGCAGATAATGGTTTGATTTTCTAGTGATTCATAGTTAAGGATACATTCCAAAATTATTTCCTAATGATGTGGTTAAGTGTACATAGTCTAAGTTGATGGTGTATGATAGTTGTACTTGATTTATTGAGACCAATACCAAAACAAATCATTGGAGAACAACATTCTAATGTTTGATTGTTATCTTTCATTTGAGATGCAATGAAGAAGTGTGTAGTTCCATAGTGATAGAGGAAAGTCGTATGGTGATGTCAAAAAGTGTGCAAGTCCTAGTATCACACATGTGAAGTTTTATATAGATTATGAGTCCACAGTGCAATTGTAATTGTAATTTAATTAATTATCCATTATAATTTATTGTGAAAACCTAAAGGCTGACTCAAGGAATTATTATGAAGATATAGTATAAAGGAAAGTTTTTTTTCTTGTTTATAAAGTTTTTCTATTGTGTCTCCATTATTGTATGAAGTGTGAAGTGCGAAAGGAGCAAAGTGCTTACTAAATACGAATAAGTGATTATTGGATGCATATGGTGAGATCTAGGTACAAGATTTGAAGGAGCATAAGTCTGGTTGACAAGACAGAGATAGAGAAAGGAAATACATTTCATTTCTATTATTCTAAAAGGAATAATACAGAGATCATTTGGATAGTGGGTTCATTAGTCTTAACCTTGAAGCTATTTGGGTAGTGGGTTCAACTATCTTCCACACCTCCTAACAAGTTTGTAATCTCCTAAGAAGTATTCAAATTTGCCTAATAGGGACTCATATGTAATAAATATTATAATAGACTCCTAACAAGGTCTATCCTTTAACAAGGAATATTTATATTAGTACATCATCTTGTGGGTACCATTGCCAAGGTTTTCCCTTTGATTAAGGGGTTACCTAGTTAACATATCTAGTGTTATTGTGTATGAGTATCTTGTTGTGGTTTTAGTTTATATTGCTCATATAGTTAAGTTTTTTTAAGGTTCATAATTATTATAATATTTGGATAACTGATTCACCACCCCCCACCCCCAATTATATCAGTGGACTATATATTCTAACATTATCTACCATTTAAAAATAGTTTCTATAGTAATACTTATACAAAACCTGTCCAATGCCCTTGAATATAATATTCCTTTTGGATCAAACAAATTGTTTATACTTATATCACTTCTGAATGCTTATGATCACCTTACAGTGTTTCATCATGTAAGAAACTCATTCAAAATTTTTAGAAGGTTATCCTTTGGCATTTACCATAAAAAAATATCATAATAATATGAAATCCTCTTACTGTCCTAAAAAAAATTATTTTCTCATTCTAGATATATAATTTCAAATCTTAAATGCATTAACTTAGAGGTATAAATTAATTGCAATTGGTTTATGGACATGGATAATTATGAATCACACATCATTGGTGCATTTTTATATAATCAACTATGATAAGGAAAGGCCAAACCTTTCCCATTGTCTAACTAATATATTTATTTAAAAGTGGAATACAATTCCAACAGAACTCAAATATATCAAAGTATAAATGTCCAATTGAGTTACATCTGAGTGAACTTGAAAAACATGGATTTGACATGTCAATATAATGAGCCAAAAGATGTGATAAGATCCCCTAGTTACACACTAAAAACACATGTCAAATTATTTTAAAGTTCAAAGAGATAATTTATTTGTGCTAGACTTATTCTATTTTATAGGCAAAATAAAGTTGTGAAAAAGAGGTTGGGATTGAAAATTAGACCATCCTCTAAAAGTATGCTTAAGTGTAAGTAAACATTCTAGATAAACAATTGAAGCTTATAAAAGAGCTTATTACTTGAGTTAACAATCAGCCAATATAGTTAAAAATATAGTAAAAAGTATAGTTGTTAAACAGTGATATCCACATCGAAAGAGAGGCTTTCCTCATTCATGGAGGACATTTGTGTGGTTTTAACTATCATTTGTATCTTAAATAATTTCAACAATCCAAATCTATGCATTCCCCAAAGGACTAAGGTATTCACTATCTAAAAACTTTTTCATGAATTTGAGTAATAAGATTATGTTTGTGAATATTTTCTTATTGAATCAATCCCACTCCTTCTTTCCCACAAGATAGATAAGTCATAAAATATCGATTTACATGAAAAGAATTTAAGTTTGAGTGTCCTTGAAATGGTTACTCCAACACTAAATAGCTTCATAACTTTGAGAGTAAAACTAATAAATAATGATCAGCCATATTTTTAATTCAGAATCTTAGAGCCAAGAGAGAAAACAATAACGCTAGACTAGATGGATGAGGAGGAGGATGAGATGGGCGATGAAAAAGCACATAGAAGTATTCATAGGTATTTAGAAGTGTTCATAGGTATTTAGAGATTCCAAGATAAGAAGGAAGCATAAAGACTTCTTTCAAGGTTAATTGGGAGATTTTGGAGCCAATCATGGCCATATGTAATAAACAAAATAATGTTAAAACCATAAGTCCAAAAGGTCTTTGCAAGTACCTTAAGAAAAATTGAATATAAGAGGCCAATAATGCCTAAAGAGATCAAGTTAGGTTCTAATTGGTTTAAGGGGGCCTTAGATAGGTCAATTAATTCCTAGAATGAAAAAAAAGGCAATCTGAATAAGTTTTGAATCAAATTAAGAAAATAAATGCAAGTTAAAATTTTGAATTTTCAAATTGTAACAATTAGGTACAATTTGGAGGGAAATGAAATTTAGGCCCTTAAACAAGTTAAGTTTTTAATGCATTTTAAAAATTTGAAAGGAACCCTATATAGCATGGTCAAGGCATAGTGGAAAGATATAGTACAGATTGAACAATATTTGTATGGATAAGCTCAAGAAAATACAATAAAAAGTTAGCCATTGATCGATGTTTCATTTTCCTTCATATTTAAGGGTTTGGAGACATCATTAAACATCTAAAGAAGGCTTTTTGAATGTTTTGAAACCTCTATAAGTGTGTTCATTCAAGTACTTGCTGGTAGAGTCTACGAATTTGCTCCATTTCCTAACCACTTTTGCATTTCTTCATGGAAATTGATCATTCCATGGATGTAAATGACTAATCCCCAAGCAAGAATCATGTATAAAATGTTATAGTTCCAAACTAACACAATTTTATAGGAAGTGGTAAGGATGTCTGGTGATAACCACACTTGGTTGTGTTAAAGGAGCATAAATAGGAGGCACAACTATTGCAATAGCATAACTAGCCATCGGAGGATCATTTTTTATGATTGGATGAGTTTAGGTAGGATAAGGGGAAGGAAAATTAATCCTTTTTTTTGGATATTTGTTCAAGAGAGGTAACATTGAGGAAGCCCTAGTTTGGGCAAGAGTTCATAGATAAATTTGGGACTTTTGGGTCTAGAATACTAGTAAGATCAAATTGATGTTGGAATCCTTTAATTGGGATAAAAAAGAGATTCTTTTCAAGGTTTCATATTTGGGTAGTAGGATTTGCACCTAGTTGCTTTGTAAAAGTGGCCTTAATTTGGCTTTAAAACTATCACATTTAGCCATAAAGGGAGTTGGCCAAAAACAAAACACCTTCATCTTTTGATACGATAGAGAAGGGGGAAATGGGTATCCAAATATGTATATTTATGTAGAATTAATAAGGAAAAAGTTAGAGAAAAAAATTATTTTTAGTCATTGGAGGCCTAATTGGTAGTAGACCTAGTAGATTAGTATTTTGAGTTTGTTGATGAAATGAGTTGTTGAGACTTTGTGAGTGGGATGGTCTAAGGTGTTTGAGTCAATAGAATTATTTGAAGTCATTTAAAACCTTTAGGAAAGGTCTTTTCATAGTTATAACCTATAAGCCTTTAGTAGCCCTTTGAAACATTAAGAAATTTGCAACATTGGCAAGTACTTGTGATGCAGGAGCATCCAGAGGTATAAGGGCAATCTTGTGTCAACCAAAAAAATGTACTTAGACTTAGTTTCTATTTTAGGTGTTTTCATTTTTGGATACCCATTTGGGTCAAATAAAGGTTCCAACTCTCACAGTTTTGCTATCAGAGTTCTAGGATAGAGTATTTGAACACCTTGGGATACGTGTAAATGCCAAAAAAAAGGAGTATGTAATTGAGCCATAATTTTGGTGAACTAGAAGGTGTAAATTGGTCAGAAGATTTTCATTATAATTTAGAGCATTCCAGAAAAAGAATTAGGTCAAAAGGCCCCACGGTTTGAAAGTTATCACAGTTTTTTAGTTTTTGGAGACATCTTAAGAATGCTTCGAGGTCAGGTTAGGGGCATTAAATGACCTCAAAAAGGGCTGAAAAAGGGGGATGAGTGAAGCTGGTCCATAGAGCTATAGAGCACTTTGAGAGCTTTTTGAAAATGTAAATGGTTAATCAATCGGAGCTATGGTTCAAAAGTTATGCCTCCTGAAAGTTCGGTTACCATTTTTGGATTCTTCTAGATTTGCGCCGACTTCTAATGCAGCTTTTGGAGCCTTCTACTTGGTCGGTGGATGCCAACTAGCACTTTCTAGAATGTATTCCTAATCCTTAACCCTTTGAGGTCTATTTAAGAACATTTCTGGCATTGTAAAAGATAGTTCGGAGTGGAGTTTGAGAGGAGGTACTGAAAGGAGAAATTATCTCTAGATTTATGATATTACAAGCCCTTAGGGCATGTTTTGAAGTCTATTTTCTCTATACTGAATGTATTAGCATATTTGCACAATGAATAAAATTTTCCTTTTCTTCTTGTGTCCATTCTATGCTTGGGTTGTGTCCCCATCAAGGGGTATCAGAGCATACCTTTATCAGTGGTGGTAAAGCGTACCTATATCAAGTGGTATCAAAGCTGGTTTTCCTAAGTGTGTAAACAGAGCACTGACTATGAGGCAGTTTGCACTAGGACTGTGTGGTTGTGGGTTTGAGTTAAGAAGATGCCTCCATGAAGAGAGGATGGTGGAAGGGTTGGAGCTATTAATCCATAGGAGGTTAGAGCCCTCCAAAGGCAGGTACAAGCATTGCAAGAGGAGCTCCGTAGAGGAACAAATGTTGCCACAGGCGATGAAAGTGAGGATGAAAATGAAGAAGAAGAAATTGGACCAGAAGGGGAATTTGACAGGGAAGTTCTGAATTAGGTAGAGGAAAGGCTTTTTCGGGCCATTAATAAGTTTGGCAAAAGATCTACAATTGATGTGGGTGTATTTTTAGGAAATTTGAAATCAGATGAGTTGATCGATTGGATTAATGAATTGGAAGAATACTTTGAGTATGAGGATATTAGGGACCTAGATAGGGTTAAGTTTGCAAAGGCCAAACTTAAAGGACATGCCAAAATCTGGTGGCAAGAGGTTCAATTGGAATGAAATAGAAGAGGAAAGGAAAAGATCACAAGGTGGGATCGTATGGTGGACAAATTGAAGAAGCAATTTATTCCTATTGATTATGAGCTTGATTTGTTTAAGAAGATGCATGGGTTAAAGCAAGTAGGAAAATTAGTCCAAGAATATACAGAGGAGTTTTACCAACTTTTGATTAGAGTAGGGCATGCGGAAGCAAATAAGGAAAAGATTGCTCGTTATATCAGTGGGTTGCGACCTAGCATCTAGGAGGAATTAAGTCTGGTAAGAATGACTAGCGTTGAAGAAGTGTACTAGTTTTCCCTACAAGTTGAAGAGAAGCTAAATAAGAGGTTTGAAGGGAGACAAAGAGGGCATGGTCAAGGAGGAAGGGGTAGTGGTAGGTCATCTGGAGGCCAAAATGAAACCCAAAAGAAAAATGAAGATGTGGGCACTAGCAAGAACTAGAGGAACGAGGCTTTCAACCGCTCCCATGATCAAGACTTTGGAAATTAGAGAGGAAGAGGTAGAGGACATGGACAAGGAAGAGGAGGCTTCTGTGGTACCTGTTTCCA
This sequence comes from Cupressus sempervirens, assembly GCA_028749045.1. Classification (NCBI taxonomy): domain Eukaryota; kingdom Viridiplantae; phylum Streptophyta; class Pinopsida; order Cupressales; family Cupressaceae; genus Cupressus; species Cupressus sempervirens. The sequence goes on from CM053784.1 coordinate 694,428,635, forward strand.
TTGCAATGAAGAAGGTCATCATGCCTTTGAATGGCCTAAATGATAAGGAAGGATAGATAGGAGAGCTGAGGGTCAAGCTAGGGTTGCTCATGTGGATGAGGATGTACAATCATCACATTCAAAGGATACAGAAAGAGGAGAGACTTTAGTAAATGATCCTACTAAGTGGTGAGATTGAACCGAGACAAAGGAGGATTTTATTTCGTACCAGGTACAAGTGTGAGGATAAATTTTATGATGTGATCATTGATGGTGGTAGCACTGATAACTTGGTATCAGAGGAGATGGTCTCTAAGCTGAAGCTCAAGGGGGAAAACACCCCTAGCCCTATCGAATTGCTTGGGTGAAAGATGATCATAAGGTACTAGTAAGTGAACAATGTTTAGTGAAGTTCAAATTTGGGAGTTACCATGATGAAGTTCTGTATGATGTTATTCCAATGGATGTTTGCCAACTATTGTTGGGTAGACCGTGGTAGTTTGATAGGCATGCAGTACATGATGGTCATGGAAACATATACTATCTAACAAAGGATGGAGTTCACCACAAATTGAAGCCCATGAAAAAGGAAGGTGAAAAGGTATGTAGCAGTGCTAGGATTTGTCTTATTGATGGAAGAAAGTTTTTAGATGGAATGAAACATTAGCGTATGTGTTATGCTTTGATTCTTAGGAAAGATAAAGAAGGTAGTAGTGAAATACCACTTGAAGTTTCAAATTTACTAGGTGAGTTTGGAGATATTATCTCTGATAATGTTCTAGAAGGATTGCCACCAATAAGGCAAATCAGTCATCAGATAGATTTAATCCCAGGAGCTAGTTTGCCTAACAAGGCTACTCACAGGATGACTCCTACTGAAACTGATGAGCTAAACAGACAGGTGTAGGAGCTATTAAGGAAGGGCTTGATTCAAGAGAGCCTGAGTCCATGTGTAGTACCTGCAGTACTAGCACCAAAGAAGGATGGAGAGTGGAGGATGTGTACAGACTCTCGAGCTATAAATAGGATAACCATCAAGTATCGATTTCTTTTGCCAAGAATGATTGATCTTATGGATTTCTTGAGTGGAGCTCAGTACTTCACAAAGATAGACCTCAAAAGTGGCTATAATTAGATATGGATACAAGAATGAGATGAGTGGAAAATAGCCTTCAGGACCAAAGAGGGTCTTTATGAGTGGTTAGTCATGCCCTTTGGATTGACAAATGCCCCGAGCACCTTCATGAGGCTTACGAATGAGGTAATTAAGAAGTTCTTGGGAAAATTTGTTATTGTCTATTTGGATGATATTTTAATTTTCAGCAAGACTTTCAAAGAACATTTATTGCATATTCATAGTATCCTTGAAAGGTTAAGGGAAGAGAAACTATTAATTAATTTGAAGAAGTGTATCTTTGCAAAAAGGGAGTTAGTCTACTTAGGGTTTGTTATATCATCTGAAGGTCTTAAAATGGACCCAGAGAAGGTAAAAGCCATCTTGGAATGGCCTACTCCAAGGTCTACCATTGAGGTAAGATCATTCCATCATCTGGTTAGTTTTTATAGAAAGTTTATTAAGAATTTTAGTGGCATATGTGCACCCCTGACTGACACAATAAGAGGGGATAGAAAAGAGTTCAAATGGACTGCAGCAGTTGCGAGAAGTTTTGAAGTGCTGAAGAAGAAGGTGATAGAAAAACTAGTGTTGGAACTTCCAAATTTTAGAAAGGTGTTCCAAGTGGATTGTGATGCTAGTGGCAATGCTATTGGGGCTGTATTAAGCCAAGAAGGTAAGCCTATTGCATATTTTAGTGAAAAATTGAATGATGCAAAAAAGAAGTATTCTGTTTATGATCAAGAGTTCTATGCAATAGTTCAAGCCTTAAAGAAATGGAGGAATTATTTATTGCCAAAGGAATTTTTTTTTATACTGATCATCAGGCATTAAAATACCTAAATAGACAATGTAAATTGAATCAGAGGCATATGAAGTGGGTAGAGTTCTTGCAGAGCTATACATTTGTGTTGAAGCATAGAAGTGGAAAATCTAACAGGGTTGCAGATGCACTAAGTGGGAGATAGTTATTGCTTATAGTAATGCAGGTTGAAGTAGTTGGGTTTGATGAACTCAATAATCTATACCCTGAGGATCCTAATTTTTCTGAAGCATGGAAAGCTTGTAAAAAGCTTGTTGTTGTAGACAGAACTAAGTGGTTAGACTATCTAATTCAGGATGGTATGTTATTCAAGGGCAATCAATTATGCATTCCAAGGAGTTCCATGAGGAAAAATCTTATTAAGGAGAAAGACAGTGGAGGGATGGCAGGACATTTTGGTTGAGATAAGACCATTGCCATTCTTAGAGAACATTATTTTTGGCCTCAAATTTCACAGGATGTGAAGAAGTTTGTACAGAGTTGTCAGATTTGTCAAATTGCCAAGGGATTTAGTTACAATATTGGACTATATTATCCATTTCCTGTTCCATCAAAACCACGGGAGGACGTAAGTATGAATTTTGTTCTTGGATTGCCAATGACACAAAGGGGTAATAACTCAGTATTTGTGGTGGTTGATAGGTTCTCCAAAATGGCACATTTTGTTCCATGCCACAAAACTCATGATGATATCCATATTGAAAACTTGTTTTTCAGAGATGTGGTAAGATTACATGGTCTCCCAAGGAGTATAGTTTCTGACAGAGATACTAAATTTGTGGGGTATTTCTAGAGAACATTGTGGAAGAAGTTGAGAACAGACTTGAAATTCAGTTCCACACATCATCCACAGACTGACAGCCAAACAGAAGTGGTAAATAGAAGTTTGGGCAATTTGTTGAGATGTTTAGTTGGGGATAAGCCCAAGGGATGGGATTTGATTCTACCACAAGCAAAGTTTTCTTACAATAACTCTGTAAATAGGAGTATAGGTAAATCACCATTCTAAATTGTATATGGAAGTAGCCCAAGGTCTACACCAGAATTGAGGAAGATAGAGCAAGGGGAGAGGACAAGTGCTGAAGCTAAAGAATTTGCTGAACATATCAAGCATCTACATGGGGAGGTTCAGGCACACATTACCAAGATTAATCAAGAGTATAAAGCTAGGGATGATCAAAGGAGAAGACATAAGGAATTTCAAGTAGGGGATCTAGTCATGGTACACTTACGAAAACAAAGATTTCCAGCTGGTACTTACAACAAGCTAAAAATGAAGAAATTTGGCCCCTACAAAATTCTAAAGAAACATGACTCAAGAAATGCATATGAGGTGGAGTTTCCAGATGGTATTCACATTTATCCTATTTTCAACATTGCAGACTTAACAGAGTATCATGATGATGGTGCAGATGAGGAGCCAATGTTAGAGCCATGTCCAATTCCTGCTTCTAAAAAGAAGGAGATAGAAGACATTTTAGATCATCATGTGGGTAGGAGTACCAGAAATAGGCAGTATGAAGAGTATTTGGTCAAGTCAAAAGGACGGCCAATAGAGGACTCAACTTGGATTTCAGCAGCTTAGGTTTCCCATTTGGGATTTCCTCTACCATTCATAAAGTGACATGGTCACTTTTCAATATACCTTGGGTGTCTGATGAAGGAGCATCCAGAGGTATAAGGGCAATCCTATGTCAACCAAAAAAAATTACTTAGAATTAGTTTCTATTTTAGGCGTTTTCATTTTTGGATACCCATTTGGGTCAAATAAAGGTTCCAACTCTCACAGTTGCACTATCAGTGTTCTAGGATAGAGCATTTGAACACCTTGGGATACATGTAAATGTCAAAAAAAAGGAGTATGTAATTGAACCATCATTTTGGTGAACTAGAAGGTGTAAATTGGTCAAAAGATTGTCATTGTAATTTAGAGCATTCCAGAAAAAGAATCAGGTCAAAAGGCCCCATGGTTTGAAAGTTATCATAGTTTTTCAGTTTTTGGAGACATCCTACTTCGAAGTCAGATTAGGTGCATTAAATGACCTTGAATAGGGAAAAAAAATGGGGGACGAGCAAAGCTGGTCCATAGGGCTATAGAGCACTTTGAGAGCTTTCTGAAAATGTAAATGGTTCATTAATCAAAGCTATGGTTCAAAAGTTATGCCTCCCGAGAGTTCGATTATCATTTTTGGATTCTTCTAGATTTGTACTGACTTCTAACATAGCTTTTGGAGCCTTCTACTTGGTTGGTGGATGCCAACTAGCACTTTATAGAATTTATTCCTAATCCTTAACCCTTCGGGTCTATTTAAGAACATTTCTGGCATTGTAAAAGATAGTTCGGAGTGGAGTTTGAGAGGTTGTAATGAAAGGAGAAATTATCTCCAGATTTATGATATTACAAGCCCTAAGGGCATGTTTTGAAGTCTACTTTCTCTAACTGAATGTATTAGCATATTTACACAGTGAATAAAATTTTCCCTTTCTTGTTGTGTCCATTCTGTGCTTGGGTTGTGTCCCCATCAAGTGGTATCAGAGCATACCTTTGTCAGTGGTGGTAGAGCGTACCTATATCAACTTGACAACATTGTCACAAGAAATTGGAAAAGTTCTTGTCCTTGCCTCTACATTAATGGGTTAGTAGGGCTTAATCCTAGGCATCTATAGTATCTTGGAAACTCAATTGTTTGTTAAAATAGGCTTTAGTTTTGATCAAGCTCCTAGGTAAATATGAGCTTACTCATTATTTTAAATAAGTAAATATTTTTGTAGATCTGAGGATTATGGTGGGTCTTCATAATATTAGTGTAGATGATAATTTATTCTTTTAAAAATATATTCATTCCTGCCTCATGGGATATCTTTTTTGGGTTGTCACATCAACATGTACTTTATGCCTAGTGTTCATGCCTGGCTTCCATGGCCTGACTCCTAAATTTCATTTCCTTACCACCACCACTTATCTCTCTCTACACATTTGGATAACACTAACAACTCTTCTATTCCTTATGTATCCACACGTTTCTTCATCTTATTGCCACCATTCTCACTCACCATTCATTTTCTTCACTATTGTATGATATTGTAGACTGCTAAATTAGAACTCCTACATGTGGATGTGATGGATATGGATATTATCCCTATATTATAAGCACAAACCTTGACACTAATTCTATGCATCATGACTTTTAGCATTATGCTTTCTATTAAGTTCTAGGGATATCTGTTTTAAGCCTTCACTATCTCTTGTCAACCTATGGACTCTTTAATCATTTTGATAAGCATAATTTAGTTGTAACTTTTTGAATTTTTTTAAGCATATGACAATGTTATTATACTAGAAAGAATCAAAATGTCTAATAAAAAAAAATTAGATGGAACCATCTAATTAATATTATAAATAATTAAATGGGACAAAGTTATTATATTAGAAGGAATTGCGCTTGAGTAAATCTAGGACACTCTTATTATGCTCAACTAGAATAGTAACAATGATGACCTAATTCTTAGTACTAGTTCTTATTCAAGCTAGAAAATAATTGAACTTCTATTTATTGACTTCATTCACATAGATCACATTATAGATTTACTCAAGTATAATTCTTGAAGAAAAATACTCTAATACCATAGAAAATAAATACTCTAAATATTGCAAAAGAAAAAATACAACACTTAAACCAAGAGATGACAAAAAAACATGCTTGAAGAGATTCTCCAATGAATCTCATTGATTGCTATAGTTAACATTGAATCAAGGTCTATATTTAGGCTTTAACCTCTTTAACATTACCTAAAGTTCTAACTTTAGACTAATATTTTTAGTCTTATTTTAAAATCTAGGCTTGTGCTTGTCACTAGCCTTTAATTAAATAAATTTACATACTTAATATTCACATACTTTCACACACTTCCACAGAGAGAGAGAGAGAGAGAGAGAGAGAGAGAGAGAGAGAGAGAGAGAGAGAGAGAGAGAGAGAGAGAGAGAGATGCAAGGGTACACACATTTATATCAACACTAACACAAACAAGACAATAACCTGCTATGTGTAAAAGTCTTGTAATTATCGTAGTCCTTGAGACCACTTTTTTTAAGCCATACAATTGTTCCTTGTTTGCATCCACATTTTGGATAAATGTCTACCATGGAAGTTGTAACTATTGTATTTGACAAAAATTCTAGGGAGGTTGTAACTAGAGTATTCGAAAAAAAATCTTTATCATTTATGTTTTGATAGATGTTGTGAATTTTTTTATAGAGACTACCAAAAAAATTCTATTGGTAGGTGTAAAGCTATATTCCATATTTTTTTCCAACACCTTACTAGTGACCATTGATAAAGTGGGACCATTGAAATATTGTATGGATATCCATCAAAGCAATATGGAAGGTAGATTTTTTATAGATATAATTGGAAATTATCTAATAAACATGTACGAAAAATGTGAAAGCCCAGACAAATATTGTGGATTATTTGATAAAATTCCTTTAAGATGTCATTTCATGGAATGCTACATTTATAGGATATGCAAACTTATTATTTAAAAAAAAAATCTTTAAAAAAATCAAGAAAATGTAATTTCTAGGTTCTTTGCTAGCATCTTCCATATGAGTGCCAAAATCACATCGAAAAATAATAGCTAGGGGATATTTGTTACAATTTATAGTTGGAAATATTCTAATAGATGTGTATGCAAAATGTGGAGCCATATATTTCTTGGAAATGTGGAATCATAAACAAAGAACCTCAAATATTTGCAAATTGGCTATAAATATTTCAACCACATCATCGATAACCCTATTTAATTACACTCATAGGTGATCATATTGTGTGCATTCTGACCTTAATTCTTGTGATGCCTATCTTTAGGACCCCCTATTTTTTCAACTAGTAATCACTATTTTGTGTCTAATGAGGACATTGACAACAATTCCATTTTCCTATGTCTTTAAGCCCCTTTGTAGATTTAGTAGTGTCAACAATATTTCTAACCAATAAAAAATCATCTCTAAATTTCTTTTTTTTAGTTTTTTCTATATATAGCATTGTTATTTTTCCTAATAATTGAAAGATAACTCAATTTGCATTAATCTACAAAGAACCTTGAACTCTCAATTTCAATAATTTAAATGGCGAAGAGAATATTCAACAATATCATTCTATGGTATAAAGTTTCATTTTTAAAATTTGTTTTACCCTAACACTATGCAGTTAAGTCAATTGAATTATTAAAAATGATATTTTTTGTAACCTGCAACACAAGTTTTTACAATCATCTATCTTTTCAATTTTCTTTTATCATGTATCTTACTCAGTAAATAAAAAAAATCTTTCTCCTACCTGTAATCATAAACTTGAAACCATGTTTATTTCATGAAATTTTTATTTCTTGTAATATTTCATTAATTTATTATTTTATACAAGATATTACTAATTCTTGTATGTTTACATTTTTTATATTTATAGCTTGAATATTTTTGAATGAAGAAAGACCATGCTTGGCAATATCAACCCAGAAAAAAACAACAAGAAAATTGCTAGATTGTGGTCTCAATTTCAAAGAAAAGTTGATAAATGTAATTTTCCTTGCCAAAAGTTTAAGGGCTTAAAGAATCAAATAATTCTAATCAAAACTAACTAGATTCATTGTAGGAAACATGGTCACATTGAAGGGGGCACAATTTTTGTCGATTGGTGAATGTGGATTTCCAATTGGAGAAACATGGAGGTGTGAATACCCAAGATGAGGATAATGATCCCATGGAAGAAGATGATCCTATGGTAGAGAGCACAATAAAAATGATGATATTAGCATAGTTGATAATGTGATAGAGGACATGATTGAAGAATATGGTACTAACATTGCTGATCAAGATGATCATGATGATGATACTAGCACATCTAATAATGATGATGAAGATGGTCTTGATACACCTAAACATGAGAAGGCATATGAGCCCCTATACCAAGACTCCCAAATAATTCTTCTCTCCACTATAGTGTTGTTTGTGAACTTGAAGGTTATGAATAGTTTATCTAATCTAGAAATGTCACATATGCTAAGGTATTCCAATTTTATCATGTTCAATGTTAGCATACGATTGCTATTCATTATAGTAAATAATCATATTTGTTGTTGTAGGTTGATAAGTGAGTCTTTTTTACCACCATCAAACATTCTACCTCATTTGTACTGAGAATTATCTACTATTATGAATCAAAGTGGAATGAAGTATCAGACAATACATGCATGTCCCAATAATCACATTCTATATCATAAATAACATGAATTTGCAATAGAATGCCCTTATTTTCATATTAGTAGATATTGGTTAGATCAAATAGAAAAAAGGGTGCCAAAAAAGGTTCTTTGATACATTCCCATTATTCCACATCTTGAATGATTATTCAGGTGCACTAGCTTGGCATAATTTATGGATTACCATGCACACAATAGAAATCAAGATGATATTATGAAAATGCTTGAGGATGGTTCTACATTTAAAGATAGAAAAAAATGGCCACACTTTAAAGAAGAACCTCATAATCTCAAGCTTTCATTGGTAGTAGATGATGCCAATCCATTTGGAGATATGAAATCTATTTACTCACTATGGTCTACTTTTGTTATTAATAATTACATTCCTCCTTCGATGTCCATAAAGAGGGAGAACATAAAGTTGTCAATGATTTTACCAAGCATTTTTTTATTTAATAGTTATCTAAATTAATTTATAAACATTACATCAAGTGTTCATAATAATTATGTAATATTTCTATTCATTGAACTAGGTAAGTACAAAGTTAAAGATATGAATGTGTATATTGAGCCACTTATTGAAAAGTTTTTGAAGTTATGGAGTGGGGTCTCTATGTATGACATCTTTAGACCAATAGAATGTTGGAATTAGGAAGGGGGGTGAATCAACACTTCAAAAATTTAATCATAAAAAATTCACCACACATCCATTTCATAATATAATATGTAAATTGAAATAACTGTCCATGCATGTCATCCATAACATTAACTTTTGACACAAGATATTGGTTACCTAGAAACCCTCCAAAGAGAAGGTAAAACTAGGGTTGGGATGACACTCACAAATCTTCACTACTATAGTTACAATGAGTTTAATCATAAGCTATGATCTACCCTGTGAAAGGCTACAAAGACTTTTAGATCTGACCTTATTAGAGGATTTCAACTCACAATGAAGTAAGCACTTTGTTAAGAGATTTACAAGAGCTCATTAGAACTCAAAACTTGTTAAGGCTATTCTTTTAGGAGTTTTTCTCTATATCACTTGTTAAAATGATTCAACACCATGATCCTTCAGTTAGTACCTCATTACTACATGTGAGATCTTGTTCTTGATGAATACTCTTGACAAATACTAGATCCTTCTAATCAAGTATGTCTCCTTTATCCTTTATCTACTCATTTCTATTCTCTCTAACTGATTCTACAATTGATACCTCTATCTCAACCTCCTTAGCCACCATAAATACCCTTATCACTTCTCTTTTTCACATCCTCTACACACACTAGGCTCACAAACCTTTTTAGGGTTGTTCCTCCTTATATAAGAATCTTCAAGGATAGACTAGGGTTTGATCAATGATTGTGGTTGAACCATATTGCCACTTATTTTATCACTTTTTATGATTGGTTGCATGTACTACATAGGGAATCACAATATAAATTTAAACTTATCTTCTAGAATTGTAAAACAATCATTAAGTCAACCCAAAAATATTTTACATAGAAGTTTGTGCCATTACAAAAAACTATGCCAAAAATTGTTTACTCAACACTTGAAGACTCTGATGCTCAACCATCACTATATCTTCAATGTTGTAACTTAGCTTCTAAATGACTCGACATACACTATTTACTCTGCACCTTAATCAGTTGACATGTATAGACTTTCTCAACACTTTGAGTGACTTGACACATACTATCTTCTTGACACATACTAGTGCTCAACACTAACTAAGTATATTTCTCAACATGCACTATCTAGAAATTTATGCTCGACTTACTATTTGCACTTGCCTGACACTATAAGTCTACTAGAGTATGACTTAAGTTTTTTGTCACTACCTTCTCAAAACCAAAATGAGATCAACAATCTCCCCTTTTGACATGAGTGGGAAAAATACTTGGTCATGTACATATAACCTCACTATGAGCATAACTCAGACAATCAGTATAAATTATTTGACTTCCATACAAAATTTGCAAAATTTTAAAATTTGCAAAATTGATGATTTATTTATCATACCTTATTTCTCCAAAAATACATAACTCCACCTAAGTAGATGTTTCCTTCCTATATCTAAATCTTGTACTTTTGCTGAGTAAACATTTGCTATTTTGTTGTCCCTTATTTCTACAATAGTACTCTAGCTTACTCACAATTGTACTTGTTAATCTTAAATTCTTTTTGACATATGTGTGACAATATATTTAAGTCATTTACTTAGTTCATGTTGAACAAGTAATACATGTTGAGCATAAGTTTTTAGATAGTATATGAAGAGCGAGAGATATTCACTAAATATCAAGTAACTAGTAGGTGCCAAGTCACTCAAGTGCTGAGAAGATAGTAAGTGTCAAGTTATGTAGATGTTGAGTCATCTAGAGGTCGAGTTACAACATTGAAGTTGCAGTTGAAGCTAAGTATTAGGGACTTCAAGTCATGTGACTAAGGGGTTGTGAATTGAGATAAATCATAAAATCAGTTAGAGGAGAATAGAGGAAAGGAATTAGAAGGAAAGATACATACATCTGATCATAAAGGATCAAGTACACATAAGGAAAGAGGTGATCTATCACCAAGAAACAGAGTGCTAACTAAGAAATCATTAGTGAGATATTCTAATAGGCGAATCAGTTAAGTCTCTTAATAGAGTAGTCTTAACAAGCTATTGTAAATCCTTTAACAAGGTGCTTACTTCATTGCAACTCAAAGTCCTCTTACATCACACTTCTAACAGGGTGTTGAAATCCTTTAATAGGGTAAGATCTAACAATCTTGTAAAGCCTTTAATAGGGTAGAAATTTTACAAGGTAGATCATGTTTCATCATTAAAACATTATAACCTTCATTGTATACACCTTATTACTATAGCAATGGAGATTTGTAGGTGTCATCCCCACCCCAGTTTTACCTTCTTTTTGGAGGATTTATGGGTAACCAAATATCTTGTGTCATACATGCATTTAATGTTTATTTACTTTCAAGTTATGAATATATGTATTTGGTATTTTAATTTACATGCATAGATTGTGAGATGGATGTGTGGTGAATGTTTCTATGGTTAAAGTTTTTATGTACTGATTCACCACCCCCCTATTAGAGTTCAATTTCCCTATTATATTTCCAAAAATTGGTATTAGAGATTAGTTCTTTGAAAGTAAAGCTTTGCAACTTTCAGGAAATATCTTGGAAATGAAAGTTTACAAGTTGGGAAAGACTATTGAGAACTAGAAGATTGAGATAAAACTTTCCCTACATTAGCTGAATGAAGCAAGAGATGAGTTAAAGTGACCACTAAACAGAAGGAATGATATAGCTATTGAAGAGAATTATTTACATTAGCAAGAGATTGAGACTATTGGATTTTTTGTAGATGGAAATACAAGTGAATTTGATCTAGCAGTTGCAGATCTGATGGAAAAGAATGAAACCCTAGCTAAAGAGGTCAAAAATATCAAGATAGAACAAGAAGTCCAATTTATATTTCTATGTCAGCTAACTAAGAAGTAAAAGAAAGATAAAGAGGAAAAAGTCATTATTGAAGATGACAAAAAGGATATTAACCAATAGATTGGAAGAGAAAACATTAGAGGTGAATTGGATTGCTCACATGCAATTAAAAATATTGGATCAAATGATGATTACAAATCATGAACTAAATGGAAAAGATATTGAGATCACAACAATGAAGTTGTAGAGTAAACAACTGAGAAATGATATGAAAAGAGAAAAAGATCTTGCTTAAAGCTTCAATAGACCTAGTGAAGCTATCAAGCATTTTGAGCAATTGATGAGATTCCTAGATCCAATAGTGGTACTACTGGATTAGGTTACACTAGTATTGAAGAAGGAGAATTATCCAAAAATGGTAAAGAAAGAAGTAACAAAGGTAATAACTCTAAACCTACTTATTATAATTATGGTAAGATAGGTCATACTGCCAATGTTTGTAGGAGCAAGATTGAAAATCTGAATCCTATGTAGAAGTTCATGGGTCACTACCAGAAATGCAATGAACCAGGACATCAAGCACATGAATGCAGAACCCAAACTATAATAATACAAAGATTTGAAGGTTACTACTATAACTATTAGAAGTATGGACATATAGAATATGAGTGTAAATCCAAGCCTAAATGGTCATCAAACAAGCAAAAAAAGGTAAAGCAGAATGATAACTCTTATAATTGGGATTATAATACTAGGTATAGTTGTCACTATTGTTAAGAGTATGGGCATGTTGCTGAAAATTGCACCAGAACACATTTTAGAAGTGACTACAAAGGATGGTTGAGTAAAACTACATGTTTTAGTTGTTTAAAGACTGGTCACATAAGAAGGAATTGTCCAACAAGGTCAAAGGCACCTAGCAATGAGTTCAACAAAGGAAAAGGAAAGGAATATGTTGAAAATGTTAGAGATGAGATGAACAAGACATGGAAGAGAAAGGAAGATCGCAACACATCAAGTTTAGATGGGATCACTTCACCCAATGGGTTAGGTGATCAAATCACCTCCAATTAAGAAATCAAGAGGTATGTGTGGGAATGACATTTAAAAGACATACTATACATTAGTTCAAATATTTTAGTTCTAAAAAGATTATAGTTACATGAAGAAAGATGCAAAGTGTTGTTTATAATCTAGAAGAAATCTTCAAGTTTTGTCAGTTTTCATGTTACTGCTAAGCATGAAAAGTTTCACTATGGTTACCGAGTGAAATATAGTTAGTGCTGAGCTATCACAAGTGATAGTGTTGATCAAGCTCATAATGGTTTCTAAGCATAAAGGAAACTACATCAAAGCCAAGTGAGTTAACATTTCTATTCAAGTCAAGCTTAAAACTATGTAAACACTGAGCATTAATTCCAAAGTTTTAAGGTCTATATGATCCATTTTTGACTCATTTGATATCATTCAAAACTTGAATTGAAGAGATCATTCCAAGCATTTGTAGAGTGAATTCAACCATCGTTCAACATCATTCATCATATTTGTGAAGGAATTTATCATGTGTTGAGCTATGTTGTTTGAGTTTTTGCGAACCCTAGGTATTAAATATGGTATCTAATTTTTCTGCTACTAAGGTCAAAGAGGGAAAATAAGTTTTGAATGTTAAACTTATCAACAATGAGATTGTATAACCAAATTTCAAACCAATTCTCAACGTTGCTTATAAACAAGACCTGTTTGGTGCATTATCCATGATAGCACCACAAGTCTTAATGATTCAAGATGTGAGATGTTGTTACACATGCAAGATGGGTAGCATAGGATATATGGAAATCAAAGATCTATATGGAAAATTGTCTGAAAATAGAGAAATAAAGAAGGAATACAAGATTGTAGAGAGAAAAGTGTTAACTTGTGCCCTAGAATTTCCAAATGTCTTTAAGATAGAATGGATTAAGATTATCTTAAGAATAAATCATGATAATTTTGTATGGTTAGAGAATAGACCTATCAAGATCACTAAGAAGATTGTGTAGAGGGTAACTAGGTATCCAACCCTAAACATGACCAAAACCATGCGAAGTGATACAAAAGAGGTTATTATGAAAAATGCACGGGTAGTGTGGAAAAAAAGAGGAATGACAATTGATACCATCACATATCCCCTAATTGCTTTTATAGTAAGGATTCTTTCACACAAATTCTTTCAATCAAGTAGGTTGAGCAATGTACCTTGTATTGGTGTTGACATAGGCTACAAGATAGTGAAGAAGGATCATACTTATGACCTTGTCAAGCTACTGTTGGAATAGTTATCATAAAACTTGGGAGCCATAATGAAAACCAAGAGTGAAAAATGCAAATTTGGATCAGTACCTATATGTATATTTTTGTATATGTAGAAAACATTTCCTTCCTTTGGAAAAGTAGTTTGGAAGACAAATAGGTCTATTGCAACACAAATAGGTGAATTCATTGAGTAGATGGGAAATTTTTTCAGTCTATTAGGATTAATTATTTTGAAGACTTTAAGAAGTCTATAACACAAAGAAATAGGATTCCAGTGTCACTAGTTGAGAAAATTTTTAATGATGTTTTCTTTTTAGTTGATACTCACTTCACATATGTATAGGCTGTAGTTCCAAGGGTAAGATGGTTAAGACCTCTAGGATATAAAATTAATTTGGATGAAGTATCTATAGCAATTACAACTTTTGTTGTAGAAAAAGTAGATATGAAGGCTATTGCCTTTGGGAACTATGATTTTGCTAAACCAAAGATAACTATGGACTTGAAGACAACATTAGTAATAAGAAAGAATAACAAAATTGTTTATAAGCTTAAAGGAAAATTTGGTGAAGGAGCAAAGGAAGATGAATAAGATGAAGAGAATGAAGATGATGATGAAGATGATGTTCCTATTCAAGCACCACTAGCCCTAACACAAAGTGAAGGAGAAGATCAAGATGAAGAGGAAGATGAGTTTGAAGAAGGTGTCAAGGGAGAAGAAGCTAGTGAAGCACCTATAGTTACATAAAAGAAGAATAGAAAAGCTAAAGCTCAAACAATTAGAAAACCAAAGAGGGTTGTAAAACCTAAGTCTATAATACCAGCTACTGAACCAATACAAGAGTTACTGCTACAAAATCTTAAGAAGTGGCAAAGCTAAAAGAAAAAAAGGCAAAGAAAGCTATACAAGTTGATGAGTCTATGAAGAGACCAAGGAGGAAGTATGTTGCTCCAGCCAAATCAAATGAGGAGAGGAAAAAATCTAATGACAATAGCCTATTCAAAGTGGTAAGTCATAGTCCTTATGATTTAGATAATCTATATGTAAATATAAAGAATAATTTAGATTTAAGTGGATTTTCACATATTGAATTTGATAAACTTGGAATGTTAGATATGGATAAGGTAGAAGAGTTAGTAGATGCCATGATGGAAATATTCAAGATAGCTCCAATTAAGGTTTCCAACTCTCTACCAAAGAATTTATATGATAGAGTTGAGAAAGATGGAAATATAGTCTCACAATAGAGAGAAATATAAGAGAGACCACACTTGTAAGAGTGATGCTAGATTTAGATAAATCTGAGATGACAAAGGTCATTAAGAAATATGCAAGAAAATTTTCTCCAAAGTACCAAGCCTTTAACATTCTGTAGAATAATATTGAAGATTTTTTTCATTAGAGTACTCAATTATGGAAGGTAATTTATTGGCTAACAACACCTAAGATAGTTGAGAGGACACCTATTGAGGTAGGTGATCAAAAATATGAACAAGAATTAACTGAGGTTACTATAGTTGATAATGAGAAAGATGCATATATGGAAGTTTCTAAGACAAATGTAGATGCACAAGCTATAGCTAAAGATGAGTAGCAAAAAGAACAAAGTATACCTGATATATAGTTGTTGAGTGTTAGTCCACAACATGCGACACAAGTAGACACTATACTTATACAAATCAATGATGTTTCTAATAATGTGTCTCAAAAAATCAATCCCCTAACAAAGGAGGACATGCAAAAAATATTGCTATACACCACCATGAAGGCACAACTATGTCATCATCCTATATTGATGAGTGTAGATAAACTTAACAAGGTAGAGAAGACATGTGTAGAGGTGGAAACAAAAGACATATTAAAAGCCCCTCAATTTATTGTGATGCAACCTACATTAACCCTTGTAGTTTATCAAAGAAAAGAGCCATCCATGACCAACATCAGAAAATTGGTACACATTGTGTCACTACTAGAAGTTGCTACAAAAGCATAGGATACAACAAAAGTTCTAATAAGTTAGGTAGATACTTTTTTTGTTAGAAACAATAGTCCACCAAGATAACTGAGAGGGGGTTGGGGCGGGGGGTAAATAAGTTATAAAAAAATTAAAATTAAAACATTTATCTTCCTTAAGTAGCATAGGATACAACAAAATTTCCAATAGGTTAGGTAGATACTCCCATTGTTAGAAACAATAGTCCACCAAGATAACGGGGGGGGGGGGGGGGGGGGGGGGGGGGGGGTTAATCAGTTATCTAAAAATTAAGATATTTATCTACCTTAAATAAACTTATCCATTCAACCAAAGTAAACAAAAAACATATAAAGATACACATAGATAATTACACTAGATATGTTAACTAGGGAAACCCTTGATCAAAGGGAAAAGCCTGGTGGCAATGATGCCCATAAGATGATGTATTAATATAAATATTTATTGTTATAGGATGGACCTTGTTAGGAGTCTATTATAACATTTAGTACATATGAGTACCTATTAGGAGACTTTGAATCACTGTTAAAAGATTCCAACCCTGTTAGGAGTTGTAGTACAATGTATGCAAGATGAGCCCACTACCCAAACATACAATTTCAACTACAAGAAGAGCTCACTACTCAAACATGAAATTTACTATTATTTTCTTCTTTCCTTTGTTATATCAACTAAACCAATCATTTTTAAACCTTGTATACTAGGTCATGAACCTTGGATCTAGATATAAAACCTCAAATCACTCAGCAAAACCTCAGCAATGGAGTTTCCTTTACTTTCACTCTGCTCTGCTCAACATCACATTTCACTCTCTCTATTGCTTACAATTCCATACAATAAAATGTCATACTTGATAAAGGTAAATATCCTTCCTTTATACTGAGTCCATAAAACAATTCCATGAGTTGGCTATTAGATCTTCTCAATTAATCATTATAGGACCACATTAAGAACAAGTTACACTTAGCAATAACATTAATATTTTGCCTTAAAACTTGAATATCTTTATATACATGTAATATCATGACAAGAAAATAAATCTATCTCATCACCTACATGTCTTCTTCACATCCTCATCCTTAATTTTTAAAATAACAACTCTGCTAAGAGATATAACAAGTTTACCAAATTATGCCTCTATAAACTCTATCTCAGATTAGACATCACCAAAACTTACATAAATTCTTCCATACTTATCATTTCTTCTTCTAATGTTAACTAAATATAATATATACTTAAAATTATCTCCCATAACCTTAGATAATTAGAATACTCAATTAGGCATCTGTACCAACTTGATCTTTCTATTGTTCTTTTGTCAAATACCATAGAAAATTTCTTTTTTGACATCAATGAAAAACTTAGTCATGAATGTGACATATCATCATAGTAACATATTTACAATACTCCCCCATAGGAATATCATTAGTATTCATGCCTCAAATAATCTTTCAATAATCTCCCCCTTTGGCATTGATGACAACATAGATGAAAAACATCTAGTTCCAAGAATACCAACAAAATAGTGTTCATCTTTCTTTTCAAATCCTCTTCATAAATAATTCTCCCCCATTGATATACCTCAATGTGCTTTCTATCAAACTATCATTCCATGTTACACTTCTTTTGAACATGATGTACTTGTTCTTTCTTGTCTTTACTTGACCGCATGATGTTCTTCCTCATGATCTTCTTTCATGATATTTTTGCTCATGATGTTTTCATGCCAAAATTCTTGCTCATTGACATCAATGTTAAGGATTTCAGCAACCATCGAACTCTGCAACAACTAATTCTTACTTATCTCTAGTGTCCAAAGATATTATTCAAAACAACATCCAACAAGAGTCCTCGATGACTTTGTCCATCAAAGATACTCCCCCATACAAGAAGCATCAGTATTATACTCCAGACAATAATGGTGCTCTATTCCATTGGACTAATGGACTCTTGCATCTTCTACTCTAATGTAGGAAGGGGCATAACCCCAAACATACTTCACAAATACTCAAAAGTCTTTTTGGGAAGAGGCTTAGTGAATATATCTACAATTTTCTTTTTAGTGCTCACATACTCCAATCTAACTTCATTTTCTACAACTTTTTCTCTCAACATGTGATACCTAATAGAAATGTGTTTGGTCTTTGAATGCAAAAATGGACTCTTAGACATGTTTACCATGCTTGTGTTGTCATAATATATGACAATGGGTTCATTAATTTCTATCGTGATATCCTTTAGCATTTTCTTTATCCAAACAACATGATTGCAATTATTTTTTGCTACAACATATCCTACTTCTTGCTTAGCCAAGAAACTAATCTTCCTCCAAGAAAGAAGGCTCCACCACTGGTACTCTTTCTATAATCCATACTGCCTGCCCAATCAACATTAGTATAAGCACTTAGAGTAATATCATTAGATCTATCATACCACAATCTGAACTCAGATGTTTCTTTCAGATATATAAATATCCTTTTGACTGCTACATAATGTGCTTCTCTAGGATTAGCATAAAACCTTGCAACAATTCCAACTACATTTGTTATATCCAGCCTTGTGTCTAGTTAGCATAGGTATACCAATGGGTTTGCATGTTTCCAAACCAAACCATTTTAGTAAATCCTTCAAGTACTTAGTCTAAGAAATAAATATCCATTCTTTACTATGTACAATCTATAATCCTAGAAAATATTTCATTTCTCCTGTCATACTCATCTCAAATTCTTTCTTCATCTCTTTAGCAAATTATTCACTTTCATCATCATTTCCTCCAAATATGATATCATCAAAAAATATTACCAAAATCATCAAACCATCATCAATTTCTTTCCCATATAGATTACTATCTACCATACCTTTGCTATATCCAAGCCTTGTCAAATATTTGTCCAACCTTGCATACTAGGTTCTAGGTGCTTGCTTCAATCCATACAATGATTTCTTCAGTTTGCAAACTATGTCCTTGTCATTTGTCAAAGGACAACCTTCAGGCTACTCAATGTACACTTCTTCTTCAAGTTCCCCATTCAAAATACTAAGTTGACATCCATCTGATACACTTTGAATTTCTTTTGTGTTGCATAGGCTAAGAATAGTCTTAATACTTCTAGTCTATCCACTAGAGCATAGGTTTCATCATAATCTATTCCTTCTTGCTATGAGTAGCCTTTATATAATGAACTTTCCTTGTTCCTTGCAAATTCACCTTACTAATTCATCTTGTTCATGAATACCCATTTATTTCCTATTACATTCTTCTACACTAGTCTAGGAACCAATTCTCATGTCTCATTATTTACTATTTGATCCAATTCCTCTTTTATAGCTTATTTACAATATTCATCTATACATGCTTCATCTACATCTTTAGGTTCAAATTGAGATATCAAAAATAGTTCTTCATTTACTTTGCCTCCTGTCATCACACCTTTATCTCTGCTACTAATGATCTGCTTAGATTGGTGATTCTTTATCATATTCTTTCCTAAAGTAGGAGTTTCTATCTCTACTCTTGGATCTACTAAAGGTTTTGGGCTTTGTTCCTACCTCAACTCTCTTTCATGTATAGGTGACTTACCAAACCATGGTTCATAAGGTGTGTTGTTTGTGTCTTTCCTGACTTGCACTCTATTCATAGTGTAGACTACCATATTTATAGCTTCTCTCCAAAACAACTTAGATACATCATTCTCAGCTAACATAGCTCTTCCTACTTTTGTAACTGACCTATTCCTTCTCTATAATATTGTTCTATTTAGGGGTTTTAGGAGGTGATAGTTGTCTTTTGATTCTATTTTCTTCAAACAACATGTTAAACTCATTTGAAGTAAATTCTCCTCCTCTATCTAATCTTAAACATTTAATCTTTATACCAGATTCATTCTCAACTCTATTCTTGAATATCTTAAACTTATCAAATCCCTCAGATTTCTCTTTAAGGAATGCAACACACATCATTCTAGAAAAGTCATCAACTAGAATCATAAAATACTTTTCACCATAGAATCCTTTAGTCTTCATAGGACCGCTAAGATTTGTGTGTAAAATCTCAAATTTTGCTATAGTAGTAAACTTCTTGTAGGTAAAAGAAGTTCTATTATGCTTTGCAATACAAATTCCTTGCAAATTGTGTTAGTAGGCTTTAAAATCTTAGGAAAATCTCTAACTGAAAACATACTACTAGTCTTCACAATACAATCAAATTTTATATGACAAAATCTTTTATGCCATAACCAACCATCATCTACTTTTGCAACCAAACATGTCATTTTAGTAGGATTCAACTGAAATACATTACCTCTATATTTGGTTGCTATTCCAATTACCTTTCCATCTTTGTCTCTAATCATGCATGTCTTCTCTATGAATTGCAATTGATAACCTTTGTCCATTGGTTGTCCAACACTCAAAAGATTGTGCTGCAAACAATCAACAAAATATACATCCTTAGTATTAGTTTTACCATCAAGAGTTATAGATCCAATACCTTTAACATGGCATGATGCATTGTTTCCAACTCTAACACTGCCTCCATCCTAACTTTTGAAGTCAACAAACTTCTTCATATCACCAATCCTATGATGTGAACATCCACTATTAATTATCTAATCAGATTTCTTTTCAACCTGTGACAACAATGCTACTTTTTCTAGACTTTCTTCTTTAATTTCCACAAAAACTATTTCATCATCATTAGCACTCATTGCTCATTCATTAGTATCATTTTATTCATTTGCATACAAAACTCTCTATCTATTTTAGCTTTGTAATTTCCTTTATACTTTTTCTCTCTTTTCAAACATTTAGATGCATTATGACCATATTCATCAAAAGTCCAACATTTAAAGATTTTCTTACCTCATTTTTCTCTTCTTACTACAAGGGCTACTCCTTCTTCAATCTTCCTATCTTCCTTAGATCTACTGCTTCTAGTAAAATCTCCTTTAGCAGTTGTGCCTCTTAATAAACTAGGTCAAATATTCAAGCTACTAAAATATGTCTCTATTCTGGTCAACTCTCCATACTTTCTAAGATCATTCTCAACCACTTCAAGTCTTCCAGGCAATGTTACCTTTGTGAAATCTTTGGTTAAAGATATCAACAATTGTATCATTTGAACTACTGGGTTAAATGGTGGTGTTAAGCTCTTCAATATATTCCATATAACCTCATCATCTTCTTTGGTTTCTCCTTGAGATCTAATACCTATAGTAATTTCTGATATTCTATCTACAAATGTTCTTACAGATTCATCTTCCATCATTTTAGCATCTTGACATGCACAAATCCAACTTTGTAGCCATAATTTCTTAGAATGTTCATCACCTTCAAAACTAATTTCCAAAGCTTTCTAAATCAAATGAGAATTAGCAAGTGATTTTACCTAATTGTATTCAATTTCATAAAGTGTAGTCAATAATGGTTCTCTAGCTCTCATATCACACATAAAAATATCTCTTTCTACCTCGGTACATGTTTCCAAATCCTTTTCAAGAATGATTTATTTGGTATTTTTGTCAAGATCCAATATCCTAGACCCATACAAAATAGGTGTGTCTTCATATTTTCCTTCTAACTATCATAATTTGTTCCATCAAACTTTAGACTATCTTTCCTGAACATGCTCACTATAGATCTCCCAAAGTTATTAAACTTTATCTTAAAGTACCTGACGTTTTAATACCAATTGTTAAAAGCAATAGTCCAACAAGATAACTAAAAAGTGGGGGTGGGGGTGATTTGAATATCCAACAATTAAAACATTTATCTTCCTTAAATAATCTTAACCATTCAACCAAAGTAAATAACAACCCTACAAAGATGCACATAGATAATTACATCAGATATGTTAACTAGGGAAATCTTTGATTAGAGGGAAAACCCTAGTTGTAATGATGCTCAAAAGATGATGTACTAATATAAATATTCCTTGTTAGAGGATGGACCCTATTAAGAGACTTGGAATCCTTGTTAGGAGATTTCAACCCTGTTAGGAGTTGTAGTATAATGTATGCAAGATGAACCCACTGCCCAAACATGCAATTTCAACTACAAGAAGAGTTCACTACTCAAACATGAAATTTACTATTATGTTCTTCTTTCCTTTGTTTTTTCAACTAAACCAATCATTGTTAGACCTTATAGACCAAGTCATGAACCTTGGATCCAAATATCAAACCTTAGATCACTTAGCAAAACCTCAGCAATGAAGTTTCTTTCACTTCCACTTTACTGTGTTCAAATTCACATTTCGATCTCTTTGCTTCTTACAATTCTATACAATACCATGTCATACTTGATAAAGGAAAATATCATTTCTTTATACCAAGTCCATGAAACAATTCCCTGAGTTGGCTCTTAGACCTTCTCAATTAATCATTACAAGACCACATTAAGAACACATTACACTTGGTGATAACATTAATCTTCCACGTTGCAACTTGAATATCTTTTCGTACACATGATATCATGATGAGTGAAATTAGCCACACCATCACCAACATGTCTTCTTCACATTCTAAACCTTGATTCTTAGAATTAAAAATTTGCTAAGAGATATAACAAGTTTACCAGAATAAGCCTCTACAAACTTTATCTCAGAATAGACATCACCAAAACTTACATAACTTCTTGTAGACTTATCATTTTTTATTTAAACATTAGTTGCATATACTAGATACTCAAAATTATCTCCCATAACCTTGGATAGTTATAGTGCTTAACTAGGCTTCCATACCAACTTGATCTTTTCACTGTTCTTTTGTCAGATACTACAAGAAACTTCTATGTTGACATCAATGACAAACTTAATCATGAATGTAACATATCATCATAGTAACATGTCTATAATACTCCCTGATAGGAATACCATCAGACTTCATGCTTCCAACAACCTATCAACACCTACACCTACAACACAAGATTAAGATGTAATTATAATTAAAAGGCAAGAAGAGAAGTGGACTGAAGAGTTAGACTTGACTACATAGCTTGAGGAGCAATTAGAAATACAAACCCCAGTTTCTTTGCAAGAAACTGCTACTCCTCCATGTCAAGCATTTTATAGGCTGAGTGTAGAAGCTATACCATTGTAGTCATCATGGCATAGTCCTAGTATACCTAAGATAGATGAAGTCACATCATTTGGTGATGTAAACCTAGATGAAGTGATTGTTCTATCAAAGTTTGACCTTGCAATGATCACTATTGAACAAATGGGCATACTACAGGATGCACTTGCATGAAAAAAAACAATAAAAACTATTCAGAAGGGAGCTTAGGTAGAAGGAGGCATTGAAAGACATCAAGGAAATATTTCTTGATGCATTTAGCCTACTAGCACCTGAAGAAGAAAAACCTATCATGGAGTAGTTGGTAAACATTGTAGAATAGATTAGTGATGTATATCTAGTTCCCAACATAAAATTACTTGAACTGTTTGTGAGAAAATTTCAAGAAAAGGTAAATGAAAAGATATCAATTGCTATTACACTTTGTTAGGTTGAGTTGGAAACCAATATTGACAGTGTAAAGAAAATCTTAGAGAATGTTTTCTCACATTACACTAAGTTGTGTGATACAACTCTATTCATACAAGAAGTGCAACACCATAATGACAATTTGGAGGGAGATATGAAGAAAATAGGTACAAATCTATCTCATTCTCCAGCTCAAAGTTAGAGGCATTTCAAGAATTTGATGAATCCCTAGGATAAGTTGGAAACTTTTCATGCTCAAGATGCAAATATTTGAGCTACACTGATCAACATCCAATCCATGTTGACCCCACACATGGAAATAATTTACAATGAGCTAGCCTTTATAGAGATATTAATGTAGAAATATCCCTATCTTTCAACACATGAAGGCTTAGTTCATCTTGCTACCAAGTTATCCATCCAAATCAAATCATTGGAGGTAGCTTGTGATAAATGGGATGCAACTCTAAAGAAAATACTTGAGGTCAATAAATCCTTCTTGGAAAAACAAACTATAAATGTGCAACCCATGACATAAGTGTCAAAAAGGAGGAAATAAAAATAAATAAAGAGGGAGTATTCATGATAAGGAGAGATACGAGAGTCAGCGAGTCAACATATGCAGAATCTACTCAAAAGGAATATTTAGTTTTTTAGTACAAAAGAATTGAACAACCAACTCAGGGGTAGTTATTGAATTTTGAGGTATGATTGATGAGTCATATGTTTCAAAATTTTTTGAAGTTTTAAATTTTTTTATGTAAGTGGATATTATCTAAATTATGCTTGAAAGGCCAAGGTTATTCATGCATGACCATGTATTTTTTCACTAATGTCAAAGGAGGAGATTGTTAATCTTAGATTGGTTTTGGCATATGAGTGCCAATATACTTAAATCATTTACTTATTTCATACTAAAAAAGTAATACATGCTGAGCATAAGTTGTCAGATAGTATATGTCAAGTGAGAAATATTTAGTAAGTGTCAAGAAACTAGTAAGTATTGAGTCATTCAAGTGCCAAGTTATTTAGATGTCAAGTGATAAATGGATGTTTAGTCATTCAAAGGTTGAGTTACAACATTGAAGTTGTAGTTGATGCCAAGTATCAAGGACTTCAAGTGCTAAGTAATACTGCTTTGACATAGTTGTTTGTAATGGCACAAACTACTATGTAAACTATTTGCCAATCGACTTGAGGATTGTTTTGTGATCCTAAATAATAAGAACAAATCTTTATTGAGAATACCTATGAAGTACATGCAACCAATCAAATAAAGTGAAGTATTAAGTGAAAATATGGGTGAATCGCAATCGTTGATTCATACTTAACCCTAAGTCATCTAGGTCTTCTTAAGGAGGATGAACCATAAATTTTTCATGACTATAGAAGAAGAAAAGAGGGAAGTTTGCATGTGAAAATAGAGCATTCATGGTGACTAAGGAGTTGTGAATTGAGATACATTGTAGAATTAGTTAGAGGATAATAGAGGAAAGGAATTAGAAGACCACAAAGATACATTTGATTAGGAAGGATCAAATACACATTAGGAAAAAGGTGATCTATCATCAAGAAATAGAGTGCTAGCCAAAGGATCATTATTGAACATTTTCTAGGT
Organism: Cupressus sempervirens; assembly: GCA_028749045.1. Lineage (NCBI taxonomy): Eukaryota > Viridiplantae > Streptophyta > Pinopsida > Cupressales > Cupressaceae > Cupressus > Cupressus sempervirens. The sequence goes on from CM053784.1 coordinate 694,453,648, forward strand.
AAATTAGTTAAATCACTTAACTAAGTAGTCTTAATAAGCTATTGTAAATCCTTTAACAGGGTGCTTATTTCATTATAAGTCAAAGTCCTTTTTCCAGGCACACTTCTAATAGGGTGTTGGAATTCTTTAACAAGATAGGATCTAAAAATCTTATAAAGCCTTTAATATGCCAAATCTTTCATAGGGTAGATCATGTTTCATGATCAAAACCTTGTAACCTTCATTGGATACACTTTATTACTATAGTAGTGGAGATTTGTGGGTGTCATCCCCACCCTAATTTTACCTTGTCCTTGGAGGGTTTCTGGGTAACCAAATACCTTGTGTTATACATGTGTTGAATGTTTATTTAGTTTCAAGTTATGAATGTATGTATTTGGTATTTTAGTTTACATGCATAGATTGCGAGATGGATGTGTGGTGTATGATTTTATGGCTAAAGTTTTTAACTACTAAATCATCCCCCTCTTAGAGTTTAATTTCCCTATTGTATTTCCAATAATACTATACTCATCCATTTCCTCTTATTTATCCTTGCATATTCTATTCCCCCTTTTTGACACTTATGTCCTAGGTGGTACACAAATAGTATGTTTATCTAAAAAGGTTCTATGGATCTCACTGATTATTTTCAATGTTGCATCCTAGTTGTTGCATGCTACCTCTAAAGATTTATATTGAATATCTAGCTAGGCAGCAAGGTCAACTAAAACATTATGAGTAAAAATTTTATTATCTTTCTTCATTAATGACTTAGCAAAGGATAGTTCCTTATGCAATACTTCCATTTGTGAGGTAAACATGGATTGGATACTAATCAAGGTAGCCATTATATTTGTATCTTGTGTTTGTAACTCAAAAATCTTACCTTAAGATGATAGTAACTTCTATAAATGGGATTGACTTTGACCAGGAGATAGTTGCAATGGTGTACCTATTAACTATAGATCTCCCTACAACTAGTTAATAGCCCAGTGCACCTCACTTGGTGTATAGAGAGAATATGTTCTCTAACACCTTCTTCACACTCTCCTCTTTGGTTGCTAGATCAACCTATCTTAGTGCAATAGCACTAGATATATTTTCAAGTACTTTAGAATGATTTTCTCTCTCAGAACATTCTACTAATTTCACATTTGAATCTAGGTCTTCATCACTAATCTTTTCAACAATGTTCACAAGTTTCTCAAAGATTGGTTTCTCTTCATTTGGCTTTGGAAGACTAAAATCATCAAGGAATATGTCTTTGATGTCATGAAGAACTTGCTTCTAATTATGCTTCCTTGCTTACAATTCTTGCTACTTCTTTCTTTGTAGATGTTCTTGTAGAATGCTCATTTTCTCTATGGTGATTGTGTTTAAATCAAACTTTGGAAGATCAATCACCTCATCTATATTCACATCTCCATAAGATGTATCTTTAGCACTCTTTGATGAGCTACGAATTGGCCTTGATATTTGTAGTGGTGTAGCATCTATACTTTTCCTTTGAAGAGTTTGACTAGTAAGAGGAGATACAAAAATTGGTAGTGTGACCAATGTTTGTATGGAAATCTATTCCTCTAGCTTAGTAGTCAAATCTGACTCTTTATTCATATTATCCTCCTTCACTTCCTTTAGAATTTCACCTTAAACTTGTGAAATAAGTGTAGGACTTTCTTCCTAACCTATGTAAAATTCAATAATATTTTTCTCAATAGTTACTATGATAGGAAAACCTAAAATATTTGGCACTAATGTTTTTACATTTTGTGTCACTTCCTCTTTCATGTGGAATACCACTATAGACATTGTAGGCTATGTTTGAGTTGTAACACTTTGATCTCCTTGAAGATACTTTGTTTCTTTCTCCTTGTCTTCTATGGATTGAGGGGGTACATTAGATGTTTCTTGTGGTTTCCCCACTACAAATGCCAATTCTTCCTTTTCAATCTCAACCACTCTCACCAACATAGGATTGCTACATAGTGTAGCTACTATGGTGGATTCAGTCAAAATTTTCTTCAAATCTTCATCAATCAAGGGATTGATGTTCTAAGCTAAAGTATCAGAAACATCCTTAATTTTTAGGGAGTCCTATTGACTCAATTGGTCTACAAGTGGAGGACTAACACTCAACACTTGTACATCTGGTACATTTTGTTGCTCATCATCAGCTGGTGCCTCTTCTGATGTATTCTCTTTAGTACCTCATACATTACTATCCTTGACTTGGACTTCTTTTTGTTGATCATCTTTATCATCTCCAACTTCCTTTGGTTCTTGATCCTTAGCATCACCTTCCTTCTTTGTGTCCTTGGTTACCAAACCATAAATTACCTTCCATATTAGTGTACTTTTTTGAACAACCTCTTCAACTTGAATTTGAAAAATGTTGAAGGCTTTGTATTTGAGGGAAAATCTCCCCTTGTATTTATTCATGGATTTTTCCATCATCTACATATCCAAAGAAGATATCACTTTGGCTAATGTAGCCTCCATTATTTTTCTCTTTGTTGTCAAGCTATATTTCCATTTCTACTCAACTCGGTCATATAGACTCTTAGGTAATGAGTCAACAATCTCTAATGGAGTTTACTTAAATGTAGTTGTCATAGTGTATATGGCTTCTTCATCTTTATTATTATCTACCGCTCCTAACTTATCAAAATCTATATGTGTATAACTAGATAAATCTTCATTTGTAGTTATGTTTTCATACAAGTTATCTAGATTTGAGGAGGGATTATGACTTACCACTTTAAATTGAATCAAACCATTTAATTAGTCCTCTCCTCATTAGACTCATCTTTCTTTTGCTTCTTCCTCAACCTTCTATAGGTTTTCTTCTTAGGATAGCTTGGCTCTGCTATAGTGATTAACCTTTTTCCCTAATGCTTTGCAAATTTACTAGCCTATAGAGTGGTTGTCCTTGTTCTTTACCTAGTAGTAGGTACCATAGGCTTTTGTTGTGATTTCTTCATAAGCATCTTAGGTTTTTCCAATCTTTTTCCTTTTTCCTTTCTCTTCTTCTTGGATGCCTTTGGTTCTTCCTCAGCTTCTTCTTTCTTGACACCTTATGCACTTCTTTTTGATCTTCTCCTTCATCTTGGGTAAGTGCCAAGGGTGCTTAGCCTTTTTCTTCCCCTTCATCATCTTCACCCTCTTCTTCTTCTCCCCCTTCTCCAAGTATTTCCTTCAACTTCTTGACCAATTTTTTCTTCTTCCTTATTACTATAGTTGTCTTCAAGTTAATGATTATTATTGATTTGGCTTCCTTATAAATACCAAATTAGGTGGCACTATTGTCAATGTCTTCTACTAGTAATGTTGTAATAGTTATAGATGCCTCATCTACATTGATCTCATATGTAAAGGACTTTAACCATCTGACCCTAGGTATGGCTGCCTACACATATGTGTAATCTAAATCCACTAGGAGGAAAAAACCATTGTAATGTTGTTCCACTAGTGACACAAGTATCCTTAACCTTTATTTCATGGATTTCTTAAAATCCTCAAAATAGTTGGTTATCATTGACACAAAATTTTCTCCAAGTTTCTCTAAAAACTCTAGAACCTGATGTGTGACTAGCCTATTAGTCTTCCACACCACTCTACCATATGTAAGGAATGTGTTTTGCACATAGAAGAATATGTAGACCAACAGAGAACAAAATTTGCATGATGCACTCTTTGTTTTCCTAATGGCCTCCAAATCTTCAGATAGTTGCTGAAATTGTAAGTTTGCAAGGTCATAGGTGTGATATCTCTTCACTATCTTGTATCCCAAATCAAGAGCCATACATATTACCCTATTTAGTTAGCTAGACTAGAATAACTTGCAAGCAATCACTCTTACTGCAAAGGCAATTAGGGGGTCTGAAATAAAATCAATAGACATCACTTTCTTGTTCCACATGACACTTGTATTTTTCTCAATTACCTCCTTTGCATTAGTACACATACTCCTAGGTCTATCTAGGGTATGGTACCTTGATACTTAGTTAATTATCCTCTTGGTGATCTAATTTGGTCAATTCTCTAACCATATGAGTTTATCATGTATTTGACTAAGCACAATATTTATCCATTCAGTATCGAATACATTGAGGAAATCTAGGGCACAAGTTAGTTGTTTCTTCTCTATAATTTTGTTCTCTTCCCTCAAGACTCCATTCTCAAAAAGATTACTATATATTTCTCTTATCTCTATATCTCCTAGACTTCCAACTTTACATGTATAGAAACACCTAATATCTTAGATCATAAGGACTTTTGGTGGTATCATATATAACTCATTAGAAGGGTCTCCTTTATTTGCAATTTTAGGTATTGCTTGAAAAGGTGTTTTCCTCACATCATTACTAATTAATTTCACATTGAAAACTTCCATTCCTTCCTTCCTAACACTTCCAAAAGAGTGAACTTGAAACTAGTTAAATACCTTTCAATCTGATGAACTATGTAAAGTAGTAGTCAAATTCAATTCATAAACACTAGAATATCATGTTGCAATTTTCCTTCATGCTATTTGTGCTTTCTCCAATCACTGGTGAATGTAAATGAGTCAAAAATTGACTATATAACCCTTGGAATTTGGCAAAATATGCTTAATTCTTACACAACAATAAGCTCGACTATCATAGGATTTCCCACTCACTCGGATTACTCATGATTTCTAGTATGCTTAGCTAGCACAACAAGCTCAACTAATACTAACACAATTTCATATCTTGACACCAACTAAAATTCCATTCATGCTCAACAACAACTATGAAACTTTCCATGTTTGGCAACATCATAGAAAACAACAAAACTATAGATTTTCTCTAGGTTCTAATCATTTCATTTCATCTCAATTCATGCACATATTATCTTTTTAGATCTTAGATTCTTGGAACTAATACATAATATAAAATTTTAAATATCAGTCCCATACATACCTTTTGATTTCCTAGTTGGGGGTGATGTGATCACCTAATACATTAGATGAAGTGACACCATCTGCACTTGATGTATTTTAATCTTGTTTCCTTTTCCATGCCTTGTTCATCTACACCTTTACCTTTTCAATATCAATCTTTTCCTTTCCCTTGTTAAAATTACTACTTGGTGTTGGTGACCTTGTCAAATAATTTCTTCTAGCATGACCAGTCTTTAAACAACTAAAGCATGTAGTCTCACTCAACCATCAACAATAGTGAAAAATGTACCTTATGTTATAATCCCAATTGTAAGAGTTTCCATTATGGTTTACCTTGGCTTGCTTGTTTGATGACCTTTTAGGCTTGGATCTGCATTTGTAAGCCTTGTTTCCATACTTCTCACAATTGTAATAAGATCCTTCAAATATTTGAGTGTTCATGGTCTTGGCCTTACATTTATGTTCCTAATGTCCTTGTTTGTTGTAGTTGTAGTAGTTTCCTCTATATTTATACTTAGGGCTTTGGTTGATAGTTTTTCTCCTACAAATATTAGCTGTATGACCTAACTTTCCACAATTATGAAAAGGGGTTTTCTATTCTTACCTTTTTTTCTCCTTAGTTCACCACTCTTAGATGATTCTCCTTCTTTAGTAGAGGTTTAGCCCAATCTAGTAGTATCATTGATAGGTCTTGGAAATTCCATCAGTTATTTAAAATACTTTATGGCTTCACTTGGCTTGTTAAGCTTTTCTATTTCAGCTCTCAATTCCTTCTGTAGTAGATCATTTTGTGACTTCAAGGTTGTGATCACAATATCCTTTCTATTCAATTGATGATTATAAATTTTTAGTTAATTCATTGTATCCAATTACATGTTGGCAAGATTTTATACATTTGATGTCTTCTCTTCAAGTCTATTAGACAATAGCGTTTTGTCTTCTTCAATCATAACTTTTTGATCCTCATATTTCTTTTTCTTTTTAGTCATCTCACATAGAAATATTGATCACATCTCTTGTTCTCTTTTGAGATTCCCAACTTCTTCATTTAGTGCTCCATTCTTTTCCATTAGATCTATAATTGTTGCATCAAATTCTTTATAGTTTTCTTCTACAAATAATCCAGTAGTGTTAATATCTTTATATTGTGTGTCATTCTATTGCATGGCTAATTCTTTTCTGTTCTTCAATGATTGTTGTAGCACATCTCTTGCTTCATTTAAATGATGTAGGATAAGTTGTATTTCAATCTTCTGGCTATCAATGTTCTTTTCCAATTAGTAGACTTTCATCTTCAAGATCTTTCCTCTCAAGCTATCAAGCTTTCCTTCAAGAGAACTCTGATACCAATTGTTGGAATTACTTAATGGAAAAGTAAATTTTGAGAGGGGGTAGGGGTGTGAATCATCACTTCAAAAATTTAATCAAAAAATATTTACCACACATCCATCTTATAATCTACAATGTAAATTCAAATAGCTATCCATGCATGTCATCGATAACATAAAATAAATAACTTTACACACAAGATATTAGTTACCAAAAAACCCTCCAAACAGAAGGTAAAAATGGGGTGGGGATGACACTCACTAATATTCACTACTATAGTTGTAAAGTGTACTAAATTATGGTTACAATGAGTTTGATCATAAACTATAAGCTATTATGTGAGGGGTCTACCCTGGAAAAGGCTACAAAAATTGTTAGGTCTCACCTTGTCAAAGGATTTCAACTCACAATAAAGTAAGCACTATATTAAGAGATTTACAAGAGCCTATTAGAACTCAAAAAATATTAAGGCTACTCTATTGGAAGATTTTCTTTGTATCACCTATTAGAATGATTCAACACCATGATCCTTTCATTAGCACCTCATTATTAGATGTTAGATCTGCTCTTTCCTATTGAATACTTGATCCTTTTGATTATATATGTCCCCTCTATCCTTTCTCTACTCTGTTTTTTTCTAACTAACTGATTCTACAAACCATATCTCTATCTCAACCTCCTTAGCCACCATGAATGACCTTAACACTTCTCTTTTTCACATGCTCTATGCATGCTAGGCTCACAAACCTTTTTAGGGTTTTTCCTCCTTATATAACCATCTTCATGAATAGGAGAGGGCTTGATCAATGACTATGGTTGATCCATATTTCCACTTATTTCATCCCTTTTTTTTCTTCGTTACATGTACTACATAGGAGTTCACAATATACATTTATACTTATCTTCTAGAATCGTAAAACAATCGTTAGGTCAGCCCAAAAATGCATTACATAGAAGTTCGTGCCAATGAAAATAATAATTCCAAAAACTATTTACTTGGCACCTAAAGATTTTGATTCTCAACCATCACTAGATCTTCAATGTTGTAACTCAACTTTTGAATGCCTTAGCATACACTATTTATTTGGCACCTAAATCACTCGACATGTATAGAATTTCTTGAGACTTTGAGTGACTCAACATATACTATCTTCTTGGAACATACTATTGCTCGATACTAACTAAGTATATTTCTCAACATGGATTGTCTAGCAACTTATGCTCAAATTACTCTTTGCACTCGGCTTGCACTATAATTCTACTAGAGTATGACTTAAGTGTTTTGTCACTGCCTTATCAAAACCAAAATGAGATCAACATAGAACAAAAACAATTTCAATTCCATACAATGCTTCTATGGACAATACATGATGCCCCTAGGCTAACTCATTTTTGTTGTATGTTATATTGTTAAGGTCACATATTTTTGGTATGTTATAGTGCTTATACATAATAGGTGTATGTTTAAGTTACACATGACAATTTTACATGATCCAATTGTACATAATATGTTAGGTCTTTAGAAAAAGGGAATTGCTAGTCTAATTTGTAATCTAAAGATGAAATCTTATCATTTGAGAAGTTTACAAAAGTAAGTGTTTGATGAGTTTAGGAACTTTCTCCACAATAATCATAAGTATCAAATTATTTAAAAATATCTTTTTAATGGGAAAGAAGAGACGACATCAAGTCCATGGAGAATGACACTCATCTATGGAAGTTGGAATACAATAGACTAAATTTCTAAGGTAATGTCATTCCATTTGATGATTTTTTTTGAAATTTCTATTTTGAATTATTTTTTAAATTTAGCTATGATGTAATTGATGTCATCAAGGCATCAATGACCAACTTTGTAGAGGAATGAAAAGTTATCCTAGTCAATTATATAGGTTGTCATACTACAAAGATCTCCCAATTGTGCATTTATTTGATACTATGCATATTGGAAAGAATTCAATAGAGATAATATGGAAAATATTGGATGGAAGTGACAAAGAAATAATTGCCAAAATTTGTAATGACATTCATGAATCCAATCATGTACTAAAAGAATTCCTTGAATCAAATCACAATGGAGATAACATAAATATGAGTACGAGTAGCAAATTCATGCATTAAAATAAGTCATTAAAAAGAAAAAATTTCCATAAGATTTGCAACATATATAAGAAATTTGGTATCAAAGAAAGGTGATTTTGGGCTAGGGTTGAAAACACATTATCGCAATACCTTCATCAAGGTAATTCATGTTATCTATTTACAATATATTTTTAAAATTTCATGTACTTTATATTGTATTATTTAATAAAATATTGAAAATACCATTTTTAAATTGTTGTAGTATGTCCTACCTATATTCCCCCCACACTAGTTTAACAATAGTGCTAAATAAGTTATATATGATCTTGAAAAATACATAAGGTTAGAAGTACATTATTTCTTTGATTTTTTGTAAATATATTATATTTACAACTTTACTTTTTATGTAATTTATTGTATATTTTTTCTAAAATCTTTTCTATATTTTCTTATGAGTTGAATCTCCTTTAGGTGGTTATCATCTGAAGAAATTAATAAAAAAGATATAAATTATTTGAAGGGAAAAATTCCACTACTTATGTGTGAAATGCAAAAGTGTCTACCTTCAATTTTTTTGAATACTAAGAAACACTACCTCATACATCAAGTTGAAGAGATTGAATTGCATCGACCTATACAAACTAGGTCAATGTGGATGGTTGGGAGAAACTTGCAATTTATGAAGGGCTTAGTTTGACAAAGAGCATGTCCGAAGTGTTATATGGTGGAGATATATATGATATACAAGACCATGGCATATGTTGGTGTTTTAAAATGCATAGTGATAAAACCTTCCAAAGGGCAACATAAATGGGAATGTCTAAGGGTTAGCTACTTCCCCATCTTCAACAATACCCAAATGGATCTGGACTAACTTAACGAAGCACAATACTTCCTTAACTTTTGGCTCTGCAAAATGAAGGTGGGAGTACCTAGAGATCCTATTGTGTAACCAATGTAACTAAACATATAATTTGAACCTATTAATAGCAGATGAAACCCTTTTGTCTTCTGATACTTATGCAATAATGTATATCTGTTATAGCTAAATGCACAACAATGCAATTCATAAGTTGAGTGAGGGCATTTTGTTTTAGCTCTTCAAACATAAAATATAAGATGATTTGAATTTGATTTGATTTTATGTGGGTGGGGAAAGTAGATGAAAACCAAGTATGGACAATAAACTAATAATCTTGTAGCTGATTAGTGCCTCATCCATTGGTCAATTCTCAAATCTCTCTCATGCATTTTGGATATCTAAGACACATATCCTATGACAACACTCTACATCTAACCATTTACCTTGTAAATTAGGTATCAATGTCCAATCTAAATCTCATTCTTACTTGTTATCCTCCTCAATAAACTTGCAACCCTGTTGATTTCCCTGAAGCATTTACATAATTCCTTGAATTATAAGCAACAATGAAACAACATACAACCTTAAGGGATTGCAACTATAATCTAGGTTGTTTGTTAAAAAATCATAAAACATTACAAATCACTGAGAAAGGAGATAAGATTTAAAATGAAATTCAACACCTATTGTTCTTTATATTGATTTTCTTTAAATAATAAATGAAAATGCATGAAATTGACTCACAAAATACCAAATAAACTAGACTATACAATATACATATATTGTCATACAAGAAAGAAAATGGCGGGAATGAGAAACTGATGGGATAGGAAAGAGGTATCATAGCCAAAGCATAGCTTCATGGTCTAGAACTAGCACATCCCAGATACTTTCCATTTAAATTTCATTAATTCCTGAATTTCCTTTCCAATTTCCAACTCCCTACTTTTCCCCAACTTTTTTTTAACCCCTAAAATGAAAGAGAGAAAATACATATATATGATGAAAGAATTCAACCAAAACCAAGAGATATTTTCCATTTCCTCTTTCATTCCAAAAAGATTCGATTATTTAATCACGAATCCAACTTTAATCCCAAAATTCATCACAATTGGAAAACAAATATTCCTCATAACTGAAAATTAGAGCCAAATTATACCATAATGGCATAATATTCTCAAAACTAACCCAATAGACCTTTTACCATGTGGTTTTACTAGGCCTATAATTGTGTTTTCAATTTTTACCAATTTCACTAAGAAGGCCCAAATTTCACATTTCTGCTTGTAATTTAAATTGGTGACTTCCTATGCAAAAACAAACTCCAGAATAAAAAAGTTTGTCTTTTCCTAGTTTCAGCTATATATAATGTTCCTATAGTCACTTATCAGGAACTCCCAGAATCTTAGTTTGAAAAATCAGCTCCTACTAGGTTTTGGAACTGGATTATGGTAAATATTAAATCTTTCCTAAAGTCTACACTATAGAATATAACTTCAAATTTATATAAAAATTTGACCTGCACGTGCTTTTCTAGGAAAGACATTAAAAAATTAGTTTTTTAAACATTGTTTGAAATTTCCGTCACTTTTCAATCTGGGTCAAACCTTGTTGACTACCCAACCACATGTCATCATCTCATTTTTCCTCTGTTTCACCACATTACCATGCCACATCATCACCAATTGGTCAGTTGCCATGTTGCATGGGTAACTTTCTTGCAACTTTGCATTGGTGATGTAGCAAGTGTTGTCAGATCTGACACATGGCATGATCTGGTGCCTTCTAATCTCGGATCACCATGTCACTTTTTTGATTCACCACATGTTGCCACTTGTAAAATTATAATTCATCCTCACCATTGCTATTAGGTTTGACAACATCCTGCCATATTTCTACTTTTTCGGGAGGTCGCCATGTTGTTACTAGCGAGATCCTCCTTTTTTTGTTGATAACATGGTGAGCACTAGAATCCAACAATTTTTTCGATCCTTTTCTTCCTTTTCTCTATTGGTCAAAATTTCTCTGGTTACCTTAAACTATCCTAGCCATCTGGGTTAGGCCCACAATGCAGGCCATGACTTCCAAAACCATGTGTCTTTTAAGACACTTACAATGGGAATGGAATGTTGTTTAAACATTCAACACAAACTAGACACAGAAGATGTGGGACATATGTTTTGTTTTTGTTCCCCCTAATCAAGGAATTCATTTTGTTCATGGGTTGTTCTATTCTTACTAGTATCCAATCCATATTCTTCTTTTCCATGGATGCCCCCGCTCTACCTCACAAGCTACGATTTCATCTGTGGTGGTCTATGTTGCTATTATGGCCCTCTCATTTTCTTTTTGGAACTATGCCTTGCATGTGGAACTTTGACTTGGTGGATAGGTCCAAGTATATTAGTGAAATCTCATGAATTTGTATGTGTTTGGCATTGTGCAAGAACTATAATTACTTTGCGGCTAGGAAGGTGATAGGTTTTGATGGATTGAACAATCTAGATATTGTTGCTTGAGATGCCACTATCTAGTCATCCCATGGGAAGATTTAAAAGTTCCATATGGCATGCTGAAATTCAAATTTTGCAGGGAATTATAATTAGTACCAATAAAACCAGTGTTGGTTGTGAATTTTTTCTACATGGCCAAGCACCCTCTGAGATTTAAGTTGAAAAAGTCACTACATTTTCATCTGAATTATCCTCATTGCTGAATTGGAGGAATACTAATGTCCAATTCCCATTTCTCATTTTCCATATTAAGGGTTTCTTCATCACCATCATTGTACATAATAGTGTGCTCATGTGTAGGTGGAATATAATTTGTGATTGTTCATGGAAATAAGATTTCTTCAAGAGGCCACCATACACAGACATGCATGTCAATAAAACTGGGAACAAATATCTTCCTATTATGATCAACAAGGAATAATAAATGATCTCTAGTAGAAGCTCTATTGGAAGTCTCTTTAGGCCCATAGTCATTGCATACATGTGAATTAAGGACCTTGGGACAATAACTTCCTAGGCCACAATTTTCATTGCTACATCCGAAGATGACTTTTGTCTACTAGGTTTTGCTCCCAAAATATGTCTACAATTAGTTGCACCACAATAACATTTTTGATCGGTGCCAAACTGAATAAATTGATAGTCATATGTGACAAATCTTTTGGCACTAGTTATTCTGTTCACGACTCCCCTCTCACTGCTTCTGCATCATGTTCTAACATAGATTGGAGGGTGCCATTTGTGCAAAATCTATTCCATTCTTTGCCTAGGTGACTCCCCCTTTCTAACCTCACCTTGGCCAATCAAACATTGCACTTTATGATGGCTTCATATTGCTCCTTTACATCAGCTAGAACCTTGAAAGTAGTAATTTAGTTATTTGTCTTTCTAATAAGAAGACATCGGAGATGATATATTATAATTTTCTCCTAGTTCTAGAAAACAAATTGAATGCTCAAAAGGAAGAAGATAGATAATGAGATTTAAATGCAACATTCTAGTCCATTCCATAAGTAGGGCACCAATGAAATATTCTTGCAACTTTTTTTCTTCCAACGTAGTACTGATAACAAAAAGCTTCAAATTAGGGTGATTTCTTACAAATTCCTTTAGAAGTCCATAAAAAAAAATGTCTATAGCCAAAGTTCTCTCATGTGCCTCATCTAGAATTATCACTCTATACCACTCTATTAGTGGATTGGTCATTGCTTCTCTAAGAAACATACCATTTCTCAAGTAATTAAAAAAATTCTTTGCACGATTGCAATCTTCAAAATGAATGTTGTAACCAACTTCCTCTCCAATACTCACATCCATCTCTTTTTGTCAATGCACTATTGCATCTTATGCACTCCGTTCATTTGAGGATGTACCTTCCAATATTTTGACCTTTGATCTTTAATGAACTATTCCTCAAGCTACCTTAATCTAATCATAATTTGCATAATCCAAATGTCTAATTGATATCACAAAATATCATTCTATGATTTTTTGACATCTATCTTACCAATTTGATGGAATCAGTTGGGCCCTAGAGTGGGTCTAACTAATTATTATTTTTCTTTCAAACAATTTATTCTTGGAATTAATCCATTGATCATTTGATACAAATCCAAATCAAATTTGGCCATTGAATCAGCATTTGAAACTTTAATTCACCTCTTTCTACAACTAATCAACTTTGTGCCAGGAAGTCCCTTGATCGGCTTTAAAAATTGACAAAAACATTTGACCAAGCTTTGAAATCAAACATGTTGATTCTTTTTTCCACATAATCTTACCTTGTCTAATATCATCTTATGAAAAATTCTTTGTCAAAAGATATTAACTATCAAAGTTTCCTTCTTAGAATTGCCTGAAAGAAAACATGTCAAAAAATAATAAATTGCATTCGAATTTGGCTTCAAAAATTGGGCAAACAAACACTTGGGGAAATGGGAATTGGGGCATTGGTTCACTACCACAAGTAGAGTATAAATATGTGATTAGGGTTCATGACAAATAACTAGGAAAATTTGGTGAACGGTCAAAGTGAGCTACTCAAAATTTGCAAACTAGAAGCACTGGTAGAAAAGTGGTCTTTGCAAATAGAATGGACTTGGAAAAGTGTGCAAAAAGATTCATCAAGATTTGAAAATTGGCACACTTAAAGAATTTTAGAGAAGAACAGAATGGTATAATCTATTTGATCTCACCTATCATGGATTTAGAGATATGACATTATGAATAGGGGTACTAACCAATCTACAATTATTGACACCAGTAAAACATCATAAATTGTATTCGAAATCATGTTTGAAAATTGATCAAATAGATTAGTCATAAGCTTAAAATTGAAACATAACAAATATCTAACCTCTAGAATGAAATACAAATGGAATTTTCTCATTTTGTTCTGGTGGGTCTAAGTTATAACAAGTCAAATAGGGCCTTGCAGATTTCTAAAAAATTCACATCAGCATGATAACAATAAATGACCAAATTTGAGGGATTCAAAACCTAGTCAAACGTATTTGAAATGACTCAAAATGTGAAACATCAACTCTTTGTATGGACACTAAATACTCCCAAAGTGGTGAGTCATGAATTATAGCTAGGTGTGAGATATTCACATGCAAAGAAGGCCTCATGTCGCTATTTGACACTTGGGCAAAAATGCAGATTTGGACATTGCTCAAAAGGAGACTTCACAAAATGGAAATTTATCATCATGGAACACATAGATGCATTGAATGCAAGGTGTTATAAATATTAAACACCTCTTAGGAATCACAAGTACAGTTGGGTATGTATGCCTTAAAAGGTGTTTATAGGGCTTAAAAGCTTGGAATGGTGCTCAAATTAGGAAGGTGATTTTGAGTCCCAACAGTAGCTCTTTCTGGAGATGCACATCCCTTGCAAGTATGGAAAGGATTTAGATCTCTAGAAGAACCAGACCACACACTTGACAAAAAAGATTCTCTTGCATGACTCTATTGAAAACAAGAACAACTACTTCTACTATGTACAAATAATGGCCTCGGGCCACTGAACTTCAACAAAAACTTTTACCTCTATCATAAATCTGATTTTCATCTAAACATGCATGAGGTAAGCTTGAAATATTATTCATATTAGTCTCACTAATTAGATACACATCTTCAATTTCTTCAATTGGAAAAACAAAATCATCACCATTACTTTCATAGTGCATGTAAAAACTTGGCATAACTTCAACCTCTTGCTCACTATGAAAAAGAATATCAGCATGCTCATGAACACCAACATCAAAATGAAACTGATCCTTATAAATTGATTCATGAACATCATCAAATGGAAATACAAAGGCCTTATATTCAACTTCATCAAATGAGTTGTATATATTGCTCATACCTTGACTTTGCATCTCCTCAAATGTTGCTGGTTGGATTTCAAATGAGTAGTCAGATTTATATTCACACATAACATCATCATCAAAATTTGAAATCACTCCATAACCTCCCAATGTATCTTCACAATTGAAATTCTGATTATTTTTTACCTTGTATGAATCATCATAAAACTTACTACGAAGTGTTGGCTTCTCTTCAAGGAAAACTCCATCAAACACCTCATCTTCAAGCTCACAAAATGTAACATCATTAGAATATTCACTATCACATGTGGAAGAAAAAAATTCTAATTTGTTACAATAGTATGATATTGTGTCAACATTTGCATATATCTCAACTAAATCTGAAACTTCCATGTCTTCTTCAAACAATGGATTGATAACTCTATGCAAGGATCCTCTTTGAACATTTGGACAAAAGATGGGCTGATCATCATTACAATCTTCATCATATAAGTATACACTTCAAACTCACTACACATTTCATCTTCATGGAGACTCTTAGCATATGAAGAAAAATCATAAATATATGAAGATTCACTTTTTATTTCTTCTACCAAGCATATAGTATCCATAATTATATTATCTTCATTATCATGTTTAGGATAACCATTGCAGATAGACCATGATTCATTCCTAAACCCCTCACTACATGTTGCAACTTTATTGTCTAATGTAAGAACACTTGAAAACCCTTCCTTGAAATATTCATATTCAAATTCATTAGCATCAATTGGATTCACCATTTCTTTATCTTCAAACCTTAAGGACAAATCACTCTCAAATTTTTCATTGACTAACTAATTTGTATAATGCAAAAACTATGATGCATTTTCTCTTTTTGATTTAGAAAAAGAATTCATACCTTCACCTTCATATGAATGTTCACTTCCATCATTACTTTCTTCTTCTCTTGCTACATCCAACTTATAGGAAGACATCTCAACATCACTTCCTTCATCATTCTCACTTACATGATCATTTTCAGCACTCTGTTCTTCTGATTGTGACTGAGATAAATGTGATTCAAATTCTTTATATTGTGTTACCTCTCCATGGAATGTCAGATCAGCAACATCAAACTCATCATCGGAGACATAACTCTTAGCCTCCTCACTTGCACAAGACTGAGATCTAAATGCAGCAATTTCATGTCTAGAAACATCAACAACATCATCATGTACATAATCAATATTACAAGAACTTGCTACTATAGCTAATCCTTGATCTATAATATCATCACATTGCTTATTTCTATCAAAGTCTAAAATACATCTTACTACTGTAACATCATGAACATATGTGTCTTCATTTGCAATAAACTCATTCTTCTTTACACACACACTCTAATTTGAAATTTCCATCTGATTATACATTACAGTAGGGGTGTTGATATTCTGACTTGGAATTAAAATGTCAACACTATGTTCAAATTTTCTTTCATGACCATTATACCAGAAATCATTCAAATAAAAATGACCTCTAATCAATCCATATTTCAAATTATTTTCAATATCCCTAGTGGTCATAAAAGCTTGATATAATGTCCAAGGTTCTTTAGCCCTTAGTAGATAATTCATTTTCTTGTTAAATGCATCAAAGTAAATAGCTAAACATATTTGATCATCAAGTCTATAACTCTTAGGGATCTCATTCAAAACTCTTACAAATCTAATATTAAATTGAGGAACAATTTCACCATTCCCAATGTGAATCCTTAAAAAATTATTATAAGAATTAGATATGCTTACCCTTTCTCCAAATTGCTCAATGAATGCTAAATAAAACTCACTCCAAGATGAAATAGAACATACTAGTAAAAATGAAAACCAATCTCTAGTATCACCTTCTAAAGTTTGAAAAAATAATTTCATGTGCACATCCTCATGAGCATTCTCATAGTCACCCATTAAGTCACTAAAAAGTTGAATATGATGACTAGCTAAAACATTATGGTTCCCATTAAATTTAGGAAAAAAATTTCTAATATCATTAGGAATGACATTTGGGAAACCATAGATACCATCAAAGCATAATGACATGTATCTCTTGGTAGAAAAAGATCTACAGATATCACTAACTGACTGCATATTTAATGAAAAAAAAACTTCTCATTCTTCAAAGCCTTGACACTCATCAATAATAATACTAATTTATAATTTTCAATAGGCTAACAACCTTCTACCAAATGAATCACTTCAAACACTTCACAAAACTTTTACAAACTAAAACTTATTACCATGAAGTGTATAACACATATCACACTATTCTCCTCTTCCTAGTGCTGAAAATCACTTCATGGAGAACACATGCATATACCAATTTCTTTCATGAAAAGAACAACATCATGAAAAATAAAATACCTCAAGTGTTGATGATGAAACCATTGATCTATTGTTTGGTACTGGTGCTGATAATGAACTTCCTCGCACAACATATGAAACCATTGTAGAGCTGCCACCTCCTTGAGGAGGAAAACTAAACTACAACAATGATTTAATCTTAAAATAATTCTACTTACAGTAGATACACACAACACTAAAAAACTTATCATTCCAAAACTCATATATTCTCTCTTCTTGCTTCCACTTTATCATAACTTTCAAATCTACATAATCAAGCTGAAAACTCTTGAAAATATTTATACAAAACCAATCTACACTGGCATAGAGATCTTTTAGAGAGTCGCCACTCACAATTGTGAGAAATATTTTAAAAACATGATTTATAACATGATAGATCTAAATTGGATTTTCAACTTGTAGAACTTGGCAAATCATTAAACACTTAGAAGAGAGAAACCACTTTTAAAAAATTCTGACTCTAAATTTATAGCAACACTTTGAAAACCAAACTAGTTGAATTAATTGAAAATAAAACTTAGTAGTAATACAATCTACATTCAATCCTTCAAAGCTATTGTTTTCCTAAACAAAGCATCATTGGGGAACAAAAAATCTTACATACAAAATTGAATATGCACAATATATCAGAGGTTTCTAGCTCCATAATTCAAGCATTTACAACCTTTGTCCCTAGTAGAGGCACCATTCTTTTGGTGTTTTAAAATGCATAGTCATAAAACCTTCTAGAGGGAAACATAAATGGGAATGTCTAAGGGTCAGCTACTTCCCTATCTTTCAAAATACCCAAATGGATCTAGATGATTTTAACGAAGCACAATGCTTCCTTCACTTTTGGCTCTGCAAAACCAAGGTGGGAGTACTTAGATAGCCTACTGTGTAACCAGTGCAATTAAACATATAATTTGACCCTATTAACAATAGATGCAACCCTTTTGTCTTTTTATACTTATGTAATAATGTAGATCTGCAATAGCTAAATGCAAGACAATGCAATTCATAAGCTGAGTGAGGGCATTATGTTTTAGCTCTTCAAACATAAAATATAAGATGATTTGAATTTGATTTGATTTTATGTGGGTGGGGAAAGTGGATGAAAACCAAGTATGGACAACAAACTAATAATCCTATAGCTGATTAGTGCCTCATCCATTGGGTAATTCACAAATCTCTCTCATGCATTTTGGATATCTAAGACAAACATACTATGCCAAGAATCTAGATCTATCCATTTACCTTGTAAATTGGATAACAATGTCCAATCTAAATCTCATTCTTACCTGATATCCTCCATAAACAACCTTCAACCCTATTGATTTCCCTGAAGCATTTACATAATTCCTTGAATTATAAGCAACAATGAAACAACACATAGCCTTAAGGGACTACAACTATGATCTAGGCTCTTTGCTCAAAGATCGTAAAATATTACAAATTATTGAGAATGAGAACAAGATTTAAAATGAAAGGCAACACTTGTTGTTCTTTGTATTGATTTCCTTGAAATAATACATGAAAATGTTATAATTCTTTAGAATAATTGAGAGGGGGTGGGGAGGGTGGTGAATCAATTATTCAAGGTCCAAATGCCATAATAAAACTTTTTCTATTTTCTCTACAAATCCTTAATG
Organism: Cupressus sempervirens; assembly: GCA_028749045.1. NCBI lineage: Eukaryota > Viridiplantae > Streptophyta > Pinopsida > Cupressales > Cupressaceae > Cupressus > Cupressus sempervirens. The sequence goes on from CM053784.1 coordinate 694,472,704, forward strand.
GCGCATAACTGAACTTATCATGCATGCAATTTAAATATTGAAATAACTAAGAAAAGTAAACATGCATCACACCATAACACTAAGAATTTGATAACCTAGAAAGCCTCTAGGAATAAGAAGGTAAAACTGGGGTGGGGATGATACCCACAAAATAACTGCACAATTGATTTTAACCACTTCTGATGGTCTGCCCTGTTAAAGGCTACAACACATTGTTAAATGTGACCTTGTTAGAGGATTTCACCAAACTATTAGGAATGGGCCTGGTTAAAGGTCTTTGGAACATTCACTTGGAATGTCACCCTGTTAAAGGATTTACAACATGGCTATTAAACCAACCTAAGTCCATAGCTTTTATCTTAACTGTTACAATTTCTAGAAAGTAACAACAATAGCTTTGATCTGATTCAACTTACAACATAACTTGCAGATTACAGATCACACTTCAGTTCAATCCTTTGCTTGGTTTTTAATCACTTCAGTTCTGTTAGCTTGTCTTCCTCTCAAGCTTTGTTTCCTTGAGTCTTCTTTACTCATCAAACTAGTGCAATCATATCTATGGTCATCCAGTGAAACAGAGTATTCTTTGTTCTCTTACTCCTTAGCACTTTTCTTTAGCAGCTCATGATTTCATACTTTCTCACCACCACACTACTGCTTCATGACCTTATGACTTCTTAAATAGAAATCTGAAATATCTTTCCTGCTCAATTCTCCCTCTCCAATTTTAGGGTTTCAATGGATTAGGTAGGACACAATGTATCTACCCCATATTTCTTCTTCATCTAGAAACCTTGTCTAGCATCCAGTTGTATTCGCTAAAAACCTTTTTACATGGTGTTCTATGCCACCAGCTCATCACTCTTATCTTTTATCTGGTTTACAAACTTCTAAGTAACAACCTTATTGGTTCAGATCTAGTGAATCTTCGATTTCAAAATAATGCAGCAACTTGGCATTATTGGTTTACTAATACTTAGCTTGTTCTGTGTTACTTGGCACTTGTATCCTGCTCGACATCTATATCTTTACTGGGCACCTGTTTCATGCTTAGCACTTGATTTTTACTTGGCACTTGATGTTTACTCAGCACTTATTTTCTACTTGGCACTTTTTTCTGTTTGGCACTTGATATTTACTCGGCACACTGTAAAAGTGAACTTTCTTGGCTTCAACTAAGAATCTATTTGGCACTGACTTGCTTGCTTCGCTCTCTCTCTCTAATGAACTTAGTTAGACTTTACAAATGACTTAGCTAAAACCTTACATCTTTGATATGTTTCAGTGTGCCATTCTCTGTGTCTTAGAGTATGTCATCAATACACTTTTTCATCAATGGCTTAGCTGATCCTTGTATTTCATTACAACATCATAACTTCAACCTTTCTCTAGGTACTCTAGTCACATTTTATTGATTGCCTCCTCCTTGTCAATCAACCAATTGATAGTATTTGGATCACTAAAGCAATTGTCATTCCTACAAGTAGCAAGTTTGACATCAATGACAAAACAATGATTGAGAACATTCTTTACCAGTTTCATTACTTTTTATGTATAATCTCTTCAGTTATTTCCAACAATCTCCCTCATGATCTTTTTCAATCATTTCCAACAATCTCCCTCTTTGGCATTGATGGCAAACCAAACTGATCATTTGATCAACTTAGTTACCATAAAAATTACATACATTTTTTTGCCACTTTCTATTTCTCCCTCTTTTGCTATAGTTTTACTACTGATCATATATCTTTACTTTCAATTTCTCATAAGTCTCCCTCATTCATATATATCTCCCTCATGGGTATCTCTCTCTTATTTTGTTTATTTTGATTAGTTTCTTCATATCCCCCTCTTTGACATAAATGCCAAAGATATAGCATCTTTAACATGTGAAATATAGGCTTTGCATCTCATATTTTCTCACGCTGTCACCATGCTTGTGACTGATTTGGAGTTTTTGCTCCTGCTGTCATCCTCTGCATCATTCTTCTGATATTTCAATGATTTATTCTTGTTGATGTAGGGTAGCTTCTTTGTTATTTTTATACTACTTGAGTTAGGGGTATTACCCCCAGCTTGCATCTAAGATATTCATAAGCATCCTTAGGCAATGGTTTGGTGAAGATATCTGCAGTTTGTTCCTTTGTGTGAATATACTCCATCTTCACTTGTTTGTCTTCTACCAATTCTCTGACATAGCGATACTTGATTGCAATATGCTTGGTTTTTATATGCATTACTGGATTCTTGGATAGGTTTATAGCACTTGTGTTATCACAATACAATATCACAAGTTTGGTTACCTCTTCTTTCATTCCTTTCAATAAATGTGTGAGCCACACAATATTTGTGCAATTGACTGCTGCTGCCACGTATTCTAATTCTGTAGTGGATTGAGACATGCATGTTTGCTTCTTGCTGGTCCGAGTAACTAATCTTTTTCCCAAAAATAGTGCTCCTCCACTTGTGCCTTTTTTTTCATCAATGTTACCTCCCCAATCTTCATTTGTGTATGCATTGAGCTCAAACTTTTCATTCTTTTTATAATATAGATCAAAGTTATCAGTTCCTTTGAGATACCTCATTATTTTTTTTACTACTATGAGATGATTTTATTTGGGATTAGTAGAGAATCTAGCCACTATTCCAACTACTAATGCTATGTCTGGTCTGCTATGTACAACATATTGTAGTTTTCCAATCATGGATCTGTACATTTTTTGATTAACTTCAGCAGATACATCATTTTTGGATAGCTTATTTCCTATTGCCTTTGGTGTGCTGATAGGTTTGGAATCTTCTAATCTAAATGTTTTAAGTATCTCTTTGATGTACTTTGATTGTGTCATAAATATACCATGTTTTAGTTGATGTACTTGCAATCCAAAAAAGAACTTGATTTCTCCAAACATAGACATTTCAATTTCATGTTTCATTTTGCCAAAAAAACTTTTGCAAAGCACTTCCTTTCCTCCAAACACTATGTCATCTACAAAGATTTCAGATACAATAATGTCCTTACCTTCTTCTGATTTGATATACATGTTGCTATTGTCATCAGTTCTTTCAAATCCGATTTGCACTAGATACTTGTGAAGTCTCTCATACCATGCTCTAGGTGCTTGTTTCAGACCATAGAGTGCTTTATGTAGTTTACAACCCATATCTTTGTTTGTTTCATCAACAAAATCATCTGGTTGGTCAATGTAGACTTCCTCTTCCAATATACCATTCAAAAAAGTAGACTTTACATCCATTTGATAGACTTTAAAACCTTTATATGCAGCATATGCAAGTAAAGTTCTTACTTCTTCCATTCTTGCAACAGGGGAAAATGTTTCCCCATAGTCTAATCCTTCTTCTTGAGCATAACCTTTACATACTAGTCTGGCTTTGTTTTTGGTAATTTCTCCATTCTCATCTAGCTTGTTTCTAAATACCTCTTTGGTACCAATCACATTTTTGTCAACTGGTCTGGGAACTCAATTCCAAGTTTTGTTCTTCTTAATTTGATCAATTTCTTCTTCCATAGCTTTATACCAGTCACCATCTTGTAATGCATCATACACTATCTTAGTTTCAATTTTTCTTAGTAGACATGATTCATTTCTTAGTCTATTCCTTGTCATTGGTCTTGCATCTTTGTCATGAATAATCTATTCAGCAGGGTGATGCCTCTTCACATATTTGGACAATCTTGGTTCTATCCTTGTTTCCATATTTGATCTTTTAGATTCAAGATCACTATGGACTTCATTGTCAGGTAGCTCTACATCTATGTCATGTCTACTGACTTTAGAGTCAGAATGAGCATTTTCTTCATTCTGTAACTTAGCTTTTGAATGCAACTCAGCATTCATTGGTTGTGAGTTGGCTGACACTGAAACTTGTTGTTGAATCCCAGTTTGATTTATGGTATCTTTATCAATGGGCATTCCTTCATAAGAATACACGAAGGTTCTGTAGTCATCCATCTTTTTTGGTTTTTCAACTTGGACATCTGCATGCTCATCAAAGTTTACATTTGCACTTTTCACAATTTTGGCAGTGTTAGTATTTAAACACTTGTATAATTTACTTCTAGTGGAGTAACCAAGGAATATGCCTTCATCACTTTTTGCATCAAATTTTCCATTTCTAGCTTCTTTAAGGATAAAACATTTGCAACCAAATACTTTGAAATGCTTTACATTGGGTGAGTGACCGTACCATAATTCAAAAGGTGTTGCATTTGTACCTTTCTTGACTTGTACTTGATTTAATGTATGAATAGCCACACTTATAGCTTCTCTCCAATATTTTGGAGCAACAATATTTTCCATCATTAATATTCTGGCGCAGTCAATCACATATCTATTTCTTCTTTCAGCAATTCCATTTTGTGGGGGAGTTCTTGGGGCTAATGTTTGTCTCTTGATTCCTTTGTCATTGCAAAATATTTCAAATTCATTCGATGTAAATTCACCACCTTGGTCTGATCTCAGGCATTTCAAACTTTTTCTTGTTTCCTTTTCAACTCTAGCCACATACCACTTAAACATTTGAAAAGCATCAGATTTTTGCTTTAAAAACATAACAGTCATCATCTTGGAATAATCATCAACAAACAACATTATATATTTGTCTCCTTTGTAGCTTTGTACTTCCATTGGGCCACATAAGTCAGTATGGACTAACTCAAGTACTTCTTTAGATGTATAGTTTTTACTTTTAAAACTTGACTTGGTCATCTTTCCTAGTTGACATTGTTTGCACATGATATTGTCAAGTTTCTTCAGTTTAGGTAAACCTCTGACTTTCTTCATTTTACTGATATTGACCAAATTATCAAAGTTGACATGACATAGCCTTCTATGCCATAACCACACATCATCAAATTTTGTAACGAGACAAGAGGTATTTTCTAGATCAAGATAAAATAGATTACTTCTTGTTTGATCTCCTTTTCCTATCAGTTTATCATCAGTATCATAGATTTTTGCAGTTTTATTTCCAAATTCTACTTTGTAACATACATTGCCTAACTGTGAGACACTTAGGAAATTGTAGTTTAGTCCTTCAACATAGTATGCATTATCACATGGAATTTGTTCTATAAGCTTAATGGTACCTTTTCCTTTAACTTGACATGGAGCATCATTGCCAAATCTAACACAATTTCCATCATACTGAGTAAAGTTGACAAACTTACTTTTGTCTCCTGTCATGTGATGTGAGCATCGGCTGTCTATGATCCATTTATCATTATTGTTCATGCATGTTACCAGTGTTGTTGGATCTTCTTCATCAAATTGGTCCTTCATGGCCACATAAACAACTTCATCATCATTATCATCAGAATCCTCTACAACAATATAGCACTTCTTTCCTTTGTCTTTGTAATCTCTCTTATCATCTTCTCTTCTATTTTTGTACTTGTTGCTTTCCTTGTATTCCTTTTCCTATGTACACCTTGCAGCAATATGTCCTACTTCATTGCAATTAAAACAAATGATAGGCATCTTACCTTTGAATCTTCCTTTGCCTTTGTGAAATCTTCTAGCTAGTAGTGCTTCCAATTGTTCCACATCTTCCTCATCACTGCTACTGTCACTGGATACATATTTCATCTTTCTTCTTTCTTTCTTTGATTTCACCTAATCAACATCTTTTAATGATAGCTTGGATTTGAAAGAAGATTCAACATTCTCAGGTCTGTAGTTATCAAAGTTAGATAACTCAAATGCAGTGAGTCTACCTACTATGCCTTCAAAACTTAGATTGTTTCCTAGCACACATCTTAGCTCTTGTATAGCTGATACTCTAATAGCATAGATAGGGTGAAAGGTTCTTAAAAACTTACTATTAATAGTATCATCATCTAATTGACCATTCAAGCATCTTATTGCACTTACCACTTCCTTTATTCTAGCAGCATACTGAACAACATTCTCACCTTCTTCCATTTTCATATCATCAAACTTTCCTCTGAGACTTTCTCTTTTTTCTCTTTGGACATTCTAATCTCCTCCATAAATTTTAGATAGGGCTTTCCACATTTTGAATGCAGTGTCACATCCTTTGATATCATCAAATTCAGCATAGTTGAGTGCAGAAGACATTTCCAACATTGTTTGATTGTGTTCCTATTTGTTTTTTAAATCTTCTATAGTAGGAGCACCAGTTGGATCAACATGTTCAGTATCAATTGAGTTTCAGGCATAATCTCCTATGGATCCAAGATGTAGCTTCATCAAGCTTTGCCAAGCAACAAAGTTGTCTTGGTTGAGCTTGGGAGCTTCTCTCTTAGGCATTTTGATCTTTTCTACTTCTGGTCTTTTAAACTAAATCAATAGCTGAGGCTCTGATACCAATTGTTATAATTCTTTAGAATAACTAAGAGGGGTTGGGGGGTGAATCAGTTATTCAAGGTCCAAATGCCATAATAAAACTTTTTCTATTTTCTCTACAAATCCTTAATAGTGCATAACTGAACTTATCATGCATGCAATTTAAATATTGAAACAACTAAGAAGTGTAAACATGCATCACACCATAACACTAAGAATTTGATAACCCAGAAACCCTTTAGGAATAAGAAGGTAAAACTAGAGTGGGGATGATACCCACAAAATAACTGCGCAATTGATTTTAACCACTTTTGATGGTCTGCCCTGTGAAAAGCCTTCCCTATTAAAGGCTACAATACATTGTTAAATGTGACCTTGTTAGAGAATTTCATTAAAATATTAGGAATGGGCCTAGTTAAAGGTATTTGGAACATTCACTTGGAATGTCACCCTATTAAAGGATTTACAACATGGCTATTAAACCAACCTAAGTCCATAGGTTTTATCTTAACTTTTACAATTGCTAGAAAGTAACAACAATAGCTTTGATCTGATTCAACTTACAACATAACTTGCAGATTACAGATCACACTTCAGTTCAATCTTTTTCTTGGTTTTTAATCACTTCAGTTCTGTTAGCTTGTCTTCCTCTCAAGCTTTGTTTCCTTGAGTCTTCTTTACTCATCAAACCAATGCAATCATATCTATGGTCATCCAGCGAAATAGAGTATTCTTTGTTCTCTTACTCCTTAGCACTTTTCTTTAGTAGCTCATGATTTCATATTTTCTTACCACCACACTACTGCTTTGTGACCTTATGACTTCTTAAATAGAAATCTGAAATATCTTTCCTGCTCAATTCTCCCTCTCCATTTTTAGGGTTTCAATGGATTAGGTAGGATACAATGTATCTACCACATATTTCTTCTTCATCTAGAAACCTTGTCTAGAATCCAGTTATATTCGCTAAAAACCTTTTTACATGGTGTTTTGTGCCACCAGCTCATTACTCTTATCTTCTATCTAGTTTACAAACTTCTAGGTACAAACCTTGTCATCTCAAATCTAGCAAATCTTCAATTTCAAAATAATGCAACAACTTGGCATTATTGGTTTACTGATACTTGGCTTGTTCTGTGTTACTTGGCACTTGTATGCTACTCGGCATCTATATCTTTACTGGGCACCTGTTTCATGGTCGACACTTGATGTTTACTCGGCACTTGTTTTCTACTTGGCATCTATATCTTTACTCGGCACCTGTTTCATGCTTGGCACTTGATGTTTACTCGGCACTTGATATTTACTCGGCACTTGTTTTCTATTTGGCACTTGATACTTACTTGGCACACTCTAAAAGTGAACTTTCTCAGCTTCAACTAAGAATCTATTTGGCATTGACTTGCTTGTTCAGCTCTCTCTCTAATTAACTTAGTTAGACTTTACAAATGACTTAGCTAAAACCTTACATCTTTGATATGTTTCAGTGTGCTCATTCTTTGTGTCTTAGAGTATGTCATCAATACACTTTTTCATCAATGGCTTAGCTGATCCTTGTATTTCATTACAACATCATAACTTCAACCTTTCTCTAGGTACTCTAGTTACATCTTATTGATTGCCTCCTCCTTGTCAATCAACCAATTGATAGTATTTGGATCACTAAAGCAATTGTCATTCCTGCAAGTAGCAAGTTTGACATCAATGACAAAAAAATGATTAAGAACATTCTTTACCAATTCCATTACTTTGTATGTATAATCTCTTCAGTTATTTCCAACAATCTCCCTCATGATATTTTTCAATCATTTCCAACAGAAAATGCATGAAATTGACTCACAAAATACCAAATAAACTAGACTATACAATATACATATGTTGTCACACAAGAGAGAAAATGGTGGGAATGAGCAACTGATGGGATGGGAAAGGGGTATTATAGCCAAAGCATAGCTTCATGGTTTGGAACCAACACATCCCAGATACTTTTCATTCAGACTTCATTAATTCTAGAATTTCCTTTCTAATTTCCAACTCCCTACTTTTCCCTAACTTTTTTTTAACCCCTAAAATGAAAGAGAGAAAATACATATATAGGATGAAAGAATTCAATCATAGCCAAGAGATATTTTCCATTTCCTCTTTCATTCCAAAAAGATCTGATTCTTTAATCATGACTCCAACTTCAATCCTAAAATTCATCACAACTGGAAAACAAATATTTCTCATAACTAAAAATTGGAGCCAAATTATACCAGAATGGCATAATGTTCTCAAAACTAACCCAACAGTCCTTTTACCATGAGTTTTTAATGGGCCTATAATTGTGTTTTAAATTTTCATCAATTTCACTAAGAGGGCCCAAATTTTTGCATTTCTATCTATAACTTGAACCAGTGACTTCATGTGTAAAAACAAACTCCAAAATTGGAAATTTTTTCGTCTCCTAACTTCAACGATATATAATATGCCTATATTCTCTTATGGGGAACTCCCAAAATCTTAGTTTGAAGAATCAGTTCCTACTAGGCTTTGGAATTGGATTATTATAAATATTAAATCTTTCCTAAAGTTTTCACTATAGGACATAACTTCAAATTTATTTAAAAATTTGACCTACACATGCTTTTCTTGGATAGACATAAAAAAATTAATTTTTTAAACATTGTTTGAAATTTCCCTCACTTTTCAATTTGGGTTAGACCTTGTTGGCCACCCTGCCATGTGTCATCATCTCATTTGTCCTATGTTTTTCCACATCACTGTGCCATGTCATCAACAACTAGTTGTTTTCCATGTTGCATGGGTAACTTTCTTACAACTTTGCCTTGGAAACCTAGTGATTACTGTCAATTTTGACATGCAACATGATCTGGTGCCTTCTGATCTTAGACCGCCACATCACTTTTTTAGTTCACCACATGTTGCCACTTGTTAGATTTTGATTCATCCTCACAAATACTATCAGGTCCCATGACATCCTACCAAATTTCTACTTTTCTAGGAGGTTTCCATGTCACTCCCAGAGAGATCCTCCCATTTTTCTGTGGTGACATGGCAACCACCAGAATCTAGCCATTTTTTTGGCACTTTTCTTCCTTTTCTCTATCAGACAAAATTTCTCTAGTTGCCTCCAACTATCCTAGCCATCTAGGTTAGGCTGACAACGCAAGCCATGACCTCCAAAACCATGTGTCTTTTAAGACACTTACAAACATTGAAAACAAACTGGACATGAAAAATGTGGGACAAATGTTTTGTTTTTGTTCCCCCTACACATGGGATTCATTCTATTCATGGGTTGCTCTATTCTTACTAGTATCCAATCCATATTCTTCTTTACCATGGATGCCCCTGCTCTACCTCACAAGCTACAGTTTCATCTGTGGTGGTTTCTATTTTTGTTACAAACCCCTCTTTTTCATTTTGGAACTATACCTTGCATGTGAAACTTTGACTTAGCAGACAGGTCCAAGTATATTACCGAAGTCTCATGAATTTTCATGTGTTTGGCATTGTGCAGGAACTATAATTACATTATGGTTGGGAAGGTGATAGGTTTTGATGGATTGAACAATTAGGATATTGTTGCTTGAGATGCCACCTTCTAGTCATCGCATGGGACAAATTTTAAAGATTCATATGGCATGCCAAAATTCAAATTGTGTAGGGAATTATAATCACTACCAATAAAACCAGTGTTTGTTGTAAATTTTTCCTACATGAGCAAACACCCTCTAAGCTTTAAGTTGAAAAAGTCATTGCATTTTCATTTGAGTTCTCCTCATTGCTGAATTGGAGGAATACTGATGTCCAATTCCCATTTCTCATTTTCCATATTAAGAGTTTCTTCATCACCATCATTGTACATAATAGTGTGTTCATGTGTAGTTGGAATATAATTTGTGATTGTTCTTGGAAAGAAGCTTTCTTTAAGAGGCCACCATACATGAACACATGTATCAATGAAATTGGGAAAAAATATCTTCCCATTATGATTAGTAGGGAACAATAAATAATCCTTGGTAGAATCTCAATTGGAAGTCTCTTTAGGCCCATAGTCATTGCATACATGTGAATTCTTCAAGGACCTTGGAACAATAACTTCTTGGGCCACAATTTTCATTGCTACATCTGAAGATAACTTTTATCTGCTAGGTTTTTCTCCCAAAATACATCTACAATCAGTTACACCATGATACAATTGTTGATTGGTGTCAAATTGAGTAAACTAATAGTCATATGTGACAAATCTTTTGGCACTAGTTATTCTATTCATGACTCCCCTGCTGCTACTTCTGCATCATGTTCTAACATAGATTGGATGGTGCAATTTGTGTGGAATCCATTCCATTCTTTGGCTAGGCGACTCCCTATTGCTAACCTTGTCTTGGCCGATCCAACATTGCACTTTATGATGGCTTCCTATTTCTCCTTTGCATTGGCCAAAACCTTGAAAGCAATAATTTAGTCATTTTTCTTTCCATTAAGAAGTCATCAGAGATGATAAGTTATAGTTTTCTCCTAGTTCCTAAAAAAAAATTAGATGCTCAAAATGAAGAAGATGGACAATGAGATTTAAAAGAAACATTCCAGTCCATTCCATAAGTAGGGCACCACTAAAATATGCTTGAAACATTTCTACTTCCAACATAGTGCTCATAACAACAAGCTTCAAATCAGGGTGATTTCTTAAAACTTCCTGTAGAAGTCCCCCCAAAAAATGTCTACAGTCAAACTTCTCTCATGTGCCTCATCCAAATTTATCACTCTATATTGCTTTATTGGTGGATCGATCATTGCTTCCCTAAGAAACATTCCATTTGTCAAGTACTTTAAAAAAGTCGTTGCACCACTGTAATCTTCAAAACAAATGATCTAACCAACATCCTCTCCTATAGTCACATCCATCTCTTTTTGTTAATGTATTGTTGCATCTTATGCACTTCGTCCATTTGAGGCCATACCTTCTAATATTTTGGTCTTTGGTCTTTATTGAACTATGCCTCAAGCCACCTTAATATAATCATAATGTGCATAATCCAAATGTCTAATGGATCTCATAAAATATCATTCTATCAATTTTTGACATCAATCTTACTAGTTTGATGGAATCAGTCAAGCCCCAAAGTGGGTCTGACTAAAAACAATTTTCTTTCATATAACTGATTCCTAGAATTGATCCATTGATCATTTGATACAAATCCAAATCAAATTCACCCACTAAATCAACATTTGAAACTTTAATTCACCTCTTTCTGCAACTAATCAACTTTGGGCGAGGAAGTCCTTTAACTGGCTTTAAAAACTGACAAAAACACCTGACTTGGCTTTAAAATCAAACATGTTGATTCTTTGTTCTACATATGCTTACCTTGTTGAATCTTATATCATAATGAATTCTTAGTCAAAATATATTAATTGTCAAAGTTTCCTTCTCAGAATTGCCTGGAAGAAAACATGTTAGAAAATAATAAATCATGTTTGGATTTGGCTTCAACAACTGGGTAAACTGACACTTGGGGAAATGGGAATTGGGGCATTGGTTCATTATCATGAGGAGACTATATATATGCCATTAGGGTTCATGAAAACTAATTGGGATAATTTTGTGAGCTTTCAAAGTGAGCTACTAAGAATTTGGAGATTGGAAACACTGACAAAAAAATAGTTTATGCAAATGAAATGGACCTGGGAAAGTGTGTAGATGGATTCATCAAGATTTGAAAATTGCCATACTTAAAGTATTTTCAAATAAGAACATAGTGTTACAATCCATTTGATCTCACCTATCATGGATTCAGAGATATGACATCACGAATAGGGGTATTGACCAATCTAAAATTATTGACACTAGTAAAACATCATAAATTGGATTTAGAATCACATTTGAAAACTAATCAAACGGATTTGTCATAATAAAAAATCTTTGACCTCTAGAATGCAATACAAATGGAATTTTCTCATTTTGGCCAGCTGTGTCAAAGTTACAACAAGTCAAATAGGGCCTTCTAGAATTTTGAACATTTCACATCAGCATGACAACAATAAATGACCAACTTTGAGGGATTCAAAACCTAGTCAAATGGATTCAAAATAACTTGAAATCTAGGAAATAGGATCCTTGCTATGGATATTAAACACTCCAAAAGTAGTGAGTCATGAAATATAACTGGGTGTGAGATATTCACATGCAAAAAAGGCCTCTTGTTGCTACTTGACACTTAGGCTAAAATGCCGATTTGGACATTGTTCAAAATGGGACTTCATGGAATGACAATTTATCATCATGGAACACATAGATACACTAAATGTAAGATGTTAGAAACATTAAACACCTCTATGACCTCACAAGTACAACCAGGTACATATGCATTGAAATGTTCTTATAGGGCTTAAAAGCTTGGAATGATGCTCAAATCGGGAAGGCAATTTTGAGTCCCAACCGTGTACATTATTGAATATCTTCCCAAGTTTGTAGCAAATATCTTGTAGATTGCATTTAGGATCCCAACTTTATTATTTTTTGAAGGGGATTACTTGATGGGGAAAGGTAGATTGAGGAAAGTGAGAGGTAATTATTAGATAGTATTATAGGTTATTAGTTCTTATAAATCTTCAATATAAGTTTTTTTTAAGCGGTCTATTTGTTTTCTTTACAATTGGTCATGAGTGGGATGCACTAAATTTTGTTGAGAATTATTTAGAATAACTAAGAGGTGGGGTGAATTAGTTATCCAAGGTCTAGATGTACAAATAAATTTTTTTATAGCTTAGTGAACCCATATCCATAAAACATATTCATTATGCATGCATCTATTAGATCATACAATCACTTAAACTTTGTAGGTTACTATCAAATCAACTTTGCAAAAATGCAAGCATGAAACACAATAGATTCAATAACACATTTTATATAATAATTTTAAATGGAAACCCAATTTTGAAAAAACTAGTAGTAACATGCTACTCATTCTCACTCTTTTGAAGTCATTCCATGTGAAAGGCCAACCCTGTTTAAGGTTACAATGTAGGCCAACCCTATTAATGGTTACAATGCACATTGTTAAATGTGACCTGGTTAGAGATATCAGTCACCCTATTAGGAGTGAGCCTTGTTAGAGGACTTTAGATCATTCACTTGGAAAGTCACCTGGTTAAAGATTTACAAATTACTGTTAGGTCAACCTTAATATAAAGGATTTAACCTAGACTGATACAATGATTAGAAAGTAAGATTAAGGCTTCATCTGATAACAACTTACAACTCACTTTATAGATTATAGATCTCTATTTTAGTCCTCCATTCTACTTGGCTTATACACAATTAATCTTTAATAGCTTGTCCACCCTTCAAGCATCCATACCCTTAAGCCTTCTTACTTTGCTTGCCAATCATAGTGTCTTCTTTTTAGTTACTAAATCAAGAAATGCCTTAGATTCCTTGTCTTTGTTAGGTACTCATACATGACAAGCTTTGCTTCTAACCAACCATCTCTATAATTTTTTTTTCTTTTGATCTTTTTCCATTCATCTTCTATCATCCATTTTAGGGATAGTTAGGATTAGGTGGGATTAAATGATTCCACTCATCTTTTCATTTTAGTCCCTTATACAAACTTATCCTTCAATATTCTTTGTATTTTCCTCAATATAGTTTGTATTGAATTCTGTGCCACTAGCTCATCAAGCTTATCTTCCACATGGTTCACACAATCCAAGAAATCAAACTTGTTTGCTCAGATTCATTGAATTCATGATCTTTCTCATAATGATGACACTAAGCATTAACTTGCTTATGATACTTAACACATACTATGTTACTTGACATACACTATCAAATCACTCGGCACTAACTAAAGTTCACTAGTGCTTAGCATCAACTAAACTTTACTTGGCTAACACTGTATCACTTGACATACACTAAGATTTGACTTTTCTTGGCTCCAACTAATTTTCTGCTCGACTTAAACTAACTTTGCTTGGCACCTACTATGCAAATTGTTAAGCTTGGTAGACACAATTTGTTTTACTTTTTCTTTTGAACTTAATCAGTGTATCCATCCTTTGCAACCTTAAGTAGATAATCAATACACTATAATATCATTATCTTAATTGTTCTTTGTATTCTTAATAACTCAACCTTTCCTCTAGGTGCTATTGTTACCTCATTTGATCAAATCCTCTTCACCAATCAAATAAATGATAGTACTCAAATCATCTAAGCAATTTTCTTACTAGCAAGTAGCAAATTTGACATCAGTAACAAAATAATGATTGAAACACATTCTCATACTTGCATCAATATATTTTCAACAATCTCACTCTTTGGCATTGATGGCAAACCAAAATAAATCAATACAACCAACAATATTACCAAAAAGAAAATAATTCCTTGTTTTGAAGTATCTCCCTCTATCAACAACTTTTATCTTCTGTATAGGGTACAAAGTTCTGTTATGATCAACAGACAATCAATCAAGTCATCCTTATGACTCCCTCTTGATTACTTTTAATATCTCCCTTAACACTATCTACTGTCTCCTTCTAAGAAAATATTCCATGTTTCTCTCCCTTTATTTATCTCTTTCTTTGTCTTTCTCCCTATTTTACAACAATGCCAAAGACTTGTCATCTTAATATGTAGATATGAAAATTTTTAGTTTCTTCCTTTGTCACCTAGCTTGTGACTGATTTGTAGCTCTAGCTCTTTGATTACTTTAGGCAGCTCTTAAAGTAAGATCTACTACATCAATGTGTAACATATTTCAATCATCTTGTTTGATGCAAGGAACCTCTCATGCTTCTTAAATAGCCTTGGATAGGGTAACACCCCTAGTTTACCTATTAGATACTCATGAGCATCCTTAGGTAATGCTTTTGTTAAGATATCAACTATTTTTTCTTTTGTGTTAACATATTCCATCTTCACCTCTTTATCTTGAACTAACTCTCTCATGTAATAATGCTTGATTGGAATGTTCTTATTCTTTGTATGCATCACAAGATTCTTTGATATATTTATAGCACTTGTATTATCATAATAAAATATCACAAGTTTGGTGATTTCCTCCTTCATACCTTTGAGTAGTTGTTTGATCCATACAATGTTTGTACAATTTACTGTAACACCAACATATTTAGCTTCAGCAATAGATTGATAAATGTAATTTTGTTTCATGCTAATGCATGTAACCATCCTTTTTCCTAACAAAAATGCTCCTTCACTAGTGTTCTTCTTGTCACCAATATTTCCAACCCAATCAACGTTGGTGTACGCTCTCTATTCAAATTTGTCATTTTTCTTATAATATATACTATAGTCTTCTGTGCCTTTTAGATATCTCATTTTTCTCTTAAAACCCATGATTCTCCTTGGGATTAGTAGAGAATCTTGCAACTATCTCAATAGATAAAGAAATATCAAGTCTACCGTGTACTACATATTATAATTTACCAATCATAGACCTGTACAATGTTTGATTAACCTCAACTAAATCATCATTCTTTGACAAGTTATGTCATATCACCATAGGTGTAATTACTGGCTCAAAATCTTCCAATCCAAAAATTTTTAGTATCTACTTTACATATTTTAATTGTGTTATGTATATGCGATGTTTCATCTGATGTACTTGCAAACCCACTAAGAACATGATCTCTCCTAACATAGACATTTCAAATTCTTTCTTTATTTCATTTGTAAAAGCCTTACAAGATCCAAATATGATATCATCAACAAACATTTCAGATAGTAAAATACCTTTTCCTTTCTCTATATTCAAGTAAAGATTGTTGTTATCATAAGTCCTCTTAAATCCAATATTCAAAATATAATTATGAATCCTTTCATACCATGCTCTTGGTGCTTACCTCAAACTGGATAAAGCTTTGTGTAGTCTGCATACCATGCTTTTGTTGTTAGCATCAACAAACACTTCTGGTTGTTCTATATAAACCTCCTCTTCCAAAATACCATTTACAAATATATATTTAACATCCATTTGATAAACTTTGAAACCTTTGTATACAGAGTAAGCAGAGTTCTTACTCCTTCCAATCTTGCAATAGGAGAAAATATTTCTCCATAGTCTATCCCTTCTTCTTGTGCATATCCTTTACAAATTAATCTTTCCTTGTTCCTTGTGACTTCACCATTTTCATCTAATTTATTTGTGTACGCCCACTTGGTGCCAATCACATTTTTATCTTATAGTCTAGGAACTAGAGCCCATGTCTTATTTTTGTCAATTTGTTCAATCTATTCTTTCATGGCTTTACTCTAGTCCACATCTTTTAAGGAATATTTCACTATTTTAGGTTCATGTGTGCTAAGAAAACATGTATTATTTATCAAATTGTTCCTTGTCATTATTCTTGCATCTTTATCTAAAATGATTTGTGTTGTAGGGTGATGTCTCTTGACATACTTTGACAATCTTGGTTTTGCTCTATTTTCCTTACTTGGTCTCTCAACTTATGAATCACTATGTACATCTCTATTAGGTAGTTCAACATATTTTTCATGTACACTAATCTCAAAATCAGAATGTTCCTCAACTTCATTTCATAACTCAACACCTGAATGTAGCTTGATTCCTAAATGCAACTCGACATCCATTGTATGCGACTCGACAGTCACTAAAATTTCCTATTGATTTACAACATCTTCATTAGTAGGAATTCCTTCATAAAAATATATAAATGGTTTATATCCCCATGGTTCCTTTATAGGTTCAACCTCATGTACTTATGTATATTCATCAAATTTCACATTTACACTTTTTGCAAATTCATTAGTGTTAGTATTTAAACACTTATAAGCTTTGCTTCTTGTGGAATATCCAAGAAATATACCTTCTTCACTTTTTCATCTATTTCAAATTCCTAAAATCCTTGAGAATATAACACTTTCTTTCAAATACCTTAAAATGTTTTACATTGGGTGAGTATCCATACCATAGTACAAACAATGTTAAATGAGTACCTTCATTGACTTGCACACGATTCAAGGTATAGAAAACTATTCTTATAGCTTCTCTTTAGTATTTCAAAGCAACATTTTTCTCCATCATGAGTGTCCTAGCATAGTCCATTATAGATCTATTCCTCCTTTCAGAAATTTCATTTTGTTGAGGTAACCTAGGTGTAGATGTTTATCTTTTGATTCCCTTATCATTACAAAACATCTCAAACTCATTGATGTAAATTCTCCTCTATCAGATCTTAAATATTTTAGAATTTTTCCTATTACCTTCTCAACTCTTTCTAAGTACCAATTGAACATTTGGAAAGTATCAAATTTCTATTTCATAAACATAATTGTCATCATTTTAGAATAATCATCAACAAATAGCATAATGTACTTATCTCCTTTGTAGATTTGCATATCAATTGGTCTATACAATTCAATATGAACAATCTCTAATATTCCTTTAGAGATACGAGTCTTACTCTTAAAACTTCTCTTGCCATTTTTCCTAACTAGCATTGTTTGCAAATTATATTGTCAAGTTTCTTCAACTTAGAGAAACCTCTGACTCACTCATGTTATTCATACTAACCAAGTTATCAAAATTAATATGACATAACCTCTTGTTCCATAACCACACATCATAAAATTATACAACTAAATAAGTAGCATCCTCCATATCAAGGTAGAATAGATTACCTCTAGTTTAATCAGCTTTTCCAATTAGTATCATATATCTTAGCAATCTTGTTCTCAAAATCAACCTTACAACTTGAATTATTTAGTTGTGACACACTGAACAAATTATAGTTAAGCTCTTCAACATAATAAGCATTGTCACATAAGATCCTTTCTATGAGTTTGATAGAAACTTTTCCTTTTATTAGACGGGGTGCATCATTACCAAAGCTTACACTATTTCCATCATAATAATTCAAGGTAATGAACTTAATTTTATCTCTAGTTATGTGATTTGAAAACCCCCTATCAATGATCCATCTATCATTCTTGTTTGCATAAGACACTAGTTTAGTTTCCTCATCCTCATCAAAATCATCCTTCATTGCAACATACATGACTTCATCATTGTGATCATAAGATCCATCTTTAGTTTCTTCTTCAAAAATGTAGCAAGACTTCATTCCTTTGTATTTGCAATCCTTGTTGTCTTCAGCTCTTCTACTTGTGTAATTGTCTCCACCTCTGTAATTTTTCTTCTCTAGACATCTAGCAGCAATATGACCAACCTTAATGCAATTGAAACACATAATAGGTAACTTACCTTTGAATTTTCCTTTACCTATATAAAATCTCCTTGCTAGCAGTGCTTCAAGTTTTTTTACATCTTCCTCATTTGTATCACTATCACTAGAAATGTATTTTACTTTTTTCTTCTTCTTCTCATTAGGTTCTTCCAATGAAAACTTGGCTTTGTAAGTAGATTCAACATTATCAGATTTGAAATTATCAAAATTAGATAGCTCAAAAGTAGTGAACCTATCTACCAGACCTTCAAGAGTTAGATTAGAACTTGGTATGCATCTTAGTTCTTGTATTGTAGAAACTCTAATAGCATAAATGGTTAGTAGTGTTCTCAAAACTTTCCATAGTATAGTCTCATCATCTATCTTACTAGTAGCTCCTCTTATTGCATTAACATCTTTGATCCTAGAGAAATATTGAGCAATGGTCTCACCTTCTTGCATTATCATATCATTGAACTTACCTCTAAGACTTTCAGATTTGGTTCTTAGAACATTTGTGTCTCCTCCATAAATAGTGTGAAAAGCATCCCACATTTTCTTTGTGTCATCACAACCATTGATATCATCAAACTTGGCATAACTTAGGGTAGAGGCAATTTCCAACATTTCGTGGTTGTGTTCTTTCTTCTTTTTTAGATCTCCAATAGTTAGGGATCCAATAGGATTGACATGCTCTGTAATGATGGTAGATTATACATGATCTCCAAGACCTCTTAGGTGTAGCTTCATCAAAATTTTCCATATAGGTAAGTTATCTCTATTAAGCTTGGGTACCTCTCTTTTTGACATCTTGATTATTTGCTTCTAGTACCTTCAAAATAGTCCTCTTAAGTAGATGGCTCAAATAATAATTATTGGAATTATTTAGAATAACTGGGGGGAAACATGAAATATAACATATTCAATAACAAATTTGACACGATTATTTTACGTAGAAACCCAATTTGAGAAAAACCACTAGTAACATGCTACTCAATCTCACTCTTCTAAAGTGATGGCTGATGAAAGGCCAACCTTGTTAAAGGTTACAATGTACACTATTAAATGTGACCTAGTTAGAGGATTTCAATCATCCTATTAGGAGTGGGCCTTGTTAGAGGACTTTAGATCATTCACTTAGAATGTCACCTACTTAAAGGATTTACAAATGGCTATTAGGTCAACCTTAATCAAAAGGATTTATCCTAGATTGATACAATGATTAGAAAGTAACAATAAGACTTGATCTAATAACAACTAACAACTCACTTTGTAGATTATAGATCTTTGTTTTAGTCCTTCATTCTTCTTTGTTTTGACACACTTCAACTCTCATAGCTTGCCCACCCTACAAGCATCCATACCCTTAAGCCTTCTTTCTTTCTTTGCAATAGCAGTCTTTTCTCTTTAGTCATTGAATCAAGCAATACCTTAGAATTCTTGTCTTCCTTAGGTTCTCGTACATGAAAACCTTTGCTTCTAACCAATTTTCCTATAAATAGAAAATTTTGGATCTTTTTTCTTTCATCCTCTATCATCCATTTTAGGGTTAGGTAGGATTAGGTAGGATTCAATGAATCTACCCGTGTTTTCATTTTATTCCCTTCTAGAAGCTTCTCCTTCAATCCTCTTTGGATTTACCTCAAAACAATTCATCTTGAATTTTGTGCCACCAACTCATCAAACTTATCTTCCACATGGTTTACACAATCCAAGAAATCAAACTTTTCAGCTCAAATTCATCAAATTCATGATCTTTCTCATAATTCTAACACTCGGCATTAACTTTCTTCTTATGCTTGGCACATACTATGTTTTTCAACATCCACTATCAAATCACTCAGTACAAACTAAAGTTTTATCAGTGCTTAGCATCAACTAATCTTTACATGGCTAACATTGTATCACTCAATATACACTGAAATCTGAGTTTTCTCAGCTCCATCTAATTTTCTTCTCGGCTTACAATAACTTTTCTCAGCACCTACTATGCAAATTATTAAGCTTGGAAAACACAATTTGTTTTACTTGTTCTTCTTAACTTAATTAGTGTATCCATCCTTTGCAACCTTAATTAGATAATCAATGCACTATAATATCATTTTCTTAACTAATCTTTGTACTCCTTTTACATATCATAAATCAACCTTTCCTCTAAATGCTATTGTTACCTCATTTGATCAAATCCTTTTCATCAATCAAATAAATGATAGTACTCAAATAATCTAAGCAATTGTCTTACTAACAAGTAGTAGATTTGACATCAGTGAAAAAATAATGATTGAAACACATTCTCATACTTCTATCAATTTTTTTTCAACACATTTGTATATTGCAAATAATCTTGACTAGAAGATGGTATGGATTCAACAATCTCAAGAAAATGGTTACTCATTAATATGGGATGGTATTGCATTATTGGTTAAAGAAGCTCATTGTAATAGAGATCCCAATGTTGTGCCAATGATACTTAATCTAGCATATGGTTTAAGAAGTATAAAGGTACATGTATGTTTATCAACCATGACCCATAAATTTAATATCAGCTCACAAATTGATGCAAATAATTCTGACATGTTTGAGTAATTATAGACCAAACACCAGAAAGCTATGTACTACCATGGCTGTAAATTTTACATTAAAAAAATTACGCAATATGAAGAAAACTTGTGATTCTAGGATAAAAGAAGTCTTCAAGGTCACTAATATATCATCTAGAAACAAAATAAATCCTCAACAATTTGAAAATTGATACTATAACATTTTGGATGATATAATTGAGTGTGACTTTAATTATTTTCAAATTAGTCCTATCTTTTGTGAAATGGTACTAGATATGACTAAATCAAAATGATCTTGATAGAATTTTTATTGAACATGATAGTGGATTTACAATGATTAATACAAGGTCATTTGAGCTAGTTGGAGATGAGCCCTATGTTGTTCGAAACTAATGTGAGCAAGTGTTATACTTTTCTATTCTACATTAACTGGGTGTGTCATTTGTTGTTAAACATGATCCAAGAGGAAGGCTGATAAAGTATAATGTGATGGAAGAAGAAGATACAAAATAATTAGAAGATTGTATATGATAATCACAAATGAGTATTACACAATGATGAATAATATGAAGAAGAAAATGATGATAATTTTGGTGATGCTAATGATGATGGCGATGATGATCATGATCATGATGATGGTGATGATGAAGGTGATGATGATCAACAATGATGATGATCAAGGTGACAAGTATGATGATGGTAATGATGATGATGACATGGATAAAGAGGATGATCAATAACATAATCAATGAAATGTATGTCAAGTTATGATCAATGTCACATAATAGGTATTGATTTATTCATAGAAATTGTATATATCAAGTTTTATGTTTTTATAATAAAGTTATTATGTGTTGAACTCTAATGTCATAGAGTATATGCAATAATTTTTCATAGCTACCACACATAAAGTAGAGGTAAGAAATTTAAAAATATACAATAATTTCAATGAATGCATCATGTAGTTTTTGTCTTCTATGTAATATGTAGCATATGTATCATGTAATGTTTAGCTAACTTAAGATAAATTATTTACATATGCAGGAAATTTAATGATTTTTCCTAAGATCATGCATAGTGACATGGATCAATGGGTATAATTCAATAGATGCTATAGGTACAATTTATTATTTGTGTGTCTTTTCTTTACTGTCCACACCAACTTTAGTTAGACATCAAATTTATTATTTGGTTTCCTTCTCTTTAGTTAGAAAAATATATAGATCCTACTATGTCTCTTATTTGATGGATTGTAGGTATCACCAAATAGGTATTTTTTTGATTTGTCTTCCTTGAGTGAGGAAAATGTGAGAATAGAAGACAAAAGTGAGACATATAGTAGGTCTAAAATAGGGAGATCAACTAGATGTCAAAATATTAGAATGAAATTCAACAAATGAATGCAATTTTTCCTTACTTGGGGTGGGGGGGAGGGGGGTCATGTTCTTATGATAATGAGACTAAAGGTGATAGGAAGGTTCCCTTAAGGTACACACATCTTCATAAAGAATGAGTACCCAAGGAACTACCTTTAGTTAACATTATTTTTTCTATTAATGAAAGGAAATATCACATCAATCCACCATTATTACTATCGAAATATTTATAATAATGGAGAGAGGGGGTGAATTAGTTGTCCAAAGTCCAAATGTACAAATAAAACTTCTTAGTACTCACCAAAAATATAAGTGCATGCATTGATTAGATCATCCAATAACTCCATAACTTAGTAGGTTATTGTCCTAGGTAAAAATAACTTTTCAAAAATGTAAACATTAAACATCACAAACTCATTCACATAATTTGAAACAAGGATTTAACATAGAAACCCAATTTGAAAAAAAACACCAATAACATACTACCAATTTTCACTCTTCTTTAGTGAGCCCTATAAGGAGACAACCCTATTAAGTGTTACAATACATAGTGTTAAATGTAACCTTGATTAAAGGATTTGAATCACCTTATTAGGAGTGAGCCTTGTTAGAGGACTTTAGAACATTCCATTAGAATGTCACCCTATTAAAGGATTTACTCATGAATATTAGGTCAACCTTAACCCAAAGGATTTATCTAGACTGAGACATTTGTTAGAAAGTAGAAGTAGGACTTCATCTAATAACCAAAAACTCACTTGTAGATTAAAGATATTTGATTTAGTCCTCCATTTTATTCTTGGAATTCATTTCTTTCACCTTTGATTACTTGTTCACCCTTCAATCCTTCACCTCCTTAAGCCTTCTTTCTCAATATGTTAATAGCAGGTTCTTTCATTCAGCTACCATATGAAACAACACCTCCAGACTTGTGTTTCTCTAGTTCACACTCTTGACACTTTTCTTCTGGCCTTGTATCCACTTATAAAGACAATTTTGATATTTTTCCACTTAATCAAAATCTTCAATCTTAGGGTTAGAGTAGATCCATCAAATCCTCCCTCTTTCCATTACATTCCCTATAGAAACTTGTCTTACAATCCTCATTAGATTCACCTCAAAAACTTGAATTTTGTGTCACCATCTCATCGTACTTATCTTCAAAATTCTTCATTCAATTCAAGAAATCAGCCTTATTTTAATGTTACTCAAAAATAGCATGTTGTTACTCATTGATAATAGTCTTCTAATGCTCAACCAATACTGGGTTGCTTGTCATGAACTAAGTTTTCCTTGCTCAGTGATTACTATTATTTCCCTAATGCTCAACACTTACTAACTTTTTTGACACTTGAAACCTTCTAATATTTCATTTCTTGTCTCACACTAACTTTCTACTTATATCATATTGAATTCTACTTATCATGAACTAAATTACTCGGTTTCCACTATTTGCTCAATCAAGCTTGGCTGACACATTTTGATACATAGTATTCTTCTTTTCTGAGCTTAGTTAACCTTTCACTTTAGCATTAAGTAGATCAAAAATACATCATATCATCAAGGACTTATATAGTTTTAGTGCTCCTTTTATAACTCAACTTTTCTTTAGGTACTCTTGTTATCCGTTCTTTTCAAATCCTCTTCATCAATCAATCAAATGATAGCATTTAGACCATAAAGAAGTTGTCTTACAAAAAAATAACAAGTTTGACATCAGTGACAAAATAATGATTGTTTCATGATAGGTTTCAACACTTCAAAATAATATCTTTTCAACAATCTCACTCTTTGGCATTGATGGAAAACCAATATCAACAACAATACCAAAAATACACTTAATACCTTGTATTGAGATCTCTCCCTCTATTAGTATGTGTCCTTCCTCTAAATAGTGTAATGTTTTCTTTGCAATCTCTCTCTTTTTGAATTCTCCATCTCTTAAGATTTTCAATGTATCACTCCCTCTTTCTATCTTATTCTCCCTCTTTGACAACAATGCCAAAGACTTGTCATCTATTCATGTAGAAATCCACAATTTAGGTTCTCCCTTTGTCACCTTACTTGTGACTATAAATATTTTGTTTTATGTCCTTCCTTACTTTAGGTAGTTCCTAGACTAAGATCCACTACATCAATTTGTAAAGTATGACATTCAACTAAGTTAATGCAGGGCAACACTCTTACTTCTCAAGTAACTTGAGATAGGGGTGTTGGCATTATGTTATATTTGTCATTAGTGACAACACTTATTCAATTCTATATGGTTACTGTGATCAGCATTCAGTCTCCAATATTTACCAACTAATCTAATGTTAAACAAGTTTCATAGTTCATACTAAGCATTCTTGAAGCTACTGAGTGAGTGTGTAGTCTAGTAGTATTCATCGAGTAGGTAGTGGTCACCGAGCTTCACAGTGTCTACCAAGTCATCAGTTTGTGTGATGAGAAGCCAATGTCTATCGAGTGATGGATGTGTAGTCTTTACTAAGTGAAAGCAAGGTAAACAAAGGATTCAGTATCTATCTAGTGACACTATATTTATCGAGTCTCCAATGGTTACTAAGTTCAAAGCTATGTTTGGTGATTAGTATGGACCGAGCTTATACTTCTACCAAGTGCATGATGATGCTGAGTAATGTAGTGGACGCTAAGTATTAGAAGGTCACCAAGTCAGCTTATAAAACCTAAGTTTATGCTATTTGGCCATCTCAGTAATATTTTGTTTACTTATGTTTTAGCCAACCTTGTAATTGTAAATATTGGAATGGTATATATGTAATGTATTGTATCATTTTCAATATATGCATGAGTGTATCAAGGAATGGATATGTAATGTTTTAAGAAGAGTGAATGTGAATCAGCAACAGAGAAAAGTATTCAGCAAGGTCTACAAGGAGCAGTAAAGTTATATCCATCACAAGAGGGGATTTCTACTTCAAGGATCTAATCAGCAATCAAGTTATAATTTAGATCTACTCTTGCATCCTAACAGGTGAATCAGTTTTCTAAATCCTTTAATAGGTTAGACTTAATAGTCTTTGTTTAAATCTCTTAATAGAGTACATACTTCATTGCATGTTTGTAAAACCTCTAACAAGGTGGATCTAGAAGTCCAAATTGCTCTTAACAAGGCAAATCATCAGAAGTGGTCAATGTAAGCCTTAATAGGCCAACTTTATACTATAGTAGTGAAGTTTTGTGGGTATCATCCCCATCCTAGTTTTACTTTCTATTTGGAAGGTTTTTAGGTCACCAAATTCTATGTTCATATGTTATGAATGCTTATCTTTTCTCATGCATATAGTAGATTAGATGAATGAATGATGAATGGATTAAGTGATGAATTAATTTAAAGTTTTTGAGGTTACTGATTCACCTCTCCCCTCTCAGTAACCTAACTAGTCTTGATTATTTCCAAAAATTGGTATCAGAGTATTGTGGTTCTCAAGATAAAGTTTGATAGCTTGAGCAAAGATCAAGGACAATAGAGATATTTAGACTTGACAAAGCCATTGATAATGAAAAGCTAGATCTGGAGATTGCCATAGCTCAACTCAAGGAAGTAAAAGAGCATCTTTCCCAATCTTTGAAAAGAAGAAAGGAACTTGTAAAATAAATCAATGACCACTAGGATGTTGAAGAAAAGATTAGAGAATTTTTCCCTTCTAGCAGTTTAGAAGAAACTAATGAGGAAATTAAAGAACTCCTAGAAAAGAATGGTTCTCTGCAAGAAGAAGTAAGAAAATTGAAAAGAGAACAAGAAATTCGGTCAATAAGAATGTGTTAAATCTTGGAACAAAGGAATAAGGAAAATGAATATCTAGAGACAAGGAACAATGAAACTCAAAGTCAATCTCTTCAGGAAGAAAGTCTTATCAATCATCTCTCTAATGCAAATGAAGAAATCATGAGTCTGAGATCTAAAACAAAAAGCTTAAGGAATGATTTAATCACTAAAAGACAAATCAATGAAAGATTGAAAGCTAATCTAATTTCTAAAAAGAAACTCAATGAAAGGATAATGAAATCTCAAGCAGACATGGATCAATTGAATTAGTATAGTGAGTAGAATCTATATAGGCAAAAAGGTAAAGCATGACTTGGATATAAAGAAGAAGGTGAATCTTCCAAACAAGGTGCCCAAAAGAATCAAAGACCTACTTGAAATCACTGTGGTAAGTTAGGTCATACATCAAACAAATGTTGGAGCTATGAAAAGGCAAAATTCAATGAAAAATCCTACAATTGTAGTCAATATAGTCATAAAGCTAATGAATGCAAGGAGAAACCAAAATTTGAAGGTAAATGTCACAAATGCAAGAAACAAGGTCACAAAGCATCTGAATGTAGATCTAAACCATTCAATCCAGCTGAACAACTTATAAAGACAATATTTGGTTTAGACTACAATACTTGGTGTAGATGTCACTATTGTGGAGAATATGGACACATTGGCATAAACTGTGCAAGGCACCACTTGAGAAATAAGGATACAACAGTAAGATGTTATACATGCATTGAACTTGGTCATATAGCTAAGAACTGTATGAAGATAGGAAAGGTTGAAGATGAAAAGAAAGCTAAAGCTGATAATATTAGGAAGTAGATGAGATAATAGTGGGTTCCTAAATCTACTAAGTAGAATAGTTCAAATGATGGTCATGTCATTCAAGAAGTGGGTGACTCCACCATTTCCAATTAGATCGTTAAAGATAGAATTGGAACTATATCTTCAAATCAAATCTCGAGTAGTTCCAATGAAAGAAAAAAAAGGATCCAAATTAGTATTTTAGATATAGAGGGATCACAAGAAATGAACATTCACCAAGCAAGGTTGGTCATAGACTCAACCGAGCTAGGTTGGGAGTAATAAAAGTTTTGTTCAGACATTGAGTCACAAGCTTCTACCGAGCAAGTGAGTGGATGACAGTCTATCATTCACTATGTCATTATGGTACCAAGAATTAATGGAGAATTTTCATTAAAAATGGTAGAATTTGACTTCATTTTTTAGCGAGACTTCAAAATACATATAGCAGAGCGATTTCTAGGTGCATCCAACCAATCTCGAGTGCATTTGTAGAAAAGAATTTGTTTGAATTTTTTTTTCTCATTTATCAAGTAGTGATGGCATTTGGAAGTAGCTGTAGTAGCAAGGCAAAAAGAGGTTCTAAAATGTTGGTAAAATGTGTGGAATGGAAAGTGCTAAGCTTCAAGATAGTACTAGCAATTGCAGAGTCACTGGACCCTAATGGAGCTCAATAACAAATTCCTCCAAAGGTACTCCTAATTAATGACATTCGCACTCATTTTAAGTGTTTTGTCCAAGAAATTGGAAACCTAGAGATGAATAGTGCCCTAGGAAAAATGTGTGTTGATGGTTCATTGAAACCCGAGCATAAGCTTCTAGAAACCAAAGGATTAACCCATATCTTGCATATGCCAAGGAGCTTTTAGATTAAGTGTATTAGATATATTCTCAGTCATGTGCACAATGGTCAATTGTGGTTAGAATAGCTTGTGTTGATCACAAAGAAAATGATTCATAAGATCACAGGTCTCCCTATGTTAAGCAAATCCAAAACTACTAAAACCCTAGGTGAGGAAGAGTTTCAAAAGAAAACCCTAGCTGAGTGGGATGGTAGAGGTCTTAAGATTAGCATTGTTTCTAACATTGAACTAAGGTTTTTTATTCACATCATTGCTCACAAGAATTATAGCTCTGGTCATTTGAACAGTGTGCTATGTGAGGTAGTGGATTTGGCATATAAGGTTGTGAAGAAGAATTTTTAATTTGATCTATTAGAGTTATTGTTGAAATAGTTGAACAACAACATGGACAGCATTAGGACATCAAAGAAAAACCCCTATAAATTTGGTTCTATGTTAACATGTCTTTTCTTTTATGTTCAAAAGTTTTTCCCGTCAAAAGGTTCAGTTGTATGGAGGAAAGATACTCCAATTCTGTATTAGATTAATGATTTCATTTCTGAAATGGGTATAAATTTTGATAGTATTATGGAAAATTACTTTGAAGATTTTAGGGAGAAGATGAACAATAGGTTCAAGATTCTTCCCAAGCTTGTTGAAGACTATAAATATAATGTATGTTTTATGGTTAATTGTGATAGAGTGTATATCCAGGAAGTTAGGCCTAGAGTTGCATGGGTGAAACCTCTTCCATATGAGGTTAACATTGATGAAACCAAAGATATCATTGAAGCATTAGTGAATAAGCTAGTAGATCCAAAGCAACCTATTTTTGGAACTTATGAAGAAGCCAAAGCTAGAATTGAGCTTGAAATCAAGCTACCCCAGGCTATAAGAAAAGGCAAGAGGAAGGTAGCCAAGTTGAAAACTACAAGTACCCCTTTCATGGTTGCCAAGGGAAAAGGAGAGTATGAAGAAGAATTTGAAGAAGAAGAAGAGTAAGAATCTGAGAAGGAGGAAGAGCTAGTGAAAAAGAAAGGTAGTGTAATCATTACAAAGCCACCTAAGGCCTCCATAGTTGTATTTACAAGGAGATCTAAAAGGAAAGGAGATAGTGAAGTTGTTCTTGTTAAGCCCCCTCCCACATTTCAATAAATACTCAATCAATTGAGAGTAGGTGGTGGAATCAATAACTTCAAAGCACTTAAGTATGAATCCAGGACTCCAAAAAAACAAAAGGAAGTTGAAGATCTGATCATGGACAAACTAGGAAGATGGAAATTCTCTCTTGATTAGTTTGCTTCACAAATTTGTGTAGTATTATTAGACAAAGTCAAGGTTAGGTGGCAACTAGTTAAACGAACAACTAAAGACATATATGAGCAATCCTTGAGAAATCTGCTACCAAATCTTTCAAATGCAAAAGGTAAGGCATCAATTAAAACAATGAAGAAAAAATGATGATGTGATTTCATACTTGTTTGATTTTGGTAAAGGAAATTGAGCATGTGGTCAAGGATGGCACATCTATGTTGGAAAACATCTATCTTCTAAACAAGCCCATTGAATATCTAGTAGAGATCAAGGATGATGATGATGACAGTGACAATGATGAAGAAGATAACACTCCATATGTCACTTTTGACATTGAAGACTATCATGCATTAAAGAATGATGATGAAGAAAAAGAGGAAGAAGCTGAAGAGGAAGACAAGGAAGGAGATGATGAGAATGATCTAATGAGAATTGTAGCACAAGTTATAGCCTCCCCATTCTCCACCCAAGACTGCGACATCATTAGGGTTGGAGATAGCTTTAGCAAATGTGACCGCAACTACAATAGACTCATCATCTGTTCAACCACTATTTGCTACCTCTTAGCTTTAGGTATAAAAAATGGAAGTGTCTACCACTTCATCTACTGATCTACAACCCTCCTCTTCATCAGCTCCTGAGTTAACAACATCAGTAGCACCCAATTCTACTTTAGCATGTATAGTAAGTTCACCATCATGTTCTTTAGTGTTGACTACTTCAGCTTTGTTAGCACCAATTTTTGTTCCAATTAGTTCTTCTATTGTAAGTACTCCAGTTTGTGCTCCACCTATTGTTACTTCAATTTTGGGTAGCACATCAATTTTGGATTTAGTTAGCGCTTCTTTATGTTTTCCTTCAATTGGTCCTATTCAAGTTTTTACTGCAAGCTCAACTATTTGTACAATTGTTTCTATTCCTAAGTCCAAGGCAATAAGGTCAGAAGTAGAACCAAGGAAACCACTAAACTTCTACTTATTGGTAAGGAAATTGATGAAGACATTGATTTGGACAAGGAAATTGTAATTCCTAAGTTGGATCTGGATGCTACTATAGTTGATGAAATGAGACTAGTTAGTCAACTTTTGGAGCAGAAGGCAAGGCAGAAATAGTTAAGAGCTGAAAGAGATAAAGAGTTTAGAATAATTGAAAATGCTAAGAATATAATAACAGAAGCCATAGGTTTTGATGTGGATTCTTGTCAACACATTTTGCTACAATTGGAAGAAGCAATCAATAAGTTCAATGAGGATACTTTTGGCCAAGAGAAGCTAATAGAAAAGGAAGAGAAAAATTTTGATAATAAAGTGCTTGAGCACATTGCTCAACACATTTCCATAATCTAGGTTGAACTATCCTCAATTTTGAGTAATCTTGAACATTCTTTTTCCAATATGACATCACTTTTTGGTAAACTTTATGATGTTACCATGTATACCAAGGAGATAAAAGAGAAACTCAATTAGATTGATGTAGATATGAAGGCCAGCACTCAAAGGTTGCATCTTGACCCCAGTTTAAGCTCAACACATCACATTAAGGTGAGATTTTTGTTAGATATACAAACAAAATTTCTAAGAGAGGAAGCTAGGATTAGGTCCACATTGATAGATATCCAAAATATGATCCTTCCAGTTATGGACACAATGCAAAAACATATTGCATATTAAAAAATATTGGTCTAGGATAACAATTTTTCTATAGAAGATCATATGATTGAACTTTTTGCAAAAGTTCAAGTGGCACTCTCCACCTAAAAAATTTTGCAAGACAACTAGTATAAGACTTTAGCTCTTATTCTCAAGGTACACTCCAAATTTCTCTCACATTTTGGTATCTCTATTTGAATATATTGCATATCTCTCTGGCATTATTGTCGAAAATGGGGAGTAAGAGATGACAAGAAGCTTGTGGAGATAATAAGGGAGAAAATAGATTGATATTTGTATAGAATAATCAAAAAGGAAGAGAAAGTATACATATATATTATGTCATATTTATGGGGGAGATATGTTAAAAATGTACATAGAATAGCTTTAGAAAGATACATTTTGAAAAAAAAAAATAGTATGTCAATGTACACAAGTCTTGGCTTATAAGTGTTTTTGTCACTAATGTCAAAGGGGGAGATTATTGGCATTATGTTGTATTTTTCATTAGCGACAACACTTATTCAATTCTGTATGGTTACTGAGCTCATCATTTAGTCTCCAGTATTTACCAAGCAATCTAGTGTTAACCAAGTTTCACAGTTCATAACAAGCATTCCTAAAGCTACCGAGTGAGTGTGCAATCTAGCAGTATTTACTGAGTAGGTAGTGCTCACTGAGCTTCATAGTGTCTACTGAGTCATCACTTTGTGTGATGAGAAGCCAATGTCTACCAAGTGATGGATATATAGTGTTTGCTGAGTGAAAGCAAGGTAAATGAAGGATTCAATATCTACTGAGTGACACTTTATCTACCAAGTCTCCAATGGTTACCAAGTTCAATGCTATGTTGTGTGATTAGTATGGACTAAGCTTCTACTTCTACTAAGTGCATGATGATGCTGAGTAATGTAGTGGATGCCAAGTATCAGACGGTCACCAAGTTAGCTTACAAAAGTTGAGGTTCTATTATTTGGCTGACTTAGTAATATTTTTTTTACTTATGTTTTAGCCAAATTTGTAATTATAAATATTGGAATGGTATATATGTAATGTATTGTATCATTTTCAATATATGCATGTGTGTATCAAGGAATGGATATGTCATGTTTTGAGATGAGTGAATGCAAATCAATAGTAGAGCAGAGTATTCAACAATGTCTACAAGGAGTAGTAAAGTTATATCAATCACAAGAGGTGCTCTGTACTTCAAGAATCTAATTAGAAATTGAGTTGTAAGTCATATCTACTCTTTCATCCTAACAGGTGAATTAGTTTTCTAAATCCTTTAATAGGGTAGACTTAATAGTCTTTGTTTAAATCTCTTAACAGGATGCATACTTCATTTTATGTTTGTAAAACTTCTAACAAGGTGGATCTAACAATCCAAATTGCTCTTAATAGGGAAGATCATCAGAAGTGGTCAATGTAAGCCTTAATAGGCCAACTTTATACTGTAGTAGTGAAGTTTTATGGGTATCATTCCCACCCCAATTTTACTTTTTATTTGGAAGGTTTCCGTGTCATCAAATTTTGTGTTCATGTGTTATGAATTTTTATATTTTCTCATGCATGCATTAGATTAGATGAATGAATGATGAATGGATTAAGTGCTAAATTAGTTTAAAGTTTTTGAGGTTACTGGTTCACCCTTCCCTTCTCAGTAACCTAATTAGTCTTGATTATTTCCAACAAGAGGTATCACCCCTAGCTTACCTCTAAGATATTCATCTACATCCTTAGGTAAAGCCTTTGTGAATATAGCAATTATATGTTGCTTTGTATTCACATTTTCCATTCTCACTTCTTTGTCCTAAACTAATTCTCCCAAACAATGGCATTTAATTGCAATGTGCTTTGTCTTTTTATACATTACAAGATTTTTAGAAATGTTTATAGCACTTGTATTTTCAAAGTAGATTACCATAGGTTTAGTGACTTACTCCTTCATACCTTTGAGTAATTTCTTAATCCATACCACATTTTTACAATTTACAATAGTAGCCACATATTCATCTTTAGTAGTAGATTGTAAGATACAATTTTATTTCTTACTAGTCCATGAGACTAATCTCTTTCCTAAGAAAAGTGCTCCACCACTTGTACTTTTCATATCATCAATATTTGCAACCCAATCAACATCTGTATAGGCTCTCAATTCAAAATTTTAATTCTTCTTGTAGTATAGACCATAATCTTATGTCCCTTTTAGATATATCCTAATCCTTTTAACATCCATTAAGTGATTCTCATTAGGATTTGTAGAAAACCTTAGAATGATCCCAACAACTAGATCAATATCAGGTCTACTATGAATAGTATAATGTAATTTTCTAATCATAAACCTATACAATTTTTGATTTACCTTAGCAGAATCATTAGTTTTGGATAGTTTGTGTTCTATCACCATGGGAGTGCTAACTGGTCCTAAATCTTTCATACCAAAATTTTTCAATATTTCCTTTACCTACTTAGATTGAGTAATGTAAACACCATATTTTATCTAATACACTTGCAAACCAACAAATAATTTTATCTCTCCAAACATAGACATCTCAAATTATTTCATAATTTCATTTGCAAATATCTTACACAATGAATCTTGTCCACCAAATATGATATTATCAACAAATATTTCAGCCAATAAAATTTCTTTTACCTCCTCTAGTATTCAAGTATAGGTTGTTATCATCGGTCTTCTAAACACCAATCTCCACAAGATAGTTATGTAATATTTATAACATGCCATGGGATATTTATTTAAACCATATAAATCTTTATGCAATCTATATACC
This sequence comes from Cupressus sempervirens, assembly GCA_028749045.1. Taxonomy (NCBI): domain Eukaryota; kingdom Viridiplantae; phylum Streptophyta; class Pinopsida; order Cupressales; family Cupressaceae; genus Cupressus; species Cupressus sempervirens. The sequence goes on from CM053784.1 coordinate 694,506,377, forward strand.
ATGCTCTTATTGTTAGGATCAAAAAATCCTTTAGGTTGTTTAATGTAAACTTCTTCTTCTAGTATACCATTAAAAAATCCTAACTTAACATTCATTTGATAAACTTTGAGTCTTTTATATGGAGAGTAATAAAGAAATTTTTTTACTACTTCCAATCTTGCAACTGGGGAAAATGACTCTGCATAGTCAATTCCCTCTTCTAATGCATAACCTTTGCAAACTAGCATTGCCTTATTCCTTGTCACTTCACCATTCTCATCTAATTTGTTTCTATACACACACTTGGTTCCAATAACACTCTTTTCCTTTGGCCTAGGTACTAATGTCTAGGTTTTGTTCTTCTCATTTTGATCAATTTCTTCATTCATGGATTTAAACCAATATTTATTTTATAATTAATCCTTCATTGATCTAGGTTCATTTATTCTCAACAAGCATGTATCATTTTTCAATCTATCCTTTTTCATTGGTTCATCTTCTCTTCCTCCAATGATTTCTTCATGTCTTCTGACATATTTGGATGATCTTGACTATGTTCTTCTTTCTTCAATTTTAGGACATTTAGGAAGTTCAATCTTAGGTTAATGTTAGAAATATGAGGTAGGAAAGGTTACTGACAGGGGAGGGGTGAATCAGGGACCAATAAAACTTAATCTTATTTCACCAACTAATCCCTTATATAATATTCTAATCTAATTGTATGCATGAAAGAATGAAAGAAAATAAACATTCATAGCAATTTGACAAGATATGGTGACCCAAAAACCTTCCAAATAGAAAGTAAAACTAGGGTGGGGATGATATCCACAAGCTTTAGTACTATAGTAAAATGTTGGCCTATTAAGGCTTACAATTGAAGCCTTCTAATGATCTACCCTATTAAAAGAAATAAGGAATCTAAGGTCCACCTTGTCAAAGGATTTACAAACATGCAATGAAGTATACACTTGGTAAAGAGATTTATCAAAGATTGTTAAGTCCACCCTGTTAAAGGATTTGACTAATGCACCTATTAGGATGAATCAATTGCTAATATCAAATCTGCAAATCTAATTTGCTAGTGAGATTCCTTGAATTGTAATGATCACCTTGTTGTGATAGATAATCCTTTGATATCATTTATACTTCTTGTAGGCTTCTTTAATTTTTACTTCTACTCATCATATATCAATATTTTATATTTGAATATGATATAATACGTTACATATATACTAGTCCAATCATAACTTTCTAGAGTCAGCTACAATACAAGTTTCACCAAAATTGACAAAGTTAGCTCGACTATTGTAGCTTGGGTTCTAAAGATAAACTAGGTGATTCTAACACTTGGCAACTGTACCAACACTTAGAATTGACTAGCACTTGGTTGAAAAATAGGTTCAATTAATACTAATCACTTCCTAGTAGCTTGAACTCAGTCAGCACTATGTGACTCGGTGAACACTGTGAAACTTGGCATATACTGAATCGCTTAGTTGATACTTTGTCGCTTGGTCAACACAAAATTCACATCGCTAATACTATTGGATTGGTAGACACTAGAAAACATGGTTAACATTCAATTAACACTATATAACTTAGTCAATACTATAAAACTTGGTTAACACTAGAGTTTTCATAACTTACACTAAACAACTTGGTAAACACTACTACACTCAGCATAAGCTATACATAGGTTGTAAAGCTTGATAACAACTATATATTGACTAAGTTTGAGTCACTAATAGAAAAATTTACCTTAATGTCAATAGTTTTCTAGAAATATTATGACAAGCTAAGTTACTAAGAGGGAAGGGGTGAATCAATAACTTCTAAAACTTTCATCCCAATTAGCAATTAATCCTTTATATAAATTTTGATCTAACTACATGCATGAGAAACTAAAAAACATGAGATCGTACACAATACTTTAACACAATATTTGGTGACCTAGAAACCTTCCAAATAGAAAGTAAAATTTGGGTGGGGATGATACCCACAAGCTTTAGTACTACAATATAAAGTTTTCCTGTTAAGGCTTATAATGATCACTTCTGATGATTTTCCCTATTAGGAGCAATAAGGACTCCTAGGTCCACCTTGCAAAAGGATTTACAAACATACAATTAAGTATGCACTTAGTAAAGAGATTTACATAAGACTGATAGGTCTACCTTTTTAAAGGATTTGACTAATCCACCTATTAGGATGAAATAGTAGCTGATCTCTAATTTGCATTTGTTGTTCCTTATATTGTTGTAGCCTTTATAATTTACTCTTCTGCTCTTCCTTTTTTTTTATTACATTACTTCCTTACATTATTCAATATATTTGGATGTGATAAAATACATTACATATATATCAATCCAACTACATAATTACAAAGTCGACCACAATACAAGTTTACACAAATATTAAAAAGTTGACCAAAGTGTAGAAACTTGGGCTTTGAAGACTAATTTGGTGAGGTTCTAATACTTGGCATCCACTATCAATGTTTGACATCATCATGCACTCAATATACATAGAAGCTTTGTCCATACTTATCACTTCCAAGTAGTCTTGAACTCGGTCTACACTGGTGACTCAACAAATACTACAAAACTCATCATATAAACTAATTCATTTGATTCACACTGCATAGCTTGGTAAACACTATCACCTCAAGCTCTGTATAAATTGAGTCTCTTGGTTAACTCTAAGTAGCTCAATCAACACTAGACTCACATCACATCAACTATGAATGCAGTAAGTACTCCACAACTTGATTTGCACTGGTAAACTCAACATACATTGAAATTCTCGATTTACACTATTGTTCATCAACTCTATAGTAACTACTCAGTTCAAATTGAAATATATCCATAGGACTTGGTAGCAACTATAGGACTTAGTTGCAACTAAAATGCTTGGTTAACACTGTTAACTATACAATATGCTTGGTATAAACTCACAATCTGAATAAGTGTATGTCACTAATAACAAATATTACTAGAATGTCAAAACTCTCCCCTTTGGCATTTGTGACAAAAACACTTATCAGTCAAAATTGAATTATCCATCACCTTATATCTCCAACTCGGTAGAGTATACTATTTTTGAGATTTTTCAAAATTGGTTTTGTAAAGGATACATTTTTATTTCATCTTATATCTTCTCCCCCATTTTGACATTAATGCCAAAGATTTATACTACATATTTACATAGTAATGCCAAAACGAGACAAGAAGTCTAAATGCACCTTTAGTATGAGTGTTAAGGTCTTTTCCTAGTTCTCTTGTAACACCCTGCATGTGTGCAATGCCACCTATACTTCTACTGATAGCTCAATCATATGGTCTGCAATAAAGAAATTATTATCATGGATTAGGGTTTCTAAATATGCAATATGCTTTTACAGTGCATCCATGTTAGGGAGAATCATATTTTGAATATCTACCAATGTAGATCTAGTTTTGTCCTCTTCTCTGAGCAATTTTTCCTATATATTTGTCAAAAATATGATTTTTTGAAATGGGCAGAACTTGAACTCAAGTCAAGCTACAACTGCTGAGCACTTGCCTTAAGGTCTTCATCAATCTTAGACAATTTGTCTTTTATTTCCTTTGTAAAACTTGAAATATCACATAATTTACCAAAAAGTAAAGTTACATTAGTGCATGAGATGTCAAGGGAACTCAAAATAATAGACAAATCTACTTGGTAAATGGAAATCTTTTGAGCAATAAGTTATAAGACCTTATTCTCAAACTTTTTCTCTGCTTTCTACAATAAGTTGTCTTGTCCATCTAAATCTTCATTATACTTCTGAATTGCCTCTACCAACTGATACAAAACTGTTTGAGAAGAATCAACCTCTATACCCATAGCCTCTGCCAAAATATTGTTGGCATCCTCAATGATTTTAAATTCTTTGTCTCTTTCCTCTCTTAGCCTCTACTGCTAGGCTTTCTTTTGGAGTAATTCCTCGAAGGTCTACATTTGATCAGGATTGAGTTTTGAAATATCCCAATTAGGAATCACAATTTCCTCATCAAGATTTACATCCTCCTCCTTTTCTTTACCTTTATAAAAAAAAATGTGCTTAGTTGAGGCTTGGTGTCAACTTTCCTTGCACTTATTGCTAGTGAACTCGAAATGGAAAAAATAGTTGAAATAGTAGGGCTTGCTACAAAAATTGATACTACACTAATTGTAGAAATACTTGATGTATCCAAAACTAATGTATTGAAAACTAGTGAAGAGGGAAGAGTTTGCATCTTAGTAGATGAAGTACTTGGCACTTCAGTCAATGATGTGTTGAGCTGTATTGTTGCAAATATTGATTGGGTGCTTGTACACAATCAATCTTGTTGAGGCTGACTTTGTGCTTGATGTTGTCAATTTTTTTCTTGGAGAGTGAGGAAGTGAGGCAATAATTACTGCAACAATCTTGACTAGGTTGGTTTCCTCAACATCTTGAGATCCTTCCTCAGTAGCCTCTTGCTCTTGTTCCTATTCATCATCAACATTATCAAAATGTGTTACTTCTTCATCATCTTTCTCTTCATCCTTTTCTTGATCATCTTCATCATCTTTGTCACTTATACTTACTGAAAAATTACTCAATTTGTGAAGAAGATAGTTTTTTCCATGTATTTGTTACATTCTTCACAACATGCTCTATTTCTTTTAACAAAATAAGACAAGTATTGAATCATAAAGTTAACTTTTCTTCATTTTTATTTAAAGATTATTTCACTTCCTTGTCACTTAGGTTTGACATAAGTTTCCTTAGGGTTCACTCATGAATATTCTTTGTAGTTTGCATTACATGTTCCCATCTTGGCTTGATTTTGTTCATTAATGTATCTGGAATTTGCTAAGTGAGCTGGTCTGGTGAGTATTTCCATTTGCCCATTTTAGATATCAGAATATCTTCAATCTTCTGTTTCTCATCAGCTATTTTGGTCTCATATTTTAATGCCTTAAATTTTTTTATTTTAGATGTTGATTCCAATTCCTTCATCCTCTCTTCAAATGTGGGTGGAGACATCTTGAAAATTATGTCTCCCTCTTCTTTGTCTACTTTCTTTCTGGAGGATCTCCTAGTGAATACTATAGTGGATGTCTTGGTAGATTTAGTAATGATTACCTTTCCCTTTTTCTTTAGTGTTTCATCTTCCTCTAATTCTTCATTCTCTTCTTCTTCATCTTCACCTTGGCCCTTGGTTAACAAGAGAGTAGAACTTGTTTTCAACTTGACAATCTTTTTCTTGCCTTTGCTAACTATCTGAGGGAGCTTGATGTCTAGTTCTATTCAGTCCTTAGCCTCATCACATGTGCCAAAATATTAAGCCTTGGAGTCAACTATTTCATTTATCAGTGCTTTAATTATATCTTTTATTTCATCAATGTTTACCTCATATCCTAGAGGTTTCACCCATGAAATTCTAGGTCTAACTACCTAAATGTATAGCTTTTCACTATCCACCATAAAACATACATCATCCTTATAGTCCTCAACTAATTTCTTGGGGATTTAGTATCTATTATTCATTTTCTCCTTGAATACATCAAAATAATTATCCATAATACTAATGTTGTTTTCTCCCATCTTAGCAATGTATTCATTTATTTGATAAAGTACTAGCACATCTTTCCTCCACACAATAGTACCTTTTGATGGAAATAATTTTTGAACATAAAAGAATAAACATGTCAAAAGTGAGCCAAACTTACATGGACTTTTCTTTGATGTCTTGATTTTCTCCATGTTCTTGTTGAATTGATTCAATAGTAGCTCAACAAGGTCAAGAGATAAGTTATTCTTGAATACCTTGTATGCTAGGTCAATTGCTTCACATGAAACAATATTCAACCTACTCAAACTATAGATCTTGTATGCAATGACACGAATACCAAACTTCAATTCTATTTTAGTGAAACTACTAATTTTCATTCCCCTACCATCCCACTTGGCTAGGGTTTATTTCTCCAATTTGACCCAACCTAGGGTTTTTGTCATTTTAACTTTCGTTAACATTAGGAGACCAGTGATCCTATGGATCATCGTCTTGTTAATCAAAATTGGTTTCTCCAAACACAACTATCCATTGTACACACAAGTAAGGATATACCTAGTCTATTTCACTTGGAAATTGCAAGGTAATGAGGAATATGGGTTAAAGCTTTTACCTCAAGATGTTGATACCTAGGTTTCAAAATGCCATCAAAGAATAACTCCTTTAAAAATTCATTCATTTATAGAGTACCAATATCCTAAATAGCACATTTAAAATGAGAACATATATCCTTGATCAATAGTACCTTGGGAGGGATTTGAGACTGTGCTCCACTTAGATCTAGGGTTTCAATGATTGCAGGAGTGAGCTTAAAATCTAGTGCCTTCCATTCTACACCACAAACCAACATGTCTGATCCTTGTTTTGGTTTGTCATTGGTAGCTACCATCTTCACTTGTTAGGGTTTGAGAGAATTCAAAAACTTTGATAATTTTTTTCTCAAATTTCTTGAATGCTCTTGAAGATTGCACTGCATAATTTTCTCTCAAAAATTCAAAGTGAAAATGACTTTGATTTCTTTCCTTTTATCAAATTTCACCATAAATTCCTAGTATGAATGTTAGATGAATTTGATAGACTGTGATCCACTTTCCTTGCATTAATTACTTAATAGAGTCTTCATTCGGTTTCCACATAATATTTAATTACTCCCAACCTCAGTAGAGTTTGTGACCTGACCTCACTCGGTAAGGAAGGTAACTCGGTAGTAACTGGTTCCTTTTTACTTAGTGATCCCTTACACATCTTGAATGTTGATATTGATATTTTTTCTTGACAACTAGAACTTATTTAGATGTCTTCTTTGGTAGCCTAGTTCTAGTTCTCATTTGAGAAATCAAGTGGAAATAGTGGAGTCACCCAATCCTTGAGTGACTTGATCATTATTGCTTGGAGTTGAATTCTCGGTAGACTTTGGAACCCATTGTTGTCTCATTTTTTTTTGATATTATTAAATTTTGTCTTCTTTTCATCTTTTAATCTTCCAATATTCATATAGTTCTTGGCAAGACGACCAATTTTTGTACAAATGAAACATATTTTGGTAGTATCTCTTTTCCTCATGTGATGTTTTATACAATTCATTCCAATGTGTCAAAATTCTCCATAGTAATGACATCTGCACCAAGTGTTATAGTCCCAACCATATATAGCTTTCACAATTTGTTCTACTAGATTCAATATCTTGGTTTTGCATTTTTATGACTTGTGCCCATGCTGATTACAATTTTAGCATTTTCCATTTAATTTTTCTTTCTCATTGCTCCAAAATTTGTTTTTACATATGACCTATCTTACCATAGTGATTGCAAGTAGGTTCTTGGTTCCTTTGAGCTCCTTGCTTAGATGATTCTCCTTCTTCTATATATCCAATTCCTACTTTTCCCTTATTTCTAAAGTGACTTTGTTCATTCAACTAATTCATGTTTGTTTGGGATTTCAACTTTCTTTCATTGGTTTTCCTTTCAATGTTTAGATCATTCAGCAATATTTCATTCTCTAATATTAGGTTCATGATTTCTTCATTTGTATTGGAGAGTTGATCAATGAAGTCTGCTTGCTGAAGGGATAGGTGTTGAATTTCATTGTTCTTTCCTTCTATCTCTTCTCCTATCTTGTTTTTCTCTTCCATGATTTCACACAATCTCACTGATTTAATTTCTTGCTCTCTTCTTAGTTTCCTTACTTCTTCTTGAAGAGTATTATTCTTTTCCAGTCATTATTTAATTACTTCATCAGCCTCATCTGAATTGCTTGAATAGATGTCTTCAATTCCTTCTTCAATGTAGAGTGAATCATTCATCTAGATTGCAAGATCTTTTCTTATTTTCAAGGATTGAAAGAGTTTCTCTTTTGGTTTCTTGAGTTGTCCAATGGTCAATTGCAAATCTAGCTTCTCATTGTCAATAGCCCTATATAGTCTAAATACCTCTATTGCCTTTGATCTTTTCTGAAGCTGTTAAAATTTTTATTGAGAACCCTAATGCTCTAATATCAATTGTTGAAAATATTATGACAAGCTAAGTTACTAATAAGGGAGGGATGAATTAGTAACTTCTAAAAATTTCATCCAAATTAGCAATTAATTCTTTATATGAATTTTGATCTAATTGCATACATGAGAAACTAAAAAAACATGAAAGCATACACAACACTTTAACACATGATTTGGTGACCTAGAAACCTTCCAAATAAAAAGTAAAACTAGGGTGGGGATGATACCCAAAAGCTTTAGTACTGCTATATAAATTTGGCCTAGTAAGGCTTACAATGATCACTTCTAATGATTTACCTTAGTAGGAGAAATAAGAACTACTAGGTCCACCTTGCAAAAGGATTTACAAACATATAGTGAAGTATGCACTTAGTAAAGAGATTTACATAAGGCTATTAGGTCTACCATTTTAAAGGATATGACTAATCCACCTGTTAGGATGAAATAGTAGCTGATCTCTAATTTGCAACTTGGTTTACTGAATGAGATTCCTCTAAGTGTACAAATCACCTTGCTGTGATAGATTGATCTTTGTTGCTCCTTATACTATTGTAGCCTTTGTAATTCACTCTTTTTCTCTTCCCCCTTTTTTTTTTTATATTACTTCCTTACATGATTTAATATATTTGGATGTGATATAATACATTACATATATCAATCCAACTATATAATTACTAAGTCAGCCACAATACAGGTTTACACAAATATTACAAAGTCGGCCAAAGTGTAGAAACTTGGGGTTTGAAGACTAACTCAGTGAGGTTCTGATACTCAGTCTCCACTAATAATGCTTGACATCATGATGCATTCAATAGATGTAGAAGCTCAATCCACACTGATCACTTCCAAGTAGTCTTGAACTCGATTTGCACTGGTGACTCGACAAATATTGTGAAACTTGGGATATAAACTAAATCATTTGATTCACACTACACACCTTGGTAAACACTATCACCTTGAGCTCCATATAAACTGAGTCTCTTGGTTAACACCAAATAGCTTGGTCAACACTAGACTCGAAACAGATCAACTATGAATTTGGTAAGCACTACACAACTCAGTTTGTATTGGTAAACTTGACATACATTGATATGCTCAGTTTACACTGCTATTAATCAACTTTGTAGTAACTGCTCGATTCAAATTGAAATTTTTCCATTGGACTTGGTAGCAACTATAGGACTCAATAGCAATTGAAATGCTTGGTTAACTTTGTTAACTATACAATATGTTTGTTATAAACTCACAGTTTGAATAAGTTTATGTCACTAATAACAAACATGACTGGAATGTCAACATAGTTCATTGTGTACATCTTTGTAAGGTAACTCTACATTTCTCTCTTGTAATGTGTTCTTGACATCATACTACAACTTGGCTCTTGAATGTAGCCCAACGTCTATTATATATGACTCAATAATTACTGATTCTTATTGATTAAAAACTTGATTTTTAGAATCATCAGTAGTCATGCCTTTATAGTAATACTCAAAGGTCTTGTAATCTTTAGGTCCCTTCATTGGTTCATCTTCATGCCTATTTATATACTCATCATATTTTACATTTGCACTTTCCACAATTTTGTTACTGTTTGTATTTAAAAACTTATAAGCTTTTCTTCTTGTAGAATAGTCTTTAAATATGCCTTCTTCACTTTTAGCATCAATTTTACCTTTTTCTATTGTCCTTTCAAATATAACACTTGCTTCTGCTGCAGTAGCAGAGCGGAAAATGTGATATGTAATGTTTATGTTTTGTGTGTGTTTTAAATTTAAATGTTTTCAATAACGTCCTACATGTGGTGGCATACCTAAAGTAGCAGTTTGATGAGCTCTCCAGATATAGCCACCTAGGACCAGGTGTGTGGATTTTAAATTAGAATAGTTTTTTTTAAATTTTTAGGTTGAGTGTTTAATGATTTTCAGAATCCAATAATAGGTAGTAGGCAGTTTTTTGGAATATTCCTGATTTAGAAAATGAATGTCTAATATTGGTAGGAAAAGAACGTTTCAGATTCTTATCCTTTTTTTGGATAGAAGACGTTTTCTTTTCTAGATAGAAAGAAAAAATTTCACATCCTTTAATTAGAAAAAGAAAGTCAGTTTTAAAAGACAGCCAGTCGGCTATGTAAGAAAAAATTGAATTTGGAGAGAATGGGAAGGTTTTTCTTCTTTTCTTTTTATTTCTATTGCATGTCCCATTGATATTCAAAGAAATAAGGAAGGTTCTGATTTGCTCATTTTCAGATGCAAAGCCCTGAAGTTGTTCTCCGAAATACTCAACCATGTCATTTCTCTCTGGTCCTCCATGCACAAGGACATCAATGTCAAGACCTTCCTGAATCTTGACAACTTTGGCAATTTCCTCCCTAATAAAACTAACATATTCTTCCTTGGAAATCTTGTTTATCTTGTATTCACGGTGAACCCTTCGCAACTCGAGAGTTTGAGGAAATGATTCAATGGTGGTTGCTGGAAGAATTGGAAGATTTAAATGTTTCTATTGTTGCTCAAGATGATTGTTTACGGGTGTAGCTCTGCGATGGTCAGAGCTCTTTAACTCTGCAGCAGCTTTTTGTACTGCGTCTTTGTTCACTCTTGGAGATAGCCTCCTTGAAGTTTGTGCAGCTGCATTGGTAACAAGGAATTCCTCATCCTTTTGACCAACTAGGGCTTTGGCCAATGCATTAACTTCAACTAGCTTTTGTGCAGCAAAAGCCATCCAAGACTTAATTTCACTATCAAGCTTGGTCCACAGCCGTGTGCATAAGAGAGCATGAAGTGGAGACAACCAATTTATCTTTTCCAACAAGGCTCTCAAGACTTTGCAAAATACTCAAGGATGTAGCCAAATCATTAGCCCAAATATTTCGACCATTGACCACTCTTGCATACAAGACCTTGTCAACTGGAAAGCCAACCTCCTTGACAAGAGCCAAGGTTTGTGATCCATGGACAAGATCAAAGCCAATAGCAGAGATAGCCTTCCATCCAATAATTGTCTTGTATTTTGTTGTTGCAGGTTTTTAGTCTGATCCTAAAGGTTATAGATGCCCCTTGCTGCAACTCAGTTGAGTGACTGATTCCTTCTGAGTTTTCCAAGGGGTGGCTTTGCATCATTTTTGGTATCAGAGCTTGAGAGTTGCAGGTTGTGAAGTTATATGTTGAACGCCCCTGATCAAGATTCCTCAATAGGGTCAAACAAGATGGTGACCAATGCAGAGTTAGTGAAGAAAGTCGAAGAGCAAGAAGAACTTATCCAGAAAGAGAATAGTGAGTTGAAGGGGATAGTGGCAGAACTAGCCAGTAAGTTGGAATATATGCAGAATGTAGTTGAGAAGAAAGAAATGAAAGAAGAAATGGAAGAAGAGGAAGACGTACCCAATAGTGAAGAAGACAAAATATCTAAGAACGAGAAGCCATTTTTTAAAACTTTAAAGGCTTTGGGAGGAAAACCTGTGGAGTTACCTATGTTTACAGGAAAGATGGATGTTGAATTAGTGTTGGAATGGATTGAAGCCTTAGAGAATCATTTTGAATGTGAGAAAGTTTCAGAATCATAGCAAGTTAAATTGGCTAAGTCTAGAATGAAGGGAGTAGCCCTTACATGGTGGAATTTTGTGCAAGAAGAAAGGGTAAAAGAGGATAAAAGGAAGATTTTTTCATGGAAGAAAATGGTGTCAATGATAAGAGAGACGTATCTCCCTGAAGACTATGAGGTATAGTTGCATCAAAAGAGGTAGAATCTCAGACAAAGGGATATGGATGTCTACACTTATACAGAAGAATTTTAGAAGTTAAGTCTAAGGTCAAAATTTGCAGAACCTGAGAGTATCAAGGTAGGAAGATACCTAAATGGTTTGAAGATGAACATACAAGAAGAGTTGCAGTTGCTGAGTCCTTACACCATAGCTAAGTGCTATCAGCTAGCTTTGAAGGTGGAAGAGAAAATCAAAAGGAGACAAGAAAATAATAACAGAGGCAGAGGAAGGCAGCCATTCAGAGGAAGAGGTACATTTAGAGGAAGGAGTCCAAATTTTCAGCCACAAACGGAGATGCATAACAGAGTTAATAATTTTGATAATTTCAGGGGAAGTTTCAGAGGTAGAAGGCCAAACTTCAGAGGAAGATCACCAGGAAGGACGAATGGACCAATAAGATGCTACAACTATAATCAGGAAGGTCATATGGCACACAAATGTCCAACAAAAGCAAACTCTAGTACTCATGGTGAAAAGAGAATACACCTGGCACAAGAAGCGGATTTACAAGAAGATTCAGAAAGTTATGGTTATCCAGATTAGGGGGAAGCACTTATGATGAGAAGAACACTATTGAAAATGCCTGTCAAAGAAGAACCACCACAAAGGAAGTCCATTTTCAGAACTACCTGTTAATCTGGGGGAAAAGTTTATAAGGTACTAGTAGACTTTGGTCCTACAAAAAATTTTGTCTCTTGAAATGGTGGAAAAGTTAAAGCTACCAAGAATACAACACCCGTATCCTTACAAAATATCTTGGTTAAATAAAGGGCAGCATACTATAGTGGAAGAGAAAGCTTGGGTGGAATTTTAGATTGGAGCCTATAAAGATAGATTATTATTTGATATTGTTAATATGGATGCATGCCATTTACTTTTCGGCAGACCCTGGAAATATGATCTCAAGGCACATCATGATTGAGTGAAGAATACGTATACCATTACAAAGAATGGAATGGTCATTGAACTGATACCTTTAGTTGAGCCAAGTCAAGAAGAATCAAAAGCCGCAGAAGCCAAAGTTATGGTGATAGATAAGAAAGAATTTCTGAAAGAGGTGAAAGGAAAGAAGAGCCCACTCTTTGCACTGGTTCCTATACTCAAAGATAAATTACAGAATGATGCTGAAAATTAGACTAAGGAAGAAAATTCAGAGATGGACTCTTCAAACTTGAAGGTGGAGGTGATAGAAAGGAAGAAGGAAAAGGTGTCTGACGAAGTGGAACCAATTTTGGACAAGTACAAAGAAATTATAGCTGATGGAATACCAAGAAGTCTCCCACCAGTGCGAGAAATCAGTCATTGTATTGATCTCATACCAGGATCAACATTACCCAACAAGGCGGCATATAAGCTAACACCACAACAAAATGAAGAAATGGCAAGACAAATTGAAGAGTTGCTCGAGGCTGGTTTAATTGGTAAAAGTTTAAGCCCATGCGCAGTACCTGCAGTCCTAGCACCAAAGGAAGAAGGAACATGGAGATTATGAAACTATTCAAGAGCACTAAACAAGATCACTATAAGGTACAAATTTCCAATGCCTAGAATAGAAGATTTACTGGATTGTTTAGGGAAAGCAAGATATTTTTCAAAGATTGATTTGAAAAGCAGGTATCATCAGATAAGAATTAGGCCAAAAGATGAATGGAAAACATCATTTAAGACAAATGAGGGATTATATGAATGGAAGGTAATGCCATTTGGATTGTCTAACACTCCTAGTACATTTATGAGACTGATGAATGAAGTTTTGAAGGATTTTACAAGGAAGTTTGTGATAGTATATCTAGATGACATTTTGGTTTTCAGTGAAATAAAAGAGGAGCATTTGAAACACATAGATTTGGTGTTGAGAAGGTTACAAGAGGAAAAGTTAATGATCAATATGGAGAAATGTAGTTTTATGTGAGAGGAACTGACATACCTTGGCTTTGTGATCTCAAAGGGAACGCTCAAGATGGATCAAGATAAGGTAAGTGCAATTCTTTCTTGGCCAACTCCTAGAATTATTGCAGCAGTTAGAAGTTTTCATGGTTTAGCCACTTTCTACAAAAAGTTTATCAAAAATTTCAGCTTGATTTGTGCACCTATTTGAACACCATAAAAGGAGGGCAAAAGTGTAAATTTGTTTGGATAGATGAAGCCAATAAAGCCTTTGAACTTCTTAAGCAAAAAGTGGCCCAACAACCAGTCTTTGCATTTCCTGATTTTAATAAAGTCTTTCAGATAGAATGTGATGCAAGCAACATAGCCATAGGAGGTGTTCTTAGTCAAGAGGATAGACCTGTAGCCTTTTTCAGCGAGAAGCTCAATGAAGCCAAATAGAGATATTCATCATACGATTTGGAAATGTACGCCCTTGTTCAATCCCTAAAGAAATGGAGACACTATTTGCTACCCAAGGAATTCATTGTATACACAGATAACTAGGCACTTAGTTTATAAACAGTCAAGAGAAATTGAATCATAGGCACATGAAATGGGTGGAGACATTGCAAGCATTCACATTTTCTATTAAGCACAAGAAGGGAGTAACAAATAAGGTTGTTGATGCATTAAGCAGGAGAACTTTAACTACATCACAAATTCAGTTGGAAACTACATGCATTTCAAACCTGAAAGGTATGTATATTGATGATGCTGATTTCAAAGACATTTATTAGGCATGTATTAATTTGGATGAGAGGTACAATAGTGAATATTCTAATTTTCTGGTTCAAGAAGGATTATTGTTCAAGGTAGGACAACTTTGCATCCCAAAGTGTTCAATGAGAGATAATATCATACAGGAGAAACATAGTAGGGCATTATCTGGTCATTTTGGACTAGATAAGACTTTAGAGCTAGTTCGTAGACACTATTTTTGGCCAAAGTTACAAAAGGATGTGAGGAAATTTGCAGAAGAATGCACCATTTGTCAAAAAGGTAAAGGTAAAAGTACCAATGTAGGATTGTATCAGCCCTTACCTATTCCTTCATGACCATGGGAAAGTATTAATATGGATTTTGTTATGGGATTACCAAGAACTCAGAAGGGGTATGATAACATTTTTGTTGTTATGGATAGGTTTAGTAAAATGTCACATTTCTTACCATGTAAATCCACCAAAGATGCATCATACATTGCAGATTTATTTTTCAAGGAGATAGTGTGAATTCATGGACTACCACTAAATATTGTTTCAAACAGAGATGGCATATTTGTGGGTCATTTTTGGAGGACTCTTTGGAAGAAACTTGGCACAAATTTATCATTTTCATCTGCATATCATCCATAGACTGATGGTCAAATAGAAGTTGTCAACATATCTTTGGGAAATCTATTAAGATGCCTTACAAAACAACATGGAGAAAAGTGGGATTCCGTAGTTGCTCAGGCTGAGTTCGCATACAATGATACAGTGAATAGAACTACAGGGAAATCTCCATTTCAGATTGTGTATGGTACACATCCAAGAGGAATTCTCAAGCTGAGGGAACTTCCAAATACTTTTCCAAGTAGTTCACATGCTGAAGAATTTGCTGGAGCTATTAAAGAGGTCCAAGATCAAGTCAAGTAGCAGCTACAGAATTCAAGTCAAAAGTACAAAGAAGTTGCTGATCAGAAAAGAAGAGAAGTACAATTCAAAGTTGGTGATTTAGTATGGGTGTATCTGAAGAAAGAGAGGTTACCTCAAATGAAGAATACAAAGTTACTACCTAAGAAGGTTGGTCCTTGTCAAATTTTGGAAAAATATGGACATAATGCTTACAAAATCCAGTTACCTAAAGATACTGGTATTTCACCCATATTCAATGTTTGTGATCTCACACAATACAAAGGTTCTGAAACACAAGCCATACATGAAGATTCAGTAACAAAAGATCTGCTACAACTACCAAAATCAGCACCACCTTAGTTGGAGAAAATCCTAGATACAAAAATAAAGAAGACTCGCAGACGAAAATACACTCAGTATTTAGTCAAATGGAAGAACAAACTAGTGACAGAGGCTATTTGGATGGATGAGAAACAAATCAACAAACATGGTTCATCAGTTCAAGATCTCATCTCGAGTGGACTTGAGATTCTTTCTATAGGGGAGTATGTTGCAGTAGCAGAGTGGAAAATGTGATATGTAATGTTTATGTTTTGTGTGTGTTTTAAATTTAAATGTTTTCAATAACGTCCTACATGTGGTGGCATACCTAGAGTAGCAGTTCGATGAGCTCTCCAAATATAGCCACCTAGGACCAGGTGTGTGGATTTTAAATTAGAATAGTTTTTTTTAATTTGTAGGTGGAGTGTTTAATGATTTTCAGAATTCAATAATAGGTAGTAGGCAATTTTTTGGAATATTCTTGATTTAGAAAATGATTGTCTAATATTGGTAGGAAAAGAACGTTTCAGATTCTTATCCTTTTTTTGGATAGAAGACGTTTTCTTTTCTAGATAGAAAGAAAACATTTCACATCCTTTAATTAGAAAAAGAAAGTCAGTTTTAAAAGAGAGCCAGTCAGCTATGTAAGAAAAAATCAAATTTGGAGAGAATGGGAAGGTTTTTCTTCTTTTCTTTCTATTTTTATTACACGTCCAATTGATATTCAAAGAAATAAGGAAGGTTCTAATTTGCTCATTTTCGGATGTAAAGCCCTGAAGTTGTTCTCCGAAATACTCAACCATGTCATTTCTCTCTGGTCCTCCATGCTCAAGGACATCAATGTCAAGACCTTCCCGAATCTTGACAACTTTGGCAATTTCCTCCCTAATAAAACTAACATATTCTTCCTTGGAAATCTTGTTTATCTTGTATTCACAGCGAACCCTTCAGAACTCAGGAGTTTGAGGAAATGATTCAATGGTGGTTACTGGAAGAATTGGAAGATTTAAATGTTTTTGTTGCTACTCAAGACGATAGTTTACAGGTGTAGCTCTGTGATGGTCAGAGGTCTTTAACTCTGCAACAGCTTTCTGTACTACCTCATTTTTCACTCTTGGAGACAGCCTCCTTGAAGTTTGTGCAACTGCATTGGCAGCAAGGAATTCCTTGTCCTTTTGACCAGACAGGGCTTTGGCCAATGCATTAACTTCAACAAGCTTTTGTGCAGTAAAAGCCATCCAAGACTTAATTTCACTATCAAGCTTGGTCCATGGCCATATGCATAAGAGAGCATGAAGTGGAGACAACCAGTTTATCTTTTCCAACAAGGCTCTCAAGACTTTACAAAATACTCAAGTATGCAGCCAAATCATTAGCCCAAATATTTCGACCATCGACCACTCTTGCATACAAGACCTTGTCAACTAGAAAGCCAACCTCCTTGACAAGAGCCAAGGTTTGTGATCCATGGACAAGATCAAAGACAATAGCAAAGATAGCCTTCCATCCAATAATTGTCTTGTAGTTTGTTGTTGCAGGTTTTTAGTCCGATCCTGAAGGTTGTAGATGCCCCTTGTTGCAACTCAGTTGAGTGACTGATTCCTCCTGAGTTTTCCAAGGTGTGGCTCTACATCAGCTTCCAGATTTCTTAAAATATTTGACATTGGGTGAGTATCCATACCATAATTGAAAAGATGTGATGTTAGTACCTTTCTTTACTTGTACTCGGTTCAAGGTATAGGAAGCTATACTGATAACTTCTCTCTAGTATTTCAAAGAAACATTATTATCCATCATCAGTGTCCTAGTATAGTCCATCATAGATCCATTTCTTCTTTTAGGTATCCAATTTTTTGGAGGGGTCCTAGATGTAGAAGTTTGTCTCTTGCTTCTTCTATCATTATAAAAATTTTGAAATTTATTTGATGTAAACTCTCCACCTCTATTAGATCTCAAACACTTAAAATTTTTACCAATTTCTTTTTCAACTCTTGCCAAGCACCACTCAAAAATTTGAAAAACATCATATTTTTTTCTTAAAAATATCACTGTAATCATTCTAAAATAATCTTTAACAAGAGAATGGAGTATTTATCACCTCTATAAATTTACACATCAATTGATCCACATTTATCCATATGAACTAATTCCAAGATTTTTTTTGAAGTATGAGTCTTACTCTTAAAAATAGACTTTGTCATCTTGCCTAACTGACATTTTTTGCAACTCACATTATTAGGTTTTTTCAATTTTGGAAAACCTTTGACTCTCTTCATCTTACTTATAGTGACCAAGTTATCAAGATTTACATGACACAACCTTTTGTGCCATAACCATACATTATCGGTTAGTACAACAAGACACGAAACTTCACTAATGTCAAAATAAAATAGATTACCTCTTGTCTAATCACCACTTCCAATGAGTTCACCATCAACAACGTAGATCTTATCTTTCTTGTGTTCAAATTCAACTTTGCACCCTAAACTATTCACTTGTGTCACACTCAATAGATTAGTTAAGTCCTTCCACATAATTAGCACTGTCACATATGATCTTGTGTATCAATCTTATTAATCCTTTACCTTTTATCAAATAGGGTGCATCATTACCAAATCTAACAATATTTCCATTGTAATGCTCAATGGTTTTGAACTTACTTTTGTCTCCAGTCATGTGATGGGAACATCCATTGTCAATGATTCCTTAGTTGCTCTTGTTCACATAAGATACTAATATAGTTGCCTCATCTTCATCAGAATCATCTTTCATGGCAACATACACAACTTCATCATCATGATCATATGATTCTTCATTGAATTCATCTTCACCAATGTAGCAAGCCTTCTTTCCTCTGTCTCTATAGTATTTTTTGTTCTCATCTCTTTTACCTCTGTATTTATCTACATTTTGTTCTTCTTCTTCTCATGACATCTTGCTACAACATGGCCAACCTCATTACAATTAAAACAAATGATAGGTAACTTACCTTTGTATTTTCCTTTTCCTCCATGAAATCTCTTAGCCAACAATGCTTTAATTTCTCCTAAATCTTCTTCATCTATATCACTATCATAATAAACATGTTTGACCTTTTTCTTACTATTTTCGTTAGGATCTTTAAGTGACAGTTTAGCTTTGAAAGCATATTCAACATTCTCTTATTTGAAATGATCAAGATTTGAAAGTTCAAAAGCAGTGAGTCTACCAACTAGTCCTTCAAGGGTCAAATAATTATCATAAGTATATCTTAGTTCTTTTATAGCAAAAACTCTAATAGCATAGATAGGTAGTAGGGTTCTCAAGAGTTTTCTAATCATACTTTCACATTCAATCTTTCCATTTGATTGTCTTATGGCATTAACATCTTCTTTGATACTTGCACAATACTAAACTATATTTTCAACTTCTTGCATTCTCATAACATTAAATTTTCCTCTTAGATTTTTAGATTTAGCTCTCATCACATTCTTATATGCTCCATAGATCTTCTTTAGAGCATCCCACATTTTTTTGGAAGAAGTAAACTATTTGATATCATCAAACTCTTAATAGCTTAGGGACGATGCAATCTCCAACATTGCCTGATTGTGTTCTTTCTTATCTTTTAGTTGTTGTGCATTCATAGCTTTGGTTACTTCCACAAATTTGGTAGTTATAGTTTCCATTTCAAAATCCCCAAGTCCTCGTAGTTGTAGCTTCATCAAAATTTTCCATGCTGGAAAGTTGTCCTTGTTTAGCTTGGGTACCTCCTTTTTGTACATCTTCATCTTTAGCTTCAAGTACCTTCAAACTATTTCCTCACAAGCAATAATAGCTTTGATACCAATTGTTAGAATATTCATAATAACTTGTGGGGGGGGGGGGGGGGGTGAATTAGTTATCCAAGGTCCAAATGTACAAATAAAACTTCTCAGTACTCACCAAACATATAAGTGCATGCATTGATTAGATCATCCAGTAACTCCATAACTTAGTAGGTTACTATCCTAGGTAAAAATAACTTTGCATAGACATAAAAATCAAACATCACAAACTCATTCACACAATTTGACACAAGGATTTAGTGTAGAAACCCAATTTTGGAAAAATCACCAGTAACATGCTACCAATTTTCACTCTTCTAAAGTGAATCCTATGAGCAACCAACCCTGTTAAATGTTACAATGCACACTATTAAATGTGACCTTGATTAAAGGATTTAAGTCACCATGTTAGGAGAAAGCTTCTTAATAGACTTTAATACATTCTGTTGGAATTTCACCCATTTAAATAATTTACTCATCACTATTAGGTTAACATTTATCCAAAGGATTTATCCAAACTGATACAATTGTTGGAAAGTAGTAGTAAGACTTGATTTGATAACAAAAAAAATCACTTGCAAATTACATATCTTTAATTTAGTCCTCCATTCTATTGGCATTCATTCCTTTCACCTCTAATTTCTTTCTCACTCTTCAAGCCCTCTCCTCCTTAAGCCTTCTTTCTTAGTATGCCAATAGAAGGTTCTTTCCTTCAGCCACCATATGAAGCAAGACCTACAGACTTCTCTCCTTTCTCTAGTTCACACTTTTGACACTTTACTTTTGGCCTTGTATCCCCTTATAAAAATAATTTTGATCTTTTGTCACTTAATCACAATAATCCATATTAGGTTTGTGTCCTATTCATTGAATCCTCCCTCTTTCCATTAGGTTCCCTTTAGAAATTTCACTTACAATCCCCATTAGATTCACCTCATTAGGTTTATCTTCAATTATGTGCCACCATCTCATCATGCTTATCTTCAACATGCTTCACATAATTCAAGAAATGAAATTTGTCAGCAAGGATTTGTCAAATATTCGATCAAACTCATTTTATAGTTACTCAACAATAACATTATGTTGCTTAACAATGATAGACTTTTGATGCTCGACCAATACTGGGTTACTTGTCATGAACTAATTCTTCCTTTCTTAGTCATTACTATTATTCCCCTAAAGCTTGGCACTTACTAAATTTTTTGACACTTAGAACCTTCTAATTTTTTTCCCTCAAATCACACTAACTTTCTACTTGGCTCATACTAATTTTTTCTCATCCTAAACTAAATTACTTGGCTTCCATTTTTTTCTTAGTCGGGCTTAATAGACACATTTTGATACATAGTCTTCTTGTCTTAGCTCAAGTAACCTTTCACTTTATCCTTAAGTATATCAACAATAGATCATATCATCAATATCTTATCTGGTATTAGTGCTCCTTTGATAACTTAAACTTTCTCTAGGTACTCTTGTTATCCTTTCTTTTCAAATTCTCTTCATCAATCAATCAAAT
The DNA here is from genome assembly GCA_028749045.1 of Cupressus sempervirens. Taxonomy (NCBI): domain Eukaryota; kingdom Viridiplantae; phylum Streptophyta; class Pinopsida; order Cupressales; family Cupressaceae; genus Cupressus; species Cupressus sempervirens. The sequence continues at coordinate 694,527,359 of CM053784.1, forward strand.
GATAACATTCGAACCAAAAAACAATTGTCTTCCTATTAAATAATAGGTTTGACATCAGTGACAAAATTATATAAAAATAAATGTCATATTATTATGTTCTTTTCTTTATAAATTTGGAGCTATTTTGATAGAATTTTACTGATATTGATGTCATAAGTTGATACTTATTGATAGGTAAAAGGAAAATGATAGTAGATCAAATGCAATCTGAAATTGATGTGACATTTTTAGATGACATCACATATAGCACTGACCTCAGCTTCATGGCTACTCAGATGATAAATAAATATAGTAAATAAATTCTTACCCTTGTCCTAGAACAAAACAAAACTTAGGAGACAAAGGCACTCAAGGATAAATTGATATGTAGAGTTAATTACATGAAGGTAAGTATTAATTAATCTTAAGCAATAATAAAAGTTCAATAGATGTTTATATTTTATATGACCTTATGGATCATAATCTAAAATACTATGTGTTAACCTTATCTTATTTTTTGAAACTTTTGAAACGTGGTAAACATGATGATGGTTGTAATGCACAACCTTCATGTAAATAATCCTTAAACCTTTAACCATTCATTTAACCTTTGCATGCATAATTGATCCAGTTTATGTTTGGGATACTTCTAGTACCCCATTTGATCTTTATCCATTGAAACTTTCTTTGCTAACTATGTATTCTTCAGCTCATGATGAAGTGCAGATGCCTCCTTCAATCACCACTCTGATACTACTAACTTCATTATCGATAACAAGGAGCTTGTAGACATCTTTGTTTGTACCAACTACGACTAGTAAAACCTTATTTTTCTATATTTTGTTATGTGCTAATCATGCATTTATTTATTTTCTTGCGTGCATTTTATACTTGTAGATCTATTTTGTGCACTAATATATATACCTATATCTAATACAAGATTAGAGAACAATACTACTAAAGCTCAACCATTTCTTGGATTAGCTAATGTTACTAGTACTGGTTCATTTGTAGGGTCATTGTTGTTGAACAATAAAATATGCTTCTGTTAAAAGTATCAAATCTTTGAGGGGATTTAAAAATGTTATTATTTACAATGTAATTATAGTTTACTTATAGATAACTCATTTTGGATTGATAATCACATGATTTTTTGTAGGAAATGATGTTTTTATGAATTTATTTTTGAAATGGCATTGAAGCTATTTGGGACCACCAAACATAAAATGTACATAGCTTCACATCATTGGTACAATATTTTTCTTCCCTTCCATTTATTGTACTATGTTATAGTTATGCATTTAACAATTTTTATATTTTTTCAAAAAAAGTGGAACAAACAGGATCCTAAACTAAAAATAAGCTCATTAAATCTTTAGAGGACCTCTTTGGAAATAACATTTTTGACAATGCCCTAATTCTTAAAAGAGAATCCAAACATATAAACACTGTGAGGGACCAATAAAGAAGGGCTTTAAAGGATAACCCAAAGTATTAGCATCCTCCAATGATTCCATTGATGGAACAGAATAAAATAATGGAAGATGCAAAAGATGCTAAGGGGTAGTGGGATTTGACCAAAAGATGAAAAAGGAATGTATGTCATGATAGTATTAAGTAGAATGTAATCATGCAATGATTAGTGATCTTTTTAAATATATAATCTAACATGTTTAAAAAAATTCATAGACTTTAGGACACATCAAAACCTACAAAAGTGAGAGTTAAAAAGGTTGGCCAAAACAAACTTGGCTCTGTTGGCTATACAAAACTTCGCTCTTGACTTGTAAGTAGAAGCAATGGAATTTTATATTAATTTTTTTAATATTAGGTTGCAAATTTTTTTTTAAATCAAATCATACATGCAAAACTGATGATATTAATAAAAATATATAGGGCACCAAATTCAATGTAGAGCCCATCGATGAAGAAAAAAATTGCCTTGAAGGAAGGGTTTAAATTCATGGCTACATGCCTACACCAAGAATCTAAAAGCCATACCAAACAATTTGGTGCACCAAATGAGACATAGGTAAATTGGTCAAATTAAAAGTAAATCAAATTGAATATTTGAGATGTTTCATGTTTGGTCTTAGTTTCCAACATAAATTGACTATTTCTATTTTATATATTAAACAATGATAGCAATGCACATGACATTTCACTACAACCTTCAAATCCTATTACAAAACCTATGCATGACAAAGGCCATGATGTACATTATAGTAGTGAAGGTATTAATTCTCTATTGGAAATAAATTATGTAACTATTAATAGAATTTAACATCTTCAATTGTAATTGGCCGTGTGACATTTTTTTTGAATATTTTAGAGCTTGTTGAATATTATGGTGAACCAGTGGAACATGTTTGAAGTGTTCAACATGTTGAGGTGGTAGCCAATCAAAATTTTACTATACATGATGTGGCATTTTTAGGTAAAGAAATATGCATATTATGTTCTACTAGTTAATGAAATACTTGTAACAGTAAAAATAAAGTGTGCGAATTTAACCCATTTACTTGTTATTGTAATAGACCCCCCTTTAGTGCAGCAACTTTGTGCTCCTCAAAGTAGGAGGAAGCATTATAATTTGACATTATAGGCACAAGAGGAGGAGAATGAGGAAGATATTGATGCTCCTATAAGCCTTTTCCTTAATAAATCTAAGAAAAACAAAAAAAAGAAATGATTTTCTAAAAATGCTCTTTGATAAACCTTCTATGATAAACTTTGTTGGATAAGGAAAGAATGTTGTTTTAAGGAATTATAAATGAATGTTATGTATTTATATTGAACTTTATGTCAAGTTAATGAATGCTATCATGCATTAATGAATTCTTGATTAGTATTTAGTATTAATGAATTTTATATCATATTAATGAATATTATGTAATTGTATTGATTCAATCTTATAGTTCCTAAATGGATGAATGAATGAATGAAGTGTGTAATTAGATGTTAATGGGGAGATCAGATTGATCTTAGGGGGAGGGGGTGAGTGGTGCAGGAGCACATTAAATTTCAAGAAGACAAAGATATAAAAGCTAGAGAAGCCATTTGTAATAAGTTGTCAAAGGAGGTCTTAATATGATAAATAATGTAAAAATGTTTATTTAATTGGTGAATGGATCTATTGACATCCATCTAAAGTCATTTGAGTCATTTGTATTGTATTTGGGTCAAGTTGTAAAGGCTATGAAGCCATTTTTTTGTCAAAAATGTAAAAGTTGCGTAAAAAAGTTGTAAAATGCAACTTTGAGAAAGTTGTTAATAATAGAAAAATGATGTAAAAGGGTATATCGTTGATCTTGGGGGGTAGTTAGGAAGGTTTATAACTGTCAAATGGATATAAAAATCATTTTATGGTCGAACCAAATCAATTTGGAGAAGAGGAAATACTTTGAAACATTTTTGGTGCATTTTATTGTTGTGGTTTTGATTGGTTTTTTTTTAGTTTTAGAATAGTTTCCAGGCCTTGTACGGCCATGTACAGCCTGGAAACCATGTGATATAGTAATGGATATATAGTATGATGAATCCTTCTTCTCATTCTTTTGGTTTGGTTCAATTTTATGAAGAAATGAATAAGTTATGGGTATTTTGGTGAAAGTGGATGTTTGCAGATTTGAGATTCGTTGAATACAGTCATGTTACAGCGTGTGATGCGGAAATATTTTGGAGACTCAAGATCTCTAATGATATTAATTGGAAATATATGTGAACTAAATTTCATTTCCAACTGGTTTGAATCATTTTTATATATATTTGTGAAAGTTATGGGCATTTGAGTGAAAACTGGTTTTTAACAACTTTCATTGGAGTTACAGACAGTGATTTGTGCTTGAAAATTTATATATGAATGAGAAAAATGAATGGCTTACATATTTGGAAACTAGACTTAATAATGGATGATATGGAATTGGTTTGGTTTAATTTAGATTTATTTTGAGGAAGATATTTGATGCCCTAGGCAGGGTTACCAGTTTTGGTTCTGGTTTATGACAGAGAAAATGGGTCTTGGTTCAGAGTACGTAATTTATAATCTGCTTATTAGATTGGTCTCATATTTGAATATGTTTTAGAATTACTAATTTGGAACAATTACTCAAAAAGGTTTTTCAAGAAGATGTTTAGAACTGAAGTTATGAACAGTGCAATCAGACATAGAAATCTGATTGTGTGAGTGAAGATGTTGTCTTTATTGGTGTATAATGTCAGGGTTCTTTGTTGTAATCTTTGAGATGTTCTTGGTTCCTTGAGGGTGTACCAGCCTATTGTGAATCTCTTGAGTTGAACTAAGATTCCTTGAAGATAAATACAGAGGGCTCTGCATCAGATTGGTATCAGAGCTTGAAGATCTTGAGTGTGTGGGTAGAGCACTGAGGGAGGCAATCCACACCAGGACCTTGAAGAATTTGTATTTGTTTTGTTGATGAGTTTTGGTTGTAGGTGCTTATCCATATTGCTACACATGAAGGTTGGAATGTATGGGTGGACAAGAGAAGGTCTATCATAACCATTCTCCAATGGAGATAAAGCTGGGTAGAAGGTGCATGGCACAAAGAAGGTGAAGCATCTTCCAGGATCTACTGTTGGGTAAGATGAATGGTCAAGAGCCATGGATTGGTCTAGTTGATTGCCAAGAGACTAGGGAGAGAGGAAAAGAGGAGGACTCCTAGGTGAGGCATAGGGGTGAGTTTGAAGCAGCAATGGTAAAGATGGATCTCTTACTGATAAAGCACTATGGAAGTTGCAACCATTAATGCTCCACTAAAAGGAGTATTTGAGAAGATGATTTTGAGGACAGTCCTGTGTCCTTAAGGGAAAAGATGAGGATTTTGATCTAATTTTTTTTCTTGCAGGTTATTGATTCCATGTTTCCAAGGGACTTGGAAACTTTTCAAGTTTGGGAGTATGGTGCAGGAGCACATTAAATTTCAAGAAGACAAAGATATAAAAGCTAGAGAAGCCATTTGTAATAAGTTGTCAAAGGAGGTCTTAATATGATAAATAATGTAAAAATGTTTATTTAATTGGTGAATGGATCTATTGACATCCATCTAAAGTCATTTGAGTCATTTGTATTGTATTTGGGTTAAGTTGTAAAGGCTATGAAGCCATTTTTTTGTCAAAAATGTAAAAGTTGCGTAAAAAAGTTGTAAAATGCAACTTTGAGAAAGTTGTTAATAATAGAAAAATGATGTAAAAGGGTATATCGTTGATCTTGGGGGTAGTTAGGAAGGTTTATAACTGTCAAATGGATATAAAAATCATTTTATGGTCGAACCAAATCAATTTGGAGAAGAGGAAATACTTTGAAACATTTTTGGTGCATTTTATTGTTGTGGTTTTGATTGGTTTTTTTTAGTTTTAGAATAGTTTCCAGGCATTGTACGGCCATGTACAGCCTGGAAACCATGTGATATAGTAATGGATATATAGTATGATGAATCCTTCTTCTCATTCTTTTGGTTTGGTTCAATTTTATGAAGAAATGAATAAGTTATGGGTATTTTGGTGAAAGTGGATGTTTGCAGATTTGAGATTCGCTGAATACAGTCATGTTGCAGCGTGTGATGCGGAAATATTTTGGAGACTCAAGATCTCTAATGATATTCATTGGAAATATATGTGAACTAAATTTCATTTCCAACTGTTTTGAATCATTTTTATATATATTTGTGAAAGTTATGGGCATTTGAGTGAAAACTGGTTTTTAACAACTTTCATTGGAGTTACAGACAGTGATTTGTGCTTGAAAATTTATATATGAATGAGAAAAATGAATGGCTTACATATTTGGAAACTAGAATTAATAATAGATGATATGGAATTGGTTTGGTTTAATTTAGATTTATTTTGAGGAATATATTTGATGCCCTAGGCAGGGTTACCAGTTTTGGTTCTGGTTTATGACAGAGAAAATGGGTCTTGGTTCAGAGTACGTAATTTATAATCTGCTTATTAGATTGGTCTCATATTTGAATATGTTTTAGAATTACTAATTTGGAACAATTCCTCAAAAAGGTTTTTCAAGAAGATGTTTAGAACTAAAGTTATGAACAGTGCAATCAGACATAGAAATCTGATTGTGTGAGTGAAGATGTTGTCTTTATTGGTGTATAATGTCAGGGTTCTTTGTTGTAATCTTTGAGATGTTCTTGGTTCCTTGAGGGTGTACCAGCCTATTGTGAATCTCTTGAGTTGAACTAAGATTCCTTGAAGATAAATACAGAGGGCTCTGCATCAGATTGGTATCAGAGCTTGAAGATCTTGAGTGTGTGGGTAGAGCGCCGAGGGAGGCAATCCACACCAGGACCTTGAAGAATTTGTATTTGTTTTGTTGATGAGTTTTGGTTGTAGGTGCTTATCCATCTTGCTGCACATGAAGGTTGGAATGTATGGGTAGACAAGAGAAGGTCTATCATAACCATTCTCCAATGGAGATAAAGCTGGGTAGAAGGTGCATGGCACAAAGAAGGTGAGGCATCTTCCAGGATCTACTGTTGGGTAAGATGAATGGTCAAGGGCCATGGATTGGTCTAGTTGATTGCCAAGAGACTAGGGAGAGAGGAAAAGAGGAGGACTCCTAGGTGAGACATAGGGGTGAGTTTGAAGCAGCAATGGTAAAGATGGATCTCTTACTGATAAAGCACTGTGGAAGTTGCAACCATTAATGCTCCACTAAAAGGAGTATTTGAGAAGATGATTTTGAGGACAGTCCTGTGTCCTTAAGGGAAAAGATGATGGTGATAAAGGCATGAAGAGGCAAAGGAAAAGATGAGGATTTTGATCTAATTTTTTTTCTTGCAGGTTATTGATTCCATGTTTCCAAGGGACTTGGAAACTTTTCAAGTTTGGGAGTATGGTGCAGGAGCACATTAAATTTCAAGAAGACAAAGATATAAAAGCTAGAGAAGCCATTTGTAATAAGTTGTCAAAGGAGGTCTTAATATGATAAATAATGTAAAAATGTTTATTTAATTGGTGAATGGATCTATTTACATCCATCTAAAGTCATTTGAGTCATTTGTATTGTATTTGGGTCAAGCTGTAAAGGCTATGAAGCCATTTTTTTGTCAAAAATGTAAAAGTTGCGTAAAAAAGTTGTAAAATGCAACTTTGAGAAAGTTGTTAATAATAGAAAAATGATGTAAAAGGGTATATCGTTGATCTTGGGGGTAGTTAGGAAGGTTTATAACTGTCAAATGGATATAAAAATCATTGTATGGTCGAACCAAATCAATTTGGAGAAGAGAAAATACTTTGAAACATTTTTGGTGCATTTTATTGTTGTGGTTTTGATTGGTTTTTTTAAGTTTTAGAATAGTTTCCAGGCATTGTACGGCCATGTACAGCCTGGAAACCATGTGATATAGTAATGGATATATAGTATGATGAATCCTTCTTCTCATTCTTTTGGTTTGGTTCAATTTTATGAAGAAATGAATAAGTTATGGGTATTTTGGTGAAAGTGGATGTTTGCAGATTTGAGATTCGCTGAATACAGTCATGTTGCAGCGTGTGATGCGGAAATATTTTGGAGACTCAAGATCTCTAATGATATTCATTGGAAATATATGTGAACTAAATTTCATTTACAACTAGTTTGAATCATTTTTATATATATTTGTGAAAGTTATGGGCATTTGAGTGAAAACTGGTTTTTAACAACTTTCATTGGAGTTACAGACAGTGATTTGTGCTTGAAAATTTATATATGAATGAGAAAAATGAATTTCTTACATATTTGGAAACTAGACTTAATAATGGATGATATGGAATTGGTTTGGTTTAATTTAGATTTATTTTGAGGAAGATATTTGATGCCCTAGGAAGGGTTACCAGTTTTGGTTCTGGTTTATGACAGAGAAAATGGGTCTTGGTTCAGAGTACGTAATTTATAATCTTCTTATTAGATTGGTCTCATATTTGAATATGTTTTAGAATTACTAATTTGGAACAATTCCTCAAAAATGTTTTTCAAGAAGATGTTTAGAACTGAAGTTATGAACAGTGCAATCAGACATAGAAATCTGATTGTGTGAGTGAAGATGTTGTCTTTATTGGTGTATAATGTCAGGGTTCTTTGTTGTAATCTTTGAGATGTTCTTGGTTCCTTGAGGGTGTACCAGCCTATTGTGAATCTCTTGAGTTGAACTAAGATTCCTTGAAGATAAATACAGAGGGCTTTGCATCAGTGAGGCTAGATGAGCTTCCACCTTCACATGGTTTGCCTTGTTAATTAGAGAATATTAAAGTGTTCTCAAAACCAAGTAAAGCTCAAACTAACATACTGGTGTAACACTAGGTCTAGCTACTTCCAAATCCTTTACTTTTTAAGGATTCACTCAGGCTCGATATTAGCCTAATAGGGTTGCTTTATGCACTAATCCCTAGAGGACCTTTATCCTTGTTAGTGTAGTTTTTTATTTTTCCTATTTTGCTAGGTTTTTCCTACACTTTTAATAATCTCGCTTAGGTTAATAAAGCATGTCTTATTAGGTGAATGGTTGTGAGGTGTCACCTTCCTACATGTGAGCATCCATTAGCTATCTTGGGAAGATACTTTTCTATCTTTAGTCTGATAGATGGTTGCTCCTCATTGGTTGGTGTTGCCACCTCCTCCCTCTTCCTAGCCTATATAAGCATGCTACCTGGCTTGTATTTCTATCTCTTATTTTTGCATCCTCTTAATGCTATTTTGCTTCTAGCATTTGCATTACTCTCTTGGAGACTAACTCTATGATGTTATTTTGATTTTGTATCATTTGCATTCATAGTTTAGATATTTATTCTTTGCACTAGTTTTTTGAGTTATTAATCTTATCAGATTCTAACATGGTATCAGAGCTTTTCTATGTGCACGAGTAGATTTTAGTTTCCTTATTTGAGAGATTTGGAGGGGGGGCTAATAAACTTTATTGTAGTTTTTTGAAAAATGAAGTATCCTCTTCTCTTGCATCTTTGGATGATCTTGAGAATCAAAATTTTTTTGACAAAAATGATTTTTCTCTGGGGTTTCAATCTCAAATCTGATAACCAACTTGCATATTTGGAGTTTTCAATCAGTATTGCAAGTTCCAGCATGCCATTAATGGACTTAGGAAGCTGATTCAGCATTTGCATGTCATATTTTGGTTGCTGGGGTCATTTTTTGATTTTTGGAGCCATTTTTTACTATTAAAGGCGTCTAATTTACACTACAGCAGCATCTTCTGTACATCAACAAGAAAAATGCTTTTTGAGTTTTGTTCGCAGCCTCGGAAAACCATCTGGGTATCTTTTAGATTTTGCATGCAAGCTGTATATTTTGCAGAATCGAGCATGAAAGGCTACAGCCATACCCCTCTCCATTGGTAGTCGTGAATTTGATTGCAGTTCTCAAATGTCTCGTTCTTTCTCATACGGACTCCGATTTTGATGATTCTTGTTATGAACTTGGATTTTTTTTTGTGCTCTATCCACTAATGGAGTTTTTTTTAAATTTTCATGCATGAATTCTTTAGAAATTGCAGATTCTTAGCCATGACTATGCACAGTTCTCATTTTGGAAACTTTGGAGGATCATAACTTTCTCATACGACCTCGTATCGAGGTGATTCTTTTTTTGAAAGTGCATGATTTTTTGAGCAGATTGCAGTGGTGCTATTTGTTTCCATGATTATTGTTTCCAAGTTTCACTTTTAGCATATGCTCTTCATGAGGGTTTGTAATGCATTGAAATCAAGACCACTAAGTATTTCTTTCTAGTGGTAGTTGTAAACGCACTAAAATAAAGTGCCAAATCATATTTCTTTGGGGGGGGGGGGGGGGCATTTTCGTGGCTGGTTTTTCTTCTTTTTAGTATTTCTTTGCATTTCTTCATCATGGATCAAACAAATATGCCCATCTTAACTCCATACAATTACTTTGAGTGGAAATCACGCATGACAATTCACTTAAGAAAAGCTAGATTAAATAGGATAACTATGGGACTTGAAACTGAACCTGCTAAAGATGAAGACAAGCCTAAATGGTGTAACAAATGTGATGAGGCATATGGAACATTGTGTTTATCTGTTTCTCTTGACTTGCTATTTCACATTGAGTCTTTGGATACACCAAATGAAGTATGGACAAAGCTATAAACACTATTTGGCACACAAGATTCAATGAGGGGTCATAGGTTGGAAAATGAATTAATTAGTTTGAGTCTAGAAAATTTCAACACAATTCAAGATTTCTTCACCAAATTGAAATCACTAAGGCTGCAATTAAAACAATGTGGAATTGAAAATAAAGATGAACAACTGATTCTTAGTATTCTCTCTAAAGCTAAGTTCAGATTATTCTGTGTTTGTCTCTACCTTCTATGCTACTAAGGGTACACTTGGTACTCAATTCACCATGCCATCTCTAGATGATTTTGCTATCAATCTCACTCGAGAACAGGACAAGCTAATCCAGATGGGCACTCTTAAGTCTTCTAAGTCACATGCCTTAGCAACCAACCAAGCCACAAAAGAAAAAAAAGGACAAAGTAGTAACAACAATAGTAAGGATGAGAAATAAAATAATAGTGAGGAAAAGAAGGATCAGATACCAATTGCTTCAAAAGCAACTATTAATACCTCATCCTCTAAGGGCGATAAGCCTAAGAGAGAAAAGGTTAAATGTGCCTATTGTAAAAGACCTGGTCATGATGAACATAAATCTTTGAAGAAACAAATTGATCACTTGACATACATTCTTGAGAAGAATAATATTAGTGTTCCTGAGTCTATCAAACAAAGTTCTAATGAAGAGTCTAACAAGGCAAAAGAAAACAACAAGGGGAAAGGAAAGGGCAAGGCTCTTGTTGCAGTTACTTCCTCACCATCCACTTGGGTTCTTGATTCGGATGCTCCGCACCACATGGCTTCATCTAAGGAAGAACTTGCATCCTTGGAGCCATGTCGTATGCCTTCTATTTTGATGGGTGATGAAACTCCTATTGAGGTGTGTGGGAGAGGGTTTGTTGATGTGGGGAATGGCACATTCCATGATGTTCTTTGTGTACCCTCATTATCAACTAATCTCCTATCAATATACCAGATCACTCACATAGGTTTAGGCAAGCGGGTTGAGTTCACTCCTGATTTAGTGGAGATATGTGAGTTGCATAGTGATTCTGTAGTTGCAGTTGGGAGAGTAGATCATCATTCATAGCTCTATCTATTTTCTCACTTTGTTCCTGATCCTCCTTCATCTATTTTTCTCACTCACTCTAATGATGTGAGTAAATTATGGCATGAGCGGTTTGGCCATCTTAACTTTTTCTATTTACATCAGCTCAACCAGCAGAGCATGGTCATAGGGTTGCCTTCGGTTCAATTCTTAGGAGGTGTTTGCCAAGGTTGCATTCTTGGTAAGCATCCTAAGGAAAAGTTTGACAAAATTAAGGCATGGAGAGCTTCATAGATACTAGAGTTAGTTCACAGTAATTTGGCTAGTCCATTTTAGCATCCTTCTTTTAGCAAGGCCAAATATGTCCTCACATTCATTGATGACCTTTCTTGATATACATGGGTGTACTTTCTCAAATAGAAGTCAGAGGTATTTGATCATTTTCAAGATTTCAAAAATTTTGTAGAAAAGAAATCTAGGAAAGCCGTCAAGGCTTTGCGCATAGACAATGGTGGTGAGTATGTCAACCATCAATTTGAAAGAATTTGCACTTTAGAGGGGATTGATTTACAACATTCAGTTCCATACAATCCTTAGCAAAATGGTGTTGCAGAATGGAAGAATAGATCCTTGAAGGAAATGGAAAATTGTATGATTCACTCTAGATCTCTTGCACCACAGTATTGGGTAGAAGCCATTAACTATGCTTGTTATATCTAGAACCGTGTTCCTCACCGAGCCTTGAAGGGAGTTACTCCTTTTGAAGCTTGGAGCAGTCGAAAACCATCAGTTAAGCACTTTTGATTTTTTGGCTCTCTTGCATGGGCCCACATTCCTACAAAGAAACATAAGGCCTTGGATCTGCAAAGAAAACCTTGCATATTTGTAGGTTATCCTGATGGTGTGAAGGGTTATTGTTTGCTCCACCCTACTACACATGAGTTATTCATTGAGAGGAGTGTTCAATTTGAGGAGGGATCTTCAAGCTCACTTTCTATCACTTCTCCAACTCCTTCTACCTTGACATTAGAGTCACTTGGAATACATGATAGATCTTCTGATGAGTCGGATTCACTTGAACAATCTTCTACCACTACTTCTGATGCAGAAAGTGATTTAGAGAACTCACCTCCTTCCTCTCCTAGTCATCTTTCAGAGGTTAATGATTCCCCTCCAAATTCTCCATCTTCCTATCCACTTTGGGCTAGATAGACCTTGCAGTCTGCAGGTGATTGGATTGGGGATCCATCAGACACCAGATGAACTCATTCACAATTCTAGGATGCTCCACATGTCTTCATTTCTACTTCCTCAGATCCACAATCCTTTCATGAGGCTTCTAGTATTTCTGAGTGGGATATAGCTATGTAGGAAGAGTATAGTTCCTTGATGAGGAACCACACTTGGGATCTTGTTCCTCTTTCTAAAGGAAGAAAACTTGTTCGATGTAAGTGGATCTATCAGAAAAAATTTGCAGCCGATGGGTCAGTTGACAAACACAAGGCTCGCTTGGTCGCCAAAGGATTCTCCCAGGTTCCTGGGATTGACTACTCTGAGACTTTTGCGCTAGTTTCCCAAATGAATTCCATTTGAATTGTTCTTTCCATTGTTGTAGCTAATCATTGGGAAGTACATTAGATGGATGTGAAGAGTGCTTTTCTTCATGGTGACCTTCATGAGGAGATCTACATGGAGCAGCCACAGGGCTTCCTTTAGGATTATTCACTTGTGTGTCATCTTCAAAAGTCTCTCTATGGCCTCAAACAAGCTCCTCAGGCCTGGTATGCCAAGATAGACTCCTTCCTTCTATCAGTTGGGTTCACTCGATGCCATTCTAATCCTAATGTCTACATTTTGCAATAGGGTGATTCACTTCTATTTTTGGTTTTATATGTTGATGACTTGCTGACCACAGGAAGTTCTTCACCCACCATTAAGGCTGTCAAAGTGGCCCTTCAGGATAGTTTTTGGATGACTGACTTGGGCTTGTTGCATTAATTTCTCGATATTGAGATCCTTCAGTCTCCTTCTGGGATCACCATCACACAATCCAAGTATGCTCTAGATTTACTCTCAAGGTTTCATATGGCTAACTGTAAGCCTGCTTTGACTCCCTTCCTTTCTGGAGTCAAACTTGAGGCTCAATGTTCTTCTCCACTTGTTGATGGCACTTTGTACCACCAACTTGTTGGGAGTCTCATTTATCTAACTCATACGAGACCTGACATCTCCTATGCTGTAGGCATGGTCTCTCTATTCATGCAAGAGCCCCATGCATTGCACTAGAAACCAGCCAAGTGGATCCTTCACTACATTTAGGGTTCTCATAATTGTGGGATTCACTATGCAGTAGGTATTGAGCTTGATTTGGTGGGCTACATAGATTCAGATTGGGCAGGTGATTCTGAGGATCGCAAGTCTACTTTCAGGTATAGCTTCTCACTTGGGTCAGGTTTTGTTTGTTGGTCTAGCCAAAAGCAGTCTGCTATTGCTCTATCTTCTACTGAGGTTGAGTACCGGGGGGCTATAAATGTAGTTGTTGAGGCCATTTAGCTTCAACATCTTCTCACTGAGTTTGGTATCCAGATCAGATGGCCATCAGTCATATTTTGTGACAACCAGAGTGCCATTCAGATCTCATAGAATCCAGTTCATCATCAGCGAACCAAACACATAGAGGTCCACATGCACTACATCCAGGAGCTCATCCATGGTCATGTCATTGACCTTCACTATTGTCCGAATTTTGAGCAAGTTCCTTCATTTGCGAGCTTTTCTAGGGGTGTGAGATGCTTCATCTTTTGGGGGGGCCTCTTCCTCTCACTCAGAGACCTGATTTTTTGTTTTGTTTTGTGGGGGGGTCTCTTTTCTCTCTCTTTTGGGAAATCTTATGTACATGGGTACCTGATCAGGCTTGACTTGCCAGGACCCATTTCTACATCCACCTAAGCTTCGCTTATGGGGGGGTGTTAGTGTAGTTTTTTATTTTTCCTATTTTGCTAGGTTTTTCCTACACTTTTAATAATCTTTCTTAGGTTAATAAAGAATGTCTTATTAGGTGAATGGTTGTGAGGTGTCACCTTCCTACATGTGAGCATCCATTAGCTATCTTGGGAAGATACTTTTTTATCTTTAGTTCGATAAATGGTTGCTCCTCATTGGTTGGTGTTGCCACCTCCTCCCTCTTCCTAGCCTATATAAGCAGGCTACCTGGCCTGTATTTGTATCTCTTGTTTTTGCATCTTCTTAATGCTATTTTGCTTCTAGCATTTACATTACTCTCTTGGAGACTAACTCTATGATGCTATTTTGATTTTGTATCATTTGCATTCATAGTTTAGATATTTATTCTTTGCACTAGTTTTCTGGGTTATTAATCTTATCAGATTCTAACAATCCTATCATCTAATTACTCTCCAACCTAGTTACACCATTGGTTAGGGTTATTTCCTTACACAAATACTTCTTCACAACTCATTGTTGACCTTATTCCTATGGCTTCTTTACCAAAATCTCCATCCATGTAGAGTCTTGACTTTCATAAATTATCTTGGAATCCCTTTTAACTTTTGGACACCAATATTTCAAGTTGAAACCAAGTTCTTTTCCCCTAAGTCAAAATTTCTCGAAATAGGACTAGTAGGATTAACCCCCCAAATTGAGTTTTTGGACTTTATTTCTAGAATACTCTGAAGAAGGTGGTAAAAAAACTAGATATTCAAGTATAATTTTGTAAAATCTTAAATATTTTGTGGGTATCATGTCCCTAAAGTGTCTGTACACCCAAAAACAACTTATTAGCCTACTTTTAAGGGTTTCTTGCTTAAACAATAGGGTTATCTAGGTTCTAAATTTTTCCTCATCAAAACTTGTCATGTAACCTTTCCCTTTTGATACATAGGGTCATTTCTCACCACTTCTCCTTCTACAACTCCTATTTTGAAGTATCTCTCACTTTCAAAACTCAAATCCTTCCTTTCTCTGTTGTGATCACCTAACCAAGTGTTGAAACTTGCCTAGGGAATCATATTCAAAATGTTTCCATACTTTCTAAGGCCCCAAAACTAATATAATATAAATAAGTAGGTTGTACTACCATGTCCCTTTTAAACATGAAGAAATCACAATAGGAATTCATGGGAGAAGCATTATTGCTCAAAAACCTAAAACTGGAACAAAACACTGTGTAATTTGAAAATATTTTCAATACCTAAGAAGATGGAAACTTAAAATTGAACAACCTAAACAAAAAATGAATGTACAAACATGAGAGACAAAAATCCACCACAAGGTATGACTGCTCAATCCATTAGTCTGTACAAGTCAATCAAATGTAGCGAACTATCTAGAAAAAAAGTTGCATTTACTTTCTTAGGCTTGCTTATTACAATCTCCATCCCTTGTGATGTGGTTGAATGATTATTATAAATATTTCCAAGGAGGTTGCAAGTGGTTGGAATAACCACAAAGTTCATTTTTGTGCTTTGCAATGTTTTGCCAAAAATGTTGTCAAGCAACTTTATTGTTGCACAAACTTGACATCTTTTGGTTTCTATGAGATACTTTGATCTCCTTCATGTTGGAACCTCCTAGCTTGTTTATATTGTGCCAATATGATGTCTAAACATGTTGTTCTTCCCTTAGAAAATCAACATGAAATGTTTTAGGCTATAGTTTCCTATTTGACATCTTTTTCCAGTTATTGCCTAGTTTAACATATTTTCCATCTATTCACTTCCTAACTCCTCATGACATGCTAGGATTCCTTAGCCACACACATGAGTGAAGTCACCCCATAGATGACAATATACCTAACAAATCAAAAACATCAAAAACATATACCTAACAAATCCTAACTTGCTTACATACTTGACTTGGCTAGAGTTAGTGCAATCCCAAAAATAAAAACCAAAAATGAAAAATAGACCTAGGTGCTCCTATACCATACCCCCCCCCCCCCACAAAGAAGAAGCTAATCCATAATTGGATTGATGAGGCTTAGATCAATGCCCAACCTTTTGAAATGTGACTCTCTAATCCAAGTGGCATCAACATCACCTTTTCACAACCACTAGATAAGATGTTCCAAGTAAGCATTGGTCCTAGTATGCTTGTATATTATGGAATCTGATACTTTGGCTTCTTACAGTAGTGGAGGAGGACTAAGATGAAGGCTTTCAACATCCTGGAGGATCTCTTGGACATTTTGATTAGTATGTGGGTCAAGTACCTTTTAAGAAACCAAATATGTGATATTCTAAAACTTTGTGACAATCTTAGGTCTACAGGAAGTTCAATCTTATATGAAATTTCTCCATTCTTGGAAAGTATCCTATAGCATCCTAGCCTTCTCATTTGGAGTTTTTTTGGTGTCCCTTTTGCAACCTCTTTTTTCCAGTTGACCATCACAAGATCCCCAATCTAAAACTGCAAATCCCTTCTTGAGACATCCACTTTTTGCTTAACTTTGTCAAAAATTTTAGTTAATGTCTTCCTTACATTTTTTATGGACCTTTTTCATTGATTGGAATTTTTTTTTAGCATAGTTACTACTTGGACTTCCATCTTTCAAGTTTCTCAATTCCAAAACTCATCTAGGATGTAAACCATAAACGATTTTAAAGGGGCTCTTACTTGTGGACCTATTCATTGTATCATTATAGACATGTTTAGCTTTCCCAATGAGTTGATCCTAAGTCTACCCATAATCCTTGGTAAGACACATTAGGAGGTTTCCAAGACTCCTATTTGTAATCTTTGTGTGACCATTAGTTTGTGGATGATAGGCAGATCAAAAAGAAAAGTTAGTTCCTAGTCTCCTCCACAAGGTTTTCCAAAAGTAACTCATGAATTTTGTGTCTCGATGTAAAACAATACTCATTGGTAGTCCATGAATCCTATATATCTCTTTAAAAAATGGATTAGTAATCTAACAAGCATCATGGATAGTCTTACAAGGAACAAAATGAACCATCTTACTAAACCTATCCATAATCACATAGATGTTATCATATACTTGTTTTTTTTTGGGTAGACAAACTACAAAATCCATAGTTATGCATTCCCATGGTCTTCTAGGGATTGGAAGTGGTTGGTAAAGACTAACATTTGAGGATTTCCCCTTTTATTTTTACATACTATGTAACTCTCAACATATTGCTTAATGTGCCTAGTCATCCTAGACCAAAAATAGAACATAGTGGTTAACTCTTGAGCCTTATTGACTCACAAATGACCACTAAGTGCCCCATTATTTTTATCTTGGATCA
The DNA here is from genome assembly GCA_028749045.1 of Cupressus sempervirens. Lineage (NCBI taxonomy): Eukaryota > Viridiplantae > Streptophyta > Pinopsida > Cupressales > Cupressaceae > Cupressus > Cupressus sempervirens. The sequence goes on from CM053784.1 coordinate 694,544,758, forward strand.
AATTCTCCCTCATTGACCCTCTACCAATAATAAGTTGACTTCCTTTAAATAATAGGTCATTCTATAATAATCAATCAACAAAGTCTCCATGAAAGTTATTTTTAAACTCTTTGCATATCTTATAAATGTGAGAAAAACCTTCACCATTAGCATAGAGGTCTTTGAAACTATCTATACCTGTGCTTTGGAGTTAAATTTCTTGTATTGTGAGGATCCTTCTACTTAAAGAATCAACTAATTTGTTCTATACTCCCTTCTTGTGCTTGATTGTAAATCTGTAGGCCTACAAATATTACACCCACTTCATATGTTTGCTACTTAGTTTGTCTTGAGAATTAGGAAGCTGGGGGTTTGGTTATTTGAATACACAAAAAAATACTTTGGAAGAGTTTATCATTGAGTTTCTCACTGTGAAAAGCCATTGGTCTCCCTTCTTGGATTAGGAAAGCTCCAATGGCTACATTACTAGCTTCACATTCCACTTCAAAGAGTTTATCAAAACTAGGAAGTATTAGTGTAGGCGGCTCTGCTATTTTCTTCTTGAGAGTTTCAAAACCTTGACCTGCTTGAGGTGTTCAAATGAAATTTTTCTTCATTCCTCCCTTAATTGTGTCCAACATAGGAGTGAGAACATATGCCACTTAAATGTCTAATAAAATTCCTATAATATTGAGCTAGTCCATGGAAACTCCTCACATCTGATGTAGTCTTAGGAGTTGAACAACTTAGGATGGCATTTACCTTCTCTTGGTCCATTTTTAGGTTATGTTGAGATAGAACAAAGCCCAAATAAACTAACTCATGCTTCAAGAAGTCACACTTCTCCAAATTTATCATTAGTTTTTCATCATGCAATTTGTTAAAAAAAATCTCTAGAGGCTCAATATGTCCCTTTTTAGTTTTGCTAAAAATCAAGATGTCATCTAAATAGGCAACAACAAACTTAGCAAGGAAATTTTCCAACACCTCATTCATTAGCCTCATGAATGTATATGGAGCATGGGATAACCCAAATATAATCACAAGCCATTCATACAAACCTTCATTATTTTTGAAGGTTATCTTCCATTTATCCTAATTTGATGATATCCACTTTTCAAGTCTATCTTGGAGAAATACTTGGCTTCCCTAAAACAATCCATTAGATCTTAAATTCTAAGTATTGGAAACCTATACCTAATGGTCATCCTATTTATGGCTTTAGAATCTATAAAAATCCTCTTTGGATCCCAAAATAATAGGGATTGCACATAAGCTAATACTCTTCATAATTAAGCCTTGGTTTAGCAGCTCTTGGATTTGTTTTTCAATTTCCTCATTTTGGTGAGAAGTCATTTGATAGGCAACCTTATTTGGAAGGGTACCTCCTAGAATGGAATCTATTTGTTGGATAACAAGTCTTTTTGGAGGCAAGGTGGAAGGTTTCCCATCATTAACAATGGCCTTGCATTCGTCAAGTAACTCTTGAACTTCATTTAGTATCTCTACCTTCTTGGCAACATTCCATCTTTTGGTTTTAAAACTAGTGCAAAACCAATTCCATCTCCTTCCTCTAGAGTTTGAAAGAACTCCTTCTCACCAACCACAAGTAAACTTGGTCCTAAGGTCTTCAACTCTCTCTCTTCTAGCAAGGATTGGATCTTGAAAGTTACTCCATCTTTCTTAAATGAATAGGGATTCTTAGTCCCATCATGTGAAGCATGATTATCAAATTTCCATGGTCTTCCAAGTAGAATATGACATGCATCCATGGGGAGAATGTCACATGGTACTCTATCCTTGTACCTTCCTATAGTGAATTGTACCCACACTTTCTCTCCAACCAATATATGCTGTCCCTTATTGAGCCATGTGACCTTGTATGGATTTGTGTGAGGGATTATTTTTAACTTCAACTTGATAACTCCCTCTTCACTAATTATGCTATTATTTGAACTTAAACCAATAATAAATCTACATAACTTTCCCATGATCTTACATCTAATCCTAAAGAGTTCTCTCCCCTAACTTGGTTCTTCTTTGACTAGTTCGTTTATCAATGTTCTCCTTATCATAAGATTCTCCCCTTCCATTGATTCTAGGGGTGCCTCAAATTTCTTTTTGTTGCTACTAGATTCCCCTTGTACATAATTGACTCTTTTTGTGGCTCCTTGGGAAGTTGAGCCTTTTTCAAGGTACCTATAAGCAAGATGTCCTAGCTAATGGAAATGAAAAAACTTCATGGTGGAAAAGTAAGAGCCTCTTCCTTGGTTGTTTCTCCTTCCTCTCAAACTATTGTTAAAGCCTCTGCCCCTATTGAAACCTCCTCTTCCTAAGCTTCCTTCTTGTTTTTTATTTGCTTTATTATCTCCATATGACCTATAGTTTGACACTCTTCTACCATAGCTTATAACTCTTCCATCTCTACCCTCACGCCTTCCTTTGAAGTTTGAGTCTACCTTCTTTTTATTCTTTTCTTCCACTTTCAAAGCAATTTTGAAGCATTTATGTACTATAGTAGGAGTCCATAAATTGATCTCTTATTGAATGCTTCATTTCAAACCCCATAGATATCTAGCTACTTTGATGGCTTCATCGTCTTGCACTCTTGATCTTAAGCACAACTTTTGGAACTCTTAAATGTAGGTTGCTATATCCATGTCTTTCCACTTCAAAATTTGTCTCTTCTTATGAAGTTGATCCTCATAGTTTTCTGGTAGGTACTACTCTTCATTTTGGTTACCATATCATTCCAATTTTCAATGGTTTTCCTTCCCACTTTTTCCCATTCTTCTTGGAGGCACTTCCACTATGTTAGAGTCAATCCCCTTAACTTCAACATGGCTACTTTGACTCTTTTTACTTCACTCACACCTTCACATTCAAAGAGATTCTCCATTTCTTCCACCTATTCCATAGTAACTTAGGTTCCATTTTCCCACTAAATAAAGGAACTCCTTCTAGGGCCTTACCACCTAGAGCTTTGATTTCTTTTAGGAATGGCTCTTCATTGATAGGAGGGTCAGTCTTCTTCATCAACCTTTTCCTTGCCCTTACTATTTCTTTCACCTTCTTGATCCCTCTTCTTAGATGCCTTAGCGATGTCTTCCAACTTGGTCTTCATTTCTTCCAAAGCTTCCTCAAGAATCCTATTCTTCTCCCTTTTCTCACCCATCCCCTTTGCCAATTCTACATTGGTCACCATATTGGAATCACCAACTAATTGTGTAGGTTAAAGCATCTACTGTCAAATCCCAAATGTCTCATTCTAATACCACTTTGATGTAATACTAGGTCTAGCTAATTCCAAATCCTTTAGTTTTTAAGGATTCACTTGGGCTTGATACTAGCCTATTAGGGTTCCTTGATTCCCTAATCCCTAAACGGCCTTCATCCTATCCTCTAATCACTCTCCAACCTAGTTACACCATTGGTTAGATTTCTTTACTTACACAAATTCTTCTTCACAACTCATTTCTGACCTTGTTCATATGGCTTCTTCAATGTAAACTAAAATTTGAAAGGAATTTGAAATTGGATGCAGAAAGAGATACAACCACACAAGATTTTACATGGAAAACCAATCGCAATCAGAAACACTACTAGGATCTACCATTCTAATCCATCCTATCAAACTATTCTGATTAAAATTTTCAAGGGTACTAAACCTAAGGACTAAAGGAGTCACTAATCTTCCTAATCTAAGTGCCCACACATTATCCTAGATGCAGCAATCTTAAGGAGATTACAAATAAAACAATTCACTACTGGTTTCAAATTAGAAATATTACACTTAATTGACACTAACAATCTTTAAATGAACTTGTAGAGATAGACTACTTTCTTTCAAATATCCATAAATAAACTTGTAAATAATGAATTGAGCTATCTTAAATTGCACAGTTAGAAATTTGCAAATTTTTTCATGCTTTAGAATCTCATATATCTTGTTCTCACAAACTTAAAATATGTTTCATCAAAAGAATTATGATATGTGATTTTTCACATGATCATCTTCATACTTCAAATAGAAATTTAGTACACACTTACAATACTATACCAATCTTCCATCATAGGTTTTGTTTCATTCTCTTAGTGTTACAAACATCATTGTTTGTTAATATCCTAGTTTTCACATATTATTCCAAAACCCCTCTATTGAAGTAAAATTTCAACTCACTTCTTTCACCAACCTATATTATATCTTTTTTACAAACACATAACATTCTCCTTTGTATGTCTCTACTTATTATGTTGTCTACACAAATATGATCAATCCATCCATCACCACACAAAGTTGATACAAAAATTCCATGTTAAAACCATTATGACAACCTGATTATAATTTCTTATAACTAATCCACTATAACTGATAACCAATCATCATTCTTAAGTAATAAATGAATCATTTATTTGAAGTAAAAAATGGAAAATCTTTTTAAATCACGTCTCGATACGCTCTCGACAACAAATCAACATGCCAATCCCCATAAATAACATGACAGAAGAAAGATAAAGTGTATATAATGTGAGACTGGTGCTAACAAAAAGAAAACTGCCAAACAAAATAGTGATCCTCTGTTCTTAGAACTGGACTTCTCATGTATAGTTGATGAAATATCTAGTAAATATAGAGAACAACTCCTACACAATCATTTGATTTTTATATGCTAAGGATTAGTATTTTCTTCTAATATCTCTTCTTCATTACATTGGCATCAAATCTTTCAAATAGGATCTATAAAATTTCTACAATGTTTATATCTTTTCATGCATTACCCCAACATGTTGTGCCATCTCTAAAATTTGTTTTAGTTTAGATAAGTACTTTTGGAAGAGGGAGTGTGCATAATTGTTTATTTGAGATTTGATTAATGCTTTATTGATTTTTACTATGTTATATATATATATATATATATATATATATATATATATATATATATATATATATATATATATATATATATATATATGTATGTATGTATATATATATATATGTATATATGTATGTATGTATGTATGTATGTATGTATGTATGTATGTATGTATATATATATGGTTAAATTAGATTTAAAATAGCAAATTGGTTGTTTTATTTAACCAGAATTCAAATTTGTTTTAGTTTCTTCCAGTATATCTTGTTGTATGAGGTTACATATGTGTGTGTGTGTGTGTGTGTGTGTGGCTGATTTGGAATTTTTGTGGTTTTCAAATTATTTATTATGATTATTATTGTATGTGAATGTTTAGTTGTCCAACTAGGATGTACACCATAGGATTTTTTATTTTCTTTATTATTTTTATATGACTAGATGTCATGACGTCTCTTGTGATATAAATTGAAAATTGCATTTATGAAGTTTAATTTGTGGGGCATTTATGTTTACTTGGGTTTGAGAACCAACTTATTTTCAAGTTGCCTATTAAGGAACCAAATTTGATTATTATGGATGTTGTGGTATGGGACACAACTATGATTTATGTGCTTAGCAAAGGTTGTCTAGGTACATGTCTTAATATGGGAGTGGCTTGATTAAGAATTTGGCTTAGGCTAAAATTCACCCAAGAACTAAAGAACTCAACACAACCACACAATAGACCAAAATAGATAGAGTATGATTTCAATGATGATATTCATTCAATATGCTAGCTTAGCCAACTTGAGAGTACACTAGAAATGCCTATATATAAAGGCCTCGGGAGAGCTTCTAGAATGAATATAAGTCAGCATCATGATATGTCATACAACTAGGCACATGTCCACCAAATATGGGTTATCCTCCATTGAGCATAGGATTAAGTACAATGATGTGAGGATAAGCCTACAATGGTGTAGCATGCAAATCAGTGGTGTAGACAACATGTGCTAAATGAGGAGTGCGGATAACTATGTTGTCAACACGACAACTTAGTGAATGATGCATACTCCTGTGTTGTAGACACCATGTGCATAATTAGAGTTGCATAACTCAATGAGAGTACACAGACTCCTAAGTGTCTGACCTGAAATAATAATAAAAGAATGCAAAATAATTAACTGATGCATTAACCTAAGTAAACTTAAGTAAGTGTAATAAGTAAATACTTATTTACACCAACACCTGCCCTTAAGTGCAACTTAGGGGAATGCCCTTAAGCTTACAAAATCTGGGATGAAATGCAATATGGGTCCTAGCTACTAGGTCATGTTAGGTACCCATTTACATAATGATATGCAATCTCCCATAAAGCGGGGAAAGAGGAAAAACCTCATGGGAAAAACCCTCCCCAAAAAGAGAGATAAAGGGGATGCATGGATGGATGGAGTAATCAGGACCACCCCATTATGACATACATCTAGTATATACATAAGAGAATGATGAGAAGAGGAAGAGAGATAAGATGGGCTCCCTCCCCCAAAAAAGAAAGCTGACCAATGACTGCTTCGATGAAGAAGCTGATCAAAGATTGCAGAATGGTGTTCCTCCCCTTAGGAAGAAAAAATGTCAAAGGTACAAATGAGACACTTCCACTGTGTGTGGAAAGAATCCCATGAATAAGTGATGTCTCTGAAACCTACTCAATTGGCTGAAGAACATGTCCCAAAGAACTATTTGTCTTTGCAATTGATGAAGAATCTTGCTACAACTATTGATCATAAGTATCCACAATCACTCCAACCTGTGAGGATTGATCATGTAGAGAATGAACAAAAGAGTCAGATGGAACCCTCATGCCAACTAAAGAAGTTAATTCTGAATCAAGAAGAAGAGGCAAATCATGAATACTATCCCCCAAATCTATCACTGAACTTGTACCTGGAAGATTGGATGTACCCTATTGTATTTGGCCTATCACTATGCTGATGTATGCATGTGGACTGAACTGATGCAGTGACCTCTCACTACAACTATCAATAGAACCCCATGTGTCTAAATCTGTTGAAGCAATATCACTGAAATCACTATCAGTATCCACACTGTATGATGTGTGAATAGGAGTAGGGGACAAGCTGGGTGAACTTTCCTCAAAGTATACATCCTTCTCCATAAAAATTTGATGTGTCTCAAGATCTAGAAGTCTATATGCCTTCACACCATCTTCATAACCAATGAAAGTACAAGGTCGAGGTGACTGTGCCTTGCATCCCCTGGAAGATCTCTTTGCCCATGCAGGACAACCAAAGACTCTAAAGTGTGTCACTATAGGTTTTCTACCACACCATGCCTCAAAAGGAGTTTTGTCATCTAAGGTTGGATGAGGAGAACAATTAAGAATGTGACTAGCACTTGAGATTGCTTCAACTTCTAATGATGGATCTAGAGACTTGGCATGAATCATGCAACTTGCCATAGAATTAAGAGTGTGGATCCTCAAAGTTGCAAAATCTATCTTATGCAGACTGAATGCTAGCCGAGTTTGAATATTGATGCCCTCGAGTCTACAAAAGTCCTTAAGTCTTCTATTCACATCCATGTTTCCATTGTCCATTCAGAGTACTTTGATGGCCTTTCTAGATTTCCACTCTACATGAGTCTTGAAGTCTAGAAATTTGTCCAACACTTCATTCTTGTTATGTAGAAAGTAGAACCAAGTGAACCTTGAAAAGTCATCAACAAAGGTAAGTATGTAGCGACCCTAGCTAAATGCAAAAGGACCCGCTAATACCATGTGAACCATCTGTAGAATACTAGTTTCTCTTGAAGACTTCCCTCTTTGTAACTTCCCCTCTGGATGCATATCTATTGAATTTGTTGAACATTCACCCTTGGTAAAGTTGATTTGAGGTAGACCTTTCACCATTCAGTTTGTGCAAAGTTGTTGAAGATAGCGGTAGTCAAGATGACCATACCGCTCATGCCATAATTGCATGTTTGAATTGGATTGAGATAATAAGGCCTTTGAAGGAGACTTGGGTACAAAATTAGAGAAAGAGTACAACCTCTTGTTATCATTCACTTTCCCCACTATAACCAAGGAATCATCTCTGAGACTGTGCACCTTTACTAAGTTTGGAAGGAACTCAACTCTATGTCCATCACCAAGGTGAGTGATTTGGTAGATTGAGAGGAGATTTGAACTTAGCTTTGGAACATAGAGAACCTCTTGAAACTCTCCATTTTCCATCTCCACATTTCCTTTTCCTTCAACTCCCATTTTGTTGTCATTTCCTATGAAGATGTGTGGTACATTTGAGTGATTCAATGAAGAAAAATCCTCTTTGAAGAACCCATATGATATGAGGTACCTGAGTCAAATATCTATTTGTTCGAAGAGTTTGCATTTGCCATGAATGCTTGCCCTTTGCCCTTTGAATTTGATGAAGATCCTTTCTCCTTGTAAGCATTAGGAAATGGAACATTATGTTTCTTCATGATGTTGGTTAATTCATCAATCTTCTTCAGATAACACTCATGCTCTTCATGACCCGATTTCTTGCAATAAGCACACTTCTTTTTCTCCGTATTGTTGTCCCCTTTCTTGTTGGAATTTGAGGACTTGCCTTGTTGATTGGATTGTGGTGTTGTCTTTTCTATATCCTTGATTTTTCTTTCTTCCACTTCTTCTTAGCCTTTCCTTTATTTGAAGATTGACCAGCTGAATGTTGAGAACCCTCATTTGCCACCAATGCTTTAGACTAAGGTATTTTGAGAATCCCCATTGATTTCAACTTCTTTTCTTCATCATCCAAAAGTTTAACATATTCATCAAAAGTGACTTTCTTGTGGGAAAACCCTAAGGTAGTCTTTGAGGTGTTAAAAGAAGATACAAATGTGGAATATTTGGATGGTAACTTGTTATGGATGAGATATATCAATCTGTCATCTTTGATAGAACTCCCACAATTAGTAAGCTTTGTCCTTAGTTCATTCACCTTGATGATGAAATCCTGTATGGAGTCATGTGACTTAGGATCTAAGAATACAAGCTCATCTTCAATTTTGAACACATCCTCTTCAGACACTTTACCATAAAGGCTTTCAAGGGTATCCCAAGCTTCCTTGGATGTAGTACACTTCTTGATTTGATACATGAACTTATCACCTACCCCCAAACATATATCACCTAGGGCTTTTCTATCCATTGCTACCCAAGCTGAAATTTAACTTTCTAATGCCTTATCACCTGTTGGTTTAGGAAGAGTACCATCTACATATTGTGAAACTCCATTATGCATTAAGTGATACAATATTTTGATTGACCATGAAGCATAGTTATGAGGAGTTAATTTAAGAAACTTAAAGTTGTCCATATTGTAGAAAATCAAAGAAAATTATAGAAAAGAGAGAACACAACACCAAGAACACCCCCCCTTTTCACTAAATCAAGAAACCCCCCCAAAATAGATGCTTTGGCACTTTATCAGTAGTGTGATTACAATGGGCCACATGCCAATTTTGGCCTTCATGGACTTATTATTTTCCTTGTTAAAATCCTATAATAGAGTACAAATCTAAAAGTTTACAATGTGCTACAATTCTGAAGCATTACAAAGAAAAAAAAGGTCCTATTGCTGAAAGTGACACTTTTGTACACACAACCCTACAATCTAATAGCAGATCTAGAAAGTAGATGAAAAAATACACACTTTCAAAAAAAATGAAACCTATTTTCGACTCCATATGTGCCCCAACAGAGTGTTTGAATTTGCAAAATGCAAGATTATTCAGGTATAGTCACCAAAAAATGAAATTTCTAAACAATCCTAGCACCAAAACCAAAAAATAGCTATACCACTAAAAAATTTAGGAAATTCTACCCAATTTCAAAAAAAATTGTACCTGATTTGGAGTCCATATGTTCGAGTTATGGCCTCCTAAAGTTAGATTGCAAAAACCAAAATCAATTTGGAGTGGGGTTGCATCAATGAAATATGAGGTTAAATTTGATAGTCATATGGCCATCATAGTAGTTGTATTTTTCACTATAATGATGTCCAAATAGGCATGAAATTTAAGACAACAAAAATGATGACATCAGTAGTTTCCCAAGCTCTGGTAACATGATAGATGACATGGCCTACCGTACTATACAGATACCTATGGAAAGATTAGATGTGTTAGATTATGTGTCACTGATTATGTGTATAGATTGGTTGGTGACTCAGTGGCAGAGTCACTGCATTGGCGGGCTTACCACGTGGTCATCTAAGATTTGCCTGCATGTCAAAATTTGATGCCTTCGCTGTCATTGATGGAATCTAGCATGGGCTAATGAGACTATGAAATGTGGAGGGTAGGAGGGCAAGGTTTGTGTAGGTGGCTGAAGAGAAATAACCAGAGTTTTTTACTACTGCCGAAGGAACCTATAGATGGTGGCGGGAATGTTTTTATTGGTGACAGAATGTGGGTTTTTAATCCCACATCGAGCAGGATGTTGACTTTGACATTTTTTATAATGAATAGATTGTAGAGTCACAACTAAAGAGCCTTGCCGAGATTTGAGGTTGCCCAGCTAGGGTAGTTGTCATGTAGCTGTTGGTTATATTAGGTTATGGTGGTCATAAGTCTGCTATGTACAACCAAATTTAATGCACTAATTTGAATATTGAACTCGTAGATTTAATATAAAACCCTAAAATAATAATATAAAATTCCACCAAATATAGAGAGCCAAGCCGAGGTGTTACTGCCTGGTTCAGCCAAAAAAATTCTCTGATTGGGCAACTGTCCCGAAAATAAAAATTTTAAAAATACCCAAAAATAGTAGAGATGAATTAATTCAGATCCAAAAATCAATAATTAGATCAATAAAATGATATACCCAAACTACAAATCGGGGCCTCTAGGTTCTAATTTGCAAAAAAAATTGCCTCGTGATCAACTTTTACCCAACATAGGAAAATTTATAGTTGATCTTCACTGAATTGATGCTCTAGATGCAACGGTGAGGTCAGATCTAGCTCTTGATGCTCCCAATTTCTGCAGATCCTCCAAATTTGTGTCGAGGTGTTGAAACATAAACGGTCTGAAATGGCTATATGTAGAGAATCTCCCTTAGCTCTAATACCATGTAAGAATTTGTCTTAGGCAAAAATTCACCCAAGAACTAAAGAACTCAACACAACCACACAGTAGACCAAAATAGACCGAGTATGATCAGAATGATGATATTCATTCAATATGCCAGCTTAGCCAACTTGAGAGTATACTAGGAGTGCCTATATATATAGCATCATGATATGTCATACAACTAGAGACATGTCCACCAGATATGGGTTATCCTCCATTGAGCATGGGATTAAGTGTGATGATGTGAGGATAAGCCTACAATGGTGTAGCACGCAAATAAGTGGTGTAGACAGCATGTGCTAAATGAGAAGTGCAGATAACTGTGTTGTCAACATGACAACTCAATAAATGATGCATACTCCTATGTTGTAGACACCATGTGCATAATTAGAGTTGTGTGACTCAATGAGAGTACACAAACTCCTAAATGTCTCACCTAAAATAATAATAAAATAATTCAAAATAATTAAATAATGCATTAACCTAAGTAAACTTAAGTAAGTGTAATAAGTAAATACTTATTTACACCAATAGCTTGCAATAGGGGCCTATGACTGAAAGTTTTTAGTACTAAGGTAACCTATCCTAAATTGTGTAACAAGTGATAACATAGTAATTAATATATCTTTCCTAGCCCTTTTCTTGAGATATACTAAAATGAAGAGTTAGGGATATTTTCCTCACTCATTCCTTGAGCACTTATATAGACTAAGGATGGGAATGGGATGATACTAAGTGAGAGGCATGGCTAGTTTTCCTCATCTTCATGAGAGGGTATTCTAGTTCTCTATGTTTCATGTTGAGGCCTTGGGGTCTAGAGTGACTAGTCCAGGGTAACTCAATGCTTGAGGGTTTGAGGTCTAATGAGAGACCAATCCAAGGTAACTCAAGTAGTTTGACAATGTGATGACACTCCCTAGAATTTATCTTGATTCTCCTCTGCATTTTTTTTATTTTCCTCTACGGGTTTATTTATTGGTGGTGTACTTATTATTGGAAGTTCTTATTGTTGGGGATTTACTTTTATTGATGATCATTGTTATCTATTGGTTATTGTTCTTAGAAATGTAGATTTTGACTTGAGGTGGATATCTTTCATTGACTTTATCTCATGATTTTGGTATTTTATCTACATTTGGTATATGTATTTTGTTTTGTGGTGTTGTTATTGGATTGAGTATTCATTCTATTTGGATTATCATTTCTTCTGGAGTAGTATGTGTTACCCTTGAGGTAGATTTGGCTATTTAGATTCCTTTCCTATAGGATTTTTTAATGACTGATTAACTTTATGTGGATTGTTCATTATCTTCCCTAAACAGTGGTAGTGGAAGCCTAAGTAGGTGACCATGTGGTTGAGAGGTAGTGTCCTCTTACCATTTGGGTCCCCCTTAGTTTGAAAAATGTTGGATGCTCATTGATCTAGATGTTCCATTATCATTCTAATTCTTACCTTGCAAACTTCTATTCAGTTGGTGTGTATATGTTTCCATGTTTCTTTTATTTTGATGTACTTGTATCTATTCTCATTTACCCTGCAACATGTGTAGTGGATGTTATCCATTATATATATTTCATTGTATCAATTGTTTTCATGCATTTTATTATGATATTAATATGTTATATTTTTATGATTAAGGATATTGTACTTAAGACTTAAACATTTAATAATAAAAAATCTTAAATGTAATTCAATGTGAAGGAACCCTTAAATAAAGAAATCTATATTGTAATTTCATGTGTGAATGTTGTGTTTGTGTATATTGCATCCACATTGTTACTTTTTAAAATAAAATTCACAAAAATAAAATTCAATAAACTTTGTAACATATTAGGTTTATTTGTTTTGGATTATTGAGTGGGGCATTACAAATACTCTCTCTAGACTAGAGAGTTCCAAACTACTCTTAGCTAATGGCCACCTGGGTCGAAAGAAACTTGGATAGTCATTTCTATTAGACAAGTGAACTGTCAAGAGGGATCAGTGTATAATTTGAGTTAGGAGATGAGAATCTCCTATTGCTAGCACATGACACTTATATTTTGCACTCATAAGAAAAAAAAATTATTCAATTTCTTAGACAAAGAAATACCTCTTCTAGAAATTGGGGTCATTTTGGATGGTTCACTTACCAAGGAAAATCCTGAGTTCACACTCACTCCTTGACTCAAATGAAGTAGACAAAATACAACACATAAAAAAACACTAATTTATTTTTTTGAGAAGTATGGCTTTGAAATAATGTTTGAGTAATCAACCATTAACTAGCAAAGGAATCCATTCCCTTCCAAGTATACATAGCCTAAAAGTATTATCCTCTAGAATTTCAGCAATTTGGTAGGGACTGGAACATAAGTGTTGGAGCTTGATGTGGCTTCCTAGTTTCTCCTTGGTCTTATCCCATATGAGGATGAGGATAGAGATTCTAAACTTTCATATTGTGGCTCTTTTGTTGAACCAACACTTGACAACAACTTGGTCTTTTTACATATGTTCTAGTGTAGTTGTTCTTGTCACATCTAATTCCAAGAGGTTTATTAATTTGACTTGGACCCTATCAACATTTTCAACATATCCCCTCATGAATTTTAGTGGGAGAATCTTGATATTTTGGGGTAAAAAGGTTCTTGACCATAGACCAACAAATAGGATATTGTTCCTAAATTATTCTTAACTCTAACATGTAAGTCCATAAGGTATATTCCAATTGTGTGTGATAATCCCTTGGGTTCTCTGTGAGTAGGAATTTTATAATAATTATCAAGCTTTTGATTGTGGTCTCAACAACTCCATTTCCTTACAGATAGTAGTTAGATGAAAATTGAATATTTTTTATTATCTAGTACTCATTGGAGAAGGAAAAATGATGCAAAGGAGGATCCATTATCACATACCACAAAAAAGGGCATCCCAAACCTGGTGATGATGTGTTCTTTAAGAAAGTTGGTAACCACTTGTGTAATGCAATTGTGAAATATTTATGCTTTTATCCACCTTGTGCAATATTAGTGACAGTCAAAATGACCATATGTTTGGTAGAATATGGAAGGTTCACATGCCTTTAATAAAATCCAACTCCCACTTGGAAAATGACATACCTCAAATACTAGTTGTAATGACATAGCTATATTGCTCTCTTTATTGGTACTAGTTTGACAAACATGGTAGGAATATACATGTTTGTGGGTATCTCTACAAATCATAGGCCAATAGTATCCTGACATCAAGATTTGATAAGTTGTAGATTCTTCTGACCCATGTCTTGTGTCATATTTATCATGATATTTCTCCAACACCTCTTTGGCTTCCTCATGATTCAAGCACTTTAGGTATACTTCGTCATAGTTTCACTTGTAGAGATTTCTACCTTGGAGAATATAGGACTTCTGTGAACTGTTCATCTCTTGGGGGCATTATTTTTGCAAGAGGTAATACATGATGTCTTGGTACAAAATATCTAATATGATTCCCTCACTCATGTACACATAAGAAACTATGACATGTTCATAATTTTCTTCCATCATCTTGGTTAATCCTTTTCTTCTTACTAGCTTCATGGGTTCAATTTTCAAGTCAAATTCTTGTAAGATAGCCATCCAATTCCCTCTTCTTTCTCCAAGCTCATTCTCCATTAATAGTGACTTGACTACAAGGTCAGGCATAGTGTCTAGAACTTACTTCATAGTACATATGGTGAAACTTCTTGATTTATTTACCTAGAGATAATGATAATTTATTTAGATAGGGGTAATTTAATTCAAAATTCTTCAAAGGGAAACTCATGAACTCAATGCACCTCTCATCTTCACCATCATTCTATGTGAGGATGCCTACACACAAATATCTTGATACAAAGGAGTAGAGCTTTAATGGAAGTTGATAATCTGGACTTATAAGTAATGGAGAATTGAAAATTACCACCTTGATATCTTAAAAAGAATTATTGACCTCAGGAGTCTATTGAATCTTTACTTTTTTTTCAATAGGTCGTTAAGAGGGCACACTATTTTAGAGAAACCAATGATAGATTTCTGCACAAAGTTAATCTTCCCAAAGAAAGACTTTAATTCTTTATGGCTATTGGGTGGAAATGATTTCAGAATTTCTTCTACTTAGTCTAGGTCAATTGAAACACCACCTTTGGAAATTATGTTTCCTAGAAGTATCCCCTTTGTAACCCCAAATGAACACTTCTTGTGATTGAGTGAAATACAAAACTTTGTGCATCGATTAAGCACTTGTTTCAAGTCAGCAATATGACTACTCCTACATTTTGAGAAGACTATAAGGGCATCCATGTAGACCATGATACACTTATATAATCCCTTGAAAGCTTCATCCATGTCTCATTGAAATGTGGGTCCAACATTGATTAGCCTATATCTTGGTTTTGTCATTTCTACAAATGGTTTAAAGATGGATCCTAAAAAGGTAAAAATTATGCTTGATTTTACTACCTCCGAGAATGTTGGAGAGGTAAGATTAATCCATGGATTGGTAATATCTTATAGGAAGTTCATTATAATTTTTAGTTCTATTTCTACTACTATGACTAAGAATATGATAGGAGATAAAAATTATTTCAAGTGGACACATGGAGCACAAAAGAGCTTTGAAACTTTGAAATAAAGGATTGTAGAATTGCCTACACCTACTTTGCCTGATTAAGTAAAGTTTTTCAAGTTGAATATGATGCTAGTGGAAGTACTATAGGAGATTTTTCGAGTCAAGAAGGAATGCCTATAGCTTTCTTTATTTATAAATTGAATGGTGCTAAGAGAAA
This sequence comes from Cupressus sempervirens, assembly GCA_028749045.1. NCBI lineage: Eukaryota > Viridiplantae > Streptophyta > Pinopsida > Cupressales > Cupressaceae > Cupressus > Cupressus sempervirens. The sequence continues at coordinate 694,560,512 of CM053784.1, forward strand.
CTATTCAATTTGTGGTCAAGAATTCTGGAGAAATTATTTGATGTCTAAAAATTTTGTGTTGTACACTAACCACAAATCTTCATTGTATTTCAAAATTCAAAATAAGTTAAATCAGAAACATATAAAGTGGGTTATGTTTTTGACAAAATTTTCCTTTTTATTGAAACATTAGAGTGGATTCTCAAACAAGGTTGTTTATGTTTTGAACAGAAGAAAAAAATTGCTTACAAAAATGAGCATTGAGGTACTGCATTTTAATGATTTGAAATATTTGTATGAAACTAATCCTAATTTTGTAGAACCTTGTAAATCTTGTAAGGAAAAAATGGTTAGGGATATGTGGACTAATTATTTCATTCAAGATGATATGTTGTTTAAGGGAATTTATTTTTCTATACCTAGAGGATCTATGAGAGAGAATATCATGAAGGAGAAGAATAGTGGTGGATTTTCTAGACATTTTTGGGATTGATAAGATAGTGAAATTGATTTCAAAAAGGTAATTTTGGTTGAATATTTATAATAATATTCAAAAGATTGTGATATGTTGTAGAATTTGTTAGACAATAAAAGGAACTAGTCAGAACTTGGGATTGTATTCACCATTGCCTATGCCTAATAAGCTTAGGGAAGATATCAATATGGAATTTTTTCTTGCTTTTCCTAGAACATAGAGAGGTAATGATTATATTTTGGTAGTAGTAGATAGATTTTAAAAGATGGCTCATTTAATACCTTGTAAGAAGACATCTGATGCTATACATGTAGTTGAGTTATTGTTTAAGGAAGTGATAAGATTATATGGTTTGCCTAAAACTATTTTTTAGATAGAGATACTAAGTTTACTAGTTATTTTTGGAGGACACTTTGGAAGAAGTTGAATCTAGAGTTAAATTTTAGTTTTATATTTTATTGACAAATAGATGGAAAAACTGAAGTTGTGAACATGATTTTTGGGTAACTTGATGAGACATTTGGTTGGAGATAAGCCTATTGATTGGGATTTTATTTTGGCATAAGAAGAGTTCACATACAATAATTTTGCGAGTAGGAGCACAAAGAAGGAACCTTTTGAGATTGTTACTAGAATAAATCCTAAGAAAACTATTAAATTGATAGATCTAAACCTTGAGACAAAGAGAAGTGCTGAAGCTGAGGAATTTGTAGATTTCATGAAGAATTTGCATGAGGAAGTAAGAATGAAAATGAAAAAGTTTCATCCTTACAAGATTGTTTGGAAGTTTGATAATGGAAATGCCTTAGAAGTTGAATTACCAGAAGACATGGACATTTCACCTATATTAAACATTAAAAATATATTTGACTATTTTGAATCCAATTACAAGTTGAAAAAGAACTTGGAATATATTAAGAAGAAGAAAAATAAAATTGAAAGGATTTTAAATATATAAGAACAAGGAAAAGAACCAAAAGAAAATAGTACATGAAATATCTATATCAGTGGAGAGATAAACTAGTTGAAGAAAATTCATGAATTACACAAGCTAAGGTTGATCTTTATGATTTAGGTCAGAATGCTAGTCATACCTAATGTGGACATCATTTCTTTATTAACCTCAGGTGTTTAATGTAGGAATATCTTGAATTAACTAAATATATTAATTATTTTCTCTACCAATATTTTGTTCTCCAAGTAGTCATTTCTTCTTTTGTTTTCATATTGTACATAGTTATAATAATTTTGAGGACTTATCCTAGATCCTTGTCCAAGGAGTACAAGTTCTAACATTTTATATTTCTTGAGTTCTATGTCATTATTTGTGGCTCCTATTCCCTTATATTTTCATCCAGTAAAGTGTGCTATTCTAATTTACATAGTTTCTATTGATTATGTGGTATCTTATGTAGTTATCCTAACATGCATTTTAACCTACCTTTAAGTCTTCATAGTTTTATATTGTCATTTACATGAATTTTGGTTTACTCTTTGAAGTATGGAACAATATTGTAACTAAATTCTTGACTAGCCAACTTGAGGCTTAGCTAGTTATAAAATAAGCTTGGATAGTTGTTGGAAGATATAGAGAATCAAGTCGAAGATAGAAGATAGAGAATGTGAACCAAGGTTCTAAGATTTTAATTTTATCTGTATATGGTCACAACCTAGAAGGTCTCATAGTTGGGTATTTTTGTTGATATCATTTTTGTTTTGACAAGGTAGTGACAAAACACTTAAGTGATTACTTAACAGAACTCTGTATGTGCTGAGTAAGTAGTGTGCTGAGCAATTTATGTAGTTAATGTTGAGTACTAGTATGTGTCAAGAAAGAAATATATGCCAAGAGATTCATATGATGAGTAAAAGAGTGGATATCAATTCATTCAGGAACAAAGTTACAACATTAAGGATACAGTGAATGTCGAGCATCAGAGCTTTCAAGTGCCAAGTAAATAGTTTTGGGCATAGTTGTTTGTAATGGTACAAACTCCTATGTAAACAATTTTTGGGCTGAATTAAGGATTATTTTATTATTCTAGAAGATATATATGAAGGTATATTAAAAATCCCTATGCAGTGCATACAACTAATCAAATTAAGGGGTGTTCTAAGTGTCAAAATGGGTGAATCACAATTGTTGATTCTTACCTAACCCTAGCTCACCTAAGTATTCTTAAGGAGGGAAAAGTAAAGATTTTTTCTGTGTAGATGAGAAGAGAAGGGTGAATTTTAAGTGTAGAGAGAGAATTCATGGTGACTAAGGAGGTTATGTGAGAGGAATGAATTATAGAATTAGTTAGAGAAAATAGAGTATAGAAGTTGTAGAAAAGAAGATAAGGAAAGAAGAGATACATTTGATCAAGAGGATCAAGTACACAATAGGAAAGAGGGGATCTGATATATAGCAAAGAGGTGCTAACTAAAGTATCAAGGCTTAAATATTCTAACAAGTGAATAAGTGAAAATCTCTTAACTGAGTAGTCCTAGCAAGATTTTGTAAATCCTATGACAGGGTGCCTACTTTATTGTAAGTTGAAGTCCTCTAACAAGGAACACTTTTAGTAGGGTGTTGAAATCCTTTAATAGGGTAAGATTTAATAGTCTTTGTAAGCTTTTAATAGGGTAGACCTTTCACAGGGTAGATCATATTTTATGATAAAAAAAATAAGATACCTTACAACTGCAATAGTGAAGATTTTTAGGTGTCATGCCCAATCCTATTTTACATTCTCATTGGAGGGTTTCTAAGTAAAAAAATTATTGTGTTATGTGTTATTTGTTTCATTCTGTATATGAACATGTGTAGCTATATATTTCAATTTACATTCAAATTATGAGATGGATGTGTGGTGAATGTTTTTATTGTTAAATTTTTGAAGTGGTGATTCACTCACCAACCGCCACCCCCCCCACTTAGAGTTTCCTTTCCCATTGGTAATTCCAACAATTAGAATCAAATCCTTGTTCTCTAGAAAGGAAAGGTTTGTAGCTTTGAGGGAAGATCTTGAAGATGGAAGTCCACAGGTTGTGAAAGACTATTGAGAACTAGAAGATTTAAATCTAGCTTTCCCTACACCAACTCAATGAAGGTAGAGATGAGTTGAAGCACTCATTGAAGAGAAGGAAAGAAATAGCTATTGAGGAAAATTACACACATTACCAAGAGGAAGAAGAAAATATGTTTGAAGATGACAATAGATCACCAACCAATAGACTGGAAGAGAAGGACATTAGATGTACAAAGTATTGCTAACATGCAACTAGAAACAATGAATCAAGTGACGATTTCCAATCATGAATTGAATGGAAAGAACATTGAGATCACAACCTCAAAGTTATAGAATGAACAACTAAGAAATGAAGTGAAAAGAGAAAAGGAATTTGTTGAAAGTTTCAACAAACCCAGTAAAGCCATCAAATACTTTGAGAAACTAACAAGATCTCCTAGATCTTAAAATGATACTATTGGATTGGGATACACTAGTACTGAAGAAGGAGAATCATCTAAAAGTGGTGAAAAAAGAAACAACAAAGGTAAGAGCTACAAACCCACTTGTCATAACTATAGAAAGTTGAGTCATACAAAAAATGTTTGCAGGAGCAACAATGCAAATCATAACCCCAAGCAAAAATTCAAGGGTTACTATCATAAGTGCAACATGCAAAGACATTAGATGAATGAATAGAGAACCAAGACCTTAAGTACACATAGATTTGAAGGATATTGCCACAATTGTCAAAAGTATGGATATAAAGAATATGAATGTAGATCTAATGCCAAGTAAACATCAAATAAGTAGACAAAGGTACAACCCAATGGAAAATCTTGCAATTGGGATTAGAACACATGGTATAGTTATCACTATTGTCAAGAGTATGGACATGTTCTTGAGAATTGCATTAGAACACATCTCATAGACAACTACAATAGATGGTTGAGTGAGACTACATGCTTTACCCATTTGAAGATTGGTTATATCAGCATAAATTGTCCAACAAGTTCAAAGGCACCAAACAATGAATTCAATAAAGGAAAAGAGAAGATTGATGTTGAGAAAGTCAAAGTGTAGATGAACAAGACATGGAAGAAAAATGAAGATTGCAACACATCAAGTTCAGATCATGTCACTTCATCCAATGGATATGGTGATTACATCACCCCTAACTAGGAAATTAAAAGTTATGTGTGGAACTGATATCTCAATGATATATTTTTCATTAGTTGCAAGAATCTAAGTTCTAAAAATATTATATATGAAAGAATTAACATGCAATAGAATAGTTGGAACCTAGAAGAAATCTATATTTTTGTTAGTTTTCATGTTGTTCCCGAGCATGAAATATTTCACAGTTACTACCAATCATGAATGGAATTTTAGTTGATGTCAAATTGTGAAGGTATGGTAGCATTGGCCAAGCATGATATGTGAACTAAGAGAAGTGGAAATCACGTATAATCGCAATGAGTTGGAAACCCTATATTGACTAAGCTTACAATTTTGTAAGCATTAAGCATTTATTGCAAAAATTTAAGGGTTATATAGTAATTTCTTGACTCATTTTCATTCATTCAAGATTGAAGAGAGCACAAAGAGAATGAAGGAAAATTGCAACAAGAGATTCTTTCATTTACAAACCAAATTCAACCGCAACTCGACATATTCATCAGATTGGAAAGGTATTTTATTGGAGTCAAGTTTTAGTATTTGAGTTTTTGTAAACCCTAGGTATCAAATATGGAGGCAAGCTCTTCTAGAGGTGTTAGAAAAGAGGGGAAGGAAGTTTTTAATGTGAAATTAATTAGTAATGAGGTTAGACATTCACCTTTTGGGAAATACCTAAAATTGCATACAGAGGAGACCTATCTAGTGCGCTATCAATGCTACCACCAAAACTATTAATGATTCAGGATGTCAAGTGTTTTTACACATGAAAAGTTGGAAGTATAGGTGACATGGATATCAGGGAATTATACAGTCAACTATGTGATGATGGAGTTTAAGGTAAGAAAATAAAATCTTAGGAAGGAAAGGGCTGACTCATGCCCTAGATTTCCCCAATATATTCAAGATTGAATGTATCAAGATTATGCTTAGTAGAATACATGACAACTTTATATGGCTAGAAATTGGAACCATTAAGATCACTAAAAGGATCATTAGCCAAGTTTTGGGGTATCCTACCCTAGATTGACCCAAGAGCATGTGAAGTGATTAAAAAAGATAATTAAGAACACAGGTGTAGTATGGAATAATAGGGGAATGGCTATAAATTCTATCTCACACCCCCTAATTGTTTTTTGTGTGAGAATGATAGCTCACAAATTATTTCAATCTAGTAGACTGAATATTGTGTTCTAAATGGCCATAGATTTGGGATACAAAATAGTAAAGAGAGACCACACCTATGACCTTTTTGAGTTGCAACTTCATCAACTACATAAAAACTTGTAGGCCATCAAGAAATCCAAGAGTGCATCTTACAAATTTGGATCTTTATTAGTTTGTATAATCTTTTATGTGGAGATCATGTTTCGTTCATTTGGTAAAGTTGCTTGCAAGATGAACAGGTCTATTGCATTTTAGATTATGAAAGTTACTTGGAGATAATTTTGAGTCAGTAATGAGAAGTTATTTTGCAGATTTTAAGAAATCCATGAAGTAGGGACTAAGGATTATAGTGTCACTAGTCGAAAAACATTATGATAATGTTTTCTTTCTAGTTGATGTTGATTATACATATGTGTAGGTAGTCCTACCCAGGGTTAGATGGCTTAAGCTCTTTTTGTATGAGATAAATATTGATGAGGCATCTATAGCTAACACAACTTTACCAGTAGAGGAAATGGATAAAGGTACCATCTCATTTGGAAACTATAAGGTGGCTAAGTCTAGGATCACAATGGATTTGAAAACAAATACTATTCTTAGGAAGAAGAAAAAAATATTCAAGAAGTTGAAAGAAAGATTTGGCAAAGGGGGAGTTGAAGATGAAGAAGAGGAAGAACAAGTATAATCCCCTTTGGAAATTACTCAAGGACAAGGAGAAGATGAGAGAGCTCATGAAGAAGGTGTCAAGCGAGAAGAAGCAAGGGAAGCACCCAAGCATGTTGAAAGGAAAAGAAAGGATAAGGAGCCTGAAGTGGAGAAAACCAAAAAGAATATTGTGAAACTATCACAACAAAAGCCAACATCTCCTATTAGTAGAGCTAGCACAAGGGAAACCACTAAGAAAGTCAAGGTTACTGAGAAACCTAAATGTAAGATGACTATTGATTTAGCAAAGCTAAGCCAACCATTTGATAAGACATATGAAAGGAGAAAATATGTAGCTATAACTAAGTTAGATAAGGAGAAGACTGAATCTAATGCCATAAGTCAATTAAAGGTGGTAAGCCATAGTTCCTCCTTTCATTTAGATAATTTGTGTGCAATATAAAATCAAATACAGATTTGTCTAGTTTTTCACAAATAGATTTTGATAAGATAGGAAAAGTTTAACAAAATATTATAGAGGAAGCCATATATATGATGATGGCTACATTCAAATCAACTCCTATACAGATTGTCAACTCATTACCTAAGAGTCTTTATGATTGAGTTGAGTAGAAATGGCAATACAACCTACAAATAGAAAGATAAATTAGGGAATCAAATTTAGCCATAGTAATGCTAGAATTGGACAAAAGACAGATTACCAAGGCTATGGAAAATAATAATGCCCCAAAATATAGAGCTTTCCATTTACTAAAAAAGTAGATTGAGGATGTGGTGACCAAGATTACATAAATCTAGAAAATAATATATGGGTCATTGACTCCTACAATAAAAGAGAAAGGTGAGCAAGTAGTCATAGAACCTAAGCAAGCTAAGAAAGACACAACTAAACAAGTAGCAGAGACTACAATAGATGATTCAGTCAAGGATGATAGTGTGGGAGGAATTGAGGAAGAAATAAAAGAAAAGGCTACAATTGAAGAAGAGAAGCAAGATGATCAAAGTGTACTTGAGGTAAAAGTGTTGAGAAATAGTCCTACATATGTCGACCAAGTGATTTAGTAGGACTCAATACAAATTAGAGATGTTTCTAATAATTCTTCTTAGAACATCAATTGTTTGACTAAGGATGATTTAAAGAAGATATTGAAAAGTTCCAAAATGGAAGCATAGTTATGCACAAATCCTGTATTGGTGAGAACTAGTGAAATTGAAAAGGTAGATATGGAAACAATAGGGGAGAAGCAAATTGACATATCTAGTGTACCCCCAAAGGTAAAAATTGCAAAAAAATAGAGTGCAAGAACTTGATAGAAAGGTGTTACCTCTAGTGCTATTCATTTCTCACAAGCTAGCCTTACTTATAGTTGAGAAGGATGGAAAAGAAATCAGATTATTTTAGGAAGCAAGTCTTGCATGTACACCATAGAAACAAGGTGAAAAGAAGAAAGAGGATAGTTAGATGGACAAGCTTGAAGAATTGAAGGTGACTACTCCTCCAAAAGAAAAAATTTCTATCTGAACTCAGGTTATCTTACTAGTTTCTTTGACTCCTACTAGTAGTCACGTTCTTTAGAGGTTGAACACTCAAGCCATACCATTGTGGATATCTAGGCCAAGTGTAGAGATATCAAGAAGACCAGAAGAGATAACTTATGGAGAATTGAGTCTTGATGAGGTGATTGATCTACCCAAGTTTGATCTAACCAAAATCACGACTAAGAAGATGAGCATTCTATAGGAATCTCTACATAGTAAGAAACAACAATAGTTGCTAAGAAGGGAGCACAAGTAGAAGAAAGTTCTTCATGAAATAAAAGACATATTTCTTGATGCTTTTAGCCTCCCAATCCCTAATGAAGAGAAACCTATTCTTGAGAAACTATTAAATATTTTTGAGAAGATCAATGATCAAGACTTGGATGCAAAAACCAAACTATTGGAGTGGTCTACAAGAAAGTTTCACTCTAAAGTTTTTGAATAAATTTCTAGTGTTATTGCACTAAGACAGGTTGACTTAGCAACCAAAATGGAGGATGTGAAAAAGGTATTGGAGAATATATTTTCCCTATACAAAAATCTTTTTTATGTGAATTTATTCACACAAGAAGTATAGAGGGATATTGACCAGCTACAAGGAGATCTACAATCCATAGGTACAACATTAAAACTATCTCCTGGTCAAATCCAAACCCATTTTCAGAGATTACTCTCTATTCAAGGTCAACTAGCAAAATTAAATTCACAAGATTCAAATATTAGGACTACCTTGATTAGTATCCAGTCCATATTGACCCCACACATGGAAGTATTGCATAAGGAACTAGCCTTCTCTAAAATATTGTTGAAGCAAGATAATCAACTTTCTACAAATGATGACTTAGTTGACCTTGCTACCTAGCTAGATGTTCAATACCAATGTCTAGAGGTAGCATGCAATAACTAGGATGTAGCATTGAAAATAATCATGGAGGTCCACAAAAAATTTCTAGACAAACACACTATCAGTGTACCACCCAAATGACATAAGTGTTAAAAAAGAGTAATTATAAGGTTTTTACAAGTAAGGGGAATATAGTTTTGAGAAAAAAATAAGGGACAACAACAATACAAAATCTTTACTTAGCATGAGTTATACAAAATTTAGCAATAGCGAGGAACACTCAACTTAGGGGGAGTTATAAAATTTTGGAGAGTTGTGACAGTCAAGTCATTAGTTGTGCAAAATTTTAAAATTTTGTATGAGATATAGATTATCTAAGTTATGCACATAAGTTAGGTTGTATATGTATGATAAAGTATTTTTTCCAATCATGTCAAAGGGGGAGATTGTTGATCTCATTTTGATTTTGACAAAGTAGTGACAAAAAACTTAAGTCATTACTTAATAGAACTCTATATGTGTCAATATACGCAATTAGTGTCGAGCACTAGTATGTGTCAAGTAGATGGTATGTGCCAAGTCACTCAAGTGTCAATAAAAACATATATGCTGAGTAAAATAGTAGATGTTGAGTCATTCAAGAACTGAATTACAATATTAAGGATATAGTGAATGCCTAGCATTAGAGCTTTCAAGTGTCGAGTAAACAATTTTGGGAATAGTTGTTTGTAATGGCACAAACTCCTATGTAAACCATTTTTGGGCCAACTTAAGGATTATTTTACGATTCTAGAAGATATATATGACAGTATACTAAGAATATCTATGTAGTGCATGCTACCAATCATATTAAGGGATGTTATAAGCACAAAATGTGGGTGAATAATAACCATTGATTCCAACCTAACCCTAGCTCGCCTAAGTCTTCTTAAAGAGGGAAAAACCTAAAGAGTTTGTATGTACAGATGAGAAGAGAAGGGTGAATGCTAAGTATAGAGAGAGAATTCATGGTGAATAAGGAGGCTATGAGAGAGGAATGAACTACATAATTAGTTAGAGAGAACATAGTAGATTAGTTAAAGGACCAAAGAGATACATTTGAATAGGAGGATCAAGTACACACCAAGAAAGAGGAGATCTGATATCTAGTAGAGAGTTACTTATCAAAAGATCAAGACTGAAACATTCTAATAGGTGAATCAATAAAAATATCTTAACCGAGTACTCCTAGAAGGATTTTGTAAATACTTAAATAGGGTGATTACTTTATTGTAAGAAGTCCTCTAACAAGGCACACTTTTAGTAGGGTGTTGAAATCCTTTAATAGGGTAAGATTTAACAGTCTTTGTAAGCCTTTAATAGGGAAAACCTTTTACAGGGTAGGTCATAGTTAGTGATCAAACAATTGTAACCTTCATTGATTACACTTTACAATTGTAATAGTGAAAATTTTTGGGTGTCATCTCCACTCTAGTTTTACCTTCTCATTGGAGGGTTTCTGGGTAGAAAATTTATTATGTTATATGGTATTTTTTTCATGCTATGGATGAACATTTGTAGCTAGCTATTTAAATTTACAAGAAAATTATGAGATGGATGTGTGGTGAATTTTTATATTGTTAAAGTTTTGAAGTGTTAATTCAACTTCCCCTGCCCTCCCTCTCTTAGAGTTTACTTCACATTATTAATTCCAACAATATTGTTATTTTCTTTTTATGTGAAGTGAAATAATTACACCTACAAAATATATTGCATATGGATTTGTGTTCTTTGTGGTTTCATTGAATTATATATAACTTATGTGTTGGAATTAGTAATGGGAAAGTAAACTCTAAGAGGTGGGGGGGTGAATCAACACTTCAAAAATTTAACCACAAAAAAATTGACCACACATCCATCTCATAATTTATCATATAAATTGAAATAGATAGATACACATGTTCACCCATGGCATGAACTAAATAACACATAACACAATAAATTTGTTACCAAAAAACCCTCCAATGAGAAGGTAAAATTGGAGTGGAGATGACACCCACAAATCTTAACTACTATAGCTGTAAAGTGTATCCAATGAAGTTTAGAATTGTTTGATCATAAAATATGATCTACCTTATGAAAGGTCTACCCTATTAAAGGATTTCAAAACCCTACTAAAAGTGTACTTGGTTAAAGGTATTTAACTTACAATAAAGTAAGCACCTTATTAAAGGATTTACAAAATCCTATTAAGACTACTCTATTAGGAGATTTGAATTGATTCACCTATTAAAATATTTCAGCATTGATCCCTCAATTAGCACTATATTGCTAGATGTCATATCTTCTCTTTCCTTGTGTGAATTTGATCCTTCTGATCAGATATGTCTCATCTATCCTCTCTCTTCTTCCCTTTGTTCTCTCTAACTAATTCTACAATTCATAACATTATCACAACCTCCATAGCCATTAAAAATTCCCTCTTCTATTAGCATTCACCTCTCTTATTTCTCCTTCATGCATACATTCCTTACAAACTATTCAGGATTTGTCATCTTAAGTAAACACAAGTTGGCTAGGGTTAGGTTAGAATCAACAATTGCGATTCATCCATTTTGCCACTTAGAACATCCCTCAATTTGATTGGTTTCATGTACTACATAGGGATTCATAGTATACACCTGTATAAATCTTTTAGAATCCAAAAATGATCCTTTAGTCACCCCAAAAATGGTTTACATAGAAATTTGTGCCATTACAATCAACTATGTCCAAAACTATTCACTTGTCACTTGAAGTTTTTGATGCTCAGCATCCACTACATTCTTAATGTTGTAACTCATCTCCTAAATGACTAGGCATACTCTATTTACTTGGCTCATGAGTGACTCAACACTAACTATGTCTATTACTCAACATGGTATTTTTTGGCAACTAATGCTAAACATTCTTTGATCACTCGACTCGCATTAATTGGTCAACTTGTACTGATTACTCAACATACACTATGAATATGACTAAGTGTGTTGTCACTCATTTGTCAAAACCAATCCGAGATTAATATTTTATGTGCATCTCTATGTAGGGAAGTATTGGAGAATTTAAGTTGAGTTTATTCCACATAAATTCCCCTAAAATCTGAAATTATGTTCTTACTCGGTGTCAATCATAATATATCCTTAGAAGATTCAATAACTTGTTCCTCCATCTTCTTCTAACCTTTCTTGGCTTTAAATTTTATTTCCATGGGTACATTTACCATATCATCATACATATATTCCCATGGATAATAGGTGGCTCATCTTCATCATCAACAATATTTATTTTCAATGTAGATAGGGCTTCAATAAAATCTTCTTTTTATTTCCACATGTCTCTAGTATCTTTTTCTGCTTCTTCTTTCTTTATATTTTCTTCTTCAATTTTCACAGTTTCTAGTTGTTTTTTACCATGTTTTTTTCCATCATTATTAGTAATGTCTTTCTATACTTGTTCAAATTTCTTGCTAGTAGGAATATTAATAGAGACATCATTAATCAATAGTTCTTTCATTACTTGATAATTTTTTACTATATTTGGTACTTCCATTGGTTCCTCTAGAGTATTTTGGACATAAATTTCATCATTTATGGATTTTGCTCCTCTAATGTCTCATCCTACATCAATATGAGTTAGTTTAGGATCTTATTGTTCCTCTAACTATGGTTCAAGTTCAAGTTTAACATTATGGTCTTCTTCTTTGTCTAGTTCCATCAATCCCAAAAAAAATTCAAAATAACCTTACTTTCATCTTGAATTGATTAAGATTATCCACTTAATAATTTGGTCAAACTCTTCTTCTACTATAATGATAGTCTCTTTTTATCAAGAATTTCTTTTGTCTTTTGATGATAACTCTAGTTAGAGTTTCACTAAGACATACTCTATCTACTCCTTATCATGTTTTAATGCATAATTCTGTATTTCCCCTAGTTTATCATAAAATGATGTTGGTATTTGACATCACAACTCTATAAATATTTTTCTTAGCTTATTCATACTAAACACAACAAAATCTTTATTTTTTTTCTTCTCATCCTTCATAAAACTATCATAGTATCTACTAATATTTTACATAGTTGACCATTTTTCTACTTGGCTAGTGTTAGTGAATAGATTGTCCTCCAAGAAAATATGTGCAAATATAACCCTAAGTTCCCAAGTGAGAGAACTAACCAACACCAACAGTTGGATAGGTTATCATTGGATTGATAACCTTTCTCTAAATTTTATCAAGTATAGCTCCCCATGTAAGATACACAATGAATAAATTGTGGATGCTTTTAACTAGAAAGCACAAAAGGATTTCAAACATCTATCTGTAAACATAGAATAGATGTGTAAACTTAACAACTAAAAGGAAAGAAAAGAAAAGAGTAGCAGATGACACAAGGTTCATTTGATATATGTTGTATTATATAATAAAAATGACAATATATCTTTTGTCCTCTTGAGAGAATTAAAAATCAGAGCTTTTAAAGATATTTTGAAATGATAGTGCAACAAGGAAATGGTGACATTAGAATGTAATTCAGAGAAAACTAAAAATGATGCAAAGATCATGACCAGTGGAAGGAAAATACATCATAATCAAAGCTCTAATGTGATTAACCTCTAGTCTCCCTTCCTTGAATGTAAAAGACCACAAAGACTCTTTTACACATTTACAACCAAAACAACTATCTAAAGAAAAACTAAAACTCTTTTCAATATTACATTAACCATCAAAATCTTATTCCTATCTCTAACATCCAGTTCAGAAAAAGAAAATCAGCCCATGCTCTACCTCTCAAAATCTCTCAAGAAAATGGAATAAATTGGAAAATTTTCCCTTATTGTTGTAGCACACAATCTGCAGTTCAGAAGAAGAAAAAAGAATCTCCCCCCCTAAATTTTTGTCTTCCTCCTTTTATAGAATTCTGGAAATCTTCTTCAATCCCTGTAACCTTCCTTTTCTAATGACACATATCAATTCAAATAACTAATTCTTGGATGGTGGTTGATCTTCCTTTACCTTTTTAATATTTCCAATCTCTCGTAGTTGTAATGCTCGGTTCCCAATTGAATATTAGATAGCAATTTCTAATGACATATGTTATTAAAGATATAGTATAATACATAATCTTCCATATTCTGAATAGAGGTCTAAGGACACCTAGAAAGATTATGCAGGAGATGTGTTTATAATCTTGAATTTTTAATAATCCTAATAATTATAAAGTTTAATAAAACATTATAATTTCATTTTCTCCTTTCCAAACTTTTACTTAGGCACCTGTCATTATTTAATTTTGAATCATTATAAAGATCAATGTGCCATGTGCCCTATCTATGAGATTTATAGAGATCGGGTTTCTCTCTTTTAGTATTCATGATAAACATTCAAATGTTGCTAAATTGCTTGATATTGCATTATGAAGAGTTTTAGACTGGGTAGGTATGAGTACTCTGCAAGACATATTTGTGACCCATCTTGTCAACCAGTTTACATGGGTCTTTAATGTATTTACTGCCATGTATGGATTCAAAACATTAATTACCTATGGCACTGGTATTATTATCTCACCAAATATTTCACAACATCTTTCCATTTTTAACACCCACATAAGGATCTATTGTAACATTGATGATAGTTGGTTTTCTTTTCATGAAAGCCTCATCTAGAGTAGACTAAAGCTTGTGAGAGGTGACAACTAGATAGCCTTTTCCACCAAAACCTTCCATCACAGTATGGTATGCTACTCCTGGCACAAATGAAGTTAGTGTAGGATCATCCTTGTATGGCCCTTCAATATCTTCTACCTTTCTTCTATCTCCACCATAGACACCACCATTATTGAAAATGATAACAATGATAGGTTATTTATATCTTACTAATGTTTGGGCTCATGTTTGGTGATGAGTGCACATTAAGATATTATTGCACAAAGCACTAGGATTGTGACTTTTCACTTCCATCACATATACCTCTTGTGCATTATATCGATCAATTCTTATGCAATCTTGACACTAATATAGCTTGAGTTAGAGAATGAATGGTAATTATACACTTGAATTAGAGGTCATTTCTTCTCATAATGGAGCTGAGCTCATATGATTATCACTTCCATTCAAAGCATCCACTTCTGTAGCAGTAAACTTGCACATTAATATGGATTACATGTGATAAGTAAACTCCCGATGCATGCCACTACATGTTGAACAAACAAATTTCCAAGGATTGGTGCACATGTATTGTGGAACCCGTGTGTTGCAATTTATGCATGTTTTGTTCCCTTTGAGTTTTGAAAGAGTTTGTATAAGCTTATCATTCTTGTCTTCTTCCCACCCTCCCATAGCCATTTCTTCACAGTCAACTTTGAAGCTCTCAGAATTCTTGGTCTTCCTTGGCCTGATGTGCATTATTCTTAATTAGTGGGTGTGCTTTCCATGACCCGATGCATGCATCCATAGCCAATCTTTCCTGTAATTTGAAATGTTTCTATATAACCCACTAGCCATACATAGTGGTAACTATGATGATGGAGGTTGTTAGTTATCCCATGTTCATAGGAATACATGGAGACATATATATACTCTTGCAATCTTTCTTTATAAAAGACTATCCTTTCAATCTTAGTGATATGTAACTGATATTGCATGAATACCCTTAAACTTCAATGTTCTAAAACATTCTACTTCTAGTACATGTGAAATTTTAACTTCTCTAGACTAGAAGGCATAATATAAAGACATCTAATACATAGTACCACACTTCTGAATAACACCCATTAGTTCATGCTTCTAGATATTCCAATGGGAGGCTTTATGTGTTATAGAGATTGACCATATGCCTTTCTAGAATTATCTTGAGCCATTATGAATTCAAAGTTAGAGAACCCTTAATCCATGAGCATTTGAATCAACATGTTACAAATTTTGAATGAAATCTAAAACTTGAATGTGGAATGAGACCATTAGAAACTTCACAATATGAATTTCTAGGCAAGAATATGAGATCCATAGGCCTATATATGAAAACTCAATCAATGTTCTTGAAATGAGCTTTGAACTCTAAACCTGAACCATGAATTCTGGACTTTTAAATTAGTATTTTTAATTACTGCACTATATTGAACCTTGAATTTGTAACCCAAGACTTGAACTTAGAAATTTCAATCTCTAAACCATTAGGCTTCTGGTCTCATACCTTCCAACCGAGAGCTACTTTTTATGGTGTTGAACTTTGAGCATTTGAATCATTACATTCTAAACCAATAGGACCATTTTGAATTTTGCTTATGCTGAACCTGCAGGATGGATCATTTGAACTACTGAACCATTTCCAACTACTTTGAACCTAGGTTCAAAGTGGTTCAAAAACACAAACTACAAGTTTTAAAACCATGTCCATATTGGGAACTAATAGGGGCTCTAACTACAGGACTGATTTTGATGCAAAAGTAGAGAACTCCAGCAATCTCTAGCAAAAGACAAGTACCTTATCAATTGAGAAAATTGAGTTGGAAAAAAGAGAAAATTAGGAGCTACTTGCAAAGAGGGCAGAGGGGAGCAGGGCAAAGCCAACCAACAAAACACCTAAACTACTAGCAAGCACAAAGCAGCAACAAGCTGAAGTAGGAAAAGTTAAAGTACACAAAACAAAAAATTATTTACAAAAATATAGGCTAGCAACCCGTACCTCTGAGAATGTATTCATTTGCTCATGGAAACACATTGACTGGTTCGGAGCAATACATGCCTATGTAGAAGAGTGATTGATATGCAAAATCTACCAACATTAGTAGACATCTTGTGACAACTGCAAAGATAGATTCAACAACCACGTGCTGTAGGAACTCTTGCTCTTTGTGAATACCAACTTTATCATAAGGATGACATGCCTCCCACTCTACTTGTGTTTTCTACAACATGATAGGAATGAAATGATGTACAATAGTTTGCAATTCTACTTCATCAAAATTCATGGATGTTTTAACTTGATAAGTTTCTTTACCATCAATGCTTGTTAACAAAACTAAAGATTGCATGGTTTGACCCACCATAGTCTTCAAAATATATCCTTTCTTCATCACTACTTTAGATTTTAAGCATTCCTCTTGCTGTGGTACATATGAGAAAGATTTAGAGAGATAAGTGTCATACCCTTTCTCGCTATCCATCAATTTTTGTTCTTGCTAATACACCATATCATGTTGATTTGGATCAATAACAAAGAGGGTATTAGCAAATTTAGAAGCAAAGCTTTCATGTTTTAGAGAAAGGACAACCATTGATAACCCTTTATTTGAATCATATGCAACAAGTTCTTCCTTTGCAACCAGTACAAACAAACTAGTAATTAGTTTATTTGATTGAGCAACACACTCCTCACTATTTTCAAAATGCGGGTAGTAGAATCCTATCATCTTAAAAGCATTATCTTCAACCAACAAGGGTTCTTGGAAATCATCATCATTAAAAATAGTTAGATTCTGAAAAAGAGAAACATTGGGAGTGGATTTGGTCTCTTCTAGAACATGCTTCTTGTTTGTAGCTTCCTCATCAATGTAGTTTTTTTTTTCACAAAGATATTCTTTCATTGGTGGAATATTTATAGATTTCATACCACTAAGAATCAAGGCATCATCCAACTTGATTGCTTCTTTTTGTGCATCCACCAAATTTTGCATTGCAAGGCATTGTAACAAAAACTTGACATCAACACCCATAGCAGCAATAAAGAAGCATACCTAATTTATTTCATTTGGTTGGTGGGCTAGAGGGATTTTACCAATAGTCTAGTTGAACCTATCAATGAACTCCCTTACAGATTCATCTTCTTTCATCTGAATTTGAAAAAGATTTACCAACAATTGATAGAAATCAATTGTGGATTGAAATATCTCAAGGAATCTCTCCTCAAAATCATCCCAAGTTGTGATACATCCATGTTGTAGATTCTGAAACCATTCCATGACTTTTCCCACAAGGCTTTGAACAAACAATCTAATGAGCACATCTTCTTCCTGCACACCAATAATCCCACATGCAACAGTAACTACTTTGATGTGATCAGTTGGATCTTGTGTTTTGTCTCCATGAAACTTGGGAAGATATTCCCATGATCTTTTAGGTAAGGTTGAATATTGGGCCAGGGTAAATAGTTCGATTTGAGACCCCCATGGCTGAGTTAAAACTACCGTCATAATATAGACCGAAACTCCAAAATCAAAGATTCAATAGGTTTACAATGTAGACTCGCCAATCTCTTGCATGCAGAGATAACCATAAAACTAAGGCAACAAATGTTAGGAAATGATCTTTGTTTCCTTTCCCTAGCAAACTCACCAAAAATCTATTCGTGAATAGATTGCCCTCCAAGAAAAGATGTGCGAATATAACCCTAAATTCCCAAGTGAAAGGACTAATCAACACCAATAGTTGGATAGGTTATCATTGGATTGATAACCTTCCTCTGAATTTTATTGGGTATAGCTCCCCGTGTAACATATATAGTGAATAAATTGTGGATGATTTTAACTAGAAAGCACAAAAGGATTTCAAACATCTATCTATAAACACAGAATAGATGCATAACCTTACTAGCTAAAAGGAAAGAAAAGAAAATAGCAGCAGATGACACAAGGTTCATTTGATGTATGTTTCATTACATATAAAAATGAAAATATATCTTCCATCCTCTTGAGAGAATTAAAATTCAAAGTTTTTAAAGATATTTTGAAATGATAGTGTAACAAGAAAATAGTGACATTAGAATGTATATAAGAGAAAACTGAAATATGATGCAAAGATCATGATAAGTGGAAGGAAAATACATCATAATCAAAGCTCTAATGTGATTAACCTCCAGTCTCCCTTCCCTAAATGTAAAAGACCACAAAGGCTCTTTTACACATTTACAACCAAAACAACTATCTAAAGAAAAACTGAAACTATTTTCAATATTACATTAACAATTAAAATCTTATTCCTATCTCTAACACCCAATTCAGAAAAAGAAAATTAGCCCAAGCTTTGCCTCTCACAATCTCTCAAGAAAATGGAATAAACTTGAAAAAAATTCCTCCTTGCTATAGTACACAATCTGTAGTTTGTAAGAAGAAAAAAGAATCTCCCCCCTAGAATTCTTGTCTTCCTCCTTTTATAGAATTCTAGAAATCTTCTTTCAATCCCTATAACCTTCCTTTTTTGATGACACCTATGAGTTCAAATAACTGATTCTTGGATGGTGGTTGATCTTCCTTTACCTTTTTAATATTTCCAATCTCCCTTAGTAGTAATTCTTGGTTCCCAATTGAATATTAGATAGCAATTTCTAATGAAATATGTCATTAAAGCTATAGTATAATATACAATCTTTCATAGTTTGAATAGAGGTATAAGGACACCTAGAAAGATTATGCAGGAGATGTATTTATAATCTTGAATTTTTAATAATCCTGCTAATTATAATGTTTAATAAAACATTATAATTTTATTTTCTCATTTCCAAACTTTTACTTAGACACTTGTCATTATTTAATTTTGAATCATTATAAAGATCAATGTGCCATGTGCTCTGTCTATGACATTTATAGAGATTGGGTTTCTCTCTTTCAGTATTGATGAAAAAATTTCAAATGTTTCAAAATTGCTTGATATTGCATTATGAAGAGCTTTAGACTGTGCGGGTATGAGCACTCTACATGACATATTTGTGACCCATCTTGTCAACCAATTTACATGGGTCTTTAATGTATTCACTGCCATGCATAGATTCAAAAGATTAATTACCTATGGTAAAGGTATTATTATCTCACCAAATATTTCACAACATCTTTCCACTTTTAGCACTTGCATAAGGATCTATTGTAACATTGATGATAGTTGGTTTTCTTTTCATGAAAGCCTCATCTAGAGTAGACTAAAGCTCATGAGAGGTGCCAAATAGATATTCTTTTCCACCAAAAGCTTCCATCACAATATGGTATGCTGCTCCTAGAAAAAATGAAGTTGATGTGGGATCATCCTTGTATGGCCCTTCAATATCTTCCACATTTCTTCTATCTCCACCATAGACACCACCATTATTGAAAATGATAACAATGACAGGTCATTTATATCTTACTAATGTCTTGGCTCATGTTTTGTGATTAGTGCACATTAAGATATTATTGCACAGAGCACTAGGATCGTGACTATTCACTTCCATCACATATACCTCTTGTACATTCTGTCAGTCATTTCTCATGCAATGTCAACACTGAGATAGCTCGAGTCCAAGAATTAATGGTAATTATCACCCAAATTGGAGGTCATTTCTTCTCATAATGGAGCTGAGCCCATATGATTACCACTTGTATTAAAAGAATCCACTTTTGTGGTAGTAAACTTGCACATTAATATGGATTTCATGCGATAAGTAAACTCTCAATGTATGTCACTGCAAGTCAAATAGACAAAGGTCAAAATATTGGTGCACACGTACTTTGGAACTAGTGTGTTACAATTTATGCATGTTTTGTTCCCTTTGAGTTTTGAAATAGCTCATATAAGCTTCTCATTCTTGTCTTCTTCCCATGCTTCCATAGCCATTTCTTCACAATCACCTTCAAAGCTCGTGGGATTCTTGGTCTTCGTTGCCTCAATGTACATTATTCTCAATTAGCAGGTGTGCTTGCCATGACCCGATGCATGCATCCATGGCTGATTTGTTCTATAATTTGAAATGTTTCTATATAACCCACCAGCCATACGCAGTGGTTACTATGATGCTAGAGGTTGTCAGTTATCCCATGTTTATAGGAATACATGGAAACATATATATACTCTTTCAGTCTTTCTTTATAAAAGACTATCATTTCAATGTTAGTGATATGTAACTAATATTGCATGAATACCCTTGGACTTCAATGTTCTAAACCATTCTACTTCTAGTACGTGTGAAATTTTAGCTTCTTTGGACTAGAAGGCATAATATAAAGACATTTGATACATAGTACCACACCTCTGAATAACACCGATTAGTTCATGCTTCTAGATATTGGAATGGGAGGCTCTATGTGTTATAGAGATTGACCATATGCCTTTCTAGAATTACCTTTAGCCATTATGAATTCAAAGTTTGAGAACCCTGAATCCATGAGCATGTAAATCAACATGTTAAAACTTTTGAATGAAATCTAAAACTTGAATGTGGAATGAGACCATTAGAAACTTCAAAAGATGAATTTCTAGACTAGAGTATGAGATCCATAAGCCTGTATATAAAAATTCAATCAATTTTCTCCAAATTATCTTTGAACTCTGATCCTAAACCATGAGTTTTGGACTTTTAAATTAGTATTTTGAATTACTACACTATATTGAACCTTGAATTTGTAACCCAAAACTTGAACATAGAAATTTTGATCTCTGAACCATTAGGCTTCTAGACTCATACCTTCCAACTAAGAGCTACTTTTTGTGCTATTGAAATTTGAGCATTTGAATCATTACATTGTAAACCAATAGGACCATTCTAAATTTTTCTTATGGAAAACCTATAGGATGAATCATTTGAACTAATGAACCATTTTGAATGACTTTGAACCTAGGTTCAAAGTGGTTTGAAAACACAAATTACAAGTTTAAAAATTGTGTACATATTAGGTATTAACAAGGGCTCTAACTACAAGACTGATTGTGATGCAAAAGTAGAGAACTCTAGCAATCTCTAGCAAAAGATAAGTGCCTTATCTATTGGGCAAATAGAGTCAGAAAAAGATAAAACTAAGAGCTCCTTATAGAGAGAGCAAAGGGGAGTAGGGAAAAGCCAACCAACAAATCACTTAAACTACCAACAAGCACAAAGAAAAAACAAGCTAAAGTAGGAAAAGCTAAACAACACACAACAAAAACTTATTTACAAAAAGACAGGCTAGCAGCCCATACTTCTGAGAATGCATTCATTCGCTCATGGAAACCCATTGACTAGTTCAGAGAAACGCATGCTTGTGCAAAAGAGTGACTAATATGCAGAATGCTCCAACATTAGTAGATATCTTGTGATGATTGCAAACATAGATTCAACAACCACGTGCTACAAGAAATTTTTTTCTTTGTAAATACCTACTTTATCATAAGGATGACATGCCTCCCATTCTACTTGTGTTTTCTACAACATAATTGGAATGAAATGTTGCACAATAGTTTGCAATTTTGCTTCATCAAAATTCATGGATGTTTTAACTCGTGAAGTTTCTTTACCATCAGTGCTTGTTAACAACACCAAATATTGCATGGTTTGACCCACCACATTCTTCAAAAAATATCCTTCCTTCATCACTACTTTAGATTATAAGAATTCCTCTTGCTGTGGTACATATGAGAAAGATTCAAAGAGAGAAGTCTCATACCCTTCCTCGCTATCTGTCAATTTTTGTTCTTGTTGATACAACATATCATGTTTATTTGGATCAATAACAAAGAGGGCATTAGCAACTTCAAAAGCAAAGCTTTCATGTTTTAGAGAAAGGACAACCATTGATAACCCTTTATTTGAATCATATGCAACAAGTTCTTCCTTTGCAACTATTACATTCAAGCTGGTAATTAGTTTGTCTATTTGATCAACACACCTCATTATTTTCAAAATGTGGGCAGCAAAATCCTGTCTTCTTAAAAGCATTATCTTCAGTGAACATTGGTTCTTGGAAATCTTCATCATTAAAAATAGTTAGATTCTAAAGAAGAGGAACATTGGGAATGGATTTTAGTTTCTTCAAGAACATGCTTCTTCTTTGTATCTTCCTCATCAATGTAGTGTTGTTGTTCACAAAGATATTCTTTCATTGGTGGAGTCCTTGTAGATTTCATACCACTAAGAATCAAGGCATCATCCAACTTGATTTCTTCCTTTTGTGCATCCACCAAATTTTGCATTCCAAGGTGTTGTAACCAAAACTTGACTTCAACATGCATAGAAACAACAAAGAAGCATACCTAATTGCTTTCATTTGGTTGGTGCACTAGAGGGAGTTTACCAATAGTCCTATTAAATCTATCAGTGAACTCCCTTATAGATTCATCTTCTTTCATTTGAATTTGAAAAAGATTTACAAGCAATTGATATGAATCAATTGTGGGTTGAAATCTCTCAAGGAATATCACTTTAATATCATCCAAAGTTTTGATACATCCATCTTGTAGATTGCAAAACCATTTTGTGGCTCTGCCCACAAGGCTTTGAACAAACAGTTTGATGAATACATCTTATTCCTACACACCAAGAATCTGACATTCAATAGTAACTACTTTGATGTGATCAATTGGATCTTTTTTTTTGTCTCCATCAAACTTGGGAATATATTCCCATGATCTTTTAGGTAAGGCTAAATATTGGGCCAAGGCAAATGATTTGATCTGAGTCCCTCATGGCTAAGTTTAAAATAGCATCATAATATAGACTAAAACTCCAAAATCAAAGATTCAATAGGTTTGTAACATATAGTCACCAATATCCTCCATGCAAAGATAACCATAAAACTGAGGCGACAAATTTTAGGCAATGATCTTCGCTTCCTTTCCCTAGAAAAGTCTCCAAAATCCTATTAGTGAACAGATTTTCCTCCAAGAAAATATGTGCAAATATAACCCTGAATGCCCAAGTGAGAGGACTAATCAACACCAATAGTTAGACAGGTTATCATTTGATTGATAACCATCCTCTAAATTTTTAAGGGTATAGTTCCCTGTGTAAGATATACAATGAATAAATTGTGGATGCTTTTAACTAGAAAGCACAAAAGGATTTCAAACATCTATCAATAAACACAGAATAGATGCATAAGCTTAATAGCTAAAAGGAAAGAAAAGAAAAGAGTAGTAGATGACACAAGGTTCACTTTTTGTATGCTGCATTACATAATAAAAATGAAAATATATCTTTCGTCCTCTTGAGCGAATTAAAATTTAGAGCTTTAAAAGATATTTTGAAATGATAATGTAACAAGAAAATAGTGACAATAGAATGTATTTCAGAGAAAACTAAAATACGATGCAAAGATCATGATCAGTGGAAGGAAAATACATCATAATCAAAGCTCTGATGTGATTAACCTCTAGTCTCCCTTCCCTAAATGTAAAAGACCACAAAGACTCTTTTACACATTTACAACCAAAACCACTATCCAAAGAAAAACTGCAACTCTTTTCAATATTACATTAATAATCAAAATCTTATTCCTATCTCTAACACCCAATTTAGAAAAGGAAAATCAGCCAAAGCTCTATCTCTCACAATCTCTCAAGAAAATAGAATAAACTAGAAAATTTTCCCTCCTTATTGTAGCACACAGTTTGCAGTTTGTAACAAGAAAAAAGAATCTCCCCCCTTGAATTTTTTTCTTCCTCCTTTTATAGAATTCTAGAAATCTTCTTTCAATCCCTATAACCTTCCTTTTCTGATGACACCTGTGAGTTCAAATAACTAATTCTTGGATGGTGGTTGATCTTCCTTTACCTTTTTAATATTTCAAATCTCTTGTAGTTGTAATGCTTGGTTCCCATTTAAATATTAGATAGCAATTTCTAATGATGTATGTCATTAAAGATATAGTATAATACATAATCTTCCATATTCTGAATAGAGGTCTAAGGACACCTAGAAAGATTATGCGGGAGATGTGTTTATAATCTTGAATTTTTAATAATCCTGATGATTATAATTTTTAATAAAACATTATAATTTCATCTTCTCCTTTCCAAACTTTTACTTAGACACTTTTCATTATTTAATTCTCAAACATTAAAAAGATCAATGTGCCATATGCTCTATCTATGACATTTATAGAGATTGTGTTTATCTTTTTCAATATTCATGATAAACATTCAAGTGTTTCTAAATTTCTTGATATTACATTATGAAGAGCTTTAGACTAGATGGGTATGAGTACTCTACACAACATATTTGTGACCCATCTTGTCAACCATATTACATGGGTCTTTAATGTATTCACTTCTATGTATGGATTCAAAACATTAATTACCTATGGCACTGGTATTATTATCTCACCAAATATTTCACAGCATCTTTCCACTTTCAACACCTACATAAGGATCTATTGTAACATTGATGATAGCTGGTTTTCTTTTCATGAAAGCCTCATCTAGAGAAGACTAAATTTTGTGAGAGGTACCAACTAGATAGTCTTTTCTACCAAAAGTTTCCATCACAATATGGTATGCTACTCCTTGAACAAATGAAGTTGGTGCGAGATCATCCTTGTATGGCCCTTCAATATCTTCCAAATTTCTTCTATCTCCACCATAGACACCACCATTATTGAAAATGATAATAATGATAGGTGATTTATATCTTACTAATGTATTGGCTCATGTTTGGTGATGAGTGCACATTAAGATATTATTGTGTAGAGCACCAGGATTGTGGCTTTTCACTTTCATCACATATACCTCTTGTGCACTCTTTTGGTCATTTCTCATGCAATGTCAACAGTAAGATAGCTTGAGTCTGAGAATGAATGGCAATTATACACCCAAATTTGAGGTCATTTGTTCTCATAAGGGAGTCGAGCCCATATGATTATCGCTTGCATTCAAAGCATCCACCTCTATGGTAGTAAACTTGCACATTAATATGGATTTCATGCAATAAGTAAACTCCTGATGTATGTCACTACAATTCAAATAGACAAAGTTCCAAAGATTGGTGCACACGTACTATGGAAGTAGTGTGTTGCAATTTTTGCACATTTTGTTCCCTTTGTGTTTTCAAATAGCCCGTATAAGCTTCTCATTCTCATCTTCTTCCCATGCTCCCATAGCTATTTCTTTACAGTCACCTTCAAAGCCCATGGGATTCTTGGTCTTCCTTGGTTCGATGTGCATTATTCTCAATCAGTGGGTGTGCTTTCCATGACCTGATGCATGCATCCATAGCCAATTCTTCTATAATTTGAAATGTTTCTATATAACTTGCCAGCCATACACAATGGTTACTATGATGATGGAGGCTACCAGTTATCCCATGTTCATAGAAATACATGGAAACATATATATACTCTTTTAGTATTTCTTTATAAAAGACTATCCTTTCAATCTTAGTGATATGTAACTGATATTGCATGAATACCCTTGGACTTCAATGTTTTGAAACATTCTACTTCTGGTACATGTGAAATGTTAACTTCTCTAGACTAGAAGGCATAATATAAAGACATATGATACACAGTATCACAGTTCTCAATAACACCCATTAGTTCATGCTTCTAGATATTGCAATAGGAGGCTTTATGTGTTATAAAGATTGACCATATGCCTTTCTAGAATTATCTTAACCCATTACGAATTCAAAGTTAGAGAACCCTGAATCCATGAGCATCTGAATCAACATATTACAACTCTTGAATGAAATTTGAAACTTGAATGTGGAATGAGACCATTAGAAACTTCACAATATGAATTTATAGAATAGAATATGAGATCCATAGGCCTGTATATGAAAACTCAATCAACATTTTTGAAATGAGCTTTGAACTCTGAACCTGAACCATGGATTCTGGACTTTTAAATTAGTATTTTGAATTACTGCACTATATTGAACCTTGAATTTGTAACCCAAGACTTGAACTTAGAAATTTTTATCTCTAAACCATTGGGCTTATAGAATCATACCTTCCAACTAAGAGTTACTTTTTGTGGTGTTGAAATTTGAGCATTTGAATTATTACATTCTGAACCCATAGGACCATTCTAAATTTTTCTTATGCTTAACCTGTAGGATGGATCATCTGAGCTACTGAACCATTTCAAACTACTTTGAACCTAGGTTCAAAGTGGTTCAAAAACACAAATTACATGTTTTGAAACTGTGTCCAGACTGGGTACTAACAATGAGCAAGTGTATCAATAGGGTTGTGCTTACTTATTTTTTATTATGTAGTCTTTATTGTGGGAGAAACAATCACTTTCAAATTCTTCTAACTTACTCTCATATCCTATTGTACTTCATCTATTTTTTTTACATTCCTCTTCATTATATTCATGTAACTTATTTATTTGATCTTTTTTTTGTCTTCCTCCTTTTGATAAGCTTAACCAATTTAGTTTATTTCCTTTTCTTGTAGGGATCAATCTTATCAACCTTAACAAATTTTTTGTTTCTCTCTATGTACACTTTGAGTAGTTGAGTGACCTCTAATTTCTTTGTTATTTCACTCCTTTATATTCCTCTCATTTTTGGCTTTCCCAATTGAAGAAATGAATTCAACTTCTTCATCTCTAACAATACCTATTATTCCATACTCTTGAGTTGCATATTTTTCACTTGCTTGTACAATTTTATATTGGTAAAACCATGCTTGATAGAAAATTATTCTATTTGGTTTCTAATTTTCTTCTTCATAACAAGTTTATTAATATTTCTATTCATTTCCACATCATTTTCTTCATAGGTTCAAAACCTTGTAACATTTGAATATCTAGGCTTTGAAAATATGCCTTCCACATAGACTATGACAATTCAACCTCTACTTCATAAGCCATTGACACAACACAAGAATTTCCTAGTTCTACTACCTCCATGAAACATGTATCCATGTCCACCATGGAAAAAATAGAATATTTACATTAAACCAACCAAAATAGATTGAATCATCTATCTTTGATGCATCTTCTATTGAAAGCACTTAAAATATCCCCATGTGAAGTTGGTAAAATTATTTCCTATCATTATAATAAAATTCCACATCTGCACCAATGCTAGTTGTTGGCACCCTTATAGACCCAGTAATTAAACTTTCAGTATAGGGTCCTGAAACTCTTTGAACTAAGTTCAAAGTAGGTTTAATGGGGTTATTATAAGCCATCCTAGCTCAATGGTTCAAAGGTTTAGTGGTTCAATTTGCATTTCAAACATGTTCATTGTTTTGATATGGTGCAATAGGTGTGTTTAGATGATTGTTTCCAGACTGTGCAAGACCATTGTTAGACCTTTATGTGAAATAATTCAGAGGTTTATAAGTGTAGATGTGTAGTTAAAATTCCTAGCATAATTAGATTTCACTAGTTTAGTGAAGTTCAGATTGCTTCAAAAATGATTCACAAGTCCAAGATTAGAAGTTCAAAGTTTAGATCTTTAATCATCAATTTAGAGGAATAGTTTCATGATTCAAATTGATTCATTCAAGTTCATTGGTTCAAGAATATAATATGGTTATATTAAATAAGATCTGCAACAATCAAATGATTCTAGAAACACAAGAATGAGAATATGGTTGCAACAAATCATAAATCTATCAAATGGATGGAAGGAAAGGTGGGAAATAGAAGATTAATGTTGGTAACATTATCTTAGCAATTATGATTTATCATAGTTTGAAATACCTTCAAATAGTAGTGAATAACTTTTGACTCGAATATTACTTTCTAAATTTCTTCAGTGATAACATGAATGGCTAGGATTCCAACAACATAAGCAAAAATTGACAAAACCCAATGGTGGGATGAAAACTTATGCCCCCTGCACTAAGGCATATTTTTACTATCAAATTTATTCTTAATCCACCAAGCATCAACAATATTTTTATTTTAGATTAATACATTCATATGTCACATATCCAAATATCATTTAAAATATTGTAGTATATCCTTTTAAACTTTTCATAAACATTTTATGAAGATATCAGATTAAAAAGGTGACGAATGTTATTAGAAGGAGAAAAAAAGATTAAAGAGTCTATTTGGATATAGTTTCAAGAATCAGTTATAATAAAATAACAAGCATCATCAAGTGAGGAAGATAAATATGCAAAATAAAGCCAAGAAAAAGGTTCCAATTCTTTGGAGATGGAAATAAAGAAGACTGTGGATTTTGGAAGAGTAGAGTTTTATTTATTTTCTGGACTTTGTGTCAGGGAAAGCGGAAAGCCTTGATTTTCCTCACAATGTAAGGGAGGGAATTTTTATTTCTTCTAAGTAGTGATTTTGATATAAATATGTAATAACATTTGTGTAATATTTTGAACATTAGAGAAGAGAGATATGAGAGATAATTGCATATCAAAACTGTGGGTTCGAACATTTATCTTTCCACAAATTAGGATCTTTGTATGATTTTTAGTTTTCTCTAAATGCATTTTAGTATCACTATTTTCTTAATACGTTTGAATTCAAGGTTTCTAAAGCTTTGGTTCTTCATTTTCTCAAAGGGATGGAAAGTATATTCCTTGTTTTCATTCTCTTTTTTATCTAAAGTTTGAACAAATGGACTTTGTGTCATTTATTCATTATTTATAGTTCTTCATCTTCCCTTTTGCATCTATTATGTGTTTATGTGTGGATGTTTGTAAGCCTTTCTTGCTTTGAGGTTAAAAGCATTATCAATTTTAGTTTAGTTGATTCATTGTAAATCTTACATTGGGAGTTCTACCTAGATAAATTTAGAGGGTGTTTATGCTCTTCAATAGTGAAGTGACTTAACTATTAGTGTTGGTTAAAGTCTTCTTGTGTAGTCATCTTTGGGCCAATTTGTATGTATTTATTTTGAAGACAATCTATTTACTAACACTAGTATACCCAATGTTCATGCAATGTTTCTAATGCATGGGAAGAAGTTTTGGAAATAAAATAACTAACCCATAAATAATTGTCCATATT
Organism: Cupressus sempervirens; assembly: GCA_028749045.1. Classification (NCBI taxonomy): domain Eukaryota; kingdom Viridiplantae; phylum Streptophyta; class Pinopsida; order Cupressales; family Cupressaceae; genus Cupressus; species Cupressus sempervirens. The sequence goes on from CM053784.1 coordinate 694,590,009, forward strand.
TGAGAGGTGTTATTTTGTGGATTTTGATCTTCTCCAAGTTTAAACATAGATTATCCCTCAATGCTTCACACAAATTAAAATTAGCACTCTTTTTGACCATATTGTACAAAGTTAGAATGTAACTTATTGATATGCTATTAATCCTACTAGATTGGAATATGTTGTACCCAATAATCATTAAGGAAAATATCACTACCAAATTATTGATATTATTTACACTCATCACTCTCTTATCCTAGTTAAACTTGGAAAATTAAGAAATCTCATCTTCCTGATCTTTTCTAATAGTACACTTTTCCTTAGTAGCACAATAGATAGTTACAACTTCTATTTCCTCCTTCATGATCTTGTATGGCCCCTCCAACCATAGGAATTGATCATGGACTCAGATAAACACATGCCTATTTAATTCATCTTCAACATTTCTTGAGAAATTAGTGTAGGTCAAACCCTTATTCTCCAAGACCTTATACTCGTCCTCCAACACTAAGTTATCATCACTACGCTCCATGTCCTACTAAAAGATTGAAGTGACACTTTGGTTTTGAATCTTGCAATGTATGTAAGATCTGGTGTAGGAGCACCTATCAAAAAGGAATAAAAGGAGGATACATGAGAATGATATAATTTATCTTTTAGTTGTATTTTGAATCCATTTGAGTCAATATGTAAAGCTAAAGAAAGTCATTTGTAATAGATTGTCCAAGTTGTCTAGCATGATTAAATTATGTAAATAAACCCATAGAAGGGTAAACTATCATAAAATTTCATATCTAATATATTTTGAAATGTTAGCAGGTGTTTTATAAGTTTGGATGATCATTTATGGGAAAATACAAAAAGTTTTCAAATATGTAATAAAATGTTGTCATTAAAAGTTGACAATATGTAAAGTTCATGTAAAGAGGAAGGTCAAGAGTCATAGGGGAGGTAGACAATATGTTAAATAAATTGAAAAGGCATTAAAAAAAAAAAAAATTCATTATTTATAGAATTTAATGGCTGGAAAAGCTAAAAGAAGAAGTGGAATAAAGAGAAGGTTGTATTTGTGAGTTTTATGACCATTTTCTATGTAAATTTCTTGAAATCCAAATGTTGTTTCTATTGGTATAAATGCATATGAAAATATACAGACCTATAAATTATATTTTCAGAAATTTATTTGAGTTATATTTAATTTTTCTTTGGTTTGGATTTATTTCATTGTAATTTGAAAAAGTTATGATCTATTTAGTGTAGGTTGGTCATAAGCTATTTTTTATGTGAGCAGTTTTGGAAAAAGTTTAAGGACTTTTATTCTATTCATCAAATTAAGATATAAAATATGAAAAATGTTTATAACTCCTCCTAAATCAATATCATAAAAGGAATTTGTGATATATTTTCATTTGTAAAAGTTATGTGTAAATATGTGAAGCATTTTGATATTTTCTAGGTCATTAATTTGGTTGAAAATGTCTATTATTGAAGCCTCTTGAGTTTTACTCCCAAAAGAAGTTTTGAAAAGTTGTACCTCTACATCAAGAACTATGTATTTGAAAAGCATGACACCATAGGACACACTAGATAGAGGACCCATTGGATTAACTTTAGTTAATATAAATGGGCACTTCTTAAATTTTGGGTGAGGTCTCTTGGTAAAAAAAATACAAATAGAGTGGTAATTATTCTATTCATAGTTCAAGCTTCAAGATTTGGTAACTTCCATTTAAGATTGCAAAACAAGGGTTTCATCAAGAACACTTGACCACAACACACAAATGTACACTAAAATTATCAGTTAATCCTTCATTTGGTAGCTTATATCACTCCAATACCTAAGGTTTTCACTTATGTCACTTATATACTTATTCTTTGAACATGTGAGAAATGAAGTAAAAAAAGAATTTCATTAATTGTTGCACATCAACATTAAATCCTTCACTGGTAGAGAAAATATAGCACCACTTCATTAGAAGAATCTTATTCCTAATAGGGAAAATCATCTCATTATGAAATGAAACTTCATATCACATCATCATGCATCTAATTATGTAGATAAAAGTTACTAGACATGAATATAAGGGGTTCATGAATAGATTTGATATTGAAGCTACCCTAATGTAATTCAAGCTTAGTTAGTAGATGAATTATTTGTGCCTGATGGAGAAGCAAATTATTCTTATTCTTTGTAATCCATGCCTTTCTCGATTTATTCTCTGTCTCTTCAATTGTAGTAATTTTCTTTCCCTTCTTTCAATTTTTCTAATTTACTAGTTTCCTTTCTTTTTACTTTATACTTTAGAACCTTGCTATATGTCCAATCTTGTGATAGTGAAAACATGTCATTTTGGTACATATCCAAGGTCCAACATTATCTATGTTTTCTCTCAATATACAAATTATTACCATATTGCCATGAAAATATGAGCATATAACATTCCACCTATTTTCATTTTGGAATGGACATTTGTAGTTCACAAATGTTCTTTTATTTTTCAATCTTGTTCTGCACTCATTAACTTTACGAACAAACTTGTTGCAATTATAGAAATCACCTTTGAACACATTTGACCTATTATTGAAAACTCTTTTAGTATAACCTGACTTATTTTAAATTGTGAATGTAGGAATACTAGGCCTGCTCTTACATATATTTGCACCATGTCCTACCTTATGATAGTTAAAATATACATGTTTGTAGGCTTTATTACCAAGATTTTTCTTATTCACCTTTGGTATGGAGTTTCCATCTTGTTTGATCTTATTGGATCTAGATGATTCTCCAACTTCAAAATTGGTATATCTAAGATCATGAGTCTTATCATGCATCCTTTGGTTTCTAAGTTGTTCATCCAAATTTATAGAACTTTCATTGAATTTATTCAATAAATTATTTGCAACATCTAGTTCTTTCCATGATATTTCATTTTATTTACCCAAACATTGATTTATTATCACCATATTATTGAGCTTGTCTCTTAGATATTCAATTTCTCATTATTCTCATGAATATGTGCATGCAAGGTACCGACTTCTAGTTTAGAATTGAAGAGTTCATGTTTCTTATCCTTCAAGGCTTGGTCCTTATCTTTTAGGGCATCTTCTACATTCTTTATTGCTTCTTCAATAACTTTACTAACTTCCATTTCCTAACCCATCTTGATGGAAAATGATTCTAACCCCTCTTGATACTATTATTTTTGTTTTGCAATTATTTATTCTCTTGAGATAATGTTTCTAAGGATTTAGCTTCCACTGATTCATGATTACTATATTCTTCCAATTGGTCACATAACTCTTCCCTCTTCTCTCTTAAATGTATAAGTTAATCCTATATAATTTGATGGTGAACACATTTATATATTTTTGGATATCCTGCATGCAAATAACCTGTTACAAGGAAGAAATTAAGGCAAAGAGAGAGAAGGGTTTGCTCAATAAGCAAGAAGATTAAATTTACTTATACAAAATAGAATGAATGAATTTACAATCGATCAATCCTTATGAAGGAGATCAAAACCTTGAATAGGAAATACTAAGAGGTAAATGGCATTTAATAGTTACTAATTAATTATTAAATGGAAATGAAAGGTGCGTAAAGTAAAATATTAGAAGGGAGTAAAGGTAATTTAATAAATAAAATAAAATTAACCTTTTACTCTAACACCCCCCCTTAAGATGAGCAATGATTCATCTACAAATAATGCAAGGAAACTACAATGTTGAAATCAAACTTAAGTCCTAAAAATAATGCCTAACAAGGTACCCAGTCACAATCAAATCTCTATGAAATGAAGAAATAGAGAAAACCCAGTGGGAAAAAAACCCACTCAAAAAAGAGATAGAAAAGGGTGTACAAATGAAACATCTCAAGAGAATCTCTCAAGATCATAAGTGCAATGAAAGCCCCCATGATAGAAGCTTGAGACTCCATAGTCCCCCAAGAATGAAAAAACTCCTATGTTGATGAACATATGAATGTGGCTCCAATCTAAAGGAAATAGAGGTAATGGACAAGGATGATAAAACCTATGTATGTAAGGTGTAGCTGGAAGTCCTAGTTTATGCTCAAAGGAGAATCAATGAGAACCCTAAAATGGAATCTCCAATGGAGGTGGGATAACATGTTTATTGAATCTATCATCTGAGAGGAGATGTGTGTCCTTTGATTTATCCTCAACAACTGCAGTAGGTAGTGTTGGTATTTTAAAATGTTAGGTCTCAAAAACCCAATGAATATAATACATCTAGGGGCAGCTACTTCCCATCTATGACATACCCATTTAGACACCAAAGGGCAACTATAAGGCTATACTCCTTCTACTTCAAGCTCTACAAGACCTAGATAGGTGAACCTCAGATTCTTCATATGGTACTAGTATTAAAGCATATAACTAAATCTTACAAAGCAGATAATAAACCCATGAATCTTCTATTCTTATTCAAACAACATTGACATGAAATAGCTAATGACATGACCTATGAACCTGATAAGTTAAGCGAGAGAAACTCTTTTTAACTCTTAAATAAAAAGGGAAAAGGATTTGATTTTAGCATAACCAAGACATGAACAAAATAACATATTGATCTTGTAGCTAATAAATGCCTTATCTATTGGGAAATTCCACAAATCACTCACATTATTGGAAATCATTGAGACATTTCATGTATTAGGACTTCCAGATCTATCCATTCACCTTATATTTGACATCTGCATCACTTCTAAATCTCATACTCAACCTATCCCTTCATGAAATCTGCAACCCTATGATGATAATCTAAGCATTTGAGTGACTCCTTGAATCACAAGAAAAATATATCAACATATACAACCTAGAACAAATTTCCATTTAGTTTCATGCTTTTTATTCACAAAACAAAAATGATTACACACATCACTAACATGAGACAAGAACCAGACAGAAGGTAAACTTGTTGTTGCATTTTTATTCATTTCCTTGAAACAATTACATAAAGGATGCATGAAATTGAATCATAAAACTATATGAATGAGAATGAAGAAAGTTCTAACAGTAGTATGGATAATTTTTCTTTTGATGAAAATGAAATTGAAACACCTAGTGAAGAGGTATTGTGAAAAGAAGAGGTAATATGTTGTAGTAATTATTCTAATTTTTCAGATTATTATACTAGTGGTACTACTGCTACAATTTTTTTAGATCAGCCTTATTATGATCAAAGCCATGAAGAATAGACTTATGATGAAGTCTTGTTGAGTGTTGATGAAATTTAAGAACTATTGGCTCATGATCTTGAAAGGTATGAAAACATTTCTCAAAATGATTTGACTATCCCTTGTTATGTTCCTTCTCAAGATGACTCCCCAAAGTTCAATGCTGAAAATGATATAAAATTAGAATACTCTTTGTGAAGTTTTGGAAGTGCATGTGATAATGTCTCAAGCATCAAAACGCATGACAACTTTTCTTATGAGGAGACTACTATTAGAGAGAAGTTTCATACTGTTTCAGATCCTTCTCATGCTAGTAATACGAAAGTTGTTTTTGATTGTTTATATGACAAAGAAGAAAGGGATGGAAGTTGTGAATCTAATTCTAAGTTTACCTTATGTGTTGATGAGTCTTATAATGATGAGTTCAAAGTTCACCCTAATGAGTTGTTTGATGAATATTATGATCAACACATTTTATGTCAGCACTTTTATGAAAGTTTTCAAACTTGGTGACTAATCCATTGTTGGAGTGTGAAGTAATTTCAGCATGTGACAATTATAATTAAATGAGTAATAGGACTACAAGAGCAGGGAAATGGGATTCTATATCTTCTTCACACCCTATTACACAAGGTGAGTTGCAAACTTTTGACACATGCAACCCTTTGATTAAAGAAGAATATGAAGCTTTTGTGTTTTCACTTGATAGCATGCATTAGACATTTGATCATGATGGTTTTCAGTTTGATTATAGTTTATATGAGCATGATATTTCACTTTCTCATAGTCAGCATGATGTAGAAGTAAATGTTGATTTGTATATGCACTATTAGAGTGATGAGAGTTATTTTGTTTTTCCAAGTGAATTGTTTCATAATGTTAATCTGATTGGTGAAACTGATGAAAAATATTTTTTTAGATTACCTCATGAAAATGGAGACAAAAATCAGATATATGATAGAGGTGAGAATTTTTTTTGAGTTTTGGTGGCCTGATGCCATCATTTGTACAGTTTATGAGTAGATTTACTTGCTTTCAATAAGTTGTTTGAGAGTTTTGTTGGAGTGGTCTTCTTCCTCCAAAGATGTGAATCCTTTTCATGCCTACAAGGGACATGCATCCCTAGATAGAGCCACTATTGGGACTCAAAATTGTATCTCTGATTGGTGTACCATTCTAAGCTTTTGAGTCATTTTGAGCCCTTATAAGTGCATTTTATGCATGATTACCCAATCATCCTTTGAGTCCTATGAAGTGTTTAATGTTTCTAAAACATTTTATTTAGTATATCCATGCATTCTCTAATGATAAGTCATTTTGAGTCATTTCATGAAGTTTTTTTTTGAGCAATGTTCAGATTTGCATTTTTGTTGAAGTGTCAAATAGCAATAGGAGGCCTAGTTTGCATTTGAATATCTTGCACTCAAATAAGTTTCATGACTCGCCACTTTGGAAGTTTTTATTAAGAATATCAAAGAACCTATGTTTTATTTTTTGATTCATTTTGATATGTTTTGACTAAGTTTACTATCGTCATGATGATGTAAATTGTTCAGAGTTCTAGGAGGCCTTGTTTGACCAATTGTAACTTTGACCAAAATGAGAAAATTCCTTTTGCATTGCATTTTAGAGGTTATATTCTTGTTATGTTTTAGATTTTATCTTATGATGAATTCATTTGAATAGTTTCCAAATGCCATTCCAACTGCAATTTGTAAAGTTTTACTCGTGTCAAGAAGTGTTGCTTGATCAGTAGCCCTATTCAGGGTGTCACAACTTTGAATTCGTGATTGATGAAACCAAATGGATTTCACCATTGTGTTATACTCTAAATTTTTTTAAAGTGTGCTAGTTTTCAATTCTTGATAAATCTATGAGCACACTTTCCCAAGTCCATTCCATTTACAAAAATCAATGTCTTGCTAGTGTTCCTAGTTTTGTAATTTTGAGTACCTCACTTTGACCACTTGCCAAATGTGCCCAGTTATTCATAATAAGCCCAAATCATAGATTTATACTATCCTTACGAAAATGAAATAATTCCCTAGTTTTCAAACCTTCAAGTGTCCATTTGACTTGTTTTCAAATCCAAAACCAAAAGCATTTTATGGTTTTTTGACATGTTTATTTGTAGACAATTTTCAGACACAAGATCTAACTGGGTAATAGATGTGGATTTGAGAATCATCATGTCAGTTTTCAAAGCCTAGTTTTCAGTTTTAGTCAAATTTTAAGGCTAGTCAGAGGACCTCTTGGCACGTAATTGGCAGTTTCCAGGAAAGGTTAAAGATGAGTTTTAAAAGTTGAATCAATTATGCAAACTAATTTCAATTAGTGAGGTAAGATCAGTGGATCAATTGTACAGTCCAGATGATTGGGTTCAAAAAAAAAAATTGGTCGAGTCACTTTGTGACCAGCTTACATCATAAGGTATTTCTCATTTGCAAGTTGATCATGTAAGTTTCATCACTGAAATTATTTATGGTTTAAATGTTGATGTGATTTTGATATGGTAGAAATGGTTTATATTGTTATTTCTTTGAGTACTTACATATGATTTGCTGAGATTAAGTTGTCAATGGAGGTTAAACACACAATGAACAATGAATGAAAGGATTGAGCACACCATGGAGGTTTGATGCTCATACTTATGAGATCCACATCACCAAATGACATTTTCTATCAGGTTATTGTTTAAAAATTTCCATTAATGGACTGATCCTATGTCAAAAGGGAAAATTTTATGCTTTGAATTTTCTTTCCAATCTTAAAAAAGGTCATATTAATTTTCTTTGCTAGGCTATAATCCATAGGTAGACTAAGTTGAAAATCAAAAGTGATATGAACAAGTGGGAGACATTGTTTGTAATAGGGACCCTTTTTACATTTTATTTCCAATTGGGGATCGATGGATGTGGAATGTGGTTTGAGGCACCTATGTATTAAATTAGGATTCACTTTCTAGATGATATCGTTTGTATTGAGGAGAATGCCTTGCTCAATGGTGACAAAGATGTTGTGCAATGCTAGCTTAAGATACTATGTTTTACCAATTCAATGCTGACTTGAAATCGATCATAGCAGGTTGAAGAAGCATTTCTCCTTTATTTTTATGGAGATCTAATTAATGTTTCCATTGATAAGATAGAATAACATCCTAATGGGGCTAGTCAACAACTTGAGTGAAATAGTGACCTTAGATTTTTATAGAGGATTGCAGATAGGAGAACCAAACACCTCTATTACCATATGCTTCAGTAGATCCATGGCTAGAACAGTTGGTGGACAAGAGTGAGAAGAGAAGCAAGGAGAATAAATTGAATTGTTTTGATACTCATATCCTCATTGGCCTCATCTCCTTGAGATTTGAGGAGGATTTTTGAGGAGGAACTTCACTGTTGAGAGTGCCATGCTCCACTTAGGAATGCAAGGGGTGAAATGTATGTGGAGTGTATTTGAACCCAGGATGTATGCAGGCCAAGGATTGGACTCTTCATTGAATACCTTGTGAAGTGGCTACCAAGAGTGAGGGTGTTAATGCTTGTCTCCACTCTCACCAACTAAGAGTCATAAATGCCATTATATTGTCACTTTCTCCTCTAACTGGCTCTAGACAAAAGGAGAGGAAGGAAGCTAGCAATGCCTATAGGTTACATAGGGTTTATGCACAACCCATCAAAAAGTTAGATGAGCTATGGATATTTCAATGTGTATAGGACCAAGCCCTTTCCTTTGTTTTAAATTAAGCTTGAATCAGCCCTATTTTGTTTTTCAACCATAGGAGTTTGGATGGTTCTTATATAAATTTTGATTTTTAATTTTTGATAACTTGTCTTTGTGCAATGTCTTATTATTGTATGCTAATGTAGGAGCATCTAGTGGTGTAAGGGAAATCTTGTATCACCCTAAAATATGCTTAGAGATAGTTTTTGTTTAATGTGTTTTCATTTTTGGATACCCATTTGGGTCAAATAAAGGTTCCAATTCTCACAGTTCTACTATTAGTTTTCTAGGTTAGAGTTTTATCAGTTTTTAAGCACCTTGGGATGTGTTTAAATGCAAAAAATGAGTTATTTTGTAATTGATCCAAAATTATGACGAGTTAAAGGGTGTAATTTGGAGGTATAATTATATTTTTAATTTAAAATGCTCCAAAAAAATAATTAGGTCAACAGGCTTTACGGTTAGAAAGTTATTGTAGTTTTAATTTTCCTGGAGACCTCTTAAAAGTGCTTCAAAGCCAAATTTGGGACACTAAACGGCCTTGTATGGAGAAAAAATGGGGGATGAGAAAGGCTGGTCCATAGGGCTATAGAGTGGTTTGAGAACTTTCTAGAAAGGTAAATGGTTCATCAATTAGACTTACGGTTCAAAAGTTATGCCTCCCAGAAGTTGAACTACCATTTCTGGATTCTTCTAAATTTACACCAACTTCTAACAGGACTTTTGGAACCTTCTATTTTGGTGGTGGATGCCAACTAGCATATTATAGAATGTATTCCTAACCCCAAAATATTTGGGGCTTATTTAAGAATATTTCTAGCATTGTAAAGGCAGTTCTCAGTGGAGTTAGAGAGAAGGTACTGTGTGGAGGATTTCTTTCTCTAGAATCATACTATTTTAAGCCCATAGGGCATTTTCATTGATAATAAGATTTCCCTTTTCCTGTGTGTTCATTCTAGTCTTTAGTTGTGTGTCCATCATACGCCCTAGTTGGAATTTTTTTGTAGAAAGGTGATTAGAGGAGGAAAGCTTCCGATGAATAACAATGTAGTGCAGAGGTCCAATACCTATGGACCATATGAACACTGCACAAGGATGCAGTCCTTAAGCATGTTTTGGTTTGTGTTACAATAAATCCAAATGGATAATGGTGACCCTACATGCATAAATTGATGGTAAAACTTGGAGGATTGTGGGTAATTTGAAAACCATGCCTGGGAGCTTAGTCCCACTTTGACATTGCAAAGTTTGTTTTAGATGTTTAAATGACCAAACACATACTCTTTAAGTGTCTAAAAGATAAAGACATTTGAATACATTGCCTCATGTGTGAGGGCCCCACTGTGGACAGCCAACAAATAAATGAAAATTTTTGTACAAAATTGTAGGCAAAAGGGAGGATGAAGGATGATGTCACCATGTGACACATGGTGTCAAATCATGCTCTTGTAAGCTTAATCACACAGTCAGAGGGTAACTACATGATGATGTGAAACACCCTGTTAACCATCAATTGTAGTATCACAACATTAAATGCTAAGGTCAAAGCAAGGGTCCCAACCATGCAAAAAGCCCTATTTCGTAGCTTTGTACCAATTAAACCATGGTTAAGGTAGGTGGATTTTGATGTTCTAACATGAAGCCAAGCACATAGTCACTTGGGTTAAGGTGGAGTTGAGGTTAAGAGTTGTGATGGTGTGAAATCATAACATGTGGCAAGGTAGTGATGAAAAAGTGAGTCCAGCCAATGAGGAGATGGCATGTGGCACTTACATGATGGTCAACTAGGGTTTGACCTAGATTGAAAAGGGGTAAAAAGATGAAATCCATAAAATTAATATTTTATTGATTTTTCTTTCAAAATTTTCATGTGTAGTCTTAAATATGAAAAATTTAAATGATTGAAAATTTTCTACAGTCAAAACTATAGAGTATTTAAAAATTTCATTTTAATGCTCAGTTCATGAGCTAGGCTTGGAAATTTCAACTGCATGCTAAAGGGGCATTTTTTATTAGAAATGCATAGTGCAGTATATCATTGGAATTAGGAGAAGATGAGTTATCCAATTATGGAGTTAGAAAATGCATAGGTATTAAGTGGTAAGGGCTATAGGAAAATTTGTAAAATGGGGGTGTTCTCAACAAAATGAGCATTTTTCATGATGAATTGTCAATTTCAGTTAGAAGAGCAGACATGAAGTTTGTTGACTCCAAATTTTGAGGAAAATGTTTATGAAAATATCAATTTTCCTCTAATGGTCATTTGATGAGTGTTTTTGCCCTTGTCTTTAATATCATATTTGACATCTTAATTAGTTACATGTTTCTATCATTCTAAAGATATTTTTAAAGCATTCTTCAGCAATGATAAAAAGATTTGATTTTCAATTAAAAAGAGAGAGTGGAGAGAAGTTATGCATTAACAAATGGTAGCATCTGATCTGATCCAAGATTGCTTCCTATCTTTATATTCTCTTCTCTTCTCTTTCTTTAAGGTTGGTTCCATTTTTGGACATTTTTCACTACTGTGATACCACAAGGATGGTGTAAGGAAGCAAAGGTGCACGAAATCGATTCCTACGCTAATCTTTGAGAGGATGATTATGCAAATCAAAGTAACTATTGCAAAGATCTCAAGAAATGCATAATAACATAATCAAAATAACAAAGAACACACAACACAGTGATTACCATGGGGAAACCCTTCTGGGAGAAAAACCCCACCCTCCAAAACTCGCACAATGTATTATCAAACCAAGATGATTACAATACACTTGCAATGCAAGTTCTTACAGGAGCACATCACCACAACTCAAACTTGGAGAGACTCCTTCTAGCACCAGTCTTGCAAACTAAACTCAATTACACAAACACCTCCCCAAGCCCTCCTTTTATAGTGATTTTACAACCTGGAAACCACTTATGGTTTTACAAAACCATGAGCAAAACTACCATGCCACATGTTACCCATTTTTGACATTTACATTTCCAATATGGAAAAACAACCAGGTTAAAAATAGTAATCCCGTCCACAATTTTGTCTCTTAGTCTAGACCCCCATAAAAGTCACAAAATGAGTCATCAAGGCTCTAAAAATAGCCTACCTATATTCTACTAAGGACAAGACTTATTTAACAACTCACTAACTACTTTCCAATGCATAAACAAGTGCAAAACTCCCACAAACTAATTCTAGAATTTTCCAAGAAAAGATTGCAAGGTTGAGACACATGTTTCTCAACATTATCCCACTTGTTGAACACCTTGCAAGAGTTAGGGGATCTAAAATATCATGGACTTAATTGCTAGGAGCTGAGAGGCCCATAGACTCTGAACACCATTTGAATTTCTCTGTGCTCACGGGCTTAGTTAATGCATCAGCAACATTTGCCAAAGTCTCTACCTTTTCCAACTTTACCTTGCCATCCTCGACCATATCTCTCACAAAATGATATTGTACATCAATGTGCTTGGTCCTCACATGAAAAGTCAAGTTCTTTGCTAGGCAAATTTCACTCTGGTTGTCACTATAAATTGTCACTGCACCTTGTTTGAACTCTATATCTAAACACAATCTCTTTAGCTAGATGGCTTCTTTGCAGGCATGAGTAGCTGCCATATACTCTGCCTCAGTAGTGGACAAAGCAACCACAACCTGTCGCTTACTCATCCAATTGATTGCACCACCAAATAATGTAAACACATATGCACTGGTGGATCTTCTTCTATCAACATCACCAGCCCAGTCTGAATCCACATAGCCTCAAATATCCAAGGAATGCTCACTTCCTGTTCCATGAAAACATATTGAGTACTCTGAGGTACCCTGCAAGTATCTGAAAACTTGTTTTACTGCATCCCAATGTGCTCTTCCTGGATTAGACATATAATGAGAAACTACTCCCACTGCTTGGGCAATGTCTGATCTTGTACAAACCATAGCATACATCAAACTTCCAACAGCACTCTGATATGGTACTTGACTCATCTCTTCCATCTCCAATGGGGATGTAGGACACTGTGAGCTAGAAAGCTTTGTTCCCATAGTAACCGAAACACTCAATTGTCTTGAATCTTGCATATTGAATCTTTTCAAAATAGTACCAACATATTTACTTTGGCCTAGCCAAAGCTTTCTGTTTCATCTATCTCTTATAATCTCCATTCCCAGAATGTGCCTAGCTGCACCAAGATCTTTCATTTCAAACTTTATTGAGAGTTGAGATTTTAACTTTGCAATCAAACCTTTTCCTTTGCCAATAAACAACATGTCATCGACATACGAGGCAATAACCAGAAAACCATCACCATCAGATTTGAAATAAATACAATGATCAGATTTAGATTGCACAAATCCCAAACTCAACACATATGTATGAAACTTCTGGTACCACATCCTAGGACTCTGTTTTAAACCATACAAGGATTTCTTCAATTTACAGACCAAATGACTTTTACCTTTCACCACATAGTGCTCTGGCTGTGACATGTAAATTTCTTCCTCCAAATCTCCATGAAGGAAAGCAGTTTTCACATCCATTTGCTCGATCTCTAGGTCATAAGCTACTGCAATAGAAAGAAAAAATCTAATGGATGTCATTTTGACTACTGGAGAAAAAATCTCACCATAATCTACTCCCTCAACTTGAGAGTAACCTTTTGCAACCAAACGTGCTTTATACTTCTCAATGATTCCATCTGAACCCATCTTCTTTTTGAACACCCATTTACAACCAACAAGCTTTCGTTGTTCAAGCAATGATACAAGGTCCCACGTTCGATTCCTCTTAAGAGCTGCCATTTCTTCATCCATGGCTATTTTCTAGGACTCTGAATCATTCATACCAAGAGCCTCTTCTATAGATCTCGGTTCATCAATGTTAGCATTCAATGCAAATATGCACCTCCAATCATCAGTAGAATACCCATACCTTTCAGGTGGTTTCCTTTGTCTAGTAGATCTTCGAACAAGATCTGGTTCAGGTTCAGGAGGTTTAGGTTCATGATTAGGTTCTCCCTCTTCCTCTAATGATTCAGATCTCATAGAGCTCTCTTCAACATCTTGTCTTTCTAAGGGCCTTGATTCAACTTTCTCAGGTGTAGTAGGAAGTTGAATCACATCTTTCTTTTCTTTAATATGTTCTGGCTGCATTGTAACAGAAGAAGGCTTAGTTTCTCTAAAAATAACACTTCTGGAATAAAATACCTTTTGTGCAACAGGATCCCAAAGCTTGTATCCTTTCACACCATAACTATATCCGATGAAGATACATTTGATAGCTTTGTTGTCCAATTTTTTTTGCTTCTCCTTTGGCACATGAGCATATGCCTCACAACCAAACACTCTCAGATGTCTAAGTGAAGGCTTGTGGCCCGACCATGCTTCCATTGGTGTCTTATCAACAAGAGCTGATGTAGGAGACCTGTTTATCAAGTAGTAGGCAGTGGCTACAACTTCAGCACAAAACTTTTGTTCTAGTCCAGCACCACTTAGCATACTCCTAGCCTTCTCCATCAAGGTCCTGTTCATTCTTTCTGCAACTCCATTCTGCTGTGGAGAATATGGAGTTTTCTTCTCTCTTGTAATACCACAATCTTTATAAAATGTGTCAAAAATATTGGAGCAAAATTCACCACCATTATCAGTTCTCAAGCATTTTATTTTCTTTCCAGTCTGCAATTCAACCATTGCTTTAAATTCTTTGAAACGACTGAAAACTTCAGCTTTACTCCTAAGGAAATAAACCCATGTTCTTCTACTAAAATCATCAATGAAAGAAACATAATAAACTGATCTACCAATAGAAGAAACATCAACTGGACCAAATACATCTGAATGAATTAGATCCAAAATACATGAAGACTTATGAGAACTCGAGTAAAACTGAATGCGGTTTTGTTTACCATAGATACAATGCTCACAAAAATCAAACTCAAGATTGTTGTCATTCAACCCATCAACAAGGTTCTTATTTTTCAAGGTCCGTAGACCCTTCTCACTTATGTGGCCGAGTCTCTAGTGCCATAACATAGTCTTCTCTGCAGGAAACTTTGATTCGGTAGATAGAGCACCCTTGGGTACCCAAAAACCATGACCATCTGTTGAGAGAGAAACTCTCTCCTTCTCCAACTGAGTAGTCTTTTCCACAATCTTATCAAAAGTACTATTGCACTTGACTGTGCATGCATCAAGTTGGTACAATGTACCCAATCTACTTCCTCTCGCTTTTACCATAGTGCCTCTCACCATTTTTACACCTGCTTCAGAAAACTATACATGCACACCTACATCTATTAGCTTACTAACAGATAACAAATTCCTTGCTAGTCTAGGGATATGCAAGACACCATCAAATCTTCTAATTTTACCATCATAAAATTTCACACGAATACTTCCACAACCAACAATATCATGTACTGAATTATCACCCAAATACACCTTACCATCATCAAAATTTTCATACTTACTAAACCAGTTCCTATTAGGAGTCATGTGGAAAGATGCACTTGAATCTATTAACCATGCATTTTCACCTACATGAGTGGCCAAGGCTGCAATGAAAGCATCTCCATCTTCCTTCTCAGACTCAGAATCAGAATCTTTCTTCTTCTTCTTCTTCTTTTTCTTCTCCTCTTTGCAGTCCTTTCGAAAGTGTCCAGGTTTGCCGCAATTCTTGCAAATTACCTTAGACTTACTAGAGGATTTTGATCTCCCCTTATTTTTGGACTTAGAATGACCATGTTTCTTTTCATTATTGCCTCTTTCTTTTGGTCTTCCATGAACACTCAAAGCCTCTTTGTCATTCAGAGAGACCTTCCTTCTCATCTCCTCAGAAAGTAGAGAACCAACAATGTTCTCCATCTTCAAGACAACTGAAGTGCTCCCTATAGCCATCACAAGACTATCCCATGAGTCTAGCAATGAACATAACAAGATTTGACACCTTTCTTCTTCATCCATTAGCACCCCTACTGAGGTCAACTAAGTCACCAACATATTAAACCTTTCCAGATGCTCAGAAATTTGTCCACCTTCTTCCATTCTCAAGGAATACAACTTCTTCCTCAAGAAAATATTATTCACAAGTGATTTCACTTGATAGATCTCACTAAGCTTTTTCCAAAGCTTCTTCGTGGTAGGTTCTTCATGGGCATTAATCAAAATTGAGTTTGCAAGACACAATCTAATGAGACCTTTAGCTTTTCTATCATTCACATCATATTGTGCAGCTAATGTCAGATCTATGGGCCTCGTCTTATTCTCATCAATCACATCCCATAGATCTCGATTAATCAACAGATCTTCCATCTTTAGCTTCCACATCTCAAATTTTGTGCCAAAAAACTTTTCAACATCAATTCTCCCTGACATGCTTGCCATCTTTTCAATCCTGCAACATAGAAATGAAATGCTCTGCACAAGCTCCCACTCAAACCTTGATTAGCTCAAAAAATCCTGTACCCAACAAATAGAACCAAAACTAGCCAGGCTCTGATACCACTTGTAAGGAAGCAAAGGTGCACGGAATTGATTCCTACACTAATCTTTGAGAGGACGATTATGCAAATCAAAGTAACTATTGCAAAGATCTCAAGAAATGCATAATAACATAATCAAAATAACAAAGAACACACAACACAGTGATTATCGTGGGGAAACCCTTCCGAGAGAAAAAAACTACCCTCCAAAACTCGCACAATGTATTATCAAACCAAGATGATTACAATACACTTGCAATGCAAGTTCTTACAAGAGCGCATCACCACAACTCGAACTTGGAGAGACTCCTTCTAGCACCAGTCTTGCAAACTAAACTCAACTACACAAACACCTCCCCAAGCCCTCCTTTTATAGTGATTTTATAACCTGGAAACCACTTATGGTTTTAAAAAACCATGAGCAAAACTACCATGCCACATGTTACCCATTTTTGACATTTACATTTCCATTATGGAAAAACAACCAGGTTAAAAATAGTAATCCCGTCCACAATTTTGTCTCTTAGTCTAGACCCCCATAGAAGTCACAAAATGAGTCATCAAGGCTCTAAAAATAGCCTACCTATATTCTACCAAGGACAAGACTTATTTAACAACTCACTAACTACTTTCCAATGCATAAACAAGTGCAAAACTCCCACAAACTAATTCTGGAATTTTCCAAGAAAAGATTGCAAGGTTGAGACACATGTTTCTCAACAGATGGTTCCACTTTGGTTTAAATTTCTTTCATGACTATGATTCCACCATTCTTTAGAATTTCTCTCACATAATGAATAATAGTTAATTAGAATACAGATAGTTCTAGTCTATTTAGCAATTTTTTGACTCAATTTCATGCATCCCTTATGTATTTGTTTCAAGGAAATGAATAAAAATATAGCAACAAGTTTACCTTTAGTTTGGTTCTTGTCTCTTGTTTGTGATGTGTGTAATCTTTTCTATTTTATGAATGAAGAGCATGAAACTCAGTTACAATCTATTCTAGGTTGTATATGTTGATATGTTTTTCTTGTGATTCAAGGAGTCATGTAAATGCTTAGTTTATCATCATAGGGTTGCAAATTTCATGAAGGGATAGGTCGAGTATGAGATTTAGAATTGATGTAGATGTCTGATTCACAAGGTTAATGGATGGATTTGGAAGTCCTAATACATGAAATGTCTCAATGATTTCCAAGGATGTGTGTTAGTGATTTGTGGAATTTCCCAATAGATAACGCACTAATCAGCTATAGGATCGATATGTTGTATTGTTCATGTCTTGGTTATGCTAAAATCAAATTTATAATCAAATCCTTTTCCCTTTATGTTTATGACCTCAAAAGAGTTTCCCTCACTTAACTTATCAAGTGCATAGTTCATGTCATTAGTTGTTTGAATAAGAATAGAAGATTCTAGGGTTTATTATCTGCATTGTAAGATTCGGTTATATGCTTTAATACAGGTACCATATGATGAATCTGAGGTTCACCCACCTAGGTTTTGCAGAGCCTGAAGTAGAAGGAGTATAGCCTTATAGTTGGCCCCGGTGTCTTAATGGGTATGTTGTGGATGGAAAGAAACTTCCCCTAGATGTATCATGTTCTCACCATTGGGTTTTTGAAACCTGGCATTTTTAAACACCAACATGTGGCTCGATGACTAGAGCTACAGTAGTAGGAAATGTTGAAGGGTAATCATGTGTGAGAGATGGAATCTAAATAGGAGGTGGAGGTGTAGAAGTCACAATACTAGTTTCAAGAATAACACATAAGTTCAAGCAACAGGACTTCACCTTAATAGTCTCTTGTGAAAAAGGAGAGTGAGTCTCTGATAGTGGAGATGGTGGACCAAAATGAGAGAAAGATTGTAGGTAGGAAGAGTGATAAATAATCCCTATAACAAAAATATTTACTATCTCACTGTCTCATATGTGCACTAAATCCTATGCAAACTCAACTATCTTCACTATCCCATTGTGTAAACTAATAGATAGAGAGACGGTTAGAGGAAAAAGATGGAACAAAAAGTACATCATGAAATGTACCATCAGAAATTCCAATAGAACCTTTCCCACATATAGTCATAACAATTTTGTTCTCCATCAAAATGTGTAAGAGTAATAGAAACCTCAAAAGAAGAGAATAAATCCTGAGAAGATGCCATATGGTGTGAAGCACCTGAATCCAATTATTATCTAGAAGAGGGTAGATTAGATGTTCCAGATAGTGCATGAACCTTTCCTATATCTTTACCATCTGACTAAAATGATGATGAAGAAGAAGATCTATGAAAAGTAGAAGGAATATCAATGTTTCTCTTTTGAAGGAGAGCTGTCAAATTTGAAACTTTTTTAGCATAGCCATCTAACTTCTTCTAATAGCAATGTGACTCATCATGATTAGGCTTATTAAAATAAGCATACTTTGGTCTTTCTAGTTTTGGTTTACCCCCCCTTATGAGGAGGTGGCCCTGATGAAGTGTGAGTGCTAGAATCAATCTGAAACTCTATAGAATGAGATTGTTGTGTCTTCTCCTCCATCCCAGAAGAAGGTAGAGCTACCTATGAATAAGCCTGTGAGCTCGTGAGAGAATCCAACTAAGAGAGCTTAGGTTTCTCTAGAGTAAAATAATCACAAAATACCTCAAAGGATGACATGGTACATATATCACCCAAAGCATCTTTAGTGGAATAGAAGATAGAAGCAAAAATCTAAAAGTTTCCACGAAGCTTAGAAAGAATCAAATAGATGCACTTAGTATCAATATTGATTTTCCCACAACCTTACAATAAAGTTCTCTATTGATTGAAATTCATCAAGAAGTCCTTAATGGAAGAAAAAGAATCTAGTACAAGAGAGGTGATCTTTTCCTCAATCTAAAGTACCCAAAACTCGTTCACTATACAAAACAAGCCTTCATGCTCGGTACACATAGCTAGAGGGGTATTGCACCCATCAAGATGAAACTATAGATTGTTAGATACCTGTAAAGCAATCAAACCTCTTGCATCATCCATCTTTTTCCCATGCTCCATGACTTCAAATGGCCTTTGTAAAACTAGTCACACTACATCTAAATAAGACCACAACACTTTTGACCTAAGAAACTATATCATCAAGGTCTTTTATGTCTGATAGTTATAAGGGGTCAAAAGTTCTAGACAAGCAGAAGTCTCAACAATTTTTTTAGAAGGTGTTGGATTATTTTTTAATTTTTCTTGGTTTACTGATGTAAATAATAAAAATAATAATACAAAACACCCTCCACAATACAAAAAATTGAACCCTAGTTGCTAGAAGGAATGCGTAAACAAGAAGAGAGAAAAATAATTTAGTTTAGAATCATATTTACCTTTGAAGAATATTGATGAAAAGTAGTAGATAATCTCGATAGGGCTCAAGAAGAGATTTCCAATGCTTTTTTTGGATTGAAAAATGGAGCTATAATGAACAAGTTATGTCCCCTAAAAGACATAAGAAAACAATGGACTTCAAGCACAAAAACAAGTAGAAACATGGAAAAATTCCAAAACATACCTACACCATTATCTTTGTCTCTAAACTAGCTTTTTGGAACTTCTTTTGGATAAAAAAAAGACCCATATATGCTCAAGATATCATGGAAAATAGATAGGGTCCTTAGAATGATAAAAAAATATTATTTAATAAATATAAAAAAGTTATCACCGCAGTGTTGTGGTGGTGGTGCCCTAGTAGTGCACTAATGGCCAAAGGGCATTGCTACTGGAGGTGGGGTTTAGTGGTGGGAGACTAGTGGTGGTGGTAGGTTGGTGGCTATGCAAAGGAGCAAAGGAGACCTCTTGTGGAGTAGTGTCATGGGTTATAACACCGTAGGCAGTGATAACTAGTGGTTGTCTGAACTGCCAGTGGTTAACTAATTGTCATGGTGAAAAAATAAGCCACCAATGTTTTAAAAAGGCTTTTTTTAAAAAAAAAATTGTGATTTTTTGAGTTTTTAATCTTGTTTTATTTACCAGAGGTTGTATGACCCTGGTATACAAATTTTTTTTTTCCTCCCAGGTCAACATTGTCCAAAATTGACAAACTTTATATGAAAATATGGGTTTTGATGCCTTTAGAATTCAACCACGAGGTCTTTTTGGCCTCAAAGTGCTCCAAAAATTTGAGACGCCCCTATTTTTAGAAAAAATACTTGAAAAACACTAGATCTATTCTATCATACCATCATTCTTTTTTTCCTTCAAACAAGAACAGGCAACTGAATGTAAGGCTTTGATACCATGTAGAATTTGATGATGAAAAAAATCATAGATCCTTTGATATCCTACATGTGAATAACCTGTTACAAGGAAGAAAGAAAGGTAGAGAGAGAGAAGTGTTTGCTCAATAAACAAGAAGATTTAATTTTAAAGAGATCAAATTTCCACAATCCATTGTATTGTGCTGATGTGTTTCAGGATTTGATTGTGTTAAGATTTTTACCATCAACGTTTCGATTCATGCTACGTGATCCATCATCAAGATGAAGAGAAAGAGATGCTAAACCAATTTCTCTTCATCCTGATGATGGATCATGTAGCATGAATCAAAATGTTGATGGTAAAAATCTTAACACAATCAAATCTAGAAACATATCAGCACAAGATTGAATTTACTTGGGAAAAATAGAATGAGTGAATTTACAACCAATCAATCCTTATGAAGGAGATCAAAACCTTAATAGGGAAACCCTAAGAGGTAAATGAAATTTAATAATTACTAATTAATTATTAAATGGGAATGAAAGGTGCATAAAGTGAAGGGAGTAAAGGTAATTTAACAAATTAAATTAAATTAACCCTTTACTTTAACAAATCCTTCAACCTCTTAATTACATGTTCAACCTTTGTAGTTTAATTAGTGGGCAAAAATTCTCACTGCTACAGTTATAAGTTGTCCTTTTAGGAGAATTAAATCCACTTGGTTAATGGTACACCTAGTTAATATTATTTATCCTTATCAAGAACTTATAATAAATATCTATCATGATCTACTCGATTACAAAGTTAAGATCTTCTTTTGAGAGTTACCTTGTTAGAGGATTTGATCTTTAGGCATTCCAAAATCCTCACACCAAGTTAGGAGTGACCCTATTAAGGGATTTAACTTGTCAACCTACTAAAATAAGTGTAGGTGATCTAAATGTTGCACTCAATGCATAAAAAATCCAATTAGTTATTAATTAATGCTATGCTCTTGATTGCCTCTAACACACTATACTAGTGACACATGTAGTGCCTACCCCTAGTTAACCTTTCATGTTATATTGTTGAATTATTTTAGGTTAGCTATTATGGTTATGTATTATGGTTTAGTGGTACTTGGTTACTTGATTTGATTGATGTTGTTTCATACTTAGATTATATATTTGATGAGCTACTTGATATTCGTTTATTTCATGTGTTCATGGTTATTCTTTTGATGATGATGCTTTGTATGTTTCATATAGTAATTTTATTTTTTTTATGATTATAGTTTGATGATTTATATATGGTTTTTATGATTACTTAACCCATACTTGCATGTGTACAGTGTACACGTATGTTTTACATTATGCTTGAAATTTTTGATGTGGTTGAGGGAGGGAGTCGTAGTCACCTACTAGATGGGCTCTACACAATGTTCCACTCCCACTATTTCCTATTTAATTTAGAGATATATGCATATGTGCATGTTTATCTTTTGTGTAGATTGTAGATATTGGGCATCGACTTCCCTGAATTGTTAGGATGAGTGTGCCCTATCGCAATATCTCAATACCAATTGTCAAAAAATATAGCACAAGTATCTGAGTTAACTACCTTTCTAGATTTTTCAAGTGATGCGAATTTGAGATTTTTGACCTTTGAGTTGGAATTTATACTTTGTCTTTCAAATTATTTTTCATTTTTTTAGTTTGTGGGTATGCTATGATTTTATGTTATAATTAAATCAAACAAAGATATATTAAATGATCTAATTAAATGAAATTTTTATAAAGAGAAATTATTTTTTAATTATATTTAATTAATTGGGAAATTAATTAAATAGAGGAAATATTTTTAAAGATTTAATTAAAAGACCGAATTTGGCGTAATTATTATTTTTTCTCTATAAACGGTCATAGCCTTATATTATATTAGAAAAATAGAAGAGTTACAGAGTTCTAGAGTTCTCCATTCAATGGGCACTAGTAGGAAAGAACGAAGTAATAAAACCTCCAGTCTTGCTCAAGACCAAAGTCTTATATAGTACAAAAGTTAAAAGTGGCATAACCTAGTGTGAATTTGAGAACTGATTATTAATTGTATCACATATGTCATGTCAACTAACAAGTGAATAATAAATGAGTGGATAGGATCAACAAGCTTGAGAAAAGATGAGAGCATAATTGATATAATTTCAGCATCAACTAGAGGAAGAAATTTTTCCTGTAACAAGAGTTAGTGAAAAGAAATAAGGACGAAGAGAACTAGAGCAAACAATATACTCAATGCCCTTACTAACTATATCCAATTCCTTCCAGTATTGTTTTATCATGTATTGATGTTGAATTTTAACCTTAATTATCAATTAATAATCTAAGAATTAATAAGCCACTAATATATACTAAAAAAAATTCTTAGTAATGATAAATCTGCCTACTATTCAGCTTATTTTAAATATTTTCTAGTTTTAAGTGAACTTTATTTTATTGTTACCTTACTATATCCATTACTAATTACTAAATTATATTTGATAATTTGGTGAATCATTTTTAATTATTATTGGACTTTGAGATTAGGGACACCTAAATTTGTTATCCCTAAAAATCATATAGTGCCTCTGCTTATTTATCATTTTAAGATTAATAGTTGTAGGCTAGCTATTGAGTACAACTATAGCTTGTTCTATCAATTATTAAATGATTTGATAGAGAAATTTTAATATTATTAATTTGCTATCTACCATATTGAAGTGAGACCTAGAAATCCATGATAAAGTTGGCTATGCTAATACAATACTAGAAGAGATGAGTGATTAATCCTAAACTACTTAAATGACTAATACATATATCCTAAAGATAGCAACGGATACACCTCCACAATAACCAAGCCTGAAAGACCTAATATGGAAAATAGAGTAGAGAATGCAAAATACCCCACCTAGCTTATAAGCAACCCTAGTAGATTAAGAGATCTAAACATTACTGAAGGAAAATGCAATGGCCCCAACATCCTAGAAGATGCAAAGACAACCTAGCTAAGGTCAAAAAGAGGGCCTGCCCAATAAATAACTTGCCAAACAAATAAGTAGGGAAATACCCATAAATCCACCCATGAGGGGGAAAAGGAACCACCAAACCAAATTAGAATGCCTAAAAAGAAAGGCACCATTTATTTCCTTATAATATGTTTCCTTCATATTTTGATATTCTAAATTTAAATTTGCATGTTCCTATATAATTTGAAATATAAAAAATGTTAACTTGGAAAAAGATAATACCAATTTTTGAAGGTGATAATACCATAATTCTGCCATAATTCATACATTTAGGGGAAAACAGATAAGAAGATCTTGAAACATCAAACATATGTTGATATATTTAAAAACCAAATTCATTAATAACTATAATATTGTTTTGAGATCTGAAGAACATGAGTAACAATAATACTGAGCACCTAGCACTGGATAAAACTATCAATACTATATAACATTAGAATTAAGGTGAAAGGGAGGGTCCAAAAAGGGAAATAGGACCCAATTCTCGAAAACTTAGAGATATAGTCTATTACCTCCGAGATACATAAGCCAAAAAATAGAAAATGGGGGACAAAAAGAGTAAAACCTCAAAATTTGACATCCATAAAAGACCAAACAAGTAGGAGAAGCCATCCAACTTAACCTTCCTTTTTCTAGTACACCATGATGATTTCCACTATATCCTTAGGGTTTTTTATTTAGAAGTTCAATAGAAATTTGAAGGAACTTTTTCCTTTACTAGACTTTTCCATATTTAGAATACATAAATTCAAATTTTCCAAGTTATCGAGCTCCACTCCTAGTTGAATGTAGAAATTGAAGAAGTAGAGATAGTTTTTGAGCCATGCCTTGTTGTGATCTTCAATAATCCCTTGCCACCTGAGAAGAAAATGGATACTGGCTTCCATTTTTTGCCACTCTTGAAAAAATAATAGATTATCTTGGATAACTAGTGAGGGTCGTCTAGGGAAAATGGCCAACTTGAAGCTCCCAAGAAGATGTGCCATATAGAGCTCAGGTAGAAGAATTATAAGCTTCTTCAAGACCTAAACACCAAGTAGGGTTGAAAAAATTATAGAAAAGCCTGATAATTTCCCACTTCTCCACTTTGGTGCTGGCTAGAGACCCTATAAAGGAACCTACAATATCACTACTAGTTCTCTAGGAAAAGTCATAATTGAAGACACCTTCCCCTAAGACATGGATTATAGCTATCCTAGTCATTTCATCCACAGGGTTCAATAAACAATTCCATCTTTCTAGTTTAACATTACCTCTAAACGCCATGGTACGCACCTCTAAGGAGTGGAATAGACTGACATTATTCTTCATGCTGACTCTATGTCCAAATCAAGCTTGACAAAGACAAGGAAAAAAAGCAACATAAATCAAGTCTTAGTTAAATATAAAACTATTAGACTTAAAGGAAGGATTTAGAAGAGCTGAGATTTTTGATGTAATCTACTAATGCCAACTAATAGGAAAACCACAACATGATGCCATCGATTTAAACCCAATTTTGAGAAATGATGAAAAAAATAATGAGACTAATGAGGAGGTTAAAATGATGGGTGTTATGGAAAATATAAAAAAGGAGGCCAAAATAGAGATTAAGGCTAGGCTTAAATACTAGATGGATTCAAAAAAATGATCCTAGATACACTTACTAATTACCTAAATCTTCAAATGGTTTTCTTTCAGATATGGAAGTGTTATTTTTGTTGCTATTTAAATTAATTTTTAAATTAAAACTCTTTTTAATTCTTATTTTTAACTTTACATTTGTAATTTTTTAAGAAGTCTTGATTAATAGCTAATAATTCTTCTCTGTCTTCCCCTTTGTTTGCTAAGTGATCTGTCTCTTTATTCCCTTCCCAAAAGATATGTAGAATATGTATATTTGTGAAAAGATCCAAGAGGTTTAGAACTTCTTCCAATTTAGAGTTTAAAACCCAATATGGTGTCTCCCTTTTCCTAATGGCATTTAGGACAATTTGTGAATCTCCTTCAATAATAAGTTTTGAGATGCTTAAGTTTAGGCAAATTTGGAGACCTTCTTGAAGGGCTTCTAATTCAAAATGGTTTTTAGTGGTGGATCCTATAGATTTTTCCCTTTTAGCTATTCATTTGTCAAAGTCATTATTGATGATGCATCCTATTCCAACAATTACTGCATTTCCTTTGGAGGCTCCATCGAAATTTAGTTTGGTCCAACCACTTGGGGGTGGACTCAATTTACAGTTGTCCCTCACTTCTTTATTCTTCTTTTTAAACACAAGTAGGGAATTGATTAGAATTCTCCATCTCTTTTTAATTATAGCATCTCACTCTAAAAAGAGCACTTTCTCTTTTTGAATTTTCCTAAGATAAGAGCTTAAGGTTTCAACAATACTAGCCTCAATTTTATAAGTAAGCTCTACAGTCATCATTTCCTGATTGTGGAATATTCTTTAGTTTCTTTCTTTCCATACTTCCCAAATTAAGATATATGGGGAAATATTCCATATTTTATCATAGATTCAACTACTACAATCGATTGGCCATCCCCTTAGATGATCATTTAGACATTTTAGCAAAGAAGTAGGCCAACCTAGAATGTGTTGAAGCCAATCCCAACAATATTGTGTATATGGAAAACTATATAGGAGGTGATTGGAATCTTCACAATCATGCTTACATAACACGCATTTTGAAGGGCCCTTAATACCCATCTTTCTAAGTTTTTTAGTAGTTAGAATCCTCTTTTGGGAGGTAGTCCACACAAAGAAGCATGTCTTAGGTAGAAAGGATGAGTCCCAACATAGTTTAAGTGGAATATCAACTTCTTCCCACCTTTGTGAATGTGTGATTACTCTATCCATTCTTAATGTTATAACAACCATCATTTGAAGCTACCCAAATGAGTTTGTCATTTCTCCCTAATTGCTTTATCTTTCTCTTAAGAATGATATTTTCATAAACCTTTTTTACTACTAGTTCCAAGTCAATATTATCCAAAGTTTTCCATTACCAACAAATACTGCCATTAATATTTTGTTTAGTTTTATAATTACTAACCTTACACCCCCAAAGTTTAACTAATTGATCTTTAAGAATTGTTGGGATACCCATACTATCCACTAGGGGATGTCTATCCTAAGAGTCCTCCCAAAAAAGAGCTTCATCACCATTATGAACATCCCAAGTGCGATATTTACTTATCAAGGGTCTACATTTTACTATGAAATTCTAACTTTTGGATCCTTTAGGGAGGTTCCTCATTCTAAACAAGGAATAGGGATTCGTTTCATTTAAATAATTTTTATAATAAAAATTTGACTATTTTTTATCTCTTTCGATGAATAAACACCACATTAGTTTGGCCCCTAAAGCTTCATTTTGCTAACTTAAGTTTTTGATACCTAGACCTCCTAATTCCTTTGGTTTACATAGATTTTCCCATTTTATAAGAGCTAATTTTTTCTATTCATCTATGTCATTCCAAAACAAGCTTCTAAGTTTTGCCTCAAGATTCTTATTAATACTTTTAGACAGGTGTAAGCATGAAAGGGGGTAGGTTGGGAGGGTAGATAGGACTGCATTGACTTTTGTAGGTTTACCAGTCTTTATGAGCCATTTATCTTTCTAACCTCCTATCTTTTTATCCACTCTCTCAAGGATACTATCCCATCCCTTGTTAGTTTTACTACCATTTTCTAACTCTATTCCTAAATATTTACACGGGAATGTACCTTTTTTATATCCCTTAATATTATAGATTTGTTTTTCTGTATCAAGTTTAGTGTTAATGAGAATTTTTTTTTATTTTTTAGCATTCACTCTTTGTCCTGATGCTTCCATGTACTATTGAATTATTGATTTGAGGTTTAGGGCCTCTTATATTTTACTTTTTCCTAGTAGAATGGTATCACTTGCATATAATTGTGGGTTATATTAGGAACAATTTTAGCTACCATAATTCCACTTAATTTATAGTCATAGTGGGCATTGGTTATTGCTCTATCAAAGGCTTATACTATAATGATGTATAAGAAAGGAGATAGGGGATCTCCTTGTCTTATACCTTTTGATGTGTCAAAGAAGCCTTCGGGGGCTCCATTAATAAGGACTGAAATTTTAGTTGTTGAGATGTAGTGATAGATGAGATTAATCCATTAGTGCAAGAATCCAAAGGCTTCTAAGGTTTTGCATAGAAACCTCCAATAAACCATGTCGTAAGCTTTTTGAAAATCCAATTTCATGAACATGCTTGCCACTTTATTCTTATAAGCTAAATGTAGTGTTTCTTGTATGATGAGTATACCATCTAAGATCGATCTTCCTAGAACAAAGCCAATTTGTTCTTCATATATAATCTTAGGAAGAATCAGTTTCAATTGATTTGCTAAAATTTTGGATATGATTTTATAGATGTTGTTACATAGACCTATGGGTCTAAAATACCCTTGGTTTTTAGTATCATCTTAATTGGGTATCAAGGTAAGAAAATTATTTTTGATTTCAAATAGTAATGATCCGCCATTTCTTGATGCTTCACTGACTTTCCAAACATGAATTTTGATAATGTCCCAGGATTTTGGTAGAGGAAAGCCTAAAATCTATCTAGACCTAGAGATTTGTTAGGATTTATGTTGAATAACACAGATCTAATGTGTTCCAGAGATATAGGTGTAATTAATGCTTTATTATCTTCTATGGTAACCACTTTTGGTATAGCTTCAAGAATTTTTTCTTGAGCTATCATATTCAAGCTATCAAAGTTATTTAATATATTATGAAAGTGGCATACAAAGATCTCAACTATTTTGTTAGGGTTTTCAGTGATAGTAGCTGGTGGATCTTTGATTTTTTTAATTTTTCTTTTGGCTCTATTATATAGGGTGCCATCATGGAAAACTTTTATATTATGGTCTCCTTCTTCTAGCCATTTTCTCTTGATTTTTGTCTCCAGAAAACTTCTTTCTTTGCTATTATGTTTTCCTACCTAGCAAAAAGTTCTTTTTCGAGATAAAAGTTGTCATTATTCATACCTTTTTAAATTACTTTTGTCTTTAGTTCTTTTAATCTTTCTTTGATGTCTATTTTTTCTTTAATTATATTATTGAATTATGTTAGGATCTATAAGTGGGAAGTATACTTCTGAGGGGGGGGGGGGGTGGTGAATTAGAAGTACTAAACTTAAACCAATAAAACTTTTTGCTTTAAAAAATTGCATGCATAAACATATAGAAATAACATGCAAAGAAAATGC
Source organism: Cupressus sempervirens (assembly GCA_028749045.1). Classification (NCBI taxonomy): domain Eukaryota; kingdom Viridiplantae; phylum Streptophyta; class Pinopsida; order Cupressales; family Cupressaceae; genus Cupressus; species Cupressus sempervirens. The sequence continues at coordinate 694,618,885 of CM053784.1, forward strand.
ATCCACATAAGCATTTGACACTAGATATGATTACCCAAAAACCCTCCAATAAGAAGGTAAAATTGGGGTGGAGATAACACCCACAACACTTCACTACTATAGCAATAAAGTTCACCTATTAAGGTTACATATTTTGACCATTCTCATTATCTGCCCTGTAAAAGGCCTACCTTATTAAAGGATTTTAACACCCTGTTAGAAGTGTGCATGGCTAAAGGACATAAAAACACTCACTTGGAATGTCATCCTATTAAAGTCTTTATACAATGGTTGTTAAACCAACATAAGTCCATAGGATTTTATTCTATTGTATCAATTGTTAGAGAGTACAATAGAATGTTTGATTTTATTCACTTACAATCTAATATTGTTGATTTTAGATCTGTGTTCTGTCCAATCTGATCCTCACTAATATGATATGAAAAATGTTGTTACCTTTATCCTTTTCTGCTAATTGATTCTGCAATTTTTTTCCTTCTTCTAAGTCACCTTCAACTTGATCAATTCACCCCTTTCACTTCCTTCAAATCTTTGCTAACATTATCTCCTCGCAGGCATTCTCTTTTGCATTGTCTATCTATGAATTATGGTGCTTTGCCTCCTTTAAAAATATTTCATGACTTAGGGTTAGGGATTAATCTACGATTAAGATTCATCCAACTTTCCAACTTAAATCCTTCTATTTTTCTCATTGGTTGCATGTTGATTGCATAGGGAATACAAATTGATTTGATCTTATCTCCAAGCTTCAAGATCTATTCATATGTTAGCTCAAAAATGGTTTATATCTAAGTTTGTAAAGGCACAAACTCTTATGTTGATTCTATATTTCTTGGCACTTACTAATTATTGATGCTTGGCACATACTAAAATTTTGTCTAGCTCGGCAGTTGAACTTGCTCAGTATCTATTAGTCACTCAGCACTTGAAATTTTCTCAACACTATCTTTTTTCTCGACATCTGAATGACTCAGCACTTGTTGAATTTTTAGCTTGACACATATTGCAACTTGGCATCTATATTATACTTGGCATCAAATTAGAAAAATTTTAAAGTGTTTTGACACTCAATTGTCAAAGCCAATTTGAGATCAACAATCTCCCCCTTTGACATGAGTGTCAAAAACACTTACTATACATGATGAAACTAATCTCCTTGAGTATAATATACATTATGTTTGACATATTTACAAAGCTTCAAAACTATTCAAAATTTTGGGAAGTACTATATACCTCAAAATTTTGTATCTCCCCTAGAGTTGATATACCATTTTCTTTATCCAAAAATTCTCTCCAAGTAGAGTGATTTGCCTCTGCTGATACTCCTTGTCTTTATTTTGAATTATAATACCCTTTATCTAATATGTTTTTTTATGCCCCATTTCCTTCTATATGCTATGTTTTCTCTCCTCCTTTCTTCTCTCTATACTCCCCCTTTCATTTTGGCTCCCCCTTTCACATGTCTCCCCTTGCAAATTAAGTGTCCTTCTAGCCCGACATATCTCTTTCTTTTTATAATTTCTCCCCCTTTTTTGACACTTATGTCAAAGGGTCTATACATTAATTGAATATTTTTCCAAGAAGGTTTTTCTTACTTCCATTACAATTCTTAGATCAGCATCCCAATTTTGTATTACAACTTATAGGGATTTGATTTGTATAGTTGTCTCTGCTGCAAGGTGAACTAAGTCATCTAGTGTTGAAAGATTGGGATCTTTCTTCAATACATTTTCTACATAGGCTATTTCCTTTTGTAAAATCTCCATGTGAGGAGTTAGGGCAGCTTGTATTTGAACTAATTCAGCTCTAGTGTTAGCCTCTTCTGTTGTCAATATAGCTAGTTCCTTTTATGTGTGAAGTGTTGTGTGAAAGTGCTTCTCACTTTGAGCTGGATCTTTAGGAAATTGTATGCTTGATATTTTTCAAAATTATTTCCAAGCTCATTATTCTCTAACTAGTTTCCTGTGTGAAGATTTATGGACCACACAATTTTGTGTATAGTCAGAATATATTCTCACATACTATCTTCACCTTTAAAATTTTCTTGGCCAGCTCTACCTGTGATAGTGTTATTTCACTGGATATTCTTTCATTTACCTTTTCATGAAATTTCTTTTCTGACCATTCCATGAGTTTTACATTTTTCTCTTCCTCTTCATTGGTCACCTACTCAATAATTTCTTATAGTTGTTCCAATATTGGCTTTGTTTCATTAGGTTCCTACAAGTTGAATGCATCTAAAAAGATGTTGTTAATCTCAATTAGTGTTTTCCTTTTCTTATACTCATTTCTAAGTATCTCATGCTTCTTCTTCCTCTCTAGTGCCTCTTGCACTTCATTGATTTGATCAACGTTCATGGTTGCATAGTCATACTTTTGAATGACTATTTCTTCATCTAATGTAGGGTCTCCATAGTGAAGTACCCTTGCAGCCTTTGTATAGCTTGAGCTTGGTTCTAAAATTTGGAGTGGTATTGCTTCAATGCTTGACTTTTGTGGCATTCTTTTAGGAGTCCCAATGGTTGGTAGATTAACCAAAGTTTGAATTGCTTCTTGCTACCTTTCCTTTGGGGTCTCCTTCTCCTCCTCTAATTTATCTTTATCAATAATAATTATTTGTGGAGGTGTACCTTGAACTTGTGCAGTAGGAATAGAAGTATCCATCTATCTTATTTGTTCCTTTGCTGACTCCTTAGTAGTTGTAGCAATTTTAACTGTGGAATCATCCTTAGCTCATGTATCTTGTGAAGCTATCTCTTTAGGTTATCCACTTAGAGCTGTAGGGATGATGAAATATGTTTCTTGTGTTTCCATCTTATCCCTAGTCAAGTTAGCTACTACTTTATGCAACTCATCTACACTTACCAATGTTGGGTTACTGCATAATTGAGCTTGTAGAGTTGATTGGTCAAGGATCTAATGCATGATGCTCCTACATCCGAGATCTTCTTAAGATCCTCTTTAGTCAATGAATTGGTGTTCTAACTAGAGTTGTTAGGAACATCCTTCACTTTTATCATGTATGTAGGTGTAGAGATATCATGTGGGGGACTTGGAGGTGGCAATTATGTGTCTTGCACACTCTATTCTATTTGCTGCTCTTCAGTAGTTTCCATATCATCTCTTTGAGTTTCTTCCTCCACTATATCATTTGCCTTTTCTTTCTCACCTTCACCTTCCTTATCATTTTCATCCTCTTCTCCATTATTTCTTCCCTCAAAGGGATTTTCTTCTCCTTCTTTGACATTTGTTAGGCCATAAATCAATTTCCACATTTTAGTGGACTTCTTGACAACATCTTCAATCTTATTTTGAAGAATGATAAAGGCTCTATTTTTGGGTTGCCAATTTTCTCCCATGCTTCTTATTGGCCTTATTTATTTTCCCTTTTGTGAGCTCTGGCATTACTTGAGCCAATTTTGACTCTCTTATTTCTTTCTCCATATTAAGGAAACAATGCCATTTATTTTCACTAATAGAATACAAATCTTTGGGCATTGAATTGTCAAGTTCAAGTGGGTTGGTTTTGAACTTGGCCATCATGGTATAAATTGATTCTTCAACCATGTTCTGCTCATTCTTACTTAACTTATTGAACTCAATATTATTTAAGCCATTTAAGTCAACATTATCTTTAACATTGTCACAAGTGTTTACTAAATCAGATTTTAATGCATGACTTACCACTCTAAATTGGCTTGTGTCTTCTAACTCTCTTCTCTCTTCATCTAAGTCAAGTTGAGAAAAATATTTTCTTCTTAGTCTTTACATTTCTAGACCTTATTTCTCAGTTGCCTTCTTCTTTTCTTTGGCCCACTCGTTGGCCTTTTGAGTGGTAGCATGTGTGCTTGTTCTTGTAGTGGGCTTTGTAGGGCTTGGTTAAGTAGCCTTCTATTTCTTTGACTTTGCTATTGGCTTTGAGCTTGCCTTTCTTTTCTTAGGCTCTAGTTTGTTAGGTGCTTCCTTAGCTTTTCCCTCCTCAACACCTTCTTTCTCTTCATCTTCTCCCATGCCTTGTGTCAAGGCAAGTGGCTCTTCACTCTATTATTCTTCTTCTTCATCATCACCATCTTCTTCTTCTCCTTTTGTTGTCCCTTCATCAAATTTTTCTTTAAGTTTCTTGACCAATTTGTCCTTTTTCTTTAGAGTTGAAGCAATTTTCAACTCCATTTCTACTTTAGACTTTACAACATCAAAAGTGCCAAAAGGTTTTGAGCTTTTATCAATCTCTTCTACAAGAAATGTTGTGATTTTTGTTGATGCCTCATCAATGTTAATCTCATATCCTAATGGCTTTAGCCATCACACTCTAGGTACTACTACTTGGATATAAATGTAGTCAATGTCAACTAAGAAACAAATGTCATTGATATGTTGAACCACTAGGGAGACTGGAATCCTTAGTCTTTGCTTCATGGACTTCTTAAAGTCCTCAAAATAGCTTGTCATGAGGGTTTCAAAATTAGCTCCCATCTGCTCTATGTACTCATTCACTTGTACTGCTATAGACCTATTGGTCTTCCAACTTATCTTACCAAAAGGGGGAAATTCATTCTGAACATAGAAAAATATACATATCAAAATTGATCCAAACTTACACTAAACACTCGTGGATCTTCTTATTGCTCCTATGTTCTCCATGATCTATTGTAGTTATAGTTTTGCTAGATCATATGTATGATCCTTCTTAACAAGTTGGTACCCCACATCAATTGCAATGCATGGTATACTATTCAGTCATCTTGACTAGTAGAATTTGTGAGATATAATCATAACATTAAATTCTACAAGTGCATCTTTAATTGTGGCAATTGTCATGCCCCTTTTGTTCCAATTTTTCCCTAGTATTCTTCTCAATGGATTCTTTTGAATCACTCCTCAGGGTCTTTGGCTATTCTAGGATTGAGTATCCTATTACCATATGTATGATTCTCTTTGACAGCTTAATAGGTCCACCTTCCAACTGTAGGCATCCATTGTGAATCCTACTCAAAACTATTCTTATCCACTCTATCTTTAAAACTATAGGGAAATCTAGGGCATGAGTTAAGCCCTTCCTTTCAACAATCTGAAATTCCTCCTTCAATACTCCATCCTTAGATAGTTTTTCATAGGCTTGCCGAATCTCCATATCACCAATTGCTCCAACTTTACAATTATAACATTTTCTAACATCTTGGACCATTACAACTTTTGGTGGAATTATGGATAGTGCATCAACAGGGTCATTCTTGTATGCAACTTCAAGAATTGGCCTAAAATTAAGTTGTTTAACTTCATTCCTACCAATTGAACCTCAAACAATTCCTTATCCTTGGGATTCCTAGAGCTAGAGGCCATTTCTAAAAACTAGGGTTTCAAGATGTATAAATTGTGTAACTGTGTAGCTTGATACTTGAGAAATACCTTTAAATTGACAAAATGATGCTTGATTTCTATTGGAAATTGTGAAAATGCTTCAATATCTACTTTGAAATCACTTGTGTGCTCTTCTCACTCTTGATCTATGTTCACAATGATGAGAAATGATCAAAAAATTGACCTTATACACTTCAATATATAGCATTTAATGCTTAGTGCATATACAATTGTCTACTTAGTTCCTTATGTAATTTCTATTTCACTCAGCTTCCATTGATTTTACAACACTCGGCACCCATTGAAGTTTCCCTTACTCATCTTTAATAAGAATTTCCTTTTTACTCAGCAACAACTACACACTTAGCTTCAACTAACTTTGACTGGCAACTCGACATACACTAGGATTTTACTCATAATCTGAAGTGAACTTCTCAAACTTGGTAGTAAAATGAAAAACTTTGGAGATTTAACCTTGCATCTTTATTCATGCTAATCTTATCCTTTTTAGTACTAACTTATTCTAGGAACTAATGTATGATAAAGCATTTAAATATTAGTCTCTCATACCTTCTTTTTCTTAGTTTGATGAAGTATGACCACTTGATCCTTTAAGTGAAGTGATCCCTTCATTTGATGTGCTACATACATTCTTCTTCCATGTCTTGTTCATCTCTCCTCTAATGTGCTCAACATCTACTTTGCCTTTTCCCTTGTTTGACTCTGAGTTAGGTGCCTTTATCCTTGTTGGGTAGTGCTTGCTAATATGACCAGTATCAAACAACGAAAGCATGTAGTTTGGCTTAACCATCTACTATAGCTTCCACCGAAATGTGTTCTTATACAATTCTTAGGGATGTGTCCATACTCTTGATAGTAATGATAGCTATGTCTTGTATTGTAGTCCCAATTATAAGAATTTTCATGGCTTCTTCCCTTGTTTGATGAACATGTGGTCTTGGATCTACACTCAAAGGCTTTGTATCCAAACTTCTAACAATTGTAACAGCTTCCTTCAAATCTTGGTGCATGCATGGTTCTTGTTCTGCATTCATATGCCTAATGACCTTGTTTGTTGCACTTGTAACAATGTGTCATATTCTTTGGCTTGGTATTCTAACTACCATTCATGTTCCTGGAAACATTAGTTGTATGTCCTTTCTTACCACAATGATGACAAGTAGTTTTAGAGTTCTTGTCTTTGTCATTCCTTTGTTCAATAGTCTTGGATGACTCTCCTTCTTTAGTGCTTATATAGCCCAATCCTATTGTGTCCTTACTAGATCTAAGGGATTTTAATAGTTTCTCAAAGTATTTGATGGCTTCATTTGGCTTGTTGAAACTTTCAACAAATCCCTTCTCTCTTTTTAGGTCATTCTACAGTTGCTCATTTTGCACCTCCAATGTAGTTATCTCAATGTCCTTAAAATTCAACTCATGATGGGCATTCATCATTTGGCTTAGGGTATCCAACTGCATGTTTGAGATCCTAGACAACTCTGTTAATTTTTCTTCCAATTTGTTTGACAAGATTCTTTTTTCTTCTTCAATCATGGCCTTATCCTCAATGGCTTTCTTCTTTTGTTCAGTCACCTCACATAGCAGTATTGTTGGTGATTCTTGCTTCAACTTGATATTTATAATCTCTTTAGCTTGTGCTCTATTCTCGTCCATGAGATCTACAATTGCTACATCAAACTCAGAAGAGTTACCATTTGCAAACAACTTTGTGGTGTCAATCTTCTTGTATTTGGTTTCATTCTCAACTATGGTGATCTCCTTTCTTCTCTTTAATAAACTTCTCAAGGCATCTCTAGCTTCATCCAGTTGTTGTTGTAAGAGATGTATCTCAATCTCTTAATTCTCAATGGTCTTTCCCAACTTGTAGATTTCCATCTTCTCCTGATGAGAACTTATCTCTGATACCAATTGTTGGGATTTACAAGTGGGAAGTATACTTCTAGGGGGGGGAAGGGTGGGGGGTAAATCAAAAACACTAAACTTTAACCAATAAAACTTTTAGCTTTAAAACATTGCATGCATAAACATATAGAAATAACATGTAAAGTAAATTCATCCATATAAACATTTGAAAGCAAATATGATTACCCACAAACCCTTCAATGAGAATGTAAAACTAGGGTGGGGATGAAACCCACAATACTTCACTACTATAGAAATAAAGTTCACCTGTTAAGGTTACATATTTTGACCATTCTCATGATCTACCCTGTGAAAGGCCTGCCCTATTAAAGGCTTACAAGGATTGTTAGATCCTACCCTGTTAAAGGATTTTAACACCCTATTAGAAGTGTGTCTGGCTAAAGGAATTTAGAACACTCACTTGGAATATCACCTTGTTAAAGGCTTTATACAATGGTTGTTAAACCAACCTAAGTCCATAAGATTTCATTCTATTGTAACAATTGTTAGATAGTACAATAGAATATTTGATCTGATACACTTACAATCTGATATTGCTAATTTTAGATCTTTGTTCTATCCAATCTAATCCTCACTAATCTGATATGAAAATGTTGTAACCTTTATCCTTTGTTCTGTTAATTGATTCTGCAACTCTATCCTTCTTCTAAGTCACCTTCAACTTGATCAATTGACCCCTTTCACTTCCTTCAAATATTTGCTAACATTTTCTCCCTACATGCATTCTCTTTCACACTCTTTGTCTATCTATGTATTATGGGGCGTCGCCTCCTTTAAAAAGATTTCATGACTTAGGGTTAGGTATGAATCTATGATTGAGATTCATTCAACTCTCCTGCTCAAATCCTTCTATTTTTCTCATTGGTTGCATGTTGATTGCATAGGGAATATAATTAAATTCAATCTTATCTCTAAGCTTTGAGAGCTATTCATATGTCAGCTCAAAAATGCTTTACATCTAAGTTTGTGAAGGCACAGACTCTTACCTTGATTTTGTATTGCTCGACACCTAATAATTATTGATGCTTGACACATACTAAAATTATGTTTGGTTTGGCACTTGAACTTGCTTGGCATCTATTAGTCACTCGGCACTTGAAACTTGCTCAACACTATCTATTTGCTTAGCATCTAAATGACTTGGCACTTGTTGAATTTCTAGCACAACACATATTGCAACTTGACATCTATATTATAGTCGGCATCAACTTAGAAAATTTCTTAAGTGTGTTGATACTCAATTTTCAAAACCAATTTGGGATCAACAAATTATTCTCTATTCTACTTAAGTATATTTTTCTTTAATCATTTTCATCTTGGGAAAAAATATATACATTTTGGAACCTTTAAAATTGCCTTGATTTCACCATTCTCTAATAAGTTTCATAATTTTTTTTGTCTAAAAACCACATTTTTTCACACTTAAAAGGATTTCAAATAGGTCTATTAGGTTCAAAAAATTGAATTCTAATAGGATAATGGTCTGAGCCTGCTATTTCTAGTATTGAGGATTGGATATCTAAATTTAATTCACTTAGTTCTCCTTTGAGAAAAAATCTATCCAATTTCTTAGCTATATAAGAAAAGTCTTTCCTTTTATTATTCCATGTATACTTACCATTATTAAAAGGAATATCAATTAGGTTGTTAAGGTCTAACCAATTTTTAAATTTCTTAGATGCTTGGGAAGTTTTTTGGATACCTCAAGATTTTTCATCTATATTTAGGATAGTATTAAAGTCTCCACCTATAAGAATGAGTTCATTACTATGATTATTAATAAATAGACTAATTTCTTCCAATAATTTTTTTTAATCTATGCTATCTGATCAAACCATAAATGTTTATTAAGATAAACTATAGGTTAGTTTTAATGCTCATCCAAGAGTTGTTTGATTTTAGTATATTTAGAGTAACTTTCCTAGGATTCCAAATCATACCTAATCCTCTTGAGGCTCCTCTAGATTCATGCAGATTAACTTCCAACTACCTAATTTATTTTCTAGCTTAATTCCTTCTTCCTTTTTTAGTTTTGTTTCTTGTAACATAATAATTTCATATTCAAATTGTTTTAGTTTTTGTTTTAGTAATCGTTTCTTTCTAGGAGCATTTAATCTGCTAGCATTCCAAATAGTGATCTTCATGCTGCCTTGGAAAGGTTCTTCGCCTTCCCTGAATTAAGTATCTGACTAATCTTTTGCAGCTCTTTTTGCTACCCATTAGCTTCTCTGAGTTCTTTAAGAGGCTTTCTTCCTCTGTTAGCTTTCAATATACCATATTTGGGAGAATTTATCCCTTCTTAATTCATCAAAATACCCAATTGCTCTATGTTCTCCTATGCATTTAAGGCACTTTCAAATTGTTTTCCTTCTTTTTCAACTTTTCCTTCATTTTCTAATTCTTGCATTATTTGTTCTGCAAGGGTTGTCTAATCATTTATATGTTTATAATTTTCTGAAACTGGTGTATTCTAGATACCACCCATCTCAATACCATCTCCTTGTACTATTATTGTTCTAGATTCAATTGTCTGTAAGGCTTTACTACTCTTATCTTCATCCTTACTAATTAGAAAATCTCTTTTTAAGTCTTCAAAGGTGTAGTTATCTCCCCCTAGTTTAAAACCTACTACATTAAATCCTCTTTCTGTAATCCACTAGTTTTATCTATATTGTCAAAGTTAAATATTTGGATCAATTCATTGGTTAATAGTTTCAAATTTTGTTTCTCAACCTCATTTGAAATTGTCATTTCCAAATCTTCATCCTTTTCCATATCATTATTAGGAAGCCATGAAAATCTTGTGTTTAAGATCCTTTTTTCTTACTTTGATCATTTTCCTTTGCATTGTACTCACTAAGGTTGATTAGGTGATTCTTTCATTGTAGATGGTGTCTACCAAAAACTTGGTGAATAGAATTGTTGCCTCTTTATTAGAGACTATGGTTTCCTTCATAGGTTCTTCTTTCTATTGCTATAGAGTCAACATTTTTTCTTCTATATACTTAAGCCTTAATTCATTTTGGAGATACATCAGAGAATAGGCATTTTTATTTTATTTTTTCAAGACTATTGTTTGTGTTACCCAGGGACTTTTTATCCTAAGACCTAGAGTCCTTTTCTAACAATTTTTCTTCCCCATTAATTACTTTTGTATTCTTAACTATCTTTTATTTCTTTTTTCTTTTGTTTAACCTTCTACTATTGATGACTACACTTTGTTACCTTATGTTAGACATATCTTGATTAGTTTTTTCTTTTACTCTATTGATTTCTTTGGGACTTTGATCAACACAAGTAAGATGTATTTTCAACTTATGGCTAGTTCCTTTGTATTCCTTCATATTTAACAATTCAATAGTTTCTTTACTATTCTCTAATATTGAAAGGTTTTCCTTTTCTTTTCTTCGAGATTTTTTTTCTTTTACATCTTGTAGTATCGCTCTTACTTTCCTCTGATCTTTCTTGGAGGTAGGAGAAGAACTACTTCTGATCTCTATAATTAGACTTGGCAGTGTTATCTTATCTACTCTTACTTCACCAATCTCCAATTTTGGAGTTTCTTTCCCTATTATATCATGATTAGGCTTCAGAAGGCCTTTGTCATTTATGGAATTCCTCTGATATTCTCTTTGGTTTATTATATTCATCATAGGTAAGGTATCTTTAAGGTCCAAAGTTAGTTGAAATTTTTTAAATGTAATCTTTCTCTCATTATTTAATTTGATTATTTTTGAGATTTTAGCTTCACATTTGTGGGGGTTTAAGTTATAGATAGATCTATTTGTTATTACCTTAATAGGTTTGAATTTTGAGTTTTTTGCCTCACACTTGGTCAAAAAATTGATATTATTGCATTATTTAAAAGAGGCATCCATTCCAATCAAATTTCCAATTGAAAAACCTATTTTTCTGATAATCTCTACATTCATAAGTTCATGTGGGAGGGACTGAATGGAGATCCAGGTTGGTATTGAAAAGTTTAACATTTATTCCTTACAATCTAGTATCCACTCAAAGAATTTAACAACATATCCTTTAAAGTAACACTCAGAGACAAAGAGGAAATCTTTTTTTAACATATTCATCACTGCAATGAATGTATACTAATCTATTAGAATGGTGAGAGATACTTACCTAATTTTTGCATAAATCCTTTAGCTAGTTAATGAGACTGACCATTTATGATTTTGGCCCATTCCAAAATGTGAATACATCGACATTCTAACAATCCTGCTAGCAATCTTCTCTATCCTAATTACTAATACTTAGAACTGTTCCTCAATTTTTTTGGAATTGGGGCTAGAAGTTGTGGGGGGCTGAATATTATGATGTGCAGGAGATTTAGAAAAAATATTCCTACAATGAGGGGGAATATATGTTTAGGAAGGAAGAAGGATGGTTTGAGATTTGTGATCTTAGTCTTCTAGGGATGATCCTCATGGAAATTTAGAGATTTCGAATAGGTTTTAGATAGAAAACCTATCTATTGAGAATACAAGGGATATCTATTTTGGTCTACATATTTAGTGTGATTAAAAAAGTGGATTTTTTAGTCAAGGCTTGTAGTAGAACAAAAGATATGAGGTCAAAATCTTTCCAGGCTAGGGGAATTGATTAATTTGTGAAGATCTTTATCAATGAATTGAGGGTTTACCAAAGGCTTACTTGTCTTATTATGATCCAGAAGGATTTGGAGCGAAGAGACCTGATTCTAATCTAATTTAGCTTTGGCACTAATATTTCCATTGAATTTTGTAATTGGATGAAACCTTATCTTCTCTACACAATTATCCAAATTCTCTACCAGAGTGGGCCCTGATTTTATGTAACTCGTCAATTGGGTATCAGGATGTTCTAGATCATTAGGCTCAATTAAGACTGAAAAAGGGTTCGTCATTTTTATAGCATACTTTAACTTTGTTGGGTGTTTGAGATTGAGGGTAGGGGGATCAATGCAAAATCTCCAAGACATTTTTGCTTCCTTACTAGGGCTTCAGGGCACTTGCATAGGATGAGGGACCAATGAATGAGAGCTCGATTTTTTATTATTCACCAAAAACCCTGGCTTCTTAGATTGCCAACATTGAGTTCTTTGTCATTTGTCTCTATTCACATTATTCACATATTTCATATGTTTGATGTCTACTTTGAATGCCATGCTTGCTTTTTTTAAAAAATTATGAGTAAATTTGGCTTAATTAAATTTATTTATTTTAATAATAATAGATTTAGAAGTTTTTTTAAAAATAATGAACCATAAATAGTAATATTAGTTAAATTAATAAATATATTTTCTAAATACATCTTATTTTTTAAAAAACAAAGTGGGCATAATTTAAATAAACTTTATTCAAATTAAAAAAGTGTGCACTAAGAATTAAATAAATTAAAATAATAAAAGAAAAGGCTTTTTGTGCATTCATAAAGCTGAAACCCTAGGTTGAGAAAATTATTTATTAGGAGATTAGAGCTCATTTCTCCACACAGGTTTGGAGGAAAAATTTTTGGAAGGATTGTGGAAGACGAGAATTGTTTCATTCATTAAGCGTTTGTCAGATCTTAGCATCAGATTGAGGTAGGAATTCTCTAGAGTTTATCACAATAAATCTTTCCAATTACCTTTGTCTTCTTTGTGCTAGTTATATGCATCTTCTTTTGAAAATTATATTTTAGAATGAAATCTTTGTTTGAAGATTATTGTTCTTTGGTTCTAAAACATTTATCAAAGAAAATTGAAACCCATGTTCTTGAAGCATTCATTTTTTTTGTAGTTGAATCATCTAAGAGAAAAAGAAAATTGAAACCCTCGTTATAGGAATTGAATTTATAATTTGAATTGAGAAAACTATGTTATCTTTGTTGAATAAAAAATATATATTCCAAGCTTGTATTGGAATTACATGATATATAAGGGCATATATATATATATATATATATATATATATATATATATATATATATATATATATATATATATAATGAAAAAAAGGTCAAACCCCCCAACTATAGTGACAACGAACACTACCAAGGTGCCAAGGCAGCACAAGCAACCAAGGTAGCACGACTACTGAGGCAACCCATTCCCTAATTGGAGGTGATTTGTATTTTTTTTAGAAATAGATAATTTAATATATATAAATTATATATATATATATATATATATATATATATATATATATATATATATAAAATATAAAAAATAAAATTAAATAAAAATTAAAGGTTTTATATTGTATTGTATTTGATATTAATATATATTATTATATATATTGTTATATATTTAATAAATGATTTTTTTTTTTTTTTTTTAAAGATATTTGATAGGGATTTGGAATGGGATAGTTAATAAGGACAGAAGTATTTTTTTATTAGTTTTGAGTATTGAATAAAATTCAAATGATCAACCTAATCCTTATAAGTTGAACTAAGAGAGTAAAATGTAGTTTAGTAGGAAAATTCTGAATCCTTAGACAATGGAAATGAAGGTGATATTTCATGTCAGAAAAAATTGAAACTTTAGCAACTGAGATAACTTGGCAAATGAAAACACCACTTTTTACTCAGTTCAAAATTTTAGAGAATTGTTATAGAAAATTGAAACAACTAAATAACTACTTTTGTTTTAACTATATGATCAGATGTTATGTTATATTTCATGATGGTGTTTCAGATAAATCTAGTTTTGACCAATTAGGTATGTTTTCTAGAGGCTTGGGAAGTGATTGATTTGTGATGTTATATAATGTTGTGATTTCATGATGTAACTTTTGAAGAATTGATTAGTTATTTAATGAGATTCCAATTGCTTATATAGGACTGATGTCTTTATTGTGATTCTATGAGATTCTATGTTATGAGCTTAGGGTAGGTTATCTTTGTGTATGTTGGGAAGTGGCTTGCCATGGAGGTTAGAGCCCTAAAGAGGCTTCCTAGGTAACACATTCTAGGTTATTTTTCATAAATGATAACATTTAATTAAATGGGTTTAAAATGAATTAAAAAGAGTTAGTGGATTTCCTTGCCCATGCCTCAAGTTCTAGTACATGATAGGATGGGAGTAGAGAGAATGCTTGGTTGTGACCTTGGCTCATTAGTATGCCTTGTTTGTATGGAAGGATACTAATGCTGCATAGAGTCACTAGGAGGCACGAGTCTAGAGAGGTTGGCCAAGTAACCTTATAGTTGACTCATGCAATGATACTTTCCCACTTACATAGTATATTTCTTATGTGTCATTTTTTCCTCTAGGTTTAGATGTTATTTGTTTCTTGATACCCTTTGAGATAGATTCCTATCAAATTTTCCTTGAACTAGATTTTGGTTATGATTTTTGGGATTGATATTTATATGGGACTTGAAATTATCTCCTCATGATAATGGGAGTAGGTCATTTAGGTTCCATGAGGTTAGGTGGTAGTATTTATTATTCCATTGAGATCCTACAACTGGTTGTCGATGCTAGATGTATTTGTGCAGTTATTCTATCCTTTTGTTCTTGTGATTTTGTTCTATGGTCATATTTTGATTTATTGTACTTTGATTATTTGAGAATCTATGAGATGTTGTATCTTATCATGATCTATATTATTTTAGCATTTCATACCTTGTGAGTTGTATAGAGGATGATTATGCATTTTGGTTATGTCAGGTGACATCTTCTGTACTTGTATATTGTTTCATGTGATTTTGTACCTATAATTATTCTATGACATGGACTTTATTTACTTATCAATTTTAATCTTATATAAAACTTATGTGTATGATTCAATATCATGGATCCCTTGAGAGATGTAATTGTTATTGTATTGCTTATGTATATATGTGAGTTATTGTTTTAACTATAATATCTCTCTTTTTTTTCAATCTTTCAAAAAAATGTTTAGCAAAGTTAAGGTTAATTTATTTTGGGTTCCATAGCGAGGCATTACAACACACTAATAACTATCACACTAACCATCATTGCCTATGAATCTTTCAATCTCTTCATATTGTTCTTAGGGTTGTAAAAATCCCTAAACATATTATCCTTAGTTAGCTCCAAAATAAATTCAAATTTTATGAGTAAATGTTGTTAGAGTAAATAATTAATTAATTATTATTTATTTATTCTATTTACTTAAGCTTACTTAGGTTGATGCATTTATTTAATATTTAGTAGTTAATAGTTGTAGTTATGAGTTGTTGACAACACGGGAGTTTGTTCCCTTCTAGCATGTTTCATTTTTTTGTGGAAGAGTGCTTAGTTGTCAACCTTATCTTCTACCTCCTTCTAGCTTGTTCTACAAGGTTCCTTGAGGCCTTTATAAGTGGTCTCTCTCTCATTATAAATTCATCCATTCACATAGCAATTTCATTTTCCTATTGTGAAATATTTTCTCTTGCATTATTTGCTTCAAGCTCTTGCTCTTTCAATTTCTCTTCAGCAAGCTATTTGCATGTAGGTGATCTTGGTGACTATGGAGTTGGATTTCATCAACTCCTACATGTTATCAGAGCCTCCTTGCTACTTCTTGTTTGAAAGATTTTTTTGAAGCCGCGACTCGGAGACACAAACCCTAGTTTGTTTGTGATTTTTTTTTTCAATTGGGAGGAAGAGCATTTTTTTTAGTATTTGGAGAAAAAGGAGAAAGAGGGTTTGGCATAATAGATCTGATATTTTTTAGGCTTTTTTCTTTATTTTTTGGAGGTGTGATGGTGGCGATTCAGAAAAAATAACTATAGAGGTGATTTTCAAACAACGATATCTCTCTCATACAGACTCATTTTTTCAAGCAATTTTTTTTGTTTTGGGGTAGAATTTCATGATCTACACATTGGTGTAGGTAGTTTGAAATTTTTGTTCCTGAATTTTTTTACAACTCACAAATTCTAATTTTTGCCATTTTAAATACTTTGTACGGGCTCATCTGGACACATAATTAGGTTCTATTTTTTTTGAAAGTGCATTTTTTTTGTCTACTTTCCAGATATGCAATTAGATTATAGGTTTTGTGGACAGAAATATTACTTTAAAAAATAGGCCCTAAATTGGCTATTGTATTCACACTAAGTAAAGAGTGCCCAATTTATACATTGTGGGGGGGGGGGAGATTTTCTTTTATGTAATTTACTTCAGAATAAGACCCTTCTACTTCTATCTTCTACTTTCTCTCAATGGCGGATCCATCTATGACCCATCTCACAACACACAACTATCACACCTGGAAGACACAAATGACATGACTTCTCATGTCAAGGGGCTTATGGTCATGTCTGGATGAGAATCAACCTGTTCTTACACGCCCTTTTGTGGTTCTTCAACATAGGAACAAAATGGATGAAGTCATGGGATTGATTGCACTAAACATTTCAGACAATCTACTATTTCTTTTAGATGGTTTGACTACTCTACGAGCTTATTGACTCAAATTTCAAACTTTGTTTGGTCAAGTGAATGAGTTATGAGCACTTCAACTAAATGCAAAGTTTACTTCTTTGACACCTAACAACTTTTCCACCATTGAGGACTTCTTAATGAATTTCAAATCTTTACGTACACTTTTGCAAGGATGTGGGAAAACCATGACAGATGATGAGTGTATCTTTTTTATAGTCTCAAAGTTGAGGGGATAGTATCAGATCTTCTCTTCCACTTTCTACTCCACTATGGATGCCTTAGGTGATAGACATAGTATGCCTTCATTTGAGATATTTTTTGATCGGTTAACCCATGAACAGTCTAAGATCACTCAAATGGATTCAGTTTCAGGTTCACAGTCACAAGCATTACTTGCCAAGGATACACAGGAGCAGAAGTTGAAGCAGATATCAAATCCCTCTTCTATTGGTTCATCATCTTCTAAGAAGAAGGAGAAAAAGAAGACTAAGACTCCTACTTGTTGCTATTGTGGGAAATAATCTCATGATGAGGCACATTATTTTCAGAAGAGATTTGATGGCTATGAGAAACAAATTGCATATTTGCAAGCTCTTCTTCAGAAGAACATTATATCTTCTCCATCGTCTTCTACCTCATAGGGGTTTTCCTTTCAATCTTCTTCCACATCTTTTCCATCTACATCAGATCTTGGAAAGGGTCATGCATTACAGGCTACCATTACATCTCCTTCACAAGTTCTTTGGATATGGGATTCAAGTGCTTCTCACCATATGACATCTTCTCAAGGTGTCTTCTCTACTTTTGAGGCTTCTCCTATTCCTCATATTCTCATGGGGAATAACACTACACTACCAGTCTGTGGGAAAGGTTTAGTTCACATCTAGGATGGTATATTCAATGATGTATTGTATGTTCCATCTTTGTCTGCCAACCTTCTCTCAATTTCTCAGATTACACGTAGTGGATGAGGGAAGACAATTGAGTTCACTACTGATTTAGTCTTCATTCGATATCATGCTATAGGAGATCTTATTTCTATAGGGGCAGTTGATCCTTCCACTCATCTCTACACCTTCTCATAGTTTGGTCCACCATCTCCATTGTTGGAGCACAACTCTTCTCTTTCAAAGAAGCATCATGTGGGGTAGTTAGGATACTTGAACCTTTGTATTGTTCCTAAGATTCCTATTTTGGCTTCTACACCACATTTAGTTGAGGGCTTTTCTCCTCTCCAAGATTCTCTTCTTCTCTACCTAATCCTCTAGCTTCATTCATTGAGACTCCAGGTACACTTGTTGCAAATACTACAATAGACATTCATGACAGTGTCATCACACCTTCCTTGGGGATTCCATTTCAACATCCTCATCCTTTTTTTTTGGGCATTACCTAGGCCTTCCAGTTTCCCCTCTCATTCAGGGGTTTCCTTGTTATGTTCCTTTGTTCCTTCCACATTGGAGTTTCATTGGTTCAATCATTTCGATATGAGCTCCATCATTTTGGGGGGGGGCTTTGGTGTCTATTCTCATGGGGGGGCTAGTTGTACTTATGGTTTTGAGAGGGTCTCCTAAAACATTTCTGGTAGTTGTCCTTGGGGGGTCTTGTCGAGGCCTTCCTTCCTTCCTTCCTTTATTTTTCAGTATGTTTGTTCTTACCTCTTTTTGGGGGAGGGGTTTTCCCATGTGGTTTTCTCTATTTCCTTGTTTATAGAGGTTGCCTCTTCTTGCATTGTACATGGGTACCTAACATGGCCTTGTTGTTGGGACCCATTCTACATTTTCATCTTAGTTTTGTGAGCTTAAGGCATTCCCCTAAGTTGCATTTAAGGGGAGGTTTTAGAGTAAATAATTCATTAATTATTTATTATTTATTCTATTTACTTAAGCTTACTTAGGTTAATGTATTTATTTAACATTTAGTATATTTATTTAATATTTAGTAGTTAATAGTTGTAGTGATGAGTTGTTGACAACACGGGAGTTTGTTTCCTTCTAGCATGTTCCACTTTTTGTGGAAGAGTGCTTGGTTTTCAACCTTATCTTCTACCTCCTTCCAACTTGTTCTACAAGCTTCCTTGAGGCCTTTATAAGTGGTCTCTCTCATTGTAAATTCATCCATTCACATAGCAATTTCATTTTCCTATTGTGAAATATTTTCTCTTGCATTTTTTGCTTCAAGCTCTTGCTCCTTCAGTTTCTCTTCAGCAAGCTATTTGCATGTAGGTGATCTTGGCGACTGCGGAGTTGGATTTCATCAACTCTTACAAATTGTAAAACCTTGAAGTCTATGCCTTTATGTCAACCCAATCACGATTAACAACTTTGAACTAACAATATAATCTTTAATGGTTTTCTAGATCTAGATAAGTATACTCTGCCAGTTACCTATTCTTCATATCGTGGCTTGTAGACTTCATCAAATCTTTACTTCTTTTATATTTTTGGTAGATATTCTATCACAAATCAATACATATACCTGTGATAAACATATCATGTTATCCATTCATCACAATATATTCATACACTATATTACCATGCATCCAATTTACTACAATTGATTATGTTTTACTCAGTAAACACTAAACTTAACTATTTTATCCATTTGATCAATTTATGCATTGGAATGAATAATCTATGACATGTATATCACCTTATTGCAACCAATGACAACACAAGTATGATGATCCAACTAATCTGACACTTATATTCTTTTCATACATCATCATTATGCCAACATATTCTTCATACTTCATCTCTTCCTTCAAAAAGATGCATATGTTTAGTGCACATACATAATTACACATATCTTCATGACCACACATGAATACAAGCTTATTATATTTATTTGTATACATGATATTGACCTTGGAATGATCATCTCTAAGGTTTGTTCAAGATTCACCACCTATTTAAAATTATTTATTCATACTCAATATTGTATTACATGTGAACCAATAAATATCACCTAAGACATAACACAAAGCCAAATCATTCACCTCAAACATGATACACATAGAAAAAATACCCCTTGTATGTCTGCAACACACTATAGACATCTAGTTAGCCAAGAACATAGACCTACTAACATACCAATATAAAAGATTAATTTTGAGCACAATAACCAATGAAAACCACCAAGACAAAGTGCACATGATCCAAAAAACATCCACACAAATCATTAATTACCATAGAAATATACATCAACACAAATTACTAGAACCACCCCATCTTTATACCAAACCTTAGCAACACTAATAGAAACAATTTTCAATCTTTAAAAGTAACTTTGAAAACTCCAAACCATGAACCATTTGAATCAAGGACACACATTAATGTCCCAAACATGTGTCTAAAACCATAGAGAAGGATCATGTAATGCGGAGAAATACATATTAAAAATATGTCACTTTATCACCAGTGAAGAACTAAAAAACAAACCACAACATGGATACTCATAAATCATTCAAATCTCATGTGAACCTCTTAATCTTGAACTTAATCAATTACAAATAACCCTCTAGAAAATTCTTTATCCATAGTATTTGAACTTCATAATACTCTCTATACTAATCAAATGAATTTGCTAAACTTCATTATATCACTATCTTAAACACATAAATATATTGACATCAATGGCAACAAATCTCTCAAGCATATATTACACATTCTTACAACAAATCAAATGGCCAATGTGAGAGTTGTAGACTACATCATTGGCCATGTTGTAGTCCCATATAAAATATGTCATCAAAGTGATCGTTAACATAAATCTCACCTTTATAAAATTAAACTTAAAGACCCTCATAACCTTGCAACATGTGTTATAAGCCTTAGCCCTATTGGAAACTTACAAATGGAACAATTGTTGTTTTTTCATTGATTTCAAATGTACTAATGAGTCATGTTTCTATCTAACCTAAATGTCATATCTATTTGATTGATGAAGATGATTTGAGAGATTTATCATAGCAATAGAACTTAAAGGAAAGGTTGGATAATCGAAAGGAATCTACAATGGAAATTTGATTAGTTAGAATTTGACAGGACAAAGTAATTATTTGTATCATGAATGTAAAGCTTAGGTGAGTGATAGAGTAAAAGACCAAGGAATTTCAAGTGATGTTAGTTTTAACCAAGCTAGAGTAAGTGCTAGGAAAATCTAGTGTTGGCCACACATAAATACCAACTAAGAAAGCTAGTTGATTCTAAGCAATAAGTTCTATAGTGGCCGAGTGATTAAGTGATGACCGAGTGTCAGAACTTAGTGATTGTTGAGTGACAATATTTTGAATGTGTTTGAGAATCATGATTTCTAGTTGACTCAGTTGATTTCATTGGATATGAAAACCATGTTGAAGATAATATTGATGAGTTGGATCATTAAATTCAAGGAGATAATTAGCTATAATAACTATGATCAAATTTGATTGATGAGAAGTTTCAAGAAAAGAAGGAAGATGAACTCGATGAAGCAGATCGTAAACCTTAAGATCTACAATGATCATGGAAATCAATATATCAAGAATTGCCTATTTAAAGAGGTATAGAGCCAAACATTAAGATTATGTGCACAAAGAAAGGTGGGAAGATGTGTACAAGGGTGAACACAAGTGTGTAAGAGTGAGAGAAAAGAAAAAGGAATTTCTTGTGCAAATGTTGTTGAAGTTGATAAGTGAACGTAAGTAGAAGGCTTAAGTTTTGAAGTGAAGGGGGGGTGACTTCTTGAAGGATTTCTAAGTGAGTTAACATATAGAGTTGACAAGGGAACTTATGAGAGAATCAATATATGAACCAAATAGTGATCTAAACCTATAAAAGTGAGTTGTAAACATACAAATCAGAACCCTATTGTTTTATTTCTAATAATTGTAAATAATTTTTATTGAAATCCTTTTAATGAAAGGTTGATTTAATAGTCATTTGAAGGACTTGATAGTCTATGTAAATCCTTTAGCAAGGTGACATTCTAAATAGAATTATAAAATTCCTCTAACAAGGCCACCCCTAATAGGGTGATTAAATCCTCTAACCATTTTGAATTTAATAGTATGTATTGTAACGTTTAACAGGGTTTGCTCCTAATAGATCTTACTTTGAAAGAGTGAAAAAGTGGTGACACGTTGTTGGTGGTTTTTCCCAAATTGGGTTTCCACATAAAATCCTAGTGTCAAAGTTGTGTTGATTTTTTTATGGTGATTTATATTTACATGTTTACATTTGGAAAAGTATGTTATGTTTAGGATAGTAATTTGTTTATCAGTATAGTAGAGATCAAGAAATAGTAGGATAAGAAGAACAATGAATTTTTTGATGTTTAATTGTTCAAATGGTACTTATGAACCTTGAGTAACTGATTCAGCCTACCCCCCCTCTTATTTATTATAAACATTTCTAACAATTGGTACTAGAGCTAAGTACTTATAGAGAAGTTTTGATGTACTTCAAGCTAAAGATCATGAATCACAAAAGAGAGGTAGCAAAGATGGATAAGGAGAACTTTCCTACATAGAAACACTTGATGAGGCTACATATATCCAGTATCAGTGATGTTGCTATCAATTATGTGGATAATGATTATGTTAAAGTAACAACTACTCCTCTAACAACTAAAAAATTGAAGGAAAAGAAATAACACAATCAAGAAATGTTGGAGATTTCCTTGGCCCTAAGCTACGCTGAGTTTGATGATATAAAAGAATGTGAAATTGCAAAGAAAATGTGGGACAAACTGAAGACTATATATGGAGGTGATAACAATGTGTTGAGAACCTAAGAGGTAAATTTGATGAAATGAGAATAATAGAATGGGATAATATAATACAATATTGCACAACAATCAAGGAAGATGTCAGTGATATTTTATGTGCAAATAGAGAAATCAAAGATGAAATAATGATAAGTAAGGTATTGAGGACCCTACTCCCTATATATGTCATTAGAGTTTCTACAATTCAAGAATAGAGATGCACTCCATGTAACACTTTGACTTTGGAAGGTGTAATTGGTAGACTTACTACTTTTGAGATGTCTAACTTTGATAACTATACACGTACTACTATTGAATCTTCTTTTAAGTCACAACTAGTTCTTACCAAAAGGAAAGGAAAATATGTGAATAGTGATAGTGACAATTTTGATGATGAGCTTGATCAACTTGAAACATTTATTGCAAAAATATTTGGAAGAGGCAGAGGTAAATAGAAAGATAAATTTCCTATTATTTATTTTTCATGCAACAAGGTTGGTCATATTGCTATTAAGTGTCCTGAAAAAGAAGATAAGGATGAGATAAAGGAAAACAAATACAAAGGAAGATGAGACAACTGAGATTACAAAAAAAACAAGGATGAAAAAGGTAAAAAATAATTTTATATTTTTGAAGAAGAAACTAACACCAAATTTGAAAGTAATGATGATGAAGTTGTCTATGTTTCTATGAAAGAAGATTATGATGAAGATGAGAAAATTGCATTAATCTCATAAGTGAACAAGAGTGATAGATGGATAATTGATAGTGGTTGATATAATCATATGATTGGTGATAGAGATAAATTTGAGGATATTGGAGCATACAAAGGTTGATGTGTCAAATTCGGTAATCATATTCCATGTTTTGTAAAAGGTAAAGGTACTATTCAACTGACTGACAAGATCAAATGTGACAATTTTACTAGGTTTAAGGACTTAACTATAACGTGTTGAGTGTTTGACAACTGAACAAATCAAGATACAAAGTTGAATTTCATCATAAGAAGGCCAAGATATATGATGTTGATACTAAACTAATTGAAAGTGTTGATTAGACAATAGGTAACTTGTTCTATATAGATTTATCTAATGAGACATTTGTTTTTACAACAAGAAGATGTTTGGTTATGGTACAAGAGGTTATGTCATGTAAATTTTGATAATTTGATAAATATCAATAAAATGAAGAAAGTAAGAGGGTTACCTAAATTGAAGAAACCTAACAATGCTATGTGTAAACAATGTCAATTGGGAAAAATGACCAAGTCTAGTTTCAAGAGAAAAACATACACTTCTAGTGATATTTTGGAATTGGTTCATACTGACCTATGTGGATATATTGATGTTGAAAGATATTGTGGAGATATGTATTTCATTCTATTTGTTGATGACTATTCTAGAATGATCAATGTAATGTTCCTAAAAGTTAAATTTGACACTTTTTAGTTATTCAAATGGCATTTTTCTAGAGTTGGAAAAGAAATAGGGAAGAGTCCGAAGTGTTTGATATATGACAGAGGTGGTCAATTCATTTACAATGAGTTCAATACATTATGCAATGATAGAGGAATCAAAAGATAGATGTCAACGTTAAGGACCCCACCTCAGAATGAGATAGCTAAAAGAAGAAATAGATAAATAATGTACTGTGCAAGAACATTGATGATGGAGAAAAATGTATCAAAGAAGTATTGGAGAGAATTTGTTAGTGTTGTTGTTTATACCTTGAACAAAGTACAAGTGAAAAAAAGTACAAATTCTACAACTTTTGAACTATGCTATGGATATGCTCCTAATGTGAAATATTTCAAAATATTTGGAAGTAAATGCTAAATATTAAAAGATAATAGAAATGGAAAGCTTTATGAAAAGAGTGATGAAGGTATATTCATAGGCTATTCCACCAAGAGTAAAGCTTACAAGTGTGTAAATTCTATCACTAACAAAGTTGTGGAAACTGCAAATGTGAAAGCTGATGAGTTTATAGAATGAAGTGGAATTACATGCAATGATGAACCTAAAGATTATAGTGCATTCATCTATGTTAAATATGGTGCTCCTAGCACTCAAATGAACAAGAAAACCAAGTTGTAGTTACCCAGTAGATAGGAAATGATGAAATGCAACAATAAGTTTTCAAGTAGCAGATAGTATGTACCGAGCAATAGACTAAAGATGTTGAGTCATGGAAAGGAAATGTTGACCATCAGAGAGAGTACACCTAGAATTCTAACCTTGGACTAGAACCTTAACAAGCAAGAGTCAATGAGCCTGAGATGGTCTTTCAAGATGAACCCATTGAATAATAGAGAAGGAAACCACCTATGCTAGCCAAATTTATGAGAAAGCATCACAAACTTGAACAAATCATAGGTGATGCTGAATCAAGTGTTATGACAAGAAAAAGACTCAAAGATAATGCATGCTTACTTTGTGAATTTGAGCCCAAATTAGTAAAGGGTGCTCTAGACAATGAAGATTGGACTTAGGCAATGAATGAGGAAATTGACCAAATTGAGAAGAACAATACTTGGAACATATTGCCAAGACCTCAATACAAAGAATTTATTAGAACAAAATGGGTTTTAAAAAAAAAAAAAACTCAACAAAAATGGTGAAGTTACAAGAAACATGGAAAGACTTGTATGCAAAGGATATGCTCAAGAAGGAGTTGATTATGGAGAAACTATTCCTCCTATGAAAATACTTGAAGGGGTCATGACCCTACTTGCATACTCAGCCTGCAATAATTTCAAGATATATTAGATGGATGTCAAATCTGCATTTCTAAATGGTATACTTGAGGAAGAAGTGTACATTGAACATCCTGAAGCATTTGTGGATCCAAAAAAGAAGATCATGTATGTAAACTGAACAAAGTTCTCTATGGATTGAAACAAGCCCCAATAGCATGGTATGAAAGACTACATAATTATTTGCTGAAGATTGATTTTGAAAGGAAAAATAATAATAGTAACCTATATTTGAAGATTAGTAAGAATAATGAAGTACTACTATCTAAAATATTTGTTGATGACATTATATTTGGAGGAAAAGAAGCACTTTTCTAATCATTTGCTAATGAAATGAAGAAGGAATTTGAAATATCTATGTTTGGTGAAATCAAATTCTTTGTTAGATTTCAAGTATATCAAATGAAGTTTGGTATTTTGATCACTTGATCCAAATACATCAAGGAGATACTAAAGACTTTTGGAATGGAAGAATCAAGACCAGTAAGCATGCCTATGTCTATAGGACATACGTTATCTAAGAATGATGAATCTTCTTATGTGAACCATGCTTTATATAGATCAATGATTGGAAAATTACAATATGTTGTTCATAGTAGACCTAATATTACATTAATAGTTGGGATAGTTGCTAAATTTTTAGAAAATCCTAAGGAAAATAACATGATGGAAGTGAAAAAGATATTAAGATATTTAAAAGGTAGAGAAGACTATGGATTATATTACAAAAGAAGTGATATGTTTGAGCTGGAGGTATTTACTGACTCTGATTGGGTAGGAAATATTGTGACATAGTGCAAGGTACGAGAATCCCCAAAAGAGATGTCCTAGTCCCCAGCTATACAACCACACAATGGAAACAAAACAATAAGAAATAATAATGCAAGATCTAATACCAAATTACAATTCTTGATTCATAGATATATAATTGATTACATGCAATATGCCTAGCTGTAAGGCCTTCTGGGTTAGGGCCAAATACAAATAGAAAATTACAAAATCAATTCTATAAGATCCAACATGATCCAACTTGCAACCAATCTCAACTATTCCAGATGCACAACTGGATAAGAACACCAAGAAGAATCTACAATTGTACCCGTAGGTCCACCAAGAGATCCTCTAGTTCCTAAGTCATAGCTCTAGCTCCTCAAATTTGCATCTTCCTTCATTCCATTCCAACTCCATAATGAATAAAAGTCTCCCAAAGACCCCTACTTATACTAATCTAAGCCACAATTCAACCTAGAATACAAATTAAATACAAATACATAAATTAAATGCCACAAGTCAGCCTGCAACAACAATTAAATGCCCATAAATTGATATCCAAGTAAAATTGTGATATCTCCTAGCTTTGATTGAATTAGAACTCATGCTTCAAACTATAGGTAGAAATATAGGTCCTCTACAACTCCTTAAATGTGTAAACGATGATTCCCTAAGTAAAAGTGCCCAACCATCTTGAAAGTCACACATAGAAGACTATAGCACGAAACTTCCATAAATTGATACTTCAGGATAATTTCCATATCTCCCAACATATAATGAATTAGGACTTGTGCTCTTGAAAAAAGGAATTAATCTAGGCCCTATTCAATCCCTAAAGTGTATAGATTCTCATTAATTAAGGAAATTTAGTTACACTCTACAACAAGCACCCATAAACTAGAAAAATGCAGTTCTAGCAACAAGGTAAAAATAGTTCAAACTTCAACACAATCCATCCAATCTCTATGAAATCATGAGGAAAGGTTCTCCAACATGTCTCCAATACATCACTAACCATGAAAACATAGCTCTACCAAAATCCAAGCTCGATGTTCCTCAACACTTAACCAAAATATCTCCAAACATGCAGGACTGCAACAAGCCTAGGATGCTCCTACATCATATTGATGACAGAAAAAGCACTAGTGGAGGTGCATTATTTCTAGGAAAAAAATTGGTGTCATGGATAAGCAAGAAACATAATTGTATTTCCTAATCAATATTTGAAGTCGAGTATGTGGCAGCTATAGTGAATTGTTCCAATATTATGTGGATCAAGTAATTAATGACAGGAATAAAAGAAGAGATTACATATCCAGTGGTTATCTATTTTGATAACACAAGTGCTATCAACATTTCAAAGAATCTAGTGATGCACACTAAGACCAAGCCCATTGCTATCAAGTATCACTACTTGAGGAAACTAGTTCAAGACAAAGAAGTGAAGTTAGAATATGTGTACACCAAGGATGATTGTCATTAATATCTTAGAGGTAAAATGAGGGTGATTCCCCTAAGTAAATAAACTTAAGGATTTGAGGTGCATTGTATCAAATGTGCTACTTAGAATATCCTGTTGGTGTTTGAAAACACTAGAGGGTTTTCAATTATCCCACTGAGAAACTAACATATCTAGGGGCAACTAACTCCCATTTTCAACATGCCATTTTTGACAACAGGCCAACTATAAGGCATGACCCTTCTTCTACTTTAGGCTCAGCTAAACCTAAGCGGGTAGACCTCAGATTCAAATGATATTGTACTAGTGCAAAAACATATCCCTGAATCTATTAAGTAGATGAAAACCCTTATATCTCCTAATGACTTATGCAATAACAAAGAAGTGTAGTAGCAAATTACAACTCTATGGAATGCACAAGTTGAGTGGGGGTTAAACTGTTCTAGCTCTTCAACATAAAATGTAAAGATGATTTGAATTTGATTTGATTTTATGTGGGTGGGGGAAAGTGGATGACAACCAAGTATGAATCAACAACTTAATGACCCTGTATCTGATTAGTGCCTGATACATTGGGAAAACTTATGAATCTCCCTCATGCATTTTAGATATCTGATACTTATTTATATATTCAGATATATGATCTATCCACTTACCTTGTAAATAGACATCAATGTTCAACTTAAATCTCATTCTTACCTAAGATCCTTCTCAATAAATCTACAACCCTATTGAATCTATGAAACATTTACACAATTCTTTGAATTATCATCAACAATGAAACAACATACAGCCTTAAGGGACTACAACTATGACCTAGGCTCTTTGTTCAAAGATCATAAAACATTACAACTCACTGAGAATGGAGACAAGATTCAAACTGAAACTCACATTTTTTGTTCTTTGTATTGATTTCCTTGAAATAATACATGAAAATGCATGAAATTAACTCACAAGCTACCTAATAAACTAGACTGTATAATAACGAATGTTGTCATACAAGAGAGAAATTGGTGGGAATGAGAAGCTTATGGGATGGGAAGGGGGTATCATAGCCAAAGAAAAGCTTCATGGTTTGGAACCAGCACATCCCAGATCTTCCACTCAGAATTCATCAATTCCAGGTCCAATTCTACTAACTATCTTCATTCTAGAGACTTTCCAAATTTTTTCAACCCTTACAAAAGAGAAGAAAAAGGCATAAATAGAGAGGAAGCAATTCTCAGATTCATTTTGCAACTAACATGTGTCCCTTCATAATTCCCTCCCAAGAAGATCAAAAGCCTCTCTCTACCTTCTCTCTTTAATTGAAAATCTGATTTGGTTTCATCATTTCTATAACTGATTTGCAAGTATCCTTTTCTAAATGATGAAAACTTGTCGAGTCATCAAAATATTTGAGAACCCACTAAAATGCTTGGAAAAATTCTAGCTTTACTAAGTGAATGTAACCAAAGTGAACTCCAACTGCATTCTTACCAAGTTTTACTGATCTTCTAACTGGATTTTTAGTTTTTACCCATTCCATTAAGAAAGCCCCAAATTTCATTGTTTTGGCTATAACTCAAACCAAGAAGCACCTGTGCAAAAACTAACTTCAAAAATGAAAAATTTGGATTCTCTCGATTTTGGTGGTATATTGGAACGTCTATTTTGGATTAAAAATGCTCTAGATATGGCCTTTTGAAGTTTTGAGTCTGACTCCATGGCTCTTACACATTTTACAAAAATTTAAACTTTTATAAAGTTTGAACTATATTAAAGATCAAATTTTATTGAAAATTTTCGCTCTGCACGTGAAAGTCCAAGAAGAATAAAATAAGTTTTTATTTGAGAACTCTAAATTTATCCTGCCTTTTCCATCTGGGTCAAACTTAGTTTGACCAGCCTGTGATACGTGTCAACATGAGATTCGTCCACCCTGACACTGTGTCAATGACACATGTCATCTTCTTGCTATGTCACCATGTTATCTTCCCTGCATCTTTCTTATAGCGAGTTAATGAGAACCCTTAGATCTTCCACATGGCATAATCTAGTGCATCTCTAGACTTGCTTGCCACATCACAACCTGCCTTAGAATCTGTGCCACGTGGCACCTTGTGGTTGGTCAGGAACTCCACATCACTGCCACATCAGCGTTGCTATCTCACTATGGCTAATTGGTGAGCATCTTCACTTGGTGAGATAGCGACAATTGTCATATCGTCCACGTGGTGCCATCTCGTAGCCTGAATTCCACATCAGCATCTCAATTACTGCACATTATTTGGCTGCCACTTGTCATTGAATAGTTCGTTGATGGCACTACAATGGGATCCATGCTGCTTATTATCTCCTCACCAATTTTTTAAATTTTTCGAGTAGTCACTATGTCGCTAGCCAGAATTTCTTAGATTTCTTGGCTAGCGACATAGTGACTAGCCAGATTATTGACTTTTCTGGCACCTTTGAATTGGGATGATGTCATCTACCTTATATACATGTTTGTTCAAAATTTATTTCTTAGTCACCTCCAATTGGCGTCATCTAGTCGGGTCCCACACGCAAGGATTGGTGCTTCAAAAGTGCCCATCTCTTAATTCATATTGTGTTCTATGTAAAAAAGTATTTAAATGTTATGAAAGCTTCCCACCATCTGCATGTGGGATATTTCTTTTAAAGTGTTTTCCAGATGCTACCTCTATTTAAGCTATGAGATTCCTCTACTATGCTAACCTCCATCTTCAAATAGCGACTTTTGATTGTGCTATGCGTTGGTCATCTCCTTACTATAGGAAGATTCCTTCCTTTGTTTAAGCGTGTTGCTCTTTTGAAGCTATGGACTTTGTGTTAAAGTCATGGACTCCTGCTATACATCCATGTGAGCCTCACTCCCAATGGGCTCAATTATCAATGCACTAGTCTCTTCCTTTTCTTTACTATCATATGCCTCTTGAGGAATTTCATCTTGGATATCATGGTCTTCTATTACCATAGCTTACTAAGAAGCTATAGAATCAGTAGTAGCAGGACCACACTTTTTCTTTTTCATATCATACTTTGGTTTCTTGGGTGTTGAAGCAATTTTCCCCTCCTCTGAGACATCAGATACACTACCACTCTGGGTGAGGAACTGCTCTCTCATTAAAGCCAACTTGCGAGCTTCTTCCTCTTCTTTTCTTTGCTTCTCTTCTTTTTGTTTCTTAGATATAGAAGAATCACTAGAAGGTGGAGGCTCTTTAACACTTACAGGATCTTCTTGCTTTTGACCCTCATCAATCATGAGTGCATCATCCTTTGCATCAGCATTGGCATTGCCTTCCACCATCTTTCCTGTCTTTTTCACTTTCTATAGCTTCAAGCTGGGACTACCATGCTAGCTCTCTCTCTCTCCTTCATAGCCTCCTCATAAGCCTTCTGCAGCTCAACAATGGAATGAGCTCCCTTGCATGAATGCCTCTTTGGCATGGATTATTGCATCTTTAACTTCTTCCAACTGTCACCTTTTCCTTTTGGAAATGTCGCTACTTTCCATATGCATGGAGATTCTTTACACTCCTGTGTGGGCGTCCTTTTTGGGGCATAGCCTTGTCTATTATATCACTTCCCTTGCTTGCCTGGTCTTCCATTCATTCCCTGTAGCCACCTGACGGGCTCGCTTAAAGACCACTATGTCACATCCATTAGCACCAAATGTAAAATCATGCCAAGAAGCTAGGGCTCTCATTCTTTTCACCAATTGATAGAGTTGTTAGTTGAAGAACACATCGGGATAGACTGATTTGTATTTAAGTACAGAGAGAAAATGGATGAATAATGAGCATCTTTTATCACTGAATGCAACCTTTTCTTTTCAAGATTCCATACACTTATTACACCCGAAGAACCTCCAGATGCTAAAAGTGGCTACCCATTGTAATCTTTATTTATCTCTATGTCAAAATCAATATGCATCTTTACAAAGAAAGACTTGTGTATTATTTTTTTTATTTGACATTTTCTGACTTCTTACCTGAAGTCAGAACATGATCCATTCATATCTACCCTGGACGTCCCCTTTTAAACTTTGACTAAGCTTTCCTTTCCTCATAAGAACAATACTTTCATAATGGATAAACACATTGTAAACGTGTCATTTTTACCACAATTTGCAAAAACATTTATAAATTTAAAACACTTTTAGGCTCCAATGTAGACCTCCTTCCTTCTTGATGCCATGGTGACAAGTAATCTTTATGTGGAAAAGATGCCTTCATCTAATTTTACCTTCTTGGCAGATAAATGTTGCCATTCCATTTTTTGTAAACTGTCAAATTGGTGCCAGATGGTTCATTGACTGGCCTTAAAAATTGACCCAAATTCGTGCTTTGAAAACTGGTACACTGACTCTTTGCTCCGCATACTTTCACCCTGTTAGATTTCATCTCATGAAGAATTCTGAGTCAAAAGATATTTATTGTCGAAATTTCCCTTTCAGAACTGCCTGCAAGAAAACATGTCAGAAAACACTAAATTGCGTTCAAATTTGGCTTTGAAGACTGGGCAAACAGACACTTAGGAAAATGAAAATTGGGGCATTGGTTCTCTATCACGAGGTGAATATAAATTTGTGATTTGGGCTTATGAAGAATAATAAGACACAAATGGCGAGTGGTCAAAGTGGGCTACTTGGATTCTACAGATTGAAACAAATGACAGAAAGTGATTTTTTGCAAATGGAATTGACCTAGAAAAGTGTGTAGATGGATTCGTCAAGACTTAAAGGCTGGCACACTTAAAGTATTTTTAGAGTACAACATAGTGGTACAATCCATTTGATCTCACCTATAATAGATTAGGAGTTATAACATCACAAACAGGGGTACTGACAAATTTGCAAATGCTGACACCAGTAAAAAGATAGAAATTGCATTTGGAATCGTGTTCAAAAACATATCAAATAGATTCATCATAAGATGAAACTTGAAACATAACAAGTCTCTGATGTCTACAATGTAATGCAAAAGAAAAATTTAGCATTTGGGTCAACTGGGTCAAAGTTATAACTCATCAAACAGGGCCTCCCAAAATTATGTGCAAACTACATTAGCATGAAAACGTTAAATGACCAACTTTGAGGGATTCAAAACCTAGTCAAATCGACTTGAAATAACTCAACATCTGAAACATAGTAGAAATGGACACTAAACACTCCCAAAGTAGAAATTCACAAAACATTTCTGGGTGTGAGATATTCAGATGCAAACATGGCCTCTTGGTGTTGTTTGACACTTATGGTAAAGTGCAAATTTGACAAATGCTCAAAATGGGACTTCACGGAATGGCTCAGAATGTCAGTTTATCATCATGGAACATGTAGGCGCACTGAATGAAGGGTGTTAGAAGCATTAAACACCTCTTAGGCCTCAAACTAACAATCGGGTACATGTACACCTTAAAAGCGTTTATAGGGCTCAAATTTCTCAATGGTACTCAAAATCGGGAAGGTAATTTTGAGTACCAACATATCCTACACATAAAAAAAAAAAAAAAATCTACTTTGGGAGATGCCTAAGTTAGACAGTCAAGGACAACATAACAAATTGGTCATAGATAAATGACTGAGAACTCAACTAGACATGTAAATATCTACATAATCTAGATGTATGAAGTAATTAAAGGTAGGAATGCTAAGTGTGTTTGACATTGTTGTCAAAGAGGGAGAGTTACACTAAAGAGAGAGAGATACACTAATGAGGGAGATAATCATTAAACAAGAAGAGAGATATACCTAAGAGGGAGAGATGTACCGAAGAGGGATACGATGATAGAGGAAGTTTCTGAACTTGTATAGATGAGAATCAAAATGAAACTAAGGGTATTGATCACTCATGATAATGAAATCTTTTGGATTGCATCATAACAAAGAGGGAGATTATTGTAAAGATATGAATTGTAAGATACATTGAGCTATTAATATATTGAGGTGTTTCCATCAATGCCAAAGATGACAATTGTTGGAAACTTACAATTGGAACAATTTTTGTTTTGTCTTTCATGTCAAATCTACTGATGAGACATGTTTCCTTCTAATCTAAATGCCATATCTATTTGATTAATGAAGAAGATTTGAGAGACTCCTCATAAAAATAGAACCTAGAGGAAAGGTTGAATTATGGAAAAGAAACTACAATGGACATTTGATTAGTTAGACATTGACAAGACAAAATGATTGTTCATATCATGAATGTAAAGCTTAGCTGAGCAATAGAGTAAAAGATCAAGGAATGTCGAGTGATGCTAGTGTCAATCGATCCATAGTAAGTGGCAAGAAAATCTCATGTTTATTAAGCATCAGTATCAACCAAGCAAGCTAGTTAATGTTGAGCTAAAGGTTTTATAGTGATCAAGTGATTAAGTGACAATCGAGTGTCAGAATTTAGTGATTATAGAGTAACAATATTTTGAATGTGTTTGAGAATCATGATTTCCAGTTGACTTAGTTGATTTATTGGGATATAGAAACTTTATTGAAGATAAGATTGATGAGTTGTATCATTAAATTCAAGGAGAGAATTAGGTATAATACCTATGATTGAATTTAATGGATGAGAAGTTTCTAGAAAAGAAGGAAGATGAACAGATGCAATGAACCTGATGAACTAGATTGTAAACCCTAAGATCTATAGTGACCATGGAAAATTGAGAAGAAAGAATCACCTATTTAAGGAGGTATAGAGCCAAAATTTAAGAGTATTTGCATAGAGAAGGATGGAAGGAGGCATACAAGGGTGAAAACAAGCATGTTAGAGTGAGAGAAAAATAAAAGGAATTTCTTGTACGAATGTTGTTGAAGTTGTTAAGTGAATCTGAGCAAAAGGCTTAAGTTTGGATGTGAAGGGGGATGACTTCTTGAAGGGTTGTCGAGCAAGTTAACAGAAAAAGTTAACAAGTGGACTTATCATCAAATCAACACATGAACCAAACAATGATTTGAACCTACAAAAGTGAGTTGTAAACATACAGATCAAAACCCTATTGTTTTCTTTCTAATCATTGTAAACAATTTGTATTGAAATCCTTTTAACCAAAGGTTGACATAACAATCATTTGAAGGACTTAACAATCTATGTAAATCCTTTAGCAAGGTGACATTCTAAATGGAATGATCAATGTCCACTAACATAGCCACTCCTAACAGGGTGATTAAATCCTCTAACTAGGTCACATTCAACAATGTGTATTGTAACCTTTAAAGGGTTGGCTCCTAACATAACTTACTTTGAAAGAGTGAAAATGTAGTGACATGTTATCAGTGGTTTTTTCCAAAATGGGTTTCCACATAAAATCCTAGTGTGAAACTTATGTTGAATATTTTATGGTGATTTTAGGTGCCTCAAAATCACTAAAGCATCAAGAACCCCATTATCAAGAACATGATTTTATTCTCTATAAGTGGGCCAAATAGAAAAGCCTTCAAACCTAAGAAACATCCTCTTTATATCATTGCTACACTAGTAAAGGACTAATTAATTCTAGCTTTGCCTCTAGTAGCTTCAATAACCAATTTAGAATCTGCTTCAATAATCATAGTGATGGAAGAGAATCCTAGGTGTAAGAGAAATCTTGCATCACCCAAAAATATTTCATTTTAGTTGTTTGGATAACTAGGGTTGCCTTAATGTAGAGTTATTGTCTGTGGAGGCTTACTACATAGTAAGTCAGTCATACGAGCTCAAAATGTCCTAGTTACATAGGTGGATATTCATCTTAGATATATCAACCTATCACTTGAGGCTCAATGCCATGTCATGCATATTCATGGATTTATTTTTTGGTTTGAAATTTTGGTACATAAGCTTCAGGCTCATCCTTAGAGGCCTAAAAATGCTCGGATGAGGCCCAAAAACTCAACGGATAGGTGCTTGTTTGGATCTGAGGTTGTAGATTAAGAGTTAAAGTTTTGGAAAAGTGGTTATAATAGTCAATTAGAGCAACAATTTGAGATTCATGGTCTTCCAACATTGGGCCTACCATAGCATCCAAAATAAATTCAAAGGTGTATTTGGCTAACCTTATATGTATTTTTAGGGTCTGTCAGCCCCAGGTATTAAATTTGAGTGTCTAGAACCTTCTTAGGCGGCATAAAATTGCCTATTTAAGAGCCTGAACATTGTCTAGGACAGCTATGGGTGAGAGTTAGCAACTTTTTCTTATAGATTACTATAATGAAGGCACCCATGTGGGTTAGCATATTATAATTTTGAATTTTATGATTCCACATTTATGACGATAATAAGAAGCTCATATTATGTTCTCACAAATTGTTGTCGTTTCTTTATTTCTGTTATGTGTTTATGGTATTAAAGGGAGCACCCTTCATCACATAGTGTTAACCCTAATGGATAAAACAATCCTTATGCCCCAAAAAAGTCCTATACACTACACATGGTTGCTAGACAAGTTCAAGAGGCATCCAAAGTTACCTGCCATCAAATCTCTATAATAAGTATGGATGACACAATATCCAACAAAACACAAATTCCTTAAGGACCAGTCAAAGTTTAGCTTGCACCATCCCTTATTAGGAGGTTTCCACCTCGTGTGCCTTCTTATTAGTCTTCTAGAATTATCAAATAAACATAACCCTTTGGCAATCCCCAATTTTTAGTTAATTTGTGATCTAGAGAGGATGGTTGGGCATCCAACTTGTAGAGTTTTATGACTGACTGACTGTCCATTAGGTTTCTTAGGAAAGACCTTTTAATTCTAATTATTAATATAAAGAATTTTTTCAAAAATTAAGTTTTCTGTATTTAAATTATTATATTGATTATAGACTATAAGTCAAATGAATTTATACATAGATTTATTTATGATTAAATAAATATGAATATTTGATTCAAAGAATTAACTATTATTTTTATTTAAGAAAATACCTAGCATCACCATCATACTTAAAGACTCCTTTAAAAAATGGCATGTAAATTTCATGCATTCAAAGTTCCATAGTGTGACAATCTACCTGCTTTTCCTCTTCTGTGCTTTCCTTCTAACAATTACAAGGGTTGAATAACCATCATATTTCAAACTAGACAATAGCTTACCATATATAATATTACAAATAAAAGTCAAAATTTTCTTATCCAATTGAACTACCAACAAGAATAATCACAAATCTATATTTCACCTCAAATTACACATTAGATTTATATCAAACAACTAGATAAAATTGTCCCTTCAAATATCCTTTAATCAAGATATATAAATAATTACAAAAAAGGATAAAACATTAATTGCTTGAAACAAGAGTTTAGATGATATCTGGGTGATCCTCACCTTGTGGAAATAACTTGAGAAAGAGATAAAAACTATGAATCGATGATATATTTGTGAAGACTTACTTTGTAAATACTACGAATGCATAAGAAAGTATATGACTAATGTGAAAATAAGAAAATACATATATAAAGATACATAAGAAAGAACAAATAAGACTAATAAAAAATTTAATAATTAATAACTAGAAATACCATCTATTACTATAAAATTATATCAGGACAATACCTCAAAAATAGATCTAACTGTCAAAAAAACATTACAAAAAATATACAAAATTTACCAAAATATTATAACCATCTTAATTCTCAAACTTTTATATTTAAATCCATTGGTGAGAATTGTTTTATATTTATTCCAACCGCTTTAAAGTTTTGATTGCAAGAAAACAATGATGCGATATGATGAGAGGCATCAAACTGACCAACCATGTCGAAGGAAATATTAATAATATACAAATATAAACTTAAGAACGTCTAAATTAAAAAAAAGAATAAGGATCCGAAATCATTTATTTTTGACAACATAAACCGATTTGGGTCCAAGGTACGTGAGAATAAAAATGTAATAGGA
Source organism: Cupressus sempervirens (assembly GCA_028749045.1). NCBI lineage: Eukaryota > Viridiplantae > Streptophyta > Pinopsida > Cupressales > Cupressaceae > Cupressus > Cupressus sempervirens. The sequence continues at coordinate 694,656,172 of CM053784.1, forward strand.
CAACTGCAGTCTAATATGACGTCATTTGATACGCTAGTTTACGTTTTTATAATATACTACCCATTTTCAAAAGACAAAGATGTTAAATTAGCCTTCTAACTTAATGCTAATTATGCTCAATGTTGTGAAAAAATGGCATTTTGATGTGATGTTTCCAAGCATTTGCATTGTCACTTCCATGTTTATATTCCCTTTATCTCACCCTTGCAAATTGAAAGGTTTTCATGATTTCAATGCCATCAATCAAAAACACAAGAAGAGCCCACCACTCTTGGTTGGATAACTATGAGCCCTTTGGGTATACATCTAATAGCGAGAGTGCAACACAAGCTTTTCATAATTTTAAATATGAATATAAGGATTTACAATTTTTTTAATCATATGTTTCAATTAGATGGTATTACTTTTGTGAAAGTTAACTAGGAGTTAATGGGAAATAATTGTAAAGGTATTCTCTAAATCAATTGTCTTAAATATATGAGTGTGGGTAGGAATGATTGATGTCTTTTATCCTTTTCTTGTTGTAAGTAAATTTTGGGTGAATCAATATAGTCTTAACTTAAAAGATAGTAAAATAAATTTAAAATTTTAAGTTTAAATTGTGAGAATTCTTTTTAGATAATTTTATAAGAATTTAGTGTTAAGTGTCTTGATAATTTCAATTTCATCATTATATATTTATTAACAATTTCAATTCAAAAGAAGAATATAAAGTTATAAGCTATTAAGATGAAAGCAGAAGAGAAGGAATCACAAGAAACTATGGAGGAGTTTCAAGAAGAGCGTTGATTGTATATGTATATATGTATGTATGTGTGTGGGCGCACGTGCATATGTATGTTTATATATGTACACTCACACACACACACACACACACACACACATGTGTGTATAGATATGTAGATATATGAATACATATATCTATACATTTGTATATATATGTATACATATATAAACATATATATACTATACATATATGCATATATATGTCTATATATACATATGTACATAGACATACATACATACATGTGTGTGTGTGTGTGTATACACATGTATACATATATGTATGTATGTATGTGTATACATATATATATGCATGTATTCATGTATGTATGTCTACATATATAGATATATGTATATCTATATATATATATGTATTCATATGTATACACACACAGACATATATGTATACATATGTATATATATACATGTGTGTGTGTGTGTATATATACACGTGTATATATACATATGTTTATATATATGTATATATATATACATGTCTATATATATATACATATATATACACATGTATATATATGTGCATATACAGGTATATATATATACATGTATATATACATGCATGTATGTATATATACATACATGTATCTATATACATATATACATACATGTATATATACATATATACATACATGTATATATATATATATATGTCTGCACACGTGCACACATACAAATACAGGAAATAAATAAATCTATTGTCTAAAAGTTCTAACAAATATGAAAAACTGATCTTCAAGATAACATATCTACAACAATGAACTGACCGATATGCAACTTGCTAAAATATTTCTTTTAAAACTCATCACACTCAACCAAATCAATGTCTACTCTATGTTGATCATCTAACATTCAAGCTTGCATCATCTGACCATACGCATTAGATACATGATATCCATAGACTCCCCCAACCAAGAAAAAATATCTTTCCTTTATACAATTAACTAATTAGGATGACTTATTAAAGCTTCCCCAATGTATAATTTAAAACATAGGACCACACTAAGGCATCCATGCCTTCATAAGAATAGGTACAATAATTAAAATATGGTTCCTACACATTACAATATAATTATTATTTTTTACAATGGTAACCAAGATATTTATTTAACGTAGTCAGTTGCTAGTAAAACACACTACATGTTTCACAACAACAACATTTATTGAATAATCTCTAAGCCTTTCTATCACAATCATAGATGCACGAACATGTCTTTTACCACAATCCAAGCTCACTGATATTAATTTTTCCTCCCTCATAAGATATAGGAAATATGCCACCATCTTTGTCATGATTTCCTATATATTGGTCTAATACCAGTCTTCATCAAATGAATTGTAACTCATCTCTATAACTCAACATAAGATTCAAAAAACATAGATATGATATGTATACCCATCATTCTTCACAAATATAAGCTTTCATTTCTTAGCATTTTATATGCCAGCTTCGTTGTGCCAATAATTATCATGTACTATATAAAATAACTGTCTATCATGATCACATAAATATATATTGTTATCCATGCTAAAACCTCTCATCAATACAACACATAAATAGTACATTCAAGTGCCAACCAAACTTTTATTTCTAACAATCCCCCTCTTTGACATTGATGACAACACATGATGAAAATTCATCAATCCAAATCATATCTCTTAAATGTAATTTTCTAAATATCCTTAACATATACATTGACCTTCCTTGTTGCTAACTCTCCCTTTCACTTAAGTGTTTTACTTCTACCCCATATTCTTTTCATAGGTAGTTTTAATTAAATTTCTCCCCCTTTGATTTAAATTTTAATTACTTCAAACAACTTAATCAATCTCAGATACCCACTCAATCTCTATAACATATCATCAACAAAACAACATTTCATGTGAACACTTATCTTTCTTTATAAGTGCCAACTGAAAGTAAATAAATTATTGTTAAATATAACATGCAAAGCAATAACATCCACACATGAAAGTAACACTTTGAGACCATGATTTAACACGGAAACCCAGTTTGGGATAAACCACCAAGTAACATGCTACTAACTTTTCACTCTTATGAAGTGAGCTCAGTTAAGAGCCAAACCTATTGAAGGTTATGCAACACATTGTTATATGTAACCCTATCAAGAGTGGGACATGTTAGAGGACTTTGGATCATTCCATTAAAATGTCACCTTGATTAAATGATTTAGAAAATGACTATTAGTTCAACCTTGATTAAAGGATTCTGGACTGATATACTAGTTATAGTGTAACAATAGGTTTTATATGTAAAGTATAACTCACTTTTCAAATTTAGAACTCTATTATCTCATCGGTTGGTTCATTGACTAGCCTCTATTGACATCTCCATCACTGATCTGCTTGGCACCTCCTCAAGAAATCACACTTCACAAACTATTCACACTTACCTCTATTGTTATGCTCTTCACAACTTCTCCTTAAGATCACCACTCAACCATTGAACAACCTTAAAATTTATTCCTTATGCCTCCTTAAATAGGTAATTTTGATCTTTTTCCTCTTAAACATCACAATTAATCTTAGGGTTAGGTTAGATTCATTGAATCATTCCATCATTTTTCTCTCCTTCTATTAGAAACTTATGATCAAATCCTTTCCTTTGATCGTATGACAAATTATCCTCATGCACTAAATATGCCAACTCATCTATTTTGATCTTCCATGTGCTCAGACTAATTAAAAATTCCAACTGTGTTAGCCTCAAAATCAATTTTTTCTCAAACTATAACTTCGGTTGTCACTCGAAAATCACTGTGTTCTTCATCTTGGTCATCATTGTGTAGCTCACCAATTACTATACTTTCTCAATTGGTATTAATAGGCTCTCTGGTTCATTACTATGCTCGATCTCTAGAACACTTGTTCATACATTTATATGACAATAACTAACAATCGGCTTGAACTATTTTGTTTGGCTTCTACATAAGTTCTTTAATCTTCTACTTCAATTTCTTCATTGACCATGCAATGCTGATACTTGATCAAGCTTATCCTTTTCACTTGTTTCAACTCTTAGCTTCATCCAACTATCTTCTTCACTTCATGTATTGATTGAATAAAAAATTATATTTTCAAGGAGTAACTTATAAAGTGCCCATTGTATTTTCATGATACTTAACACATCTCAACTCAACCTTTCACTAGGTCATCTCATAATATCTTCTTTTCAAATCTTGTTAACCAATAAAATGATATGACAATCTACACTATTAATAAAATATCTCTCTAGTAGGTTTGACACTCCATCTTACCAATAGGTTTGACATCAATGACACCATAACAATTTTTTCCAATTGTAGTTTCTAACAATCTCCCTCTTTGGTATTGATGTAAACTCCCTCTGTGTCTGTGTTCTCTCTTTCTTAGTTTTGTTTTGATTCTCATATATTCAATCTTAGGATGCTCCCTCTATCATTTTAGTACAAAGGTCTCCCTCCTGATAGTAATAATTTTCTCATTATCTTCTCCCTCTTTGTATCTATCTTTGTAGCTCAATGTATTCCCCCTCTTCAACTAATCATTATTGTATGGTAACTAACTTGTACAATTCCCCCTCTTTGACAATAATGCCAAAGACATACCATACACACACCTTCATGTCACTTATCTAACTAATACAACAATGTCATCTCATCATCAACTTCTTGTATCTTTATCTACTCATATGTTAGTGTCTTACTTTTCACATCCTTTAAGAAACTCCTCAAGTGTGACCTCCTGCATCAATATTTATGATATTATATTTAAAACACTTGATGCAATGCACTATCTCTTCTTAGTTTTATCCAAGTAGGGGGATGAACCCTAACTTACCTCTTAGATACTCAAAATCATACTTAGATAGTTCCTTAGTGAATATGTTAGCTAACTATTCCTTTGTATTTACATATTCCAATTTAATTTGTTTCTCTTGTACTAAATCTCTCAAGTAATGATACTTTGATCTCAATTGCTTATTCTTTGTGTGAGTCACATGATTTTTTGATATGTTTACAACACTTGTATTATCACAATAAATTGCAATAGGTTGAACAATCTCTTTCTTCATGTCTTTCAACAATTTCTTAATCCACACAATGTTTGAACAATTCATTGTTGCAACAACATATTCAACTTTTGTTGTAGATTCTAAAATATAGTTCAGGTTCTTGCTTGTGCATGAAATCAATCTTCTACCCAAGAAGAAAGATCCTCCACTTGTGCTCTGTCTATCATAAACATTTCCTTCCCAATCAACATTAGTGTAAACTTTCAGCTCAAACTTATCACTTTTCTTGTAGCATAGTCCATAGTCTTTTGTTCCTTTTAGGTATCTCAATATACTCTTAACTGGCATCATATGAATTTCTCTAGGATTAGCAGCAAATTTAGGAACAATTCAACTAGATAATGCAATGTCAGGTCTTCTATGTACAACATATTGTAGTTTCTCAATCATTGACCTGTAAAATGTTTGATTCACCTCAGTAGAATCATCATTCTTTGACAATTTGTGTCTAGACACCATAGGCATGCCAACTAATCTTGAATCTTCCATACCAAAAGTCTTCAAGATTTTTTTGATATACATTGATTGAGTGATGAAAATACCTTTCTTCATCTAATACACTTGTAAACCAACAAATAATTTAATATCTCCAAAAATTGATATTTCAAACTCATTTTTAATTTGATTAGAATATGACTTGCTCAATGAATTGTTTCCTCTAAATATGATGTCATCAACAAAAAATTCAGCTAACAATATCTTATCTTTAGATTCAGTTTTTAGATATAGATCACTATTGTCATTAGTTCTTGCAAAACCAATTTTCACCAAACAATTGTGTTGTTGAAAAGAGATTGTTTGAAGTGTGGAATCTACCATGGAATGATCATTATTCTATCTAAGTCTAGCAGAAGAAGGAAAAAAATTGTGTTTGCTAAGCTTGATCGAGCGATTAGTAGGAGTCGAGCAACATTAGTTCAAGATGAGTAGAAAATCAGTTAGTGCCAAGCTAAGTGAAGAAATAGTATATGTTGAGTATGTGCCAAGTGACAGTAAAAAGACAGTATGTGCCGAGTAAATTATGGTGGATGTTGAGCAACCCAGTGTGTGTTGAGCATCAAAAGCAAGCTATTGTCAATAGAAAACAATATGTGTTTGATCAAAGATTTTCTGAATTTGAGTTGACAAAGTTGATTTCTTTAATTGTGTGAAGCAAGTGGAAGATAAGCATGATGAGCTGTAGGCACAAAATTCAAGATAAACCATTTTGAGGAGAATTCAAAGAGGATTGTAGAACTTTCTAGAGAGAACAAAATGGAAAGATGGAGGATTTGATGAATGTGACCTAACCTTAAGATGGACGATTGTGACTAGGTAGAAAAAGATCATAATTCCCATTATAAGGGGATATGAGGATAGAAGAAACTATTGTCATGTGCAAGAACCTAAGGAAGGCAAGGAGTCTAGGGTATTTCTTCATATGGTGGCCAAATAGAAGAGTCTACAATTGGAAAACAAAGGAAGAAGGCTTAAGGGGATGAATTCTTGAAGGGTGAACAAGTTTTTAGAGATGAAAAGTATAAAGCCAAGCAAAATGGAGGATTGAACCAGAGATATGTAATTTGCAAGTGAGTTGTGATTTTTTATTAGATCAAGTCCTACTATTACTTTCTAATCATTGTATCAGTTTGGATAAATCCTTTGGATTAAGCTTGACTTAATAGTCATTTGTAAATCCTATAACTGAGTGACATTCTAATGGAATGTTCTAAATTCCTCTAACAAGGCTCACTCCTAATATGGTGATTGAAATCCTTTAACTAGGTCACATTTAATAGTGTATATTGTAACCTTTAACAGGGTTGGCCTTTTAGAGGGCATCACTTAAGAAGAGTGAAAATTAGTAGCATGTTACTAGAGGTTTTTCCCAAATTGGGTTTTCACATAAAACCCTTGTGGAAAAATGTGTGCATGATTTTGTCGTGTTCAATGTTTACATTTCTGAAAAGTTATTCTAACCTAGGATAGTGACCTACTAAGTTATGGAATTATTGAATGCATGCATGATACATTGTAAGGATTTATGGATATGAATTTGTTAAGTGTTTAGAATTTTTATTTGGACATTTGGACCTTGGATTATTGATTCACCCCCTCCCCCCCAGTTATTCTAAAGTATGAACCAATAATTGGTATCAAAGAATTGGTGCTTGAAAGGAGATAGTTTGACGGTACTAGAAGTTAAAGATCAAGAAGCTCAAAAGAGAGGTACCCAAGATTAACAAGGAAAATTTTCTTGCATGGAAAATTTTGATGAAGCTACATCTAGGAGGACTTGGAGACTATACAAAATCTACCATTACCACTAAGCATGTTGACCCTATTGGAGCCCCTACTGTTGATGATCTGAAAAAAAAGCAAAAAAAAAAATATAATCAAGCAATGTTGGAGATTTCATTTTCCCTAAGTTACTCAGAGTTTTATGACATCAAAGTATGTCATTTTTCTAAGAAGGTTGGATGCTATAGAAAAGATCTATGGAGGAGATAAGAATGTGTTGAGAGCCAAATCTGAAAGTCTTAGAGGTAAGTTGGTGCAGGAGCACCTAAGGGTAAGGTCAAGCCCTAAAGGCATCTTGGTGTCTACATGGTATAACCAACCATGGAAAAAATATGGACTACTTATAGAGTCCCAAGGTGAGTGTTGGAAAGTTAATTTGGTTGATTTGAGTCTAGGAGTTAAAAGTTGTCAAGTAGGTCCTAGAAAGAAAAAAGTTGCTCAAAGTGCTTAAACTAGAAAAATCATATGAAAAGACCCAATGAGTGGTTAAGGTAGGTAAAAAACTAGTCATTTAATGATATGAATCCATGTGGGAAGTTTTGGAACCAAACTGGTCAAGGTTGGAGTCTTGGTTTGCAATAATTGCAAAAGTTGTCAAAAAGTTGCTCATTGACAACTTTTTAGTTTTGCAAAGTTGCTTAGCAATTTTTCAAGTAGTTTTTGGAAATGAACTTCTTGGAGTAGTTATGGATTGGTTCAATGGACAAGAAGGAGTGAGAAGACTTTTTAAACATCCCTCAATCTAGTTCCAAGGGTTGGATACTTAGATGTACGTACAACACCTACTAGTGTAGGACTATATGAGCATTGGAACATTTTTTTGTGAACTAATAAATTAGAGGGGTTGATTGTCTTACTCTTTTCATTGATTTGGCTTCCTTGGTTCATGATTTGAAACTATATATAGTTATTTGTATTCAATTTTTTCATCTTTTTAGGCTTAGAAAATCATTTGGTTTGTGTGATACTGCTGTCCAGTTTTGAGTGTTAGCATAGAAATGGCTATGGCTTGAACTCCCATAGTCAAAATCTCACGACCTTTGGAAATCATGAAATAGCCTTTTTAAAAGTTATAAATATGGAAGTTGGGATATGTGCAAGGTAGTTGGCCATGTTTACAAGTGAGCCCTAGGCAAGCTAGCAGAGCTTGGCAAGGTGCAATGTATGCTTGTAAAGAAGTGCAGTGGTGAATAGGGGATTGGTATGAGTTAATATCTATAAGGTATGGCAAGAGTAGGATACTAAGAGTGTTGGATTTAGAGGAGGATGTAGCAAGTGAAAAGGAACACCTTAGAAGGATAGAAACCTTTGTTTTACCTTAGAAACCCTCAATATAGGGGTTTTTTAAATCGTACTATATGGACAGTACTGTGACCTAAGACCACCAAAATCCTTTAGCCTCGTTCCATAGGAGACAAAGTCATTTAGACACCAATTGTCCTTATTAAGGGTTTTTGGGAGGAAATGATAAACCCTTATTTTTAGGAGGGCTAATAGGGCCTCTTAGGTCTACAAGGCCAATTTGAGCAATTTGGAGTTATGGGTGTGATGGACCTAAAAGAATGATGTATAATGGTGGAGAATGTGTCAAGGAACTCATTAGGAGAGCCTAAGCTTGGTTTGTACTTAGAAATAATAGTGTGATGGGATTTTCCCTTATAGGCTTAAATGTTCCTAGTGGAAAGAATGGGAAGGACAGAAGGTAAACTTGAATTGTTGGGGAGTTTTCTTGGGAGATGGGGTCCTAGAGTGTGATTCCCTAGAGTAGGTTTGGAGAAAGAACCCTAGGAAACCTTAGATAGCCTTAGTGGAGCCAGTGACCTCTTGTGAAGGAAGCTCCTCATCAAAGTGGTATTAGAGCCAAAGATTTTTGGCTTGTGGTAGATGTTCTAGCCCACTGAATCAAGTGGCTCAATGTAGATGGTGAGCAATGTAGAGTTATCCAAAGAGGTGGATGAGCAGAAGAAGCTCTTAGAAGAAAAGACCAAGGTTCTAGATGAAGCCCTAGAGGAGGTCAAAGACAAGTTGAAAGAGATAGAGGATGCAGCCTAAGCTAAGGAAGATGGAGACTATAGCAGGGGTAAATAGAAAGTATGTTTGGAAGATGAAGTTCCTGAACCAAATTCTCCACTTGGTGAGCAAGAGCCATTTCTAAAAGATCTCAAAGAATTTGGAGGGAAAATTCTAGAGAATGCGTCTCTATTCCATGGAAAAATGGATGCAAAAGTAGTGTTGGAGTGGTTGGAAAAGTTTTGAGAACTATCTTGAGTGTGAAGGGACAATAGAGGTCCAAAAGGTGAGGTTTGCAAAGTCTAGGTTAAAAGGTCAAGCCTTGACATGGTGGAAATTTGTGCAAGAAGAAAGAGAAAGTGAGGGAAAGAACCTTGTAGTGAATAGGAAGGAAATGGTGTAAATGATCAAAGAGAAATACCTACTAGAGGACTATGAGATTTAGATCCATAAGCATAGGGAAAATATCAGATAGAAGGAACTTGACATGCTTACCTACACTGAGGAGTTTTAGAAGTTGGCACTAAGGTGAAGGGTACAAGAAGCATAGAGTATCAAGGTGGAAATGTACTTAAATGTCCTTAAATGGTCCATTTAGGATTAACTAAGTTTTTTTAGCCTCACCACACTTCAGAGTTGTTTTCAAATGGCTAGGAAGGTGGAGGAAAAACTAAGGAAGAAAGGGGACTCTAGTTCTAAGAATAGGGGTAGAGGTAAGGACTTTAGAGGTTGTTCAAGGGGAGGCTCTAGTGGCAAGAGTACTAAAAAAAGAAGCTATGAAGACTCTAAGTGGAGTGAGCAATCTAGTGAGTCCAATTAGAGGGGAGGATCTAGCAGAGGCAGATGATCCAATAACAATGGCAAGGGCATATATGTTAATAAGAGAGGATCCCATTTTAGCAACATGAAATGTTGTAATTGCAAAAAAGTAGGACATCTAACTTATAGATGTCCTAATAAGGCATCAAGGTCCTATGGAGAAAATAAGATAGCCTATGTGTAGGAGGAAGATAATAATAAAAAAGGTGAAGTGGATCTTGATTTGGAGAAGGGTGAAAACCTCATGCTAAGGAGCATTTTGATGAAGGAGCCAATAAAGGAAGAACACAAGAAGAGAAGGGCACTATTTAGAAGCACTTGCAAGATAATGGATAAGTTATGTAAGGTAATCATAGACTCAAGGTCTACTAATAATGTTATGTTAGAGGAGGCAATGCAAAATCTTGGATTGACAAAAATACCACATGTATGTCCATATAGGGTGACTTGGTTGAACAAAGGACATAACATCCTAGTTAATGAACAAGTTGGGGTAGACATCACCATTGGGAAATTCCATGACAGGGTCCTATGTGATGTACTCCCTATGGATTCTTGCTACTTGCTGCTAGGGAGACCTTGGTAGTTTGACAAAGAAGTATTACATCATGGGAAAGAGAATAAATATTCTTTTAAGAAAGATGGGGTCACCTATAGGATAAAATCCATAGTAGAGGAAGAAAAAGTAGAGAAGGCTATTGCTAAGACCTTGTTGATGAGTGGCAAGGAGTTTCTCAAGGACTTGAAGGAGTATAAAGGAGTAGGGTATGTCATTATGCTGAAACCCAAAGAAGAGGAGACATCTTCAGCAACACCTATCCTTGTTGAGGTACAAATTTTGTTAGATCAATTTAAGGACATAATTTGTGATGGGGCACCTCCTACTCTACCACCTAAGAGGGCCATAAGTCATCAAATTGACTTCATACTAGGGGCATCCTTTCCTAATAAATTTTCTTACAAGATGACACCAAAGTAGAACAAAGAAATAGCAAGACAAGTGCAAGAGTTTCTTGATTAGGGACTTATCAGGAAGACCATTAGTCCTTGTGCCATACCAGTGGTCCTAGCATCCAAAAAGGGAGGTAGGTGGAGAATGTGCACTAATTCTAGAGAAAAAAATAGAATCACAATCAGATATAGATTCCCTATTCCTAGAATAGAGGACCTAATGGATTTTTTGGGTGGGGCTAGGTACTTTTCTAAAATCGATCTTAAAAGTGGCTATTATCAAGTTAGTATGAAAGAAGGGGATGAATGTAAGTCTACATTTATGACTATTGATGGTGTCTATGAGTGGTTGGTTATGCCATTTGGCCTTACCAACTCACCTAGTACCTTCATGAGGGTGATGAACGAGGTATTGAAGGACTACATTAGAGTGTTTGTTGTTGTATACCTAGAAGACATCCTCATCTTTAGAAAAAAAAAAGGAGGAGAATATGAAGCACCTTGAATTGGTGTTAAAGAAGCTATAGGAAGAGAAGTTGACAATCAACATGGAGAAGAGTGAATTTATGAAGGAGGAACTTGTATACTTGGGGTTTGTAGTGTCCCAAGGAAACATAAAGATGGACAAAATAAAGGTGGAGGAAATCTTGAGTTGGCCTAAACCTAGATCTTCTACTAGGGTTTTAATTTCATGGCCTAGCTCAATTTTATAGGAAGTTTTTAAGAAGGTTCAGTGAAATATATGCACCAATAAATGACACTATCAAAGGGCACATGAGGATCAAGTTCACATGGACCAAAGCAATAGATGAAAGATTTGAGAAGATGAAAATGAAAGTGGAAATACAACCTATATTGGTTTTTCCTAGTTTAGAGAAACCTTTTGTGGTGGAGTGTGATGCTAGTAACATAGCAATAGGGGCAATCTTGAGTCAAGAGGGTTGACTAGTAGCATATTTTAGTGAAAGGCTTAATGAAGCTGAGAGAAGATATTATTCATATGATCTAAAACTTTATGCACTTGTTCAAGCCCTTAAAAAGTGGAGACACAACCTATTTTCAAAGGAGTTTGTGGTCTTCGTAGATAACCAAGCACTGAGATTTATTAATTTACAAGAGAGGCTAAGTTTGAGACATATAAAGTGGATAGAGTTCCTACAATCTTATATATTCAAAATCAAACATAAGAAGGGAATACACAACAAGGTAGCTAATGCCTTGAGTAGGAGATTGTTAATAGTTGAAGAGGTCAAGTTGTAGAGCATAGGTTTGGAGGGATTCAAGGACCTATATGAAGAGGACACTGATTTCTTAGAAGCATACAAGGTATATAATGAGGTTGGTCATATTGTTGTAAGGTGTCTAGAGAAGAATAATAATAGAAGTAGAGACAAATATAGAGGTAAAAGAGATAAGAACAATAAAGATTATAAAGACAAAGGAAAGAAATCCTACTACATTGTTGAAGAAGAATCAAATGAAGATTTTGATGATCATGATGATGAAGTTGTCTATGTTGCAATAAAGGGTGATTTTGATGAAAATGAGGCAACTGCATTGGTATCTTATGTGAACAAGAGTGATAGATGGATCATTGACAATGGTTGTTCTAATCACATGACTGGAGATAAAAGTAATTTCATTTCCCTTGTGCATTATGATAGAAATGGTGCTAGATTTGGTAATGATGCACCTTGCCTAATTAAAGGAAAAGGATCAATAAACTGACAAATAAGATCATATGTGACAATTCTTACTATGTAGAAGGACTTAATTATAATATGTTGAGTGTGTCATAGTTGAATAGTTCCAGATGTAAGATTGAATTTGAAAATAGAAAAGCTAAGATCCATGATGCTGATGGAGAACTAATTGGGAATGGTGACTAGAATAGAGGTAATATGTTTTATCTTGACACGAGTGATGCTACTTGTCTTATTGTACAATTTGATGTTGTGTGGCTATGGCACAAAATACTATGTCATGTAAATTTTGATAATTTGGTTAGTATCGGTAAGATGAAGACAGTTGAAGGTTTTCCAAAACTAAAGAAACCAAATAATGTAATTTTTAAACAATGTTAGTTAGGTAAGATGGAAAAGTCTAGTTTTAAAAGTAAGATTTACTCCTCACAAGAAATTTTGGAATTAGTTCATATTGATTTATGTGGACCAATTAATGTGCAAAGCTACAAAGGTGACAAGTACATTATCCTAGTTGCTGATGATTATTCTAGGATGATGATAGTTATGTTTTTGAAGAAAAAATATAATGCTTTTTAAATGTTTAAGTGGTATCTAGCAAGAGTTGAAAAGGAAACCAGAAAGAGCTTGAAATGTTTGAGATTTGATAGAGGTGGAGAGTTTACACCAAATAAGTTTGAGATATTCTCTAATGATAAAGGAATCAAGAGACAAGCTTTTGCACCTAGGACTCCTCCACAAAATGGGATTGTTGAAAGTAGGAACAAATATATAATGGACCATTCTAGAACACTAATTATAGAGAAGAATGTTGATTTGAAATACTGGAGAGAAGCTATCAGTATAGCCATCTATACCTTGAATCAAGTACAAGTCAAGAAAGGTACAAATTCTACACCTTTTGAACTATGGTATGGATACTCACCCAATGTAAAATATTTTAATATATTTGGAAGCAAGTTTTACATTTTAAGGACAACAAAAATGGAAAATTTGATGCTAAAAGTGAAAAAGGTATATTCTTAGGTGATTGTTCAAGAAGTAAACCTTATAAGTTTTTAAAATCTACCTTTAAAAAAGTTGTGGAAAGTGAAAATGTAAAGTTTGATGAATATATAGAGGTACATGAAGATAAACCTAAAAAGGAACCTGAAGACTACAAAACTTTTGTGTACTTCAATGAAGACATGAATGATGATGAAGCTGAGAACCAAGTTGTAAATCAACAACAAGTATCAATCTCTGCTGGTCATGTAAAATGAATGTTGAGTTTCATTTAGGAGTTAAGTTGTAGTTAGAAGCCAAGGTACATTCTAATATTTAGATTAGTGCACATAAAAGGAATGTTGAGTTACTGAACAAAGAAATTCACAATGATTTTGAAGTTGACAAATCCATTGTCAAAAGTAGAGAAGAACCAAGATTGTCAAAGTATGTTAGAAGACATCACCTTGCTGAACAAATTATTGGAGAAAAAGAAGAAAGACCAATGAAAAGGAAAAAGTTGAGAAGTGCTACATGTTTTTTAAGCATGCATGAGCCTAAGTTAGTGAAGGATTCATTGGAGAATGATGATTGGAGTAAAACCATGAAAAAAGAGATTGATTAGATTGAGAAGAACAAAACCTGGTCACTTGTGCCCAGACCAAAAAACAAGAATGTTATTGGAACCAAGTGGGTATTAAAAAAAAAAAAACTAGATTAGAATGGTGAATTCATAAGGAATAAGGAAAGATTAAATGCAAAGGGTAAGCTCAAGAAGAAGGAATCGACTATGGAGAAACATTTTCCCTTGTTACAAGATTGGGAGGAGCGAGAACTCTACTTGCTTACTCTACATACAAAGATTTCAAAGTTTATCAAATGGATGCAAAGTCAACATTTCTAAATGGTATACTAGAAGAAGAGATTTACATTGAACAATTAGATGGATTTGTTGATCCAAACAACAATAATATGGTATGTAGATTGTACAAATCTTTATACGGTTTGAAGCAAGCTCCAATAGAATGGTATGAGATGCTTCATAATTATCTTGTGAAGATTGGTTTTAAGAATACTAATGACAACACCAATATTACTTGAAGACAAAAGGAGGTAAAGGTATTTCACTAGCTAAATTTTTTTGTTGATGGTACTATATTTGGAGGACAAAATGCATTGCGTAAGACATTTGTTGATGAGATGATGAAAGAATTTGAGATGTCTATATTTGGAGAGATTAAAATCTTTGTTGGTCTGCAAGTGTATAGAATGAAGTATGGTATTTACATCACTTAGTCCAAGTATGTGAAGGAAATATTGAATTTTTTTGGTATAGAGGATTCAAAACCTATTAGTACAACTATGGTGACATGACATAAACTATCCAAGACTGATGATTCCACTAAAGTAAATCAAACATTGTATAGGTCTATGATTGGAAAATTGCAATATGTAGTTCATAGCAGAATTGACATTACATTAGTTGTTGGGATTGTTGCACAATTTTTTTAAAATCCCCAAGAGAATCATTTGATGGTAGTCAAAAGGATTATGAAATATCTGAAAGGAATAGAAGACTATAGTTTATACTACAAGAAGAATGATAAGTTTGAATTAAGAGCCTATATAGGCCCTGATTGGGCTATAAATATTGATGACGTAAGAAGTACAAGTGGTGAGATAGACACTATGAGGGAGATATGAAAGGAAGTAAAAAAGAAGGAGATCTAGGAGAGATATATTGAAGGAGAATGACAAAGTTCACATTACCCTATATAAAGGAAGGATACATACTAATAGAGGGAGATATTTTAATACAAAGTATTTCTTTTCTTTTTTCCATTGTTGTTGGCATTGTTTTGCCATTAATGCCAAAGAGGGAGATTGTTAAAAAGAGATTGTTTGAAGTGTGGAGTCTATCATGGAGCATTCATTATTTTGTTAGTGATGTCAAACCTACTACTTACTAGTAAGACAACTTATTTTTGGTCTAAATGCTATTATTTTTTTGATTGATGAAGAGGATTTAAAAATATATGATATTAAGAGTACCTAGAGAAAGGTTGAGTTATATGGTGTATAAAAGGAGCACTAAGACCAAGTATGACATGGATGGTATGATGTATTATTTATCTACTTAAGACTAGAATAGATGGATACACTAGCTAAGTCTAGAAGAACAAGGAAAATAAAATGTGTCTCCTAAGCTTGATCGAGTGATCAGTAGGAGCTGAGCAATGTTAGCTCAAGTTGAGCAGAAAATTAGTTAGTGCTGACCAAAGTGAAGAAATAGTGTATGCCGAGTAAATTTAGTATGTGTCAAGCGATAGTAAAAGATAGTATGTGACAAGTAAATTCTAGTGGATGTCAAGAAACCTAGTGTGTGCTGAGCATCAAAAGCAAGTTATTGCCGAGTGTAAACAATAAGAGTTTGATCAAAGATTCATTGAATATGAGCTAACAAAGTTGATTTCATGAATTTTGTGAAGCATGTAGAAGATAAACATGTTAAGCTGGATGCACAAAATTTGAGATAAACCATTTTCATGTGAATTCAAAGAGGATTGTAGAAGAAGTTTCTAGAGGGAACAAAATGGAAATAGAGAGGATTTGATGAATCTAACCTAAACCTAAGATTGATGATTGTGATTAAGTGGCAAAAGATCATAATCCTCTTTATAAGGGGATACAAAGCCAATAACAACTATTATCATGTGTAAGAACCTAAGGAAGACAAGGAGTCTAGGGTATTTCTTCATATGGTGGCCAAATAGAAGAGTTTGCAATTGGTGTACAAAGCAAGAAGGCTTAAGAGGATGAATGCTTGAAGGGTGAGCAAGTTGTTAGAGATGAAGAGTATGAAAGCCAAGAAGAATGGAGGACTAAACTAGAGATCTATAATATGCAAGTAAGTTATGATTTTTTATTAGATCAAGTCCTACTATTACTTTCTAATCATTGTATTAGTTTGGATAAATCCTTTGGATTAAGGTTGACCTAATATTCATTTGTAAATTCTTTAATTGGCTGACATTCTAATGGAATGTTCTAAAGTCCTCTAACAAGGCTCACTCCTAATAGGGTGGTCAAAATCATTTAACTAGGTCACATTTAACAGTGTGTATTGTAACCTTTAATAGGTTTGGCCTTTCATAGGGCATCACTTTGGAAGAGTGAAAATTAGTAGCATGTTATTGGTGGTTTTTCTCAAATTGGGTTTCCACATAAAGTCCTTGTGTCAAAATGTGTGAATGATTTTGTAGTGTTTAATGTTTACATTTTTGCGAAGTTATTTTAACCTAGGATAGTGACCTACTAAGTTATGGAATTATTGAATGCATGTATGCTACATGATAAGGATTTATGGATATGAATTTGTTAAGTGTTGAAAAGTTTCATCTGGATATTTGAACCTTGGATAATTGATTCAACCCCTTCCTCAATTTTTCTAAAGTATTCAAATATGTGTAAAATTTCATACCATGCTCTAGGGGCTTTCTTTAACCCATATAAAGCTTTGTGTAACTTACATAGCATATTCTTTTTGTTTGCATCAACAAATCCTTCAAGTTGTTCAATGTAGACTTCACCTTTCTCATTCACCTTGTTTTTGAAAACCCATTTAGTTGCAATCAAATTCTTATCTTTGGGTCTAGGTACCAATGTCCATGGTTTGTTCTTCCCAAATTTCTCAATTTCTTCATATATTACCTTAATACAATATTTATTCTTCAAATAATCTTTGATAGATTTAGGCTCAAATTCACTTAATAAGCATGTATTATTTCTCAGTCTTATTCTTCTAATGACTCCTAAGTCTTTGTCTCCAATGATTTGATTTGGTGCATGATGTCTTCTCACATAATTTTCTAATATAGGTTCAGATCTTGGCTCCTCTTACTGTTATTAACTGGTATCTACATGGTCAACATCTTTTGTTGTCTCTAGTTGTAACTTGGTTTCTATTGTCTCCTAGTTAGCAGTTATAGTCTGTGACTTATATACTATAGCTTGATGCTTGGAAGTCTTCTAATGCTTGATAGAAATCTATTGTAGAATCTTGATAGTTCCTAACTACTAATGCTCAACATCCACCTTTTTTGGTTCAACCAAGGTTCTAGGTTCACTTTCATAGATATATACAAACTTTCTATAATCTTCAGGTTCTTTCTTGCATTCTTGTTCATTTTTCTCTACAAATTCATCAACTCTAACATTTTTACTTTCCACAATTTTATTTAATGTTAGAGTTCAAAAACTTATAAGCTTTTCTCTTAGTGGTATTACCTAGGAATACACCTTCATCACTTTTAGAATTAAGTTTACCTTTCCTTGCATCTTTCAATATGTAACACTTCCTTTGAAAAACTTTAAAATAATTCACATTTGGTGTATTTCAATACCAAAGTTTAAAAGGTGTTTTTTTTGTTCCTTTCTTCACTTGAACTTGGTTCATATTGTAGAATATAGTACTAAAAAACTCTCTCTAGTACTTCTGTGAAACATTATTCTCCATCATTAGTGTTCTTGGACAATTCATAATTGATATATTCCTTCTCTCAGCTATACCATTCCATGGTGGTGTCGTTGGTGCACTCATTTTCTTCTTGATTCCTTTTTCATTGTAAAATATGTATAACTCATTTGAGATGAATTAAAGACCTCTATATAATCTCAAATAATTCAGGCTCTTTCTTGTTTCTTTCTCAGCTCTAGCAATATACCACTTAAACATTTAAAATGCTTCACATTTTTCCTTATAAAATATCACAGTCATCATTCTAGAAAAGTCATCAACAAGAAGAATAAAGTACTTATCACCATAATAGCTATGTATTTCAATAGGACCACACAAGTCTATATGAACCAACTCCAAAATATTAGCAAAATAATAGGTCTTACTCTTGAAACTAGACTTTGTCATTTTACCCATTTGACATTGTTTTCACATCACTTTACTAGGTTTTATTAGTCTTGGGAACCCTCCAACTATTTTAATTTTTCTAGTTCTTACCAAGTTATGAAATTTCACATGCCATAACCTCTTATTCCATAACCAAACATCTTCACATTGTGCAAATAAAAAAGTATCTTCAGATAGTTCTAGATAGAACAAGTAACCTATTATTTTCTCTCCACTTCCAACTAGTTCACCACTAGCATCATAGATCTTTTCCTTATTGTTCTAGAAATCAACTATATAGCCCAAACCTATCAAGTGTGTCACAACAAGTTATATTTCAAACCATCAACCCAATATGCACTATCATGTTGTATCTTTTCACTTAGTTTAATTGATTCTTTATCCTTCACATAACATGGTGCATCATTTACTTGGATCTTAAAGATATTTGATTCACCTAGAAAAATAAGAGGGCGAGGGATAATTACATTCAAGATCATATGGATAGAGTCATAATATCCCCTAATTGGGCCAAATAATTTTACTGCTCTTTATCTTTTATTTCTAAGGTGGTCTCTAATTCTTTTCCTTTAGTCTTTGTGGCTGATTCAAATGAAGTTCAGAAGAATTTCCCCTTTAGATTTGGGAAAATGTAAACTCAACAGCCAAGTTTTTCTCAAATCTATAAAAGCTAGTGGAATAATAAGGAGGAAGGGATGACTCTCTTCTGCATTACCAAAAAACTTAGGTATGTAAAAGGAAAAGTTAAGGATTGGAATAGGAGTGAGTTTGGAGATATCTTTAAAAATCCAAATTGTTAATGGAGATAAAAGATATTAAGGATATAATTCATATTAAAGGATATTTAGAGGAATTTCTTGTAGAAGAAAGTGAAAAGATGGTCAATCTTCACAACATTGTGTCAAAGGAAGAGACTTTTTGGAGGAAAAGGTCTATGACTATTTGGCTATAGGTAGGGGATAGAAATTCCAAAATTTTCCACTTGACTACTATAAAACATAGGGTATTCAATTGTATAACTAGGATGAAGGTGGGTATGAATGAACTAATTGGTGAGAAGGTCATTGATAGTGAACTGGTATCACTTTCCACTTATCTTCTCTCCATTGATCAAAATATTGATAGAATTAACTAGGAAGAGTTGCTTGGAATTATTTCTAAAATTGTATCTGAAGAGAAGAATTCTAGATTGACTACTATTGCATGTAAGAAAGAGACTTATGAAGTTGTTCAATATTTTGAATGGGATACATCCCCTAGACTAAATAGATTTCCTATGTTTTTCTTCCATCTTTTATGGGATGTTGTAGGAAAAAATGTATGTAATGTAGTAATGGAATTCTTTGGAGATAGAAGAATTCTTAAGGAGATTAATTGATGGGAGACCCCTCGAACATGGCCAATCATGACAAGAGTTTGCAATATTGGAGAAATTTCAAATCTAGGAACCATGGGTGTTTATTGGCTACCACTAGAGAACCATGGGGTAGACATGGTTTAGAAAGTAGCAATATTATGTTTTAGTGGTTAAATATAGCATTAAAATGTATTATAAATGCATTTCCTTTGTGATAGGAAAGAGATCTCCATGAGGAGACAATAATGCATTAAACTAGGAAATATGGTTTTAATAACCAACCTTGTATAACCACCGGCAACTCTTTAAAAAGAAAGAGTGAGAACTGAATGGGACAATTGGAGTTAAGAGAGGGTAATTACTAAAGAACCATCATTTTGGTGTGCAAGGGAAAATAGAAAAGTTTTGCTCTCTGGCCTTTAGCCAGAGAGCCATGCATGAATGTAATCAAGCAATCATTCAAAGTTAAAAGTTTTTGATGTATTTCAGTTAGTGTTATCTGTATTCAATTTTGTAGTTACCTTTTCTGTCTTCATGGGTGCTTTGTAAATTTGTAATTGTTTCAACAACCATCACACTATTAGTATATGGTTTTTTGAATCCTAGATCAGTTATGAGAAAGTTGATGTTATTGAGCACTACTCAAATAAAAGAATCTTATCTTGTAAGCCATTAGTTGGCAGACTTGATACCTAAGATTGGTAATGGTATGATTGGGCGGTGACTATAATCATAGGTTGCAAAGAAGTTGTGAGGTATGTGAAGAAACTGTGTTATCTTGCTATTTACTTTTTTTTTTGTAGAGGAACCCAAGCTATCAACACAAAGATGGTGAGCTTGATAGTGGCTCAGACCATAAAGGTGGCAAAGCTCATAACCACATAGTGTAGCCATGTTGACTATGACAGACATAAGGTGGTGAAGGGAAGATCGAAACATTTAAATGTTTGGTGCTCTAGCCATGCATGTGTCCATTTATGTATGGGTTTTTTGTGCCAATGGAGGAAATGTTGAAGAGTTTTTGATAGTCATGTAATTGGAACCTGATGTCCCTATATGTGAATTATAGTTTGTGAAAAGGTGGTGGCCATGAAAAAAAGAATCCTCGATAAGGGATGATGAATGGGTAGAGAAAGGTGGCAGAGAGGCAAGAGCAGTGGAAGTTGAAAAGGTGATGGTGTAGGGGGCCGAAAAGAGAAAGAGTTGATAGGAGGAAGGAGAAGCTCGGTGTCAAGAAGGATAATCGAGATTTCTTGTAGAAGTATCCGAGCCTATTAAAAGAAAAGAAGTAGCTTGGTTCCATGGGCTTCGATTTCTGTGGAACTTGAACATAGAAGGGGGTCATATGTTTTGCCATATAATAGCATTAGGATAATAATTAATGGAGATTTTAGTGTTGAGCATATTACATCATCAATTCTACCTTCTTATGCTTAATTTCTAAGAAGGTGGGAACAAATTCTTTGGAGCACTTTAGACCCATTAGCCTTTGCAACTCAATATATAAAAGTATTTCTAAATTTTTGACCCTATGCATCTTGAAGATATCTCTGAATTTGATATCTAAGAAAAAAAATAGATTTATCTTAGGAAGGAAAATCATGAACTCTATCATAGTGGTGCATAAAAATATTCATTCTATGGCTTCCTCCAATACCCATGATTTTTTGATGAAAGTGGATATTGCAAAATCTTATGATAGAGTGGAATGGATATTCCTCTTGAGAGTTAAGGATGCTTTTGGATTTGACCAAATATGATTATAATTGATTTCTCAACTGATTTCTACAACCTCTATGGCTATTTTGGTTAATGGGGCTTCCTCCATCTTTTAAAAACCCTTTAGAGGGATAAGGCAAGGGGATACTTTATCTCCAATTATTTTTACCATTATGGTTGGATATATAGGAAATTATATTAGAGACTTTGTTGAAACTAGGGATATTCATGGTATAAATCCTTCCTCCCAACATCTTTCTTTCTCCCATGAATACTTTGTTGATGATAATATTTTTTTGGGTGTGGCTTCCATTAAGGAGGCTAGAATCTTTAAAAGGGCCCCCAATTTGTATTCTAATTCTTTGAGAAATAGGTTAACTTGAATAAAATTTCTATACTCTTGCTTAATGCTCCTATTCCAAGGAAAAGTAATATTTCTAATTCTTTAGGATGTTCTATTGCTAACTTGCCAGGAACCTATCTTGGGCTTCTACTGGGTCAAAAACCTATAGACTCCTTTTGGGAGAAACTGTTTGTGAAGTTTGATAAGAAACAAACATGTTGGAAATAAAATAGGCTCAATAAAGCTAGTGAAGTTACTCTTCTCAAAGCATCTCTTCAAAGCCTTCCTACCTATGCCCTAAGCCTCTATAAAATTCTAGGCAAATATGCTGAGGCAATTGAAAAGGGCCAAAAGAACTTTGTATGGATAGGTACCAAAGAAAGGAAAATAATTCCATTAATTGCTTGGGAAAATATCTATAAGCCTAAATGAAAAGGGGGACTTGGTATTAGGAACTTAAAAAATATGAATAAATATCTTTTAGTGAAGCAACATTGGAGAGTTTATCAAGAAGAAAAGGAATGGAGTACCATTTGGAAGAACACATATCTTTATAATGCTCCTCTTTTTGAGTTCTCAAATTATCCAAGGATCAATAACTCTTATGTCATCTAGAGTGTTGTTTAAGGAGTCAAAGATATTCTTCAAAAAGGGTGTAGATGGAAGTTGGGTGATAGTAGAAAGGTGAGGTTCTAGGAAGATATCTAGACTTTGGATCATCCTTTGCTTCATATTTTTAAAGATTTCATTACTATTGAAAGATGCAAGAAAATCTATTGGTGTTATATTTCTAACTACTAGAGGAATAATGGCTAGGTGAATCTTGTAGAGATCAATCCTAACCTTATGTCCCACTAGATCTCTCTCAATTCCTTTTTCCTTAACTTGGATTAGGGGGATTCTATGGTGTGGGGTATAGAACCAAGTGAGAATTATAAAGTGACCTCTATTTTCAAGATTGATATTAATGTCAATTGACTTCCTTGGTCAAAAGCTTGGATGAAGGGCCTTAATCCTAAGATTGAAATTTTCTTTTGGATTTCTCTTCAAAATTAAATGCTAATATAGATGATCTTCAGAAAAGGGGATTTAGCATAGTAAACAGATGTAATTTGTGTAAGAAGGTGAATGAAGATAGTAATCACCTCTTCATCCATTGCAATTTCAATCACCATGTTTGGAATATCCTTCTTGAGTACTAGAATATTCAATGACTCCAGCCCAAGAACCTTATGGAATGTTTTCAAAGTTGGAGATATCTTATAAGTTGTTCTAAAGTTTGTACCCTTTGAAAATTTTATCATCCTCACCTCTGTTGGGGGCTCTGGAAAGAAAGAAATATTAGGATTTTTAGGTATAAAGACTATCCTACTTGGGTGGTCAGCCAAAAAATCCTAAGGGCTCTAAAAGAAAACTTATTAAATCAAAACAATATTAAAAGTACTTTTGATATAACTCACCCTATGAGATACAAAGAGATCAAGGATTCAACCAACAGAGAGAGAGTTATCTGGAAATCTCCTCCTAATGGGTGTCTCAAAGCTAATTTTTATGGATTTGCTAAAGGTAACTTGGGGAGAGCTAGGTGTAGTGGAGTTATCAGAGATCATAATTGTAGGGTGGTGGATACTATAGTTGTTCCTATTGGTTCCTCTACTACCATAGGGCATAAGTGTTTTTGTATTTGTTTATTGTTTGTAGGGATAAGGAAGTTGGTTACTAGAATTTATGGATGAAAGGGGATTCTTTGAATATTGTCAACATGCTAAATAATAACTATTTTGTTTTTGACCTGGTTGTGCTTATTGGATTATCTTTTTCTTTTCTGTTAAGGGTTTTGGATCCCTTCAAAACCTATTTTTACCTTAATCTAAAACTATTCAATTTTTGAAACCAATTGATCAATTGTATATTGTCTTTGATGTTACAAAAAATGTCATACATCTACCAGTCAATGTCTTCCAATCTCACTCGAGCGATGAAGATAATTTCCTATATTTTCTAAGCATTCTAGTGTTTTCCAAGTTCTAAAGACAATGTTTACCAAGTTCACTTGAGAGACAAAGGAAAGATGGAAAATAACAAGTGTTGATTGAGCTCACTCAATTACCAAAGAGAATTCACAGAAGATAGTGTCTACTAAGCTCACTTGGGAGACAAATTAAAGTTGGCATTAAGCTAGTGTTAACCAAGTTCACTTGGTTAACATAGGAAAATCTACTTTGGTTTGTGTCTATTGAGTAGGGTCGACTTGCGAAATATTTTCTTATTTTGGCATATTTAATTTAATGGATTTGTTTGATGGTTCTAGCTGACTAAGGAGATGAATATAAATTGTTTTAAGTTATATTCAAGTTGACTTGATAATATATATGATATAAGTATAAGGTTAATTTGTAAGATAGAATGAGAGAAAGAAGAGTGTGTGAAGATAATAAGATGCTTAGAGGAAGTGAATTGGAAGGATAAGCAAAATATCATTGTTGGGCTACAAAGATTTATTTGATCAAGAATGATCAAGTATTCAAGCCCAAATTGAGATATGAAATTAGCAAAGATAGTTGCATCATAAATCAGGTCAAGTCATTGTTACTCTCTAAGCATTGTAGTGGTGAATCAAATCTCTTAACAGAGTTAGTTTAACAACTATTTGTAAATCATCTAACAAGGTGGCATTTTTAGATTGAAGTGTTTAAATACCTCTAAAAAGTCTAGTCCTAATAGGGTGATTAAATCCTTTAATAGGGTCACACCTAATAGTGTGTTTTTTAACCTTTAACAAAGTTGACTCCTAATAGGGCTCACTTTAAAAGAGTGAAAAATAGTAACTAGTAGGAATTCATGGTTTTTCCCAAATTGGGTTTCCACGTTAAATCTTGGTGTCACCTGTGTTCATGTTATTTCTTTTATGTGTATAAAACTAAGTTAACTAAGGTTAATCCCACTAAGTATCATAAGATATTAATGTTTAGTATTTACCAAGTTATAGTTGATATTTTAGTGCTTGTTGAGTAACAATAAATTGCTAGTGTTAGCTGAGTGCCTCTATGTTAACTAAGTTACAACAAAATTTGATTTTAGTAGAGTTTATGTTTTGATTTGTATTGATATCTAAGGTGTTCGAAATAATAGTCCACCAAGATAACTAAGAGGGGGAGTGGGGTGAATCAGTTATCCAATAAAAAAATTTATCAACCTTAATTAATCTTAACTATCTAATAAAAGTAAACAACAACCATAACAAGATACAAATGCAAAATTACACTAGATTTGTTAAGTAGGGAAACCCTTGATCAGAGGGAAAACCCTATTGGGAATGATGCCTACAAAGATATAATAATACACATATTCCTTGTTAGAGGATGGACCTTTTAGGAGTCTACAAATACATTCAATACATAAGAGTACTTTTTAGGATAATTTGAATCCCTCTTAGGAGATTTCAACCCTATTAGGAATTGTGCTAACAATGTTAGGAATTGTAGAAGGTAGAAGGACCCACTGTCCAAATGAATTTTGGGGAAAGACCACTAAACTTCACTGTCCAACTAATCTCTAACCTATTCCTTGTAAAATAATTGTTCATATTTTTCTTTAACCTCTTTCCTCTATCCTATCAACTAGAACAATCAATGTTAAACCTTGTAGACTAGGTCATGAACCTCAAATCCAAATATCAAACCTTGGATCTCAAAATAAAACCTCGGCAACAAAGTTTTCTCCAACTTCACTCTACTTTACTTATCCTCACATATCAAATTGTTTCTCTTCTATTCTACTCTTTGTGCATCATGTAATTGTTTATTCACACCAAAGGAAAATGTCCTTCCTTTATACCAAATCCACAAAACAATTTCCTAAGTCAACTCTTACAACTTATCAATTGATTAATATAGGACCTCATTAAGAACATGTTATACTTAGTGATAACATCAATTAGCCACCTTGAAACTTGAATACATTTTTGTACATGTAATATAATGATGAGTGAGCTTAGCCATGTCATCTCCAACATGTCTTCTATGCATGTTTAACCTTGCTTCTCAGAATAAAAACTCCGCTAAGAGATATAACAAGTTTGCCAGAACATGCTTCTGTAAACTTTATCTTAGAATAGTCTTCACCAAAACTTTCTAAACTTCTTCTAAACTTAATATCTTATAATTCTGAGGTTAGATGCATATTCTAGACACTTAGTAGTATCTCCCATTAACTTTATAGTGAAAATAATTAATAATCTATCCATACCAACTTGATCTTTACCATTGTTCTTCTATCAGATACCATAGAAAACTACTATGTTGACATCAATGAAAAACATAGTTATGAATGTAACATATCATCAAAATAATGTTTATACAATACCCCCTCATAGGAATATTATCAGCATTCATGCTTCCAACATAAAGGATATGGAATTTATTTTTGTGGTAACTGACTCACCTCTCCCCTCTCAATTACTCCTCTTATATTTCCTACAATTGGTATCAAATCTTTTGGTGCTTAGGGAGAAGGTTTCAAGGACCTTAGCTAAAGATCAAGATGTCTTACAAAATGGAGATTTCCAAGTTGAACAAAGATAACTTTGAGGCATGGTAGAAACTTATGAAGCTACATTAGGCAACAATTAGTGACTCATGTTTGAAGTATTTGAAAGAAAAGTATAAAGCTCCTACTCGAACTTTAACTATCGAAGAGAAATTTTTGAAAATAAGAACCATGATATTATGATGATTGACATTGCATCTACTCTTAACTATGCTAAATTTGATGAGGTCAAAGATTGTGCCACTACTCATGAAATGTGAGTCAAACTAAAGGATATCTATAGAGGAGATGATAATGTGAGGAGAGAAAAAGAAGAAAGTTTTAGAGGCCATGATTATGATTAGATGAAAATGAGAGAGGATAAAAATATCACAAAATATTTTGAAATAATCAAAGCAAGTGTAAGTGCAATCAAAGCCTATGGAGGAGAAATGAATAATGTGATAGTGGTCAGAAAGGTACTCAAAACCTTTCTTCCTATTTATGCAATTAGAGTGTCTATAATTCAAGAGATGAGATCTGATCCCAATAATAAGATAAATCTAGATGCTCTAGTGGGAAGAATGATAACCTTTGAGTTAGATAACTATGACAACTATGTTCCTAATTCCAAGATCATTGAGTCTACATTTGAAGCCAAGCTTTCACTCAAGAAGAAAGGTGGAAAATCAAAAGGAAAACAATCTAAAAGTGGAGAAGAAGAAAGTTCTAACATTGATCTTGAATTCATTGTAGCCCTTCTTGCAAGGAAATACACCAAAGGTAGATGAAAGTACAAAGGTAAAATTTCTCTAATCTATTTTTCCTGTAAAGTAGTTGGTCACATTCCTACAAGGTGTCCAAATAGAGAAGGAAAATAAGAAAATAAAGGTAGAAAGTTCAAAGGAAGGAAGGATTTCAAAATCTACAAGGACTACAGAGATAAAGGTAAGAATTCTTGTTTCATGGCTAAGGATTCTAATAGTAGTGATATTGATGAAATGGTTTACATTCTATAAAAGATGAATTTGATGATGAAGATGATAAGATGATACTTATTTCTCATGTTAGTAAGAATGACACATGGATTATTGATAGTGGTTGTTCTAACCATATGATGAGTGATAAATAAAAGTTTGAACATATGGAACACTATGATGATGGGAGTGTTAGAATTGGAAACAATGAACCTTGTTGTATAAAAGGAAAAGGTTGTATTTCACTAACCAATGCATTCAGATGTGATAATACCTACTAGATTGAAGGACTGGAGCATAATCTACTAAGTGTGGCATAGCTAAATAACATTGGATTCAAGGTAGAATTCATGAATGGGAAGGCCAAGCTGCTAGATGGAAAAGGAAATGTAGTTGGGTCTAGTAATCAAACAAAAGGTAACCTATTCTACATAGATCTAAGTGAAAGTCCATATTTCTTTGCTCAAGTATAAGAAAGATGGTTATGGAATAAAAGGATGTGCCATTTTAACTTTGATAACCAAATGAAGATAATAAAAATCAAAAGAGTGAGATGTATTCCTAGTATAAGGAAACCCAATATGGGCATGTACAAAAATTGTCAAATTGGAAAGATGTGAAAGACTAGTTTCAAAAGAAAGAACTATCATTTTGAAGAAGTCTTGGAGCTAGTTCATACAAACCTTTGCGGACCTACTAGCACAGAGATGCATACTAGAGATAAGTATTTCATTTTATTTGTTGATGATTATTTTAGAATGATGACATTAATGCATTTGAAAGATAAGTCTAAAGATTTTCAAAAGTTAAAGTGGTATCTAGCTACAATTGAGAAAGAGATAGGAAAGAAATTAAAATGTCCAAGGTTAGATAGAGGAGGTGAATTAGTCTCCAATAAATTCAATCAATTCTACATTAAGAAAGGAATAAAAAGACAAGTATTAACCCCTAGTACACCTCAATAGAATTGCATATAAGAAAGAAGGAACCTACCTATCATGGATTGTACAAGAACCCTGATGATAGAAAATAATATTGCAATCAAATACTAGAAGGAAGTAATTAGTACAACAGTTCATACCTTCAACAGAGTACAACTAAAGAAAGACTCAAATGAAAAACCTTATGAACTATGGTATGGCTATAAACCCAATGTAAGTTACTTGAAAGTATTTGGTAGCAAATATTCTATCTTGAAGGAGTCTAGGAAAGGTAAATTTGATGTCAAAAGTGATGAAAACATATTCCTAGGGTACTCTTGTGAAAGTAAAGCATATAAATGTTTGAATCTATCTACTCATAAAATCATAGAAAGTGCACATGTAAAGAATGATGAGTTTGTAGAAAAGAGTGAAGAAGAGAGAAAAAGAGAACCTGAAACCTACATAAAGTTTGTTTAATTTGAACCTGATACATTACCTAATCCAATTGGAAGTTAGTAGACTTCACCTCCCAAGTCTCCAAAATCTCTAGAAGTACCTAAGTTATAGCTAGTGCAACTTGAATTATAGTCTAAAGGACCCAAGTTGTAGTTAGAAGCTATCGAGTTATAGCTAGTGCAACCTGAGTTAGAATCTCAAGGACCTGAGTCATAGATGATATGAACCAAGCATGATGTAGAAGATTTTGGTGAGGAAAGTGGAAAAATATCTAAATCCAAAGTACCTATACTTGCAAGATATGTCAGAAGGCACCATGAACCTGAGAAAATCATTAGAGATAAGTTAGAAGGTACAATAACAAGGAACAAATTGAAAGCTACACATTTCCTTATAGAATCTAAATCTAGAACTATTAAAGATGTTTTGGATAATTAAAGTTGGATTCAATAAATGAATGAAGAGATAGAAAAATATAAAGGAATAAGACTTGGACTCTTTTTCCTAGACCCAAGGATAAGAATGTAATTAGTGGAAAGTGGGTATTCAAAAACAAGCTAAATGAAGATGGACAAGTTTCAATAAACAAAGAAAGGTTAGTATGCAAATGTTATTCTCAAGAGGAAGGTATTGATTATGGTGAAAC
Organism: Cupressus sempervirens; assembly: GCA_028749045.1. Taxonomy (NCBI): domain Eukaryota; kingdom Viridiplantae; phylum Streptophyta; class Pinopsida; order Cupressales; family Cupressaceae; genus Cupressus; species Cupressus sempervirens. The sequence goes on from CM053784.1 coordinate 694,685,664, forward strand.
TTTTTTTCTTGCTACAAGTAGAAGGTGTTAGGACTTTACTTGTTTATGTTGTACATGAAGGTTTTAAAGTGTATTAGATGGATGTGAAATTTGCATTCTTCAATGGAATTATAGAAGAGAAAGTCTACATAGAGAAATCTAAAGATTTTGTAGATCCTATAAAAAAGGATATGGTCTATAAACTTCACAAAGCATTATATGGTCTCAAACAAGCTACCAGAGCTTGGTATGAAAGACTTAACAATTATTTGATGAAGATTTGTTTTCAAAGGACAAATGATAATAATAGTCTTTACATCAAAGAAGGACAAGAGAAGGAGATATTGCTAGCAAAAATATTTCTAGATGATATACTATTTACAGGTTATGCTAACTTATGTAAATCTTTTTCAAAAGAAATGAGTAAGAAATTTGAGATGTCAATGTTTAGAGAAATCAAATTCTTTGTTGGATTGTAGATTCAATAGAAGAAAGATGGTATCTACATAATCAAAGTATATCAAGGAGATACTAAATAAATTTGGAATGGAGGACTCAAGACTAGTTGGAACACCTATATCTACTAGACATAATCTTTCAAAAATAATGATTCCAAGGAGGTAGATTAGATCACATATACATCTATGATTAGAAAATTGTAGTATGTAGTACATTCTAAGCTTGATATTTCTCTTATAGTTGGTGTGGTGGAAAGATTTTCAACTAATCCTAAAGAATATCATATGATGACAATAAACGGAATCAAGAAGTATCTAAAGGGTACTGAAGATTATGGATTATGGTACAAGAAAGGAGGCAACTTTGATTTGGAAGCCTTCACTGATGCAAATTGGGTGTGAAGCATTGATGACAAGAAGAGAACCAATGGTAAGGCATTGTTTCTTGGTAAAAGAATGGTGTCTTGGAAAAATAAAAATAAAAATTACATCTCTTAGTCTATAGTAGAGGCAAAGTATGTTGTGTAGTAGTCAATTGTTCTAATGTGTTGGAATTACAAGTGGGAAATGCAAAATTCTATGGAGGGGAGGGGGGGTGAATCAGAAGTTAAAACATGAACCTATAAAACTTTTCAACTCACATCCACCTTATGTATTCAATAGATAAACTAAAATAACATGAAAAGTAAATGCATCTAAAACTTGTAAGCAATTAAACACACACACTTTGACACTAGATACAATTACCCAAAAACCCTCCAAATGAGAAGGTAAAACTAGGGTGGGGATGACACCACAAATCTTTACTACTATAGTTGCAAAGCATAGAAAATTAAGGTTACAATGGTTTGACCATGAATCATGATCTGACCTATGAAAGGCCTACCCTATTAAAGGCTTACAAAGACTATTAAGTCCCACCTTGTTAGAGGATTTCAACACCGTGTTAGAAGTGTGCCTAGCTAAAAGATTTCTGATCACTCACTTGAAATGTCCACACTGTTAAAGGATTTGATAAGGCCTATTAGGACCACTCCACTTGGGAGATTTAACTAAAATCACTTGTCAAAATGTCTCAACATAGATCTTGTGATTGGTTCTAGATTGCTTGATTAAAGATCAAATCCACACAATATCCTTCTTGATCCTTTATGATTAGATGTATCAATGCTATATATTTATTTGTCCTTTTTTCTCCTCTAACTAATTCTATAATTCACTCTCACTACTAAGTCACCTTGAATGTTTTGTAAAAAAAATTGATTATTCGCCCCTTGTTACCTTCCTATAGCTTGATCTCTCTTGCATTCACATTAAAACCTTTGGGGCTTCATCTTCCTCATAAAGACTTTGGTCTCTTAGGGTTAGGTATGAATCTATGGTTGAGATTCATCCTTTTTTCCACTTAATCCTTCCTATTTTCTAATTGGCTGCATGCAAATACATAGGGATTCTACAAATAGATCCATACTTATCTCCAAAGAATCAAAATCTAACCTTATGTCAGCTAAAAAATGGTTTACATAGCTACTTGTGCAATCACAAACAAATATGTCCAATCTATGTTACTAATCACTTAAGGTTATTGATGCTCAATAGATACTATAATTCTATTTCTGACTTGGCACCTGAACTGCTCAGCATCTACTATTTACTTGACACTTGAATCACTCAGCACATGAATGACTCGACACTCATTACAACTTGGCATGGTCTTGTATTTACATATTATACTCGACATGCATTACTAGTTTGGCATAAACTAAGTAAATGTCTTAAGTCTATTGACACTCAATTGTCAAAACCAATTCGGGATCAACAATCTCCCATTTTGACATGAGTGTCAAAAACACTTGAATATATGCAAACAATCTATTCTTCTCAAGTATAACATAGCCATGACTTGACTTATAAACAAAACTTCAAAATTTCAAAATTTTGTAATAGTCTATGTACCTCAAAATGTATTACTCCCCTTGAGTTAATGTGTTTTTTCTCTATCCAAAATCTATTCTCCATTCTGAGTAGCTTTGTCTCTACTGACCAATACTCTTTTCCTTCAATGTACTTGCAACTGATGCTCTTTATGCTCTATCTTAGCTGATATCTACTTTGTTTCTATCTCTGCATTGTATTTCTTCAAGAATGTATGTCACTAAGGTCAAGATTTGATTTTTTCTTTATTCATCTCCTCCCCTTTCATTATTCTCTCCCTTTCTCCTTGCATACTTATTCCTTCTTGTGATTTATTTCCCTTGTTTCTTTATCTCCCCCTACTTAATTATCTCCCCCTTTTTGACACTTATGTCAAAAGGTTTATATGTTTATGGTGTATTTGTCCAAAAAGGATTTATGGACTTCCATTATTATTTTCAGAGAAACATCCTAGTTATCACATGCAATATCTGATGACTTTATTTGGATGGCTAGCTCTACTGCAAGGTGTACAAGTCCATCTAGTGTTGAAAGATTGGGATCTTTCTTCAACAATGTTTTTGCATAGCCTAATTCTTTAGGGAGTATTTCCATGTGTGGGGTAAAAGAGGCCTAAATTTGTATCAATTTGGCTCTTATATTAGCCTTTTCTATTTTTAACACAACTAATTGACTCTGTGACTGAAGCAATGTGTGGAAATGCTTCTCACTCTAAGATGGGTTTTGAGGTAGTTGCATACCTGAGATGTCTAGATTCCTCTCTAGGCTCAAAATTCTAATGAGCTAGGTTCTCAGGTAGTTGCATACCTGAGATGTTTAGATTCCTCTCTAGGCTCAAAATTCTATGTTTGGTGTCTTGGGTGAAGAGTGTGGGATCACACAGTTTGGTGTACATTGAGAAAATATTTTGAAGTACCTTATTCACATCCTCAACCTTATTTTCCAAAGAAACTTGTGACAGTGCTATATCATGAGATATCTTTTCATTCACTTTTCCTTGATACTTTCTTTCAGACCATTCCAAAAGTTTGGCATTTGTATATAGGTATTAATTATTAAAATTTTCCATAATATCTAACAACTATTCCATTAGTGGCTTGGTTTCTTCTGGAGTAGGCAAGCTAAATGCATCTAAAATGATGTCTTTGATTTCTTATAATGCTTTCTTTTGTCTGTGCTCCTTTCTAAGCATTTCTTGGTGTTTCTTCTTTTCTAAAGCTTGTTGCAACATGTTTATTTGTTCTACTATCATTGTTGCATAATCAAATTGAGATATCACTATTTCTTCATCTAAAGTCACATCTCCATAGTGAATTACCTTTTCAATCTTAGAGGTGCTTGAGCTTGGTGCTGAAATTTCCAAGGGTACAAATTCCATGCTCAACTTCTAAAGGACTCTTGTAGGAGTACTAGATGTTGGTAAGATTACCAATGCTTGTATGCAGTCTTGCTCCTTTTCCCTTGGTGCATCCTTACTTTCTTCAAATCTACTTTGATCAATTGCAATTATTGGACTTGCACCTTGTGTTTGTGCATCTGGTTGATCATTATTTGTTTCTTTCTCTTCTATTGCAGTTTGTCTCTGTTCAACCAAATCAATTTTAATAATTGCATAAACCTTTGTGGATGTGTCTACTGATGTTTGAATCAAAGGTTGATCACTAGTAGCTAAAGGGATGGTAGAAGGTGGTTCTTGTGTATTCACATTATCCCTTGTAATGTTAGCTACTACGTTTTGAAGTTCATCCACACTAACCAATACTATGTTTTCACATAATCTTGCTTGAAGTGTAGATTGGTCTAGTATCTTTTTCAAATCTTCTGCAGTTAAAGGATTGATGTTCTAAGTTGAAATGTTAGGAACATCCTTAATAATTATAGTTTCTATAGTTAAATTGGTGTCATGTGGAGGGCTGATACTTGACATTTGTGTGTCTTGCACACTTTGTTCTTCTTGCCGCTCTTCAGCTGTTGCCATCTCTTCATATTTCTTTTGTGCTTCCTTTTCAAAAATATTTTCTTTTTCCTTGTCATCCTCCTTATCATCATTTTCATCACCATTATTTCTTCCCTCAAAGGGATCTTCTTCTCCTTTTTTGATAGTTGTTAACCCATACATCAATTTCCACATTTGGATGAATTTCTTCACAACATCTTCAATGTTTTTCTAAAGAATGTTAAAGGCTTTGTATTTAGGTGCAAATCTTCCACCATATTTCTTGTTTTCCTTGGTAATCTATCCTTTTGTCAATTCTGGCATAACTTGTGCTAATGTAGATTCTTTGATTTGTTTCTCCAAGTTTAAACAACAATGCCACTTTTGTTCAACAATGCCATATCGACCTTTTGGTAGAGTATTGCCAAATTCAAGTGCAATATTCTTGAATTTGGACATAATTGCATATATTGATTCTTCTACTAAATTCTTTTCTTCCCTTCCAAGTTTTTCAAAATCAACATTTTTCAAACTAGACAATCTACATTATTCTTGACATTCTCACATATATTTTCAAGATCAGATTGAGGTGTATGATTTACCACCTTAAATTGACTTATATCATCAAATTCTATTCTCTCATCATCAATATTTGGTTGTGCAATGTATTTCCTTCTTTTTTTCTTCTACACTTGATCTCTTTGTTCTATAGCCTTGGCCTTTTCTTTGGCTTTCTCCTTGGCCTTTTGTGTGGTTTCCCATGTGCTTGCTTTGGTTGTTGGTGCTATTGGCTTTGCTAAGCTTGGCTTAGCAATTTTCTTTGCCTTTGTCTTTTCCACAGGCTATGTCATAGCCTTTCTCTTCTTAGGCTCAACATGTACTTGTGCTTCCTCTGCTTCCTCTTCCTTGACAGCCTCTTCTTCTTCTTTATCCTTACCCATGCCTTGGGTTAATGCAAGAGGTTATTATTTTTATCTCGTTCTTCCTCTTCATCCTCTTCATCTCCTTCTCCTTCTTCTTCTTCTTCTTTAGAATCTTCACCAAATTTGGCCTTTAATTTCTTCACCAATTTGTCTTTCTTCTTCAACATGGAGTCTGTCTTCAAATCCATTTCTACTTTGGACTTCATCACATCATAATTTCCAAATATTTTGGTTGTTTTATCAATTTCTTCAGCAAGAAGAACAGTGATGGTAGTTGAGGCTTCATTAACATTAATCTCATATCCTAAGGGTCTTAGCCATCTTACCCTAGTTATGGAAGCTTAAACATATGTGTAATCAATATCTACAAGAAAACATATGTCATTGTAATATTATTCAACTAGTGAAATAGGTATTCTCATCCTCTACTTCATAGACTTCTTAAAGTCTTCAAAATAACTTATCATGACAGTTTCAAAGTTCTCACCCATTTGCTCAATGTACTCTGTACATATAAAAATATGCAAATTAGAATTGATCCAAATTTTCATTGTGTGCTCTTATTTTTTCTAATGGCTCCTAGGTTCTCCATTATTTGTTGCAATTGAAGTTCAGCTAGATCATAAGTATGGTCCTTCTTCATAATTTGGTAGCCCATATCTACTGCAATACAGGGTACACTATTCAATATGCTCGATTGATAAAACTTATGATAAATTACCCTTATGGAAAATTCGAGTAGAGGATCTATATGGTATCAATTGTCATTCCACATTTATTCCATTTGGTTCCTTTTTTTTCTGTATAACCTCTTTTGAGTCACTTTACAGAGTCTTTGGCTGATCTATGGTTGGAAAACTAGTCACCCTACGAATTATTCTCTTTGAAATTTTGATTGGTCCATCTTCCAACCATAGGAATCCATCGTGTATTCTGCTTAATACAATTTTTGTCCATTCTATTTTGAACATCGTGGGGAAATCTAGGGCATGGGTCAAACCCTTCCTTTCTACAATTTTGAATTCTTCTTTTAAGACACTATTTTCACACAATTTTTCGTATGCTTCCCTTATCTCCATATCACCAATTCCACCTATCTTGCAGTTATAACATTTTCTAACATCCTGAACCATAATAACTTTTGGGGGAATCATGGATAGTGCACATGATGGGTCTTGTTTATATGCAACATCTATAATTACTCTAAAATTTGGTTGTTTCACTTCATTTCTAACTAATTAAACATTTGACACTTCTTTTCCTTCCACATTCCTTGAACGAGATGCAATTTGACAAACTAGGGTTCATACAAATTGCAAACTGCATAGCTTAGCTTATGAATCAATACCTTTGAGATTCAAAAAATGTGAGTGAAATCATTGCTAGGATCTTTGTAGTTACTTCAAACAAACTTCTAAATCACCTTCTAAACTACTTGCTCTTTCTTTGGATTTGAAATGATACCCTACAAAAACCTTGCAATTAATACTTAGTGCTTATGTAGTTGTAAACTCGGCATCAACTCGGCTACTATAGGCTCGACATCAACTAACTTAGTTTTGTAGCTTAGCACTAACTAGTGTTTCACTCAGCATAGACAAAGAACTTTTCATGCTTAACAACAACATGAAAACTTTGAAGATTTAACTTAAAAAATTTTACAACACCTTGCATCTTTGTTTGTGCTAATCAATTATTTTCAATGATATTTTCTTTTGGAACTGATGTATGATATAATACTTTGAATATTAGTCCAACATACCTCTTGTTGCTTAGTTTGATGAAGTGTGACCACTTAACCCATTGGGTGAAGTGATCCCTTCTCCATTTCATATACTGCAACCATCTTTCTTCTTCCATGTCTTATTCATCTCATTCTTCATGTGTTCGACTTATTCCTTGCCTTTGCCTTTATCAAATTCACAACTTGGTGCCTTTGACTTAGTTGGACAATGTTTACTGATGTGACTAGTCTTCAAATAGCTGAAACATGTAGCTTGACTCAACCATCTTTTGTAGTTAACACTGAAGTGAGTCCTAATACAAATTTTAGGTAATGTCCATATTCTTGACAATTGTGATAGCTATATCTTGTATTGTAATCTCAATTATAAGAATTTCCATAGCTTCTTACCTTTTTTGGCTTTCTTGATGACCATGTGGACTTGGATCTACATTTAAAGGCTCTATGTCCATACTTCTAATAGTTGTAGCAATATCCTTCAAATTTTGGTGCATGCATGGTTCTAGTTCTACATTCATGTGCCTAATGACCTTGTTTATTGCACTTATGACAATGGACCATGCTCTTAGGCTTAGCATTCTAATTTGTATTCTTTCTCCTACACACATTGGTAGTATGTCCTTTCTTTCCACAATTATGACAAGTAGGTTTGGAATTCTTAACTTTGTTGTTCCTTTAATCAACAACTTTGGATGATTCTCCTTCTTTAGTGCTTGTGTAGCCCAATCCTAAGGTATCTCTATTGGATCTAGGGGATTTTAGTAATTGTTCAAAGTATTTGATGGCTTCATTTGGCTTATTGAAACTTTTAAAAAATTCATTTTCTCTTTTCAGGTTATTCTATAGTTGTTCATTTTGCAACTTCAATGTAGTTACCTCAATGTCCTTGATATTCAACTCATGATGAGAATTCATCATTTGGCTCAAGGTATCCAATTGCATGTTTGAGATCCTAAATATCTTTGTTGACATCTCTTCCAATTTTTTGTTTAAGATTCTTTTGTCTTCTTCAATCATGGCCTTGTTTTCTATAGCTTTCTTCTTTTGTTCAATCACCTCACATAGTAGTATAGCTTGTGATTCTTTCTCTAACTTGAGATTTCTAATTTCTCTAGCTTGTGCTCTATTCTTCTCCATTAGATCTATAATTGCTACATCAAATTCACTAGAGTTACCATCTGCAAATAGCTTTGTGGTGTCAATCTCTTTGTATTATGTGTCATTTTTTACTATGGCAATTTCTTTCCTTCTTTGCAAGGAACTCTTCAAAGCATCTCTAGCTTTATTCAGTTGATGTAGTATGAGACGTATTTCAATCTCCTAGTTTTCAATAGTTTTTCCTAGTCTGTAGACTTCCATTTCAAGAAATTTCCTCTAAGTTGCAAAGCTTCTCCTCCTAAGAACATAGCTCTGATACCAATTGTTGGAATTACAAGTGGGAAATACAAACTTCTAAGGAGGGAAGAGGGTGAATCAAAATTCAAAACATGAACCTATAAAAAATTCCACCTCACATCCACCTTATGCATTCAATAGATAAACTAAAATAACATGAAAATTAAGTGCATCTAAAACATGTAAGAAATTAAACACACACACTTTGACACTAGATATGATTACCTAGAAATCCTCCAAATGAGAAGGTAAAACTGGGGTGGGGATGACACCCATAAATATTTACTAGTATAGTTGTAAAGTGTAGCCAATTATGATTACAATAGTTTGACCATGAATCATGATCTTTCCTATGAAAGGCCTGCCCTATTAAAGGCTTACAAAGACTTTTAAGTCCCACCTTGTTAGAGGATTTCAACACCCTATTAGAAATGTGTCTAGTTAAAAGATTTTTGATTGCTCACTTGGATTGTCACCCTGTTAAAGGATTTGATAAGGCTTGTTAGGAACACTCTACTTAGGAAATTTAACTAAAATCACCTGTCAAAATGTCTCAACATAGATCTTGTGATTGGCTCTGGATTACCTGATTAAAAATCAAATCTACACAATATCCTTCTTGATCCTTTATTATCAGATGTATCAATGCTATATCTTTATTAGTCCTTTTTTCTCCCCTAAATAATTCTATAATTCACTCTCACTTTAAGTCACCTTGAATTCTCTATAAAAAAAATTGATTATTCACCACCTGTTACGTTCTTGTAACTTTATCTCTCCCACATTCACATTAAAACCTTTGGGGTTTCATCTTGTTGGGTGATGCAATGCGCTCCCCTGCCCACAGGTGGTTAATTATGTGGTGTTCCATGTTCACTAACAGTCATGGCTTTTGGTGCAACGGCAAATGGGCCCTACAATTGGTATCAGAGCCTGGTTTAGGCCTGGTCATGGGTTCAAATCTCCCCGGTGCCTTCCTGACCCGCATAAGCACCTGGTATGCGCGTCGAGGGAGAGATTGTTGGGTGATGCAACGCGCTCCCCTGCCCACAGGTGGTTAATTATGTGGTGTTCCATGTTCACTAACAGTCATGGCTTTTGGTGCAACGGCAAATGGGCCCTACACATCTTCCTTATAAAGGCTTTGGTGGGTTAGGGTTAGGTATGAATCTATAGCTAAGATTCATTCTTTTTGCCACTTAATCCTTCTATTTTTTGATTGGCTACATGCAAATACATAGGGATTCTACAAATAGATTCATTAGTATCTCCAAAGAATCAAAATCTAACCTTATGTTGGCTGAAAAATGGTTTACATAGCTATTTATGCAACTACAAACAAATATGTCCAATGTATGATACTTGACACTTGAGGTTGCTAATGCTCGACACATACTATAATTTTGTTTCTGACTTAGTACCTGAACTACTCGGCATCTACTAATCACTCAACACTTGAATCACTTGACACATGAGTGACTTGTCACTCATTGCAACTCATCATGGTATTGTATTTACATATTATACTCAACATGCATTACTAGTTCGGCATAAACTAAGTAAATGTCTTAAGTGTGTTGACACTTAATTGTCAAAACCAATGTAAGATCAACATAATGTTGTTTTGTATAAGAAACTGTTGGTAGTTATGAAGGTAGAAATCAAGGATTCATTGGTTATCTTTTGTGATAACACCATTGCAATTAACATATCAAAAAATCTTGTGATTCATACTAAGACCAAGCACATTTCAATAAAATATCATTTTTGAAATAATTGGTGCAAGACAGAGGTGAGATTGGAATACATGAATACTAAAGAACAAATTTCCAACATATTCACTAAGCCTTTACCTAAGGATGCATTTTTTTATCTAAGAGGTAAGATAGGGGTCATTATCCTATCTAAAGGCCACTAATAGCATTTAGTGAGGTATCAATTAAGTATTCTTGAAGATCAATCAAATTGATGTAGTATTGAAAGGGAAGATTGCATATGAATTTGTACATTAGGTAAATTGAATTCACTAAATATTGTCTTTGGCATAGGATGACAAAGAGGGAGAGTTTGATGTCATATCACAACAATTTTGTAGAGTTTTCTATGGAGATGCCAAAGAGCAAGAGTTTGATGAAGTGTAAACTTGGAGAGTTTGTTGATAGAGGGAGAAATTGATATCAAAGAATAATTCCAGAGGGAGAGTTTGATGTAAGAGGGAGGTCACACTGATAGAGGGATTTCTCATGAAGGAGAATTTGAATCAAACCAAGGATATTATCCTCACTTGTATTTTTTTCTAAAAATTTCATTGAATTATGAAATTTTGTGTTGCCATAAATGCCAAAGAGGGAGATTATTGAAAACAATTGATCAATAATGTCTTTGACACTACACAAAATGTCATACATTCACCAGTTAGTGTCTGTCAAGCTCACTTAGGTGATGAAGATAATTTCTTGTGTCTTCCAAGCATTCAAGTATTTGCCAATTTCTAAAAATAATGTCTATTAAGTTCACTTGAGAGACAAAGGAAAGATGGCAAGTAATGAGTGTTAACCGAGCTCACTAAGTTACCAAAGAGAATTTGAAGAAGAAAGTGTCTACCAAGTTCACTTAGGAGACAAAGTAAAGTGGGCATCAAACCAATGTTAATTGAGCTCACTTGGTTGATATAGGAAAATCTATTTTGGTTAGTGGCTATCGAATAGGGTTAGCTAACAAAGGATTTTCTTGTTTTGGCATATGGAGTTTAATGGATTTGTTTGATGGTTCTATACAAATTAGGAGATGAATATTAATTTTTTAAAGTTGTATTCAAGTCAACTTGATAATATATATGATATAAGTATAAGGTCAAGTTGTGAGATTCAATGAGAGAAAGAAGAGTGTGCGAAGATAAGAAGATGCTTAGAGTAAGCGAATGGAAAGGATAAGAAAAATATCCTTGTTGGACTACAAAGGTTTATCTGATCAAGAAGGATCATGTATTCAAGCCAAAATTAATATCTAAAATTAGAAAAGATAGTTGTATAAAAAATTAGGTCAACTCATTGTTACTCTCTAACCATTGTAGTAGTGAATCAAATCTCTTAACAGAGTTAATAGCTATTTGTAAATTCTCTAACAAGGTGGCATTTCTAGATTGAAGTGTCTAAAGACCTCTAACAAGACCACTCTTAACAAGGTGGTTAAATCCTTCAATAGGGTCATAACTAATAGTGTGTTGTGTAACCTTTAATAGGGCTGGCTCTTGACAAGGTTCACTTCAGAAGAGTGAAAAATAGTAACTAGTTGCAATTGGTGGTTTTTCCCAAATTGGATTTGCACATTAAATCTTGGTGTCACTTGTGTTCATGTTATTTCTTTTATGTGTATGAATCTTAGTTAATTAAGGTTTTATCACATTAAATATCATAAGATCTAAATGTTTAGTAGTTATCAAGTTACAATTGATATTTCAATGCTTGTAGAGTAACCATAAATTGCTAGTTTTAACCAAGAGCCTCTGTTTTAACTGAGTTACAACAAAATTCACTTTTAGTAGAGTTTATGTTTTGATTTGTATTGACATCTAAGGCATATGGAATTTATTTTTGTTGTAACTGATTCACCCCTCCCCTCTTAGTTACTCCTCTTATATTTCTAACATCTGTAATATGGAATATTGAAATAATTATTAGGGAAATCAAAAGTATCCTTAATAATTTTGAAGAAGGTTTCATAACCCATATTTATAGTGAAGGTATTAGGGTTTCTGACTTGAATGCCACCAAAGCATTATGTATGAACACGCTTTTTTTGTGGGTGGATGACTTAAGTAATGAATTTGATTTAAAGGAACTCATTCAGTTTGATGTAAAAAATGTAGTGGAAGCAAAGTTTAATTAAGATTTTTTTTTAAATTTTGAAGTGATGAAGGGTTCTCCCCTTAATACCATAAACACATAAGATAAACAAATAAACAACAATAATTTGTGATATATGAGGCTCTTATTATCATCACAAATGTAGAATTACATAATTCAAAATTACAATATGCTAACCCTCATGGGTGCCTTCATTACACTAACCTACAAGACAAAGATGTGAACTATCACCCACAGTTGTCCTACACAATATTTGGGTTTTTCTTAAATAGGCAATTTTATGCTGCTTGAGAAAGTTCTAAACACTCAAACGTAAATACCGAGGGCCGATAGACCCTAATAATACATATAGAGCTAGCCAAATACACCTTTAACATTTATTCTAGAAATTTTGGGTAGTTCAACTTCAAAAGGCCATAACTCCCATACCATGGCTTTGATTGGCTATTATAACCGCATTTTAGAAACATCAACTCCTTATCTAAAAGCTTTGATTTGCACAAGTACCCATCCATTGAGTTTTTGAGCCTCATTCGAGACCTCTAAGGCCTTCAAAACTCAACCTAAAGTTTTTATACCAAAATTACACACCAAAAATCTATAATAACTTCAAAAATACATATAATATAGTCATGAAACTCCATTGAGAACTTGATATATCTAAAATGAACCTTCCCTTATGAAATTAAAACATTTTGAGCTAGTATGACTGAGTTACTAAGAAGAAAGCTTCCACAAACAATAACTTTGCATTAAGAAAAATCTTGTTGAAACAACTCAAAGGAAATATTTTTGGATGATGTAATATTTCTCTTACACCTAGGATGCTCTTGCATTAGATACCCGAGTTAATTTAAGAAGTGACCTCATCACTTCTTAGGTATTTAGAGGAAAACTAAGACTATTAAACTCCTCCCTTGCTAGTCATGATGAATCTTCTACTAACCTCCCTTTCCATTTGACCATATACTCTTCATAAGTTCTATTCCTTATAATTTTTCCAACACGAGTATCTAATATCTCCCTAATCTCCTTTGTAACCGAACTAACTATTAGAATACTGCACTGTGATTTTGCAACTTCATCTCTATCACCTCCTTCATGACACTCTATCAAATCTAAACTATTAAATACTAATGAAATATTCAATTCAATAAGAAACTCTAGTTCATAAGAATTTCAAGACTCATTCCTTTTCACTATCTTGCATGGTCAAAAGTTCTTCATCTTCAACTTATTATATGTATCCACTAGAAAACACTCCTTTTTCAAATGATCCATGACTTCCTCTCTAATCTAAAATTCCTTATACCTCCTTTCTCACATATTCCTTAGCCTGGTATTGTGTATTCATCTTTGTAATGTGATTCCTAACCTCCTCATGGATATTCTTCAAATGTTCAAGAATTTATTTTTCTTTAGCACTACTTATCTCTCCTTTATCCAACTGCCTCAATTAAGAAGCATTTCTAGCATGATTCCCATATACAATCTAGAATGGTGATTTACCAGTATGCTTATTGACAAAATTATTATATAGCATCAATTTCTGGAGGAGATTGTGTAAGAGTTTTTTGTGTCAACATTTTGGATCACACTCTGTGATCCATCATCAGGACAAACAAGAACAAAAGGATGAAAAATCATATCCCATCCTTTTGGTTTATCTCCAACCAAACATCTCAACAAGTTTCCCAAATTTTAATTCACAAATTCTATCAATCCATCAGTCTATGGATAATGTGATGAATTGAACTTCAACTCTATCTTCAATTTTTTCCATAATGTATGCTAGAAATACCCAACAAATTTGGTATCTCCATATGAAACTATACTCTTTGGCAAACCATGTAGTCTCACCATGTCTCTAAAGAAAAACTTTGCCACATGAAGAAAATCACTAGTCTTCTTGTAGGGAATGAAATGTGCCATCTTTGGAAACCAGTCAATAACCACAAATATAGAATCATGCCCTCATTTAGTCCTTGATAATCCAAGAACAAAATCCATGCTGACATCCTCCCATGGCTTCTCTAGAACATGTAATGGCTGATACAACTTCATATTTTGCTTCACTCCTTTTGTCATCTGACATACTTTGGAACTCTATACAAACATTTTGATATCTTGATGTAACTGTGGCCAATAGTAGTTCTTAGTAACCAATGAAATGGTCTCCACTTCTTCAATTCATAAACTATAGCATGAAATTCCTTATCATAAACAAAGTATTTTCTTTTTGTATCATTCAATTTCTCACTGAAATAAGAAACATGTCTACCTTCTTGGCTCAAAATAACTCCTATTCAAGTAGCACAAGCATCATAATCTACTTGGAACACCTTGTTAAAATCTGGTAGTGCTAAAATAGGCTGCCCTATAACTTTCTATTTCAATGTATTAAAACTCTTAGCTACACCTACAATGCACTTAAATTCTTTCCTATCTTCCCTCATTATTTCAATGAAGGGTCCACAAATACTGCTAAAACCTCTTATGAACATTATGTAAAAAATAGTGAGTCCATGAAAAGATCTTACTTCTATAGCACTCTTTGGAGTAGGCCATTCAAGGATAGTCTTCACTTTCTTTGAGTCTATTTTTAGACCTTCTACTAAGACTACAAATCCCAAGTACACCAACTCCTTCTTCACAAAACTACAGTTCTTCAAGTTTATCAGAAACCTTTCTTCCCCCAACTTATCAAACACCATTCAAATATGCATCAAATGCTCATTAAATGTCTTACTAAAGATCAAAATGTCATCTTAGTAAACAAAGAAAAACTTATATGCATGGATAAGATTATATATATATATATATATATAGGTATTTATATTCTTGGTTATCTTATTTTTATATTTATATTCTTGCTTACCTTATTCTTGTGTGATGTCCTTTTGTTTAGTCATTCACCCCAATTGTTTTGTTTTGTTTTTATTTTTATATTTATTATTATGTGGTTCAGCTTCGGGGTTTGTACATTCCTTTTTTCCTATTCTCCTTTATTTGGTGAGTCTTTGCTAAATTTTCTACTTGCTTTGTTTAACATCTCTTGCTCTCTCATCTTGATGATGGATCACATAGTGTGATTCGAAACGTTGATGGTAAAAATCTCCACACAATCTAATCCGAAAACTGATTTACATAACTATGATGGATTATGGAAATTTGATCCCATTAAAAGATAAACTTACCCAAAAAATCTTTTAGTACCTCATTCATGAGCCTCATGAATGTTCCTGGTGCATTTTTTAACTAAAAAGGCATGACTAACCACTCATAAAGGCCTTCTTTTATCTTGAAAGCTATCTTCTAATCATCGCCTTCTTTGATGCGAATATGATGGTATCCACTCTTCATATCTATTCTTTTGAAATTAAAAACTCCACTCAAATAGTCCATAATATCATCCATCATTGGTAATAGAAATCTGTACTTGATTATGATCTTGTTAATAGCTTGAAAATCTATACACATCTACTATTCTCCATTCTTCTTTTGTGCTAATACTATTGGTACAACACTATTGGAAATATAAGAAGACTAACTGAGAGGGGAGGGCTGAATCAATTACCACTAAAATAAACCCCATATTCTTAGATGTCAGTACAAAAAAAATTCTATGAAAACTAAACTCTACTGAAGCTTTGCAAACACACTGAAAATGTTGTAACTCGATGAATACTAAGAATTCTTGGAAAACACTTAACATGAAAATCTTAAGATGTTATCTGAGATTGCTTAATATGTTTACTTAGTTGCAAACACATAAAAGAAATAGTATGAACACATTTGAAACCAAGATTTTATGTGGAAACTCAATTTGGGAAAAACCACCAATTGCAACTAGTTACTATTATTCACTCTTTTGAAGTGAGCCCTGTGAGGAGCTAACCCTATTAAAGGTTGCAAAACACACTATTACATGTGACCCTATTAAAGGATTTAATCACACTATTAGGATTGTCCTTGTTAGAGGTCTTTAAACACTTCGATAGAAATGTCACCTTATTAGAGGATTTACAAATAGTTGTTAAACCAATTCTATTAAGAGATTTAGATCACTGCTACAATGGTCAGAAAGTAACAATGACATGACCTGATTTGGATGCAACTGAATATATGATTACTAATCTCAATTCTGGCTTGTATACTTGATCCTTCTTGATTGAATATATCTTTTCAATTTCACAAGGATCTTCTACTTATACTTCTAATTCACTTCCTCTTAGCATAATCAAATCTTCAATTATCTTCCATGCATATATTCTTCACACAATTCTCTTACACTCTAACCCTTAACTTTACCTTTTGTTTATATCTTCCATATTGTCAAGTCCACTAGAATACAACTTAGAATAATTAATATTCATTTTCTCAGTTGGCTAGAGCTAATCAGATAAATCAATTGAACTCAATATGCCAAAATAAGAAAATCCTTGACTAGTTGACCTTGCTCAACTCGATTAGCATTGGTTCCATCCAACATTTCCTTCATTAACTAAGTGATCTTAGTTAACACTCATCTTCAAAAAATATTCCTTTGGCACTTGAGTGAAACTATTTTCTAAATTGAACAAATTCTAGAGTGTTCAGTAACCATAGAGAACTGTCATCAATGCCCGAGTGAGCTCAATATTCATTGACTAATAATGATATGGCATTTTTTGTAACATCAAAGATAATACACAATTAATCAATTATTTCAAAAAACTCCCTCTTTGGAATTTATGGCTACAAAAAATGTCATAACACAATAAAATTTTGGAGCAAGAATAAAGTAAGGAACATATCCTTAGTTTCATTTAGATTCTCATTCATGAGAACTCCCTCTATTAGTGTGAAATTTTTATGCCTGTAGTTTCTCCCTTTGTCAAAAATCTTCTATCTACTAGAACTTCTACCAAGTTCATTCTCCCTCTTTGACATCTTTTTATAAAATTTCTATGAGAGAAAACCTCTTTGTACCTCACTAAATGAAGTTTAGTGATGCATCAATCAAAGTCTATTGAAAATCAATTAGTTGGTGCAATATTAATAAAGGCATATTGAAAATGAATCTATACTTGAGGTACATTGATATTCATTGAGCATTGTCTTTGGCATGAGATGTCAAAGAGGAAGAAGTATACTATCATATCTCATAGATATTTTTTGTCGAAAAGAAGAAGTTTTTTGCCATAGAAATTTTTGCTTAGTGAATGTCAATGTACCTTAAGTACATATTCATTTTTAATATGCCTTTGTGAATATTGCACCAATTGATTGATTTTCAACATGATCTAATTGATGCATCACTAAAGTTCCTTTAGTGAGCTTCAGATAGGCAAATGACTCCTATCTTACCTCTTAGATGTAGAAATGCATCCTTAGGTAATGGATTGGTGAATATGTCTGCAATTTATTCTTTTGTATTTACATATTCCAATCTAACTTCTTTATCCTGCAACAATTCTCTTAAGAAATGATATTTTATAACAATGTGCTTTTTTTTGGTATGCATCACTAAATTCTTTGATACATTGATTGCACTAGTGTTATCACATTATATGACAAGTGGATCCTTCATCTCTATCTTCATACCTACCAATAGTTGTTTGAACCAAACAATATTAGAAAAATTAACTCTTGCTATGACATATTCTGCCTCTACTATGGACTGAGAGATACAATTTTATTTCTTACTTGTCCAACACACTAGTCTTTTTCCAAGAAATAATGCTCCACCACTAGTTCTTTTTCTATCATCAATACTTCCTACCCAATCAGCATCTGTAAATACTTTTAAGTCCAAATTGCCTACTATTTTGTACCATAAACCATATTCTTCAATACCTTTTAGATATCTCATAATTCTTTTAACTACCATCATGTGATTTTCTTTGGGATTTGTTGAGAATCTTTTCACCATACCAACTACTAATGCAATATCATACCTTGTATGTACTACATACTACAATTTTCCAATCATTGATCTATATGTGGGCTAATCTACCTCTTTGGAATCATCATTTTTGGAAAGCTTATGTCTAGTAGACATAGGGGTTCCAATTGGTCTTGAATCTTCCATTACAAATTTCTTTAGTATCTTCTTAATATATTTAGATTGAGTAATGTAGATACCATCTTTCTTTTGTTGAATCTTTAATCCAACAAAGAATTTTATCTCACCAAGCATAGAAAACTCAAATTCTTTAGTCATTTATTCTAAAAATTCTCTACACAACTCATCATTTCCTATGAATAAAATATCATCAACAAATATTTCTACCAACACAATCTTCTTATCTGGTCCTTCTTTCATAAATAGACTACTATTATCATTAGTTCTTTAAAAACCAATCTGTATCAAGTAGTTATGAAGTCTTTCATACCAAGCTGTGGGAATTTGCTTGAGTCTATATAATTTCTTGTGTAATTTGTAGACCATGTCATTTTTGCTAGGATCTACAAAACCTTCAGGCTCTTCAATGTAGACTTTCTCATCAAGAATTCCATTTAAGAATGTAGATTTTACATCCATTTGATAAACTTTAAATCCTCTGTGAGCTACATATGCTAGTAAAGTTCTAACACCTTCTAATCTTGCAACAAGAGAAAAATTTTCACCATAGTCATTGCCTTCTTCTTGAGAATAGCCTTTACATACCAACCTTGCTTTATTTCTAGAAACTTTTCCACCTTCATTCAACATATTTTTGAATACCCCTTTGTGCCAATGACATTTTTTATCCTTAGGTCTAGGAACAAGATTCCAAGTTTTATTCTTTTCTATCTATTCTATTTCTTCATTCATTGCTTCAATCCAACTTTTATTATCCAATGCATCTTTAACATTTCTAGGCTAAAATTTAATAGGTAAACATGTACCTTTCAATTTTCTTCTTGTCATTGCTCCATCCAATTTTTCTCCAATGATCTGATTAGGTGCATGATGGCTTCTGACATATTTTGTTAACATAGGTTCTTTGGATTTGGAATGAGTTTCACTAATTTCATCATGAACTTCAATATCAAGCTCAGATCCCACTATCTATGACTTAAGTCATTTAGACTTGGTTTTCTTTAGCTTGGTAGCCTTAAACTGTGACTCGACCCCTTCAAACTATGACTCAGGTTGCATAATTTTCAACTTGATAGCTATTGGAGATTTTGGTGACTTAGGAGTTGAAGCCCCCTTTCTTCCAAATAGGTTTGGTATGGTATCAAGTTCATAGTAAAAAAATCTTCTATATTCCTATTGTGGTCTCCACAACACACGCCCAATTCATTACTAGGAATGGGGACCCCCTACTTTTTTTTGACTCTAGGACTCATAGTTTGAGAGTCAAGAGAAAGAAACTCAATTAAATAATTTAGAATTTTAAAGTTTGTAAAAAAAAAAAAATCTTGTGCGCACGTGCATCAAAGCACATGCACTTTACAAAGGCGAAGAGGTAGGAAGGTTATAAACCCCCTTCCCCTTCTTACCACTTCATTTTTTGGAAGAGCTAAGAGGGAAAGGTATGAAGAAAACCCTTCCCCCCCTACCTCCATGTAGCCCTCATGAACGCACGTACAACTACAAGAGGAAGCGCACGCCCTTTGGGCCACGCATGGCCGCTGCTGCCGTGCCCTTTTGGGTGCATGGTACGATGCTACACACAACCTCTGGGCCACGTACGGCTGCCACTGCTGTGCCCTCTGGGCCGTGTGTGGCTACCACCACCGTGCCCTTTTGGGCGTGTAGTGTGGCATTGCGTAAGCCTTCTGGGCCATGTGCGACCATCGCCGCACACCCTTTTGGATGCGTGCGCGGTCGCCACTGCACCTCAAAACCACCCATGTTTAAAAAAAATAAAATTTAAGTTAATTTTTATAGTAAAGCCAAAAACCCCAAAATAATAATAATAATAAAATAAATAAATAATTTTAAAAAAAAAGAAAAAGAAATTGAATAAGTTTTCTAGGACGTTTTTTTACGTTTTATATATATCTAATAATTAATCATTCTTTTTCTCTTTTGTGATGTGCAGGTAATATAATCGAATGGTGTCCAAATGTGGATCAACAACAAAACCAGTTGTGTACAAGTTCCAAGGCATAACCCTGAAGTCACAGTTGCACAATGAATACTCTGAGATCAAAGACATAGAACTTGGACACACAGACTTGGGAGAGTTTTTGAGGGTTTATAACAACCCAACTAAAAGATCTTCTTTGAGATCCACCTTAATCCATTTCGGATTGGTAAATGCAGCATCACATCCTGAGACCATTCAGTCAACTAAATTGATTATGACCCTATCTTGGTATTTTTTTCCTAAGGAAAGGGTGGTAAAGAGCATCACTAGGGAAGTGGTCTTGGATCTACAACCTAATAATATCGAGAGAGTTTTTCACCTACCTAGAGTTGATCAGTTTATCAGGCTTTCATATGAAGCAGCTGAGAGGTGGCATAAGGATCATTACCAGGAGGTCATCGACATCATATATTCCTCATACTTCATTGAGAAGCCATCTCGGGGGAAGACAATCAGTAAAGTAGATATGACTCAAGGATACATGAAGGATGACATTAGATATTCAATCATTCTCCTAAGCAGAGTTATGGGATTGCCTGCAGTGGGTCATCTCCCTCCATTCATGGTTAACTTCATTAAGATCATCAGACACCCAAAGATGCCACTGGATTGGGCCACCACACTTAGTGAGAACTTGTGTGACCAGTTATAGATAGTAAAGGACAAGAAGAATTTCTATATGACTTATGTGGTATATCTACTTGCAGCAAAAGTCACCGACTATCTTGAGTTGTACAAGAAGGGTAGTATGTAGGATCCTAATGCATGGCCATATATAGTCTATCCTCAACTAGTTAAGAAGAAGCTCTCACTGTAGAGCAAGGAGTACAGAATTGTGAATGATGCCTTCATCTTTGCCATCATTCGATTCATCGAAGGGGATTATAGAAAGAGATTGTCTGATGAGGCCAAGGCATAGATGACAGCTCTTGGTGCATATTTCATCCAGTTTTGAATGTTCACATACATTCGGGTTGGTGGTGCATCCATCCATCCATAGAAGCTCCCAAGATACCCAAGTAACAAGTTGGTTCTAATGGAAATTTCTTGGTAGATTGAGTCAGCTTATGAGAGGATCAAGAAACAATAAAGATCTTGATGTGATTGGCCTTTTGTAATAGGAGCATACCAGGTAAAGAGAAAGTAGGATATCCTAAATTTTGAGTGGGAATGGGAGAATTATCCTCTTGAAGAATATAACTCTCCTCGACCATTCTTTGACAATGTTGGTAAAGTGGAAAATCTAGCAGGAAAAGAGTTCTACCATGAGGACACCATTGAAGATCATTGGATGAATGCCACAAATGACTATGATGTTCGTATTAGGGACTATTGTAGAATGAATTTGTATTTAGCAGAGAAGGCTCTCCATTTGACCATCCTAGATGAGATAAGGCTATAGGATTCATAGGAGCTACTGGATCCCTTATTCAATATAGATAAAGTTGGTGAAAGGCCCGTCCTAAATGCAAAAATTGATAGAGAGGAAGGAGATGATATTAATCATCAAGCAAGACATGTCATCAGAATGACAAAGAGTTGGATCAAGAAACCCTTTCCACTTGATCCAATTTTGGATACAATGATATTCCATGCACATGCTCACATAGAAAGGGTAAAGGGGGGGAAAATTCACAGTTCCTATCTTTACGCTCCAGTCTCCTATTAGGCTAGAAATAGTCTACCAGCTTGATCATCTAGTGGGATACTACCATCCTTCAGAGAAGAAGAAGGAAAAGAGGAAGAGAGCCTCTCCTCAGAGGATCTAGATAGAGCATGTTGAAGAATAGGCCCCTTCGTAGCAACATGAATCTACTCCCCAGGACCCTCGAGACTCTGGAATTTCTTATATCCAGGTTGATTTTCCATTACCTCCTATTTAATTAAGCCAACAAGAAGAGGGAGAGATTCCAAAGACATCCATTCATTTGATGCATGAAGAGCTAGCTTCTCCTATGGTTCCATAGAAGCAAAAGAGGGTCAAGGTTAGAATGAACAAGAGGCAAAGAGTTCATAAAAGATTAGTGCCTAATCCATTTGTTCCTAAAATCATTCTTGAGGAAGAATCATATGAGGATGAAATAAACTCAGATGAGGAGGAAGAGCAAGTGCCTCTACAAAGGAGAACTTGACTGGCCAAAGCCACAAAATTGGAAAGAAAGAAGAATGTCACAAGTACCCCACCACCCACCCAAGTTGAAATGATAGAACTCTCTTCTTCAAAAGACAAAGTACAATGATGGGTGAATGAACAAAGGGATCTAGGTGATGATATTCTCTCCATTCCAGATTTTGATTTCATGCTAGTGGGTACATAATTGGTTGGAGATAAGATTAGAGATACTCCTATAGGTGAATTTCAATAGCAAGATTGGATGTAGATGGCACTTGAGACACAAGGTCCTCATCCAACTCCCCCATCTTCACCTTAGGTTATGATGGTAGATATTGTTTTAGTGACACCTCCACCTCTGAGTTTAGAAGAACATGTTAAAAAAGAATTGTCATTACAAGGAGAACCAAAACCAAGGGTTATTGATGAGCCATCAAAAGAGGCACAAGTAGTAGAATGTATACAACAACCTCCCCAGGAAGTTGAGGATCAAACTACGGGATCTATAGAAACTGAGACTATAGAAGAAGAACCCTCACAATAGGAGACTCCAAGCAAGAGCGACAAAGGGAAGGAGGTAGTTGAACACATACCTTCATCATCTAGAGCCAAGGTTATAGAAAGACATATCTTGAGATGGTTTCAGA
This sequence comes from Cupressus sempervirens, assembly GCA_028749045.1. Taxonomy (NCBI): domain Eukaryota; kingdom Viridiplantae; phylum Streptophyta; class Pinopsida; order Cupressales; family Cupressaceae; genus Cupressus; species Cupressus sempervirens. Next base: position 694,708,726 of record CM053784.1, read on the forward strand.
AGGAAATAATGAGAAGTGCTAAGCATCAATTCCTTGCTTTAGAGGATGATATTTGTGACATTGCAGAGATTTTGAACAAGCTTGACTCTCCATTACATGATGCAACACCCTTTGCATTCATTACTACTACCTGGAACCGGGACTTATTTACATAGGTGGCTCACCCTCCGAAAGGTATAGATGAAGAAGTTGTTAGCCTTCAGGACTATGAAGTGAAGGATATCATGTTAGGAAAGCCTACATGGGATACTTCCCAACCGATGATGACTATGGGAGTCAAGGAGGTTCTTAACCATATGGAATAGGATGAGATTGAAATCAAAACACTTCAAAGGCAAGTTGAGATCTTAAAAGGATATTTAGTTGAAGTTATTGGTCCTCTTGATTCTGAATGCCCTGAGGAGACTTTGACTACCATTCTTAAAGAAGGGGAAGGTATACATCTCAGTCCAATTTTGAGAGCTTGTTAGGATTGGAGAGATAGCCTTAAGGATAGGGGTATCACTATAATCACAAGAAGTCTGAAGTTATTGCATTCTACACAAGAGAATGTTGATAAGATCATGGCAATTTTGAGGTAGGACTTCAGTATTATGGATGAGTTATGGGTTTGGAGCAAGGATTTACAAACTCTACAGGCCATAAAAGGACAAAGGTACCACATTCTGATTGATGTATTTACCAGAGAAGAGTTAGACATGATAGATGATTAGATAGAAAAGATTGTAGAGGGAAATAAAGTGATGGAAACATTGCATGATGAGATAAATAGGCTCAAGGACCAAGCCTGAGAGAAAATTTTGGAAGAAGAAAAGTTGTACAGTGATGCATGCTTAGACATTTTTGAAGATGAATAATGAGAGAAGCTTTTACCAGTTGAGGTAGTTGTGGAGAATTTTAGAAAGATTTTAGAGGAAGCATCTAGTGATGAAGACATCAGACAAGCCTTTAGGACAGAAGAAGCATTGTTAGAGTTGGACACCAAACTTGGAGATTTTGCAAAAAACCAAATTGAGGTGGACAACTACAGACAAAAGGTCAAATAAAAGTATGAGGCTTTGGATCTTCTTGATGCTGCTAAGATTACTAAGATTATAGAGAAATTCAAGGGCAAACATCCAAACATATCTTTAGGATAAAGATGAGCAAAACCCAGATGCCAGAATTTTAATTTTTACACTTAGTAAAATTTTGAAATTTTGACCGAGTCAAGGTTCACAGGTCCATAGCTCTATATGTCTATAGGTCCATAGGTCCACAACTTTGCAATTCAGAGGTGCACCAACAGTTGACTGCCAGTTCCAAAAATAGCACTTTCCATGCATTGGGAGCACATTTTGATGGCAAGTTAACTCTGACACACATCAACTGAAGGGCCAACTTCTATTTTTGGTGTCTCCATCCACTTCTACTTTGACTGATGGCTTCCTCCTACTTTCTCTCTCATGCTTTCATTATTTTTGATATGTAAAGGTCTCATGCATCCAATTAATGAATAAAAATATGGATGGAGTCCCTCTAAGCACCAGTTAGATTACCAGTTTGTATATATTTAGTTTGTTTTAATGTTTTAAAAGCATTTTATTGCATTAAGATATCTCTCACTCTCAATACAAATTGAGGAGATAATTTATTATAAATACCCCATTGTAAAATGTAACAAGGGCCACCGTTATTATGCAATAAAGTTATGCTTTTTGTGCTAGCATTTGGAGTGTAGTTATTCTTGCTTGAATGTGTCATTGTTTTGTGGATTTTATTCATGAGATTGTGATTGAGCCAAAGGTTTATTGTGTTGTTTTTGGTTATGCGATCTTTCAGTTTTGGTTTTTGCTACAGATATATGAATTATGTTGATGTAACAAGCTTGAGAAGAGATCATTGGATTGTGTCTATATAGCTTTTTGTCTCGCATGAGCACACTTTCCATGGCCTTGCAATTTGATGAAGAGTGAAACATCATTCAATTTGTTAAAGATTCTCACCGATGATTGCATCAGTGGATTCTAGGAAGCGCTGCTCCTATTTTCATTGGTTTCCTACCAATTTCTTTGAAGGTTTAACTTGTAGCATGTTGTGTTCTATAGCTTATGTCCATTTAGGAATTTCAATTTCAAGTTATTTAATTTCATGTTATTTTCTTTCAGTTTTGCTATTTGCTTTGCTAACCCCCTGTTAGAATAGGACCTCATAGTAGCTGCATTGTTAGAATTGTATTCATTGAAAAAATGGAAAATACAAAAATATTGTTCTTTTTCTGTGATATTTTGAGATAGCAAATAGATTTTACTTTGATTCCAAGACAAAAGAGTTTTTTTAGAACTAGCAAAGGCCTCCTCGTGAATATTCACATTTATCTTCTACTGAGCAGATTTTGGTATGTCGCAAGACAAACACTAAACCTTGGAGTGGATCCTTAAAAATATTTTCTTTTCAAGAGAGGAATTACACTATGGATTCCTGCCATTGACCTCGTGCAAAATGAATGCCCAAAAAATCCTTAGGCTCTTTGCTACTTTATTCTTCACTGTTTTTTGCAAACTCATTGATTCTCACATGTGCATTTTCTATGATCTTATGAGTAGACAAATTCAAACACTTGTATGCTTTACTTCTACAAGAATATCCTAGGAATATGCCCTCAACACCTTTGACATCAAATTTTCCTTTTCTAGATTCTTTCAAGATATAACACTTGCTACTAAATACTTTAAAGTAACTTACATTAGGTTTGTAGCCATACCATAGTTCATAAAGAGTTCAGTTTGAGTCTTTCTTCAGCTATACTTTCTTCAAGGTATGAACAACAATGTTGATTGCTTCCTTCTAGTATTTGATTGCAACATTCTCTTCTATCATCAATGTTCTTGCATAATCCATGACAGATATGTTCCTTCTTTTAGGTATGCCATTTTGCTAATGTGTACTAGGAGCTAATAATTCTCTTTTAAGTCCTTTTTCAATGCAAAATTCATTAAATTCATTACAGATGAATTCACCACCTCTATTTGATCTCAAACATTTCAACTTCTTTCTAGTTTCTTTTTCTACTCTTGCTAAATACCACTTGAATTTTTGAAAAGCTTCTGATTTTTCTTTTAGATACATTACAGTCATCATTCTAGAATAGACATCAACAAAATGAATGAAAAACTTATCTCCACTATAACTCTCTATTTTAATAGGCCCACATAAGTTTGTATGCACAAGTTCTAAGACTTCTTCATAATGATAGTTCTTGCTTTAGAAACTAGTCTTTCCCATTTGACAAATTTGGCAGTTTTTGCATAGACCCATTGTTGGTCATGTTTTTACTCCATGCTTGTCTAAGTATGTTTCTCACTAAATATTCCTAGTTCCTTATGTACAAATTAGGGTTTGATTTATTTTAAATTTTGTTAACCCTAAGAAAACCCTAATTTGCATTCTACAACTTTGTGCCCTAAGTACGCTTTCAGGATCATTTGTTTCTTCCTTTTAATCAGGCAGGAAAACCATTATAAAATACCTTTTTCGGAAAGACTATTCAATTTGTTTCAAAAAAGTGTTTGAAGTAATCTCTACCATTAGATGTTCTTCCAAATCAATGATAGTCACTATGTCTCTATAAGAACTTATGTGCATTTTACCACACATGACATGGTGACCAAGAAAATTGCTACATGTGGCACCCAGTTAATAATAAAGCATAGTTTCAAGGTAGATCACCCACACCATTAGATCTTTTGAAGATCAATGATGGTTGCCATGTCATGACAAGAAGTTACAAGGTAGTTATGCTTAGTGACATAGCAACTGCCACAAAAAAAACATGGTGGACTAAATCCAAAGATGGGTACTAGGACTTTAATTACTATTAATGAAACTTAGTGACATGGTGGAGTGTCAAACATGTTAATTGCAATTAAAGAAGTATCTTAATAAGAAGTTACTATTTATTTTTACCATCAGATTTCCATGACATCAACAATGGTCGTTATGTCACCATCAAAAATTGTATGAGATTTAACAATCATGACATGGAAACCTCCCATGAAAATAGAATATAGTTGATCAAGTTTAGAGGTGACATAGTGAATTCAATTACCATTAGTGAGCCCCATTAGCATGATAACTTGTTATAAATGCTAAATGTACTTAAAGACACACAATAACAAGAAAGTGTTGTTGAGCCAGACCATCAAATCTTTGTAAGATCAATGGTGGTTTCCATGTCACTGTCGAAAATAACATGTCTTTTAGTGTTAGTGACATGGAAACCTCTCTGAAAAAGGAAATACAATGGACCAAATCCTAAAAAGTGGTGCCATAAATATTATAAGTCATTTGTAGCCAAGTTTGTATGTCAAAATTATATGATGTCACATGCCACCATGGATTCACACTCAGAAAAATATACTTGTTGATTTGTGTCGTCAGATCTCTCCTAGATCGACGGTGGTCATCATGTCATTATGAGAATCTACTTGATCTTTGGTGCACATGACATGGTGACCAAAGGGAAGATAGAAGGACCAACCATAGTTGTAGTAAAGTAATTATGAAACATTCATCATTCGATCAAGGTAGCATTAATGATAGTCACTATGTTACTATGAGGAGTTGCTTGACATTTATGCTAAGCGACATAGCAAGAGTGTGACACGTGTTCAAAAGCACCAATGGGTCCAATGTAACTTGCTAGTAGTAAAAGAAAAGGCCTATGTGGAAAGTTTTGATTGGATTGACCACCAACATGGAAGAGTGAAAACTGAGTCATTGATGTTTTTATTCCTATATTGTTAGATTTTTAAAAATTGATGATTTTTTTTTAAAATCATAAGGTGCTACCACCTTGTTTTCCTTACAATCCATTTATGAAAATTAAGGGTCCACATGCAAACTAGAACTAGAGATATATTGTAGGATTGTCACAAGTTCCTCTCTACGCAAACAAATTTCAGATTTTCAAAGAGCTAGAAGCCTATTGAAGAATTGTTTCACACTTGGTTAAAGTTACAAAAGATTTTTTAGTACCCACCGATTGTTGTAGAGTTCAATAAAATGTAACAAATAGCCAAGTAAGTTTCTTAATCCATCATACAATGTAAAAAGCATTTTAGTATTTTGTAACATTGTTAAATATTCCTCCAAAGAAGGGTTTCTCCAGAAAGGTAAAGTATGCCAATAGGAACATACATGATGATTTTTTGGAATAGTTACCTGAGTTGACAATTGAATTAGCTCAAGTTATAAAATATTATTCCCTATGAACCCTAGGCTTAAGATTGCAGATGGTTTTTTTAATAAGGGGAATTGGTTTAAGGATACCATCACCTCAAAAATAGGACTCCATCTTTTTAGGAATGGTTCTAAGAGAGGAAGTTGTTTGTACTACATGGGAATGTTTAGAATTTTGATTTGGGAAAATTAGTGGTCCCTGGTGTTTTCATGGATTTAAACCTCCTTACTACTATAGCCAAGAATCATGATTCCATAACTAGGATAGTAAGGAGATTGGATTGGGAATCTTTGATAAGGACTAATGCTAAAGAAATCCAAGAGGTTTTTGGTCTAGAGCTATTATCAAATTATCATGAACCCATTGACTTTTAAGGCTTGGAGAAAGAATATTTGTCCAAGAAATATTAGGTTAGGTAAGGTACCTTGAGAGAATACCTTGCCACAATCGAGAACTTTACTTTTGTTACAACCTCAACTAAAGAACCCTTTAAAAGGGAATTTTTCACCAGTAGAGCTATAGATATATACATGACCTTGTGTAGGGTTTTTGGTGAAGATGAACAAAATTTTATGCCAATAAAATTCATGTATATGATGAAATAGATCTCTTCTTTTGGTGTAGACATCATTTTTGATTTTGCATCTTACATAGCAGAAGAAATCCATATAGGATTAAATGGGATTACAAAAGGAGAGGTGGAAAAGACATTTGGTCATTATTCATTGTTGGTGCACATGTTCTTGTTTAAAGTGGTTACCTATTTTGAAAAGGAGATGGTTTTCAACAGAGAGTATAAAGGAGTCTTTGCCAGTCTAGTTATGGAGTGTAAACATGATCTAGGATGTAGAGGAAGCTAGTTTTGTTAGATTTTATAAATATTTTGCATCCAGGTTAAGATGCTTCGTATTGAGGGACAATCCCAAAATCCCCAAGGCACTGTTGGATTTTATCAGGCCCATGGACAATCCTTCTTGGTTGAAAGTATCCCACAATTGGGTAGACATTATACCTTACCTTGTTTCTATAGTTTTTAGGGTTTATGGGTTCCAAGGGACTTCCCATGTACTACCCTACCAAGTACCTTTGAAAGTAGGGATTGTTGAAATGTTGTAGCCGATAGGAGGATTGGAAGAAACATGATTGAATGGTAGATCTAGAGGCTCAATTTTTCCCACCTATACTATGGCTCACCATTTCATAATCACTAAGGGTAGTCGAGTATTCTTGTATAAATTCTTATGCCAGTACAATATTGTTGTATCCCATGCCCACTTTTGTGATATATAGAGATTTTTTGATGTGTTCAGGTGAAGAGCTAAAACTAGTTCAAAAGAACATCAATTCTATTTCCTTGAAGATATAATAAGGAATGAATTATCTTTTCAAGAGCAAGAGATAAAAAAGGAGAAATGGAGGGTTTATTGTAGGGTTCTCGAATTCATCAATTGTTTTGATAATAAATATAAGCCTCTAGATGATGCAAAAATAGAGACAGATAAATTGAATAAGCTAATAACTAATTTTCTTGAGATCATGGAAGTCATGAATGAAGAGAAGATATTTTTTATTAATTCTTTTCCTGATAAGGCTTGAGCGATCATGAGGAGGCTATCTTTCACCCCTATAATAGGATTAGGGAAATTAATTATTCAAAAAAGATATGGTTATACTATGATTCAAAATAAAAGGGCCGTGGTAGATAAAGGAAAACAAATAATAAGGTCTACTAGTGCTATTCTAGAAGAAAGGCCTGATGAGCCCATGCCCAAGAGGCAGAGGATAGAAAAAGAACAAGTGCCTCAAATAGAGAAGTACTCACCTACTCAATCCCCATTACACATAGGAGATGAAAAGCTCGCTAAGGAGCTGATGGAATAGTTGAGATCCCAAGGGGGGATTTTCATTACTACTTTAGAGTTGGAGGAGGGAAATCCTAAGGAACCTCCTATGCCAAGCCTTGATTTAACCATTGGTGATTATAGAGGAAGAGAGTTGGACCTTGTAATGAAACAAGTCAGCCAAGAATTCATTTATGATGATAATTTTATTAAATCTAGAGCTTTCTAAGAGTTTTCTTAGAGAAAAAACATTGGATTGTTTGAAGAAAGGTGCAATAAATTGAAAATAGAGCATCCAGAGATGGAGTAAGTAGATATATAGAGCCAAATAAAGGAAGATATGGTGTAATTTAAAAGCATAACCCCTGAAGAAGGAAGGAAAATGATAAAATCATCTGGGGTTCTGTTGCTGCCTAATTGGGTCATTATAGATGCAATGATTTTTAATTCTATTACAAAGAAAATGAGTATAGAGGAGAAAGGGAAGAAAGAAATGAAAGGTGCCAAGTTTAGTGAAGACCATGTTGCACTAGTAATATGGTCAATGAGAAAAGGATCTAGGACTAGTTCTTCCTAGCCTAATGACACCGGCCTAATAGGTAACTTGGTTGTGAGAAGAGTGGAGGAGACTACTAGTGTAGAGGCAATAGAGTTAGGTGTTGGATCAACCAATTTCACCTTAGCCTCAATTCAAAGAGACCAAAGGAAAATGATGGAATTATAAGATAAGTATGGGAAAGTTCTAGCTACCTACAATAAAGAAGTTAAAAAAAGGATTGAATTAGAAAATAAAGTAATGGGACACCAAGGGCAGCCTAGTAGGCCCAAAATTACTTATCCCTATCCACCAATGGAGCATTTTAAATCCAATCCTCATATTGAGATTCCAAATACACCATAGAGGCCTTAGTATTACACTGTAGAGGATTTTGAAGAAGAAAAGGCTAAACTATGGGCATTGCATGTAGAGTTAGAGATTCAATATGAGGATAGGCTAAGGGAAGTTATCATGTATTTAGTTAATAAAATTGATTGTCCTACTTTCCATGAGAAACTAACTAATGTAATAAATACATGGGAGGAGCTATAAGAAAATGATGATGCCTTGAAGCCAATTGTCAATAAATGGAGTAAAAGGAATAGGTAAGCTACTCGTTTATGTTGTTTTGTTATTAGTTTATTATATGAGCGTATAGAGAAAAATTATATTTGATCAATGATATATTAGAATTTGATGATTAGAGAGTTGTATTGAAAAGAAGGATCATAAGTTATCTTGACAAGTATTAGAGTGTTAGCTTTGAACTATTTCCACATGCTATAGATGAAAGGAATAAGTTGAAAAATGAGAAGGAATGGGCCCAAGAATTGAATGATCTATTGTGCCTTTGAATGAATAAGGTCATAAATAAAAAGGGAAATGCATGGTGGGCAGCCACAACTAAAAAATTTGTAAAAGTTTAGTTATTCTTTGATTCTTTAAGGTAAGATTTTGTTGAGATTGACAAAATTGGAGAGTATGTGATAAAGAAGCAACATGATATTCTACACATTGATTGGCCAGATGACACACTTTTTGATAAGGTGAAACTGATGATGATGAAATGGAACAAGATGAAGTTCAAATAATTGAAACATAAATAAAATTAGAAGATGACAAGGAAAAGAAACCAACTGTAGTTACTAGAGTAGAGCTCCAAAGTGATGACTTGACAATAGGACAACTAATGGTGACTATCGATCTGTTAGGACAAGAGGACACATATGGAATATCTCAAGTCTAGCTCAACCTGCAAGTACCAAAATGAGGCCCAACACATGTAAAACTAGTAATCACACACTCCAACGATGAAAAATAGTAGCAAGGCTAATCATAACATCTTCTTGGCAACAAAGGATGTAACAAAAAGTTGGCCCCACTAAAGAATATTCATGATGAAAGACTTTCTATTGCACAAATATTTATTTTGAATGATCGTGGCAATATAAATATCTTTTTTTATCTTAAATACAACTATCAATTTATCTATGCCTAAAGCTTGTTGCATCTCACATTATATAAGTGAGATTCAAGCGCTACAGAAAGGTTCTGAGTCATTGTGCAATTCTTAGTTTTTACTAAGCTTTGTTCGGTCTAGTTCTTGATGCAAACTTTATGATGTATTTTCTTTGTCAAAATTTGAGAATACATTGATGTTACAAGATCATAGTGTCTTATTTGAGTTGTTCTTGAGTTCTACTCCAATTTTTATATAATTTTCAAACAAAATTAATAAAAAGATTAGTTATCTCCACATCTTTCCTTTGTAAATCTTGTCTCCATTTTGTTACCTGGTTATCTTGAGATTGCATGAGCAAAGCTTGTTCAATTGAATGTAATTAGGATAAATTGTATATAATTTCACTATTGCTTTTAATTCAATAAATTAGGTAAATGCTTCAGTGAATATGATAAGATCTCCAAATAATATAAAGCATATATGTATGAATGAGTTTCAGTGAGGTTTGCTAATAACATTGATTGTAATGCAATCAATTAAGTCAAGAAATTGGATGGATTCTAAAGCTTAATGGATGAGGCATTGATCAACTAAGTTTAGCATATGATTAGAGAAACCATGAATAAGAATCAAACTTAAAATCTAATCAATTTTACTTTATTGTTTGAAGAATATCAATGCTAGTCAACACTTGTTTACATTTGATTTATAAGTCTTAGTTAGCTACTATTACCTAGAATTATCTATAGATCTAAGAATAAATTGTGACCAATATACTATAAGGGGATGATTATTGTTGTAAATTTTGAATGAATGAATTATAAATGTAATATCAAGTTGTGATTTTTTATTCCTCGAGTGCACCTACCTCGATTTTGTAGAGCCAAAAGAGTAGAAAATATTTCCAAGTTTTGTTGAGGTTGGATCTAGATCTAAAGAACATATAGCTATTTATAGGAAATAGCTAATCCTTAGGTTATTTTGTTTTTCATCATATTAGTAATAAGTACTTTGTTTCTTAGTAGTGTAAAAACACCAACACCCATATCAGGTTTCCTCAAGCTAGGAATACCTCTTACTCTTCATTGTTTGCTTATCTTAACTAGATTATCAAAGTATACATGACATAATATTTTGTTCCATAACCAACTTTCTTCTACTTGAGCAATAAAACATGAAATTTCATTGAGATCAAGATAGAATAGGTTACCTATTGTTTGTTTTCCAGATCCAACTAGATTTCCTTTTCCATGCAGTAGTTTGGCCTTTCCATCCATGAATTCTACCTTAAATCCAATGTTATTCAGCTATGCCACATTTAGTAGATTATGCTTTGGTCCTTCAACCCAATAATAATTTTCACATATAAGTTCATTGATTAATGAAATACATCCTTTTCCTTTTATACAACAAGTTTCATTGTTTCCAGATCTTACACTACCACCATCATAATATTCCATGTGCTCAAACTTTATTTTATCTCCAGTCATATGATGTGAGCAACCACTATCAATAATACATGTATTATTTTTTCTAATATGAGAGATAAGTGTCATCTCATCTATTTCATCTTTAGATTCATCTTCCATAGCAATATATACCATTTCATCTTTACTATTATCAGAATATTTAGCCATAAAATAAGATTTCTTACCTTTTTCCTTGTAGTCCTTGTATTTTTTGAATTCCTTCTTGCCTTTATGCTTATTTCTTTTCTTTTCATCCTTTTTTTCTCTATTTGGGCACCTAGGAACAATGTGACCAACTTCTTCACAAGAAAAAAATTAGAGGAATTTTACCTTTGTACTTTCCTCTGCCTTTGGAATATTTCCTTGCAAGTAGGGCTTCAACAACTTCAAGATCACTACCAAAACTTTCTTCTATTTCTCCTTCACTCCCTGATTGGTTGGCCTTTGATTGCTTACTCCTTTTCTTGAGTGAGAGTTTGGCTTCAAATGTAGACCCAATATCTTTGGAACTAGGAACATAGTTATCATAGTTATATAACTCAAAACCTATCAATTTTCCAACTAGAGCATCTAAAGTTATTTTTTTACTTGGATCACATCTCATCTCTTGAATAGAAGACACTATAATTGATAAATAGGAAGAAGGGTTCTAAGTACCTTACTTACAACTATTTTTTCATCAATGTCTCCTCTAGATGCTTTCATTGTGCTCACACTTGCTTTGATTCTTTCCACATATTTGGCAATGTTTTCATCTTCTCCCATTTTTATCTAATCAAAACAACCTCTAAGAATTTCTACTTGATCTCTTCTTACATTGTCATATCCTCCATAAATGTCTTTCAGTTTGATCCACTTTTCACGAGTTGTTTTGTAGTCATTTGCTTCATCAAATTCAACATAACTAAGAGTAGATGCAATATCAAGCAACATGATGTTATGATTTTTCTTTTTGACAATGTCTTCAACTAATAATGTTCCAAAAGGAGTCTTGTATTTAGTATCAAGATACTTACAACCTAAATTGCTAATAGTTGCTAGATGTAATCTCATAAGTCCTTTCCATGTTGCAAAGTTGTCTTAGTTCAACTTGGAAATCTCTCTTTTATAAGACATCCTAATCTTTAGCTTAGGTCCTTGAAACCTTCATTCCAAGAACCAAAACCTTTGATACCAATTTTTGGAAATATATGAAGAGTAATTGAGAGGGGAGGGGTGAATCAATTACTACAAAAATAACTCTAAGAAAACTTAACTCTGTTGATGCTTGGTAGACACACTGAAAATGTTGTAACTCAGTAAGTACTAAGAATGCTCAAAAAACACTTAACATGAAAATTTTAAGATGTTATCTAAGATTACTTAATATGTTAACTTAGTTGCAAACACATAAAATAAATAGCATGAACACATTTGACACCAAGATTTAATGTGGAATTCCAATTTGGGAAAAACACCAATTGCAACTAGTTACTATTTATCACTCTTCTAAGGTGAGCCCCATTATGAGCCAACCCTATTAAAGGTTACAAAACACACTGTTAGCTATGACCCTATTAGAGGATTCAATCACCCTATTTGGAGTGGCCTTGTTAGAGGTCTTTAGACACTTCAATAGAAATGCCACCTTATTAAAGGATTTATAAATAACTATTAAACTAATTCTGTTAAGAGATTTAGATCACAACTACAATGGTTAGAGAGTAACAATGACATGACCTAATTTTGATCCAATTGAATTACTAATTACACATCTCAATTCTATCTTGTATACTTGATCCTTCTTTATTGAAGATATCTTTTCAACTTCACAAGGATATTTTTCTTATCCTTTTAATTGACTTCCTCTTAGCATCATCAAATCTTCAATTATCTTCCATGCATTCATTCTTCACACACTTCTCTCACACTCTAACCCTTGGCTTTACCTTTTATTTATATCTTCCATATTGTCAAGTTAGCTAGAATACAACTTGGAATAATTAATATTCATTGTCTCAGTCAGCTGGAACCAATCAAATAAATCAATTGAACTTAATATGCCAAAATATGAAAGTCCTTCACTAGCCAACCTTGCTTGGTAGACATTAACTCTAAATTTTTTTTCTTGTGTTAACCAAGTGAAGTCAATCAACACTGCATTCTCATAAAGTTCATTTGGTAACCTGGTCAGCTTAGTTAGCACTAGTTCCATCCAAAATTTCCTTCATTAACTAGGTGAGCTTAGTTAACACTCATCTTCCACAAACTTTCCTTTGGCATCCAAGTGAAACTGTCTTCTGAACTAAACAAACTTTGGAATGCTTGGTAGGCATAGAAAACTATCATCAATGCCTAAGTGAGCTCAGCAATTAATGACTAATAATGATATGAAATTTTGTGTAACACCAAAGAAAATACACAATTAATCAATTGTTTCAAAAAAAAAAACACACTCCAAGTCTCTCAAATCAACCCTTCTACAAGAACTCATGAACTTGTTTGTTAATCTCTTCACTTTTTGTTGGTGTCATTCTGTGTTTTACATTGTTTGGAAAATTGGCTCAAAAATCAAATTGATCTGGTGATTGATCTTCCTCACTAGGGGCAATCCATCAGCTACATTATCTGACACAATATCAAGAAAATCTCCCAACAAATCTACAACTTTTGTAGGTACTTCCTCAACTTTTTCTTTACCAAGTTTTGGGATTACTAACAATAGTCCACCAAGATAACTAAGATAACTAATCGGGGGGGGTGTTGTAAATCAGTTATCCAACATTAAAACATTTAACTTCTTTAAATAGACTTAACCATTTAACCAAAGTAAACATCAACCATAATAAGATGCACACAGACAATTACACTAGATATGTTGACTAGGGAAAACCCTGGTGGGAATGATGCCCACAAGATGATGTACTAATATAAATATTCTTTGTTAGAGGATGGACACTATTAGGAGTCTATTACAACATTTAGTACATATGAGTCCCTGACTTTGAATCCCTATTAGGAGATTCCAACATTATTAGGAGTTGTAGTACAATGTATGCATTAAGAGCCCACTGCCCAAACATGCAATTTCAACTACAAGAAGAGCTCATTGCTCAAACATGTAATTTACTATTATCTTATTCTTTCCTTTATTTTTTCAACCAAGACAATCATTGTTAGACCTTGTAGACTAGGTCATGAACCTTAGATCCAAATATCAAACGTTGGATCACTTAACAAAACCTAAAAAATGAAGTTTCCTTCACTTTCACTCTGCTTTGCTCAACTTCACATTCCACTCTTACTAATTCTTATAATCACTTCTCCATATCTTTTCTATCTCTCATGATAAAGGAAAATTTCCTTCCTTTATACTGAGTCCATAAAAAAATTTCCCTAGTTGGCTATTAGACCTTCTCAATTAATCATTATAGGACCACATTAAGAACATGTTACACATAGCGATAACATTAATCTTTCGACTTGAAACATGAATATATTTCTATAAAAGTATTATCATGATGAGAAAAATTAGTCACTTCATCATCAAAATGTATTCTTTGCATCCTCAACCTCGATTCTTAGAATAACAACTTTGCTAAGATATATAACAAGTTTACTAGAACATGCCTCCATAAACTCTATCTTAGAACAGACATCACCAAAACTTACATAACTTCTTCTAGAATTATCATTTCTTCTTTTGATGTTAATTTCATATACTAGATATACTAGATACTCAAAAGTATCTTCCATAAGCTTGGATATATAGAATAATCAATTAGCCATTCATACCAACTTGATCTTTCTATTGTTCTTCTATCAGATACCACACAAAACTGCTATGTTGACATCAATGAAAAACTTAGTCATGAATGTGACATATCATCATAGTAACATATCTACAATACTCCTTCATAGAAATATCATTAGCATTCATGCTTCCAATAATCTCTCCCTTTGGCATTGATGTCAACATAGATGAAAAACATCTAGTTCCTATATGCATGAAAATGTAGCCTCTATTAACAGACACGCTTCAACATGATCTTTATATGCAGATTCATCCTCGAACAAACATGAGATTTTTCACCCAAGAATAGTCTAGTAAGGAAACTTGTTTCCTTCTATCTAAAGGGATTTTTCTTATTAGATATCCTCATATTCAAGGTGTAAGCAACCAGACCCTCTAAGAACGAAGGATTTGAATGCAATTAATCTAAATGAATGTGCAAAGTAATCTAGAATGATTATGCAACTAATTTAGGAACTTGTAAAAGAAACTATATTAAATGTATGCATATTAAGAGCTAAATGAAATTAAGCTAAGAATGTAAAGATATGAAGATGTATATGAGTATGAAATGCATCAACAATTCGATATCAATTCAAATCAACCTCCATAATGAGGAATTATGAGTTCCTTAAGTAGAATCCATAGAATCTATCAACGAGTGAGATCAACTCAAATTGGCAGTCAGGATTGAAGCAAAGATTCAGTTAAGATGGAAACTTCCTTGTGTAGGTGAAGTGAACTGTTTCTGATCTAAGTATGATGAGCAGTCAACTGAACTTTCCATGAGCGATAAAATAAGTTAACAAGATTGATTCTAATTTTGAGAAGTAGTTTACTCAAAGTTTCCATTTAGAACTAAAGAGGAGATTTAGGAAGAATATTTAATTTAATAAAATGAGATATGCTCTCATAAATGCATTTTTCATTTAATTGAATAATCACATTCAATTAATTAAAGTGAGCATAAATATTAAATTAAATATTTTTAATTTCTTAGTACATTAGCCTTAGGATATAATTTAATTTAATTAAAGTATAAATACTTAAAATTAAATTAAATCATAATCAGTAGGTTTAATGTGACTAATTTGAGTCAATACTTTAGGAATTAATGAATAGCATGATTAATGCAAATTTAGGGTTTTCTGCATTTGACAATTAAGTCAAGTAGCGAGAATCAGAATAAGAAATGCCTAGTGAAATAGTACTTAGAATTGATGAAAATAGACCAAAATTGGTATCATGGTAGTGAGCCAATTTTGGGCTATTAAATTTTGCCCCTCTTTGAATAAATGTGCGAGTAGCATGTTCAATTCAAAAAAAATTAGAAAGCATGATGTGAGGATCAAGAAATGAGTTTGGCTCCAAAATTGATGATATGTAGACCAATTGATAAGCTTTTAAGGACCATCTCTAGAATAGAGCTTAATCCCAAGGAATCCAAGAAAGATACCTAGATACCCAAAATTGATAAGCATTTTAAAGGTTTCCTTCATAACAATGTTTAACCTTTAAGGATCTAAACATAACGTCTAGATACTCGAGATTGATAGCATTTAAAAGATCATCTCTAGAATGGGGCTTAATCTTTAATGATCCAAATAGAACACCTAGATACCTAAGAATGATAAGCATTTAAAAAATTGTCTCCAGAATGGAGCTTAACCTTTAGGATCCAGATAGAATACCTAGATACCTGAGACTGATAAGCATTTAAAAGATTGTCTCCATAATGGAGCTTAACCTTTAAGGATCTAGATAGAAAACCTAGATACCTGAAATTGATAAGAATTTAAAATATTGTCTCCAAAATAGAGCTTAACCCTTAAGAATCTAGATAGAACACCTAGATACCAGAGTATGATCCAATGATGAGTTTGTTGGTCTTTTAAAACTACTGAACAACAAAATGTTCAATACCAGAATGATAATACTCACACAACCTAAGGATAAACTAATTCCCATAATTAGCTGTATGAGTAACCCATTTGGACCCAACTTCAACAAAACCAAAAGTTGGTTTCCTACTCTTTTGGCTCTGCTAAATCAAGGTGGGTATACCTAGGGATAATTCTAATGCAAATGTGTATTAAATTATCTTAGTTTCATTCTGATTCTCATCTATTACCCTCACATACATACATAGCTCACATCAATTCTTCAATGCTCTCAAACTTATACGCATCCCTTATCAGCAAATTTGGTCATAATTCTCCTAAAATTTACAAATATTCATGGAAATAACAGCTACCTAAGACCTAGGAATTAGATATAAATGAGTTGAGACCAGCATTTATAATTCTTGAACATGATTGAAAATAATTTTGATTTAATAAAATTATTTGATATGTAGTAACAGAACTCATCCTTGTTTACTTCTGATTTATAAGACCAGTGCCTTATCCATTGGGCAAGAAATTGACTATTGGCGGGAGATCTAATTCAAATAACTTGTATAAGAATTAATAAAATGTAATCACCTATCTCCATTCTTATGCAATATCCATTTTATGAACTCATAAACCCTACTAATTTACTGAAGCATTTATATAATTGCTTAAATTAAAAGCAACAATAAAACCAGCATACAACCCATCCAGACTGCATTCAACCGAATAAACCTTATTTAAATGACTTCAAAGTAAACAAACCCATAAACTGGAGATAGAAATTGATGACACAGACATATTATAAATACCCTTTTGTATTATCCTTTTCATATGAATAATACAATAACCAATAGAAAACCAATTGAATGCCCAGAATAGATTTCCATTTTTTGTCATTTCAATTTGCTTATCAAAAAGTACAATGGGAGAAAACTCAAAACCTCTACATACTATTGGATCGACTATAATGTACTTTTCTTGAAAAACAAAATTTGCACAAGTTCCAAACCCTCACAATGCCTTGAAAACTCATTTATATAGGCATGAGTTGCAACAAGAAAAGGGTAATTGTGATTGATAGGTGTCCTTCAAAAGAGACTTACATTCACCTGTCATAAAAGGATAAAACAACAGATAGCAGAAAGACAAAGACATCAAAAATTCTTTTATGGGTCCTTTTCTGTTATACTTTCAATTGTTGAAACAAGAGTTTATGATATGATTTCTTTTTACTCTTCATCCTCGGAGTAAGTTTCCATTAAGTTAGAAAGTGATGAGTCACCTTTAGTCGCATGTTGTTGTTCTTTGTCCTCAGGATCCTCCTTGTTTTCATCATCATCTGCAGGGGTGGCAGTTACCTCAGCATCATCATCTACTTCATCACCCTATTGTGCCTACTCTTCTGACACAAATTGATCCTTCCACTCATTAAAAATAGCATGATCTAGCCAATCAAAACTCATGACTTCTCTTCGCATAGTTATTAAAGAAGTTGTAGTTGCCTTAATATCAACAAAATCTTTTCTAATAGTTTTGTAAAACAACTATATTTTCACCAACTCCTCATTTGTTGTTGCCCACAACAAATAGCCTATTTCATTAACAAGTTTATCTATTCTTTCACAAAAACCTCGTCCAACTCTTTCTTACATTCTCCTTCTACTCAGAAATTCTTGAGATCTTTGTTCACATAAGGTGGGATTAAGAAGACCTTCTATGACATATTCTATTTTTTTCTTACAAACGAATCTCACTTCTTGTTAATGCATAGGGTGGTATCACCTTCTTCATTCAAATTCACACCGTAGATTTTTGAAAAATCCTACAATCTTGGGACATAAAAAGAAAATGACTTAAGCTCCATTTGACAAGTTGGCAGTTAAACCACTAAAAACCTGCCATGTGTATCTTTCCTTCCTTATTGGCGCTTCAAAATGGACACTACTAAATTCTGAGGACACATGTCACTTAGGTGCTATCTCACTATACATAAAGAGTGAGTGCCTTGCCATAGTGAGATAGCACCGATCATTGATCGTAAATTGATCATGTGGATGATAGTTGATGCATTATTTTAGAAAAGCATGGTGGGCCCTTTGTCGCTATGTCGCTATCATAACTTTCGAGAAAATCCCATTGGCAACATAGCACCTACCACTGATTTAAGATCAATCTGAAGATCATAATTTCTCATATATTTTGTGAATAGGGTGTGGGTCCAATTGATGATGATGTGAGAAAACCCTACACTGCTGGCACAAATAAAATCATATTATAATCTCAGTTATATTACCATGCTGCTTGGGTCCCATTGGATTTTATTTCCCAATTGGGCGCTATGTTGCTATGGTTAACTTCTGAGCAACTTCCATTGGCGACATAGTGCCTACCACAGGATCTTCCACGTGTTGCAATCTCTTTGTTCTATCTACAATCTTGCCACATCATCACCTACTCTGGAGTGTCACATCATCGCCTTGTTACTACTTGACTGCCACTTGTCCTTTTTCTAATTGGTTGAGGACACGTTAAGCGAGACCCACCTGTCTTCCCACACACTTTGTTGAATTTCAAAGTTTTTTGACAGGGCGCTATTTCACTAACAGTGAGTTACATAGATTTATCAATAGTGGCATAGCGCCTTCCAATGACTTCTCAAGATTTTGAGGCAAGCAAGATAAAGGCAAGCGAGGTCATGATGACCCTCATCAATGCTTCTGACAAAGTAGTAAAACTGCACATCCACTGTGCCATTTCAAAATTTCATGGTTACCGAAAAACCTCAAAAAAGACTACCACTTGTATTTCTCATGAAGGCACCATGTCGCTAACAATGAAGCTTTCAAATTTCTTGATAGTGACATAGCACCCATGACATTATTGCTCCCAACCTAGCACACCTATCACCTATCACCAATGAGTGCGCTCCATTTCACTTAATACTCTCTAGCGTGGCATGACTCCATGTATTTCTTAAGGTCTAGTCCTAGTCCCACCATGCCTACTTGCTCGGATTATTTAAACATCGAGCAGCTTGATAATGTGGGAAAGCACAATCCGCCGATCTTGCTTTAATCAACGATGATTAGAATATTGCAATGACTGTGCACTTATTCAATTGAACAGACCAATGAAATGCTTCCTCTTCATTCCATGTCATCTGACAACTACCACAAAGGACACACTATTATTACCTTTCTGCAAAAGGAAGGCCCATGATGTCACCATTGCCATGTGTTGTGTGCACATTTCCCCACATTATTTAAAGACCTCACAACTTGATAATGCGAGAATGCAGTAACCATAGATCTAAAAAAGATCCACAATTGATGAATATTGATCATAAAGTAAAGTTTTCATTAATTTGAACAACCAATGACAGCGCAGGAAAATAAAATGTGCACAGGGTACTGACAAATCTGCAAAAAGTGTCCTGACCAATTCTCACATACAAGACCTTTTGCGGTGCACTGAATCTCAAAAATCATCAGGGGCTATGTGTCACAAATGCATTTTCCCATATTATTTAAAACTCTCGCAACTTCATAATGTGGGAATGTGGGAACCCTTGATCTTGAGAAAATCAACGGTGTTGAAAAAGATTTCAACTTGGCATCCTTTTACAATTGAAGCACATAAAAGGTTTATCATAAGTATTAAAAGGTATTCTGATGCAAACAAATCTTTAGGATAAAATGCCCCTCAAAAATAATTGAAAAAATACCTTTTTAAAATTTTGAAAACTAGGGCAACACAAAACAAAGGTATAAGGGTTTATCACACACTTAGGGCTTTTTAATGGATGAACTAGAGACAAACCTTGAGAATTTAAAAGGATAACACAACACATGAAATAGAGAAAAATTAGGGTAATCTAAAGAATTTTTAGAATTACATGGAAGGAAACCCTAATCTGCTAAATTCAAGGACTTAAATGATTTTCACCGAAATATCAAGACTTTTCTATACTGTGAAAAATTAAACCAACAGTGGCTCTATCTGGGGATGCATGCCACCTGCGGACATGGAAAAATTTTAGATCTCTAGGAGAAGTAGACCACACACATGAATAGAAAAAGCTCTCATGAATAGCTTTATTGGAAATTGGGAAACTACTCTTAACTATGTACAAGAGATGGCCCTAGGCCACCGAAAAGTTTTAGAAATTTTTACCTCTATCATATACCTTATTTTCATTCACATTCTCCTAAGGAAAACTGAAACTCTCATTCTTCCTTTTCTTACCAAACACATCATTATTCACAATTAGTTTATTAGGTAAAACAAAACTACTATCATCATCTTCATAGTGCATATAAAAATCAGACATACTTTCTTCATCTTGCTTACTATGAAAATATGAATCAGCGTGATCATAATAACTGACATCAAACTGAAAATGAAATTGATCACTACTAATTGAGTCATGGATTCCTTGAACTAGAAACACAAAAGCTTGATATTCTACTTCATTGAAAAAGTTACATGAATCTGATGGTAACTCACCTTGTGCCTCCATATATGAAGAGTATGGAAAGTCTGATTTCTCCTCACTTGTAACATCAGTACACCATACATTAGGCTGAATATATGCTGCATTTTCTTCATATTCCAACAAGTGATTAGATCCCAAATCATAAGAATTACCATGAAATTGTGTGCCTAGAATGTACTGATCTGTATCAAATTCTTTCTCAAATAGCTCACTAGGATAAACCGTTTAATTACTATTTCTCTTATCACATGAGCTATTTGAACTTATCTTAGCCTTATGAAAACATGAAAACATTGAATCAGCAACAACTCTTATCTCTCTATTTCCATTCTCATCATAGAAGTCGTGATGTGCACTGACATACAAATTACTATCACATACACCCCCCAAACCTGACATAGCACATTCTGAAACTACATCTTTCTCAACATCATACTTAGGGAAAATGACTTCACCACATGAATTTTTATAACATGTCAAAACACAAGCATCCTTAGATTGGTTAGCATACCTTTCAAAATCATGAGCCAAAAAATTAGAAATCTCATCAACACTTAGTAAGATTTCGTCCCTAGCTTGTTATCCTTGGCTTAGATAATTAACCAGACATCTTGAAAAATTTGTAACAACAGACTTGTTAGTAATACATTCTAAAAAATCAGAAATTTGATCACCACATAATTCTTCTTCCTGAGACAACACCTCAAGAATCGACATTTCAACAAAAAAACATTCATCATTAGAAGAAATATTATCATTACTGCTACATTGTTCTTCTTCTGTATACTCATCATCATAAGAAGATGAACTGACATTATGCATATTATCAAACTACTAATTACTATCCTCTGATTCATAAAACTGAGACTCTTCATTTTCTATATTGTATTGAACAGACTCACTACATTCACTAACATTAAACTGAATATCCCTTAACTCACATTCAAATTCTATGATAATATCATGAAATTTAATAATCTTTTGGAACCTTGCCTCCTCTGGCCAATCAACCAAATGCGGTGTAAAAATTTCTAAGAGAAACATTGGCCATGAAGACTTCTCTGGTCTACAGGACTCATGAAGATTCATGACTATGGATTTGAACTTAATGTAAATTTGCAATCCATCAAGACCCTTAACATCACCAATTCTACTTCTTAATATGACAACCAGATTATCATGATCTTCTCTTTCTAATCTAGCAATCTCCGCATGAAGATTTTCTAATTCATATTGATATCCAGACTCAGAATCCATTTTATAAACTTTTAAAACTCCTACCTCTTTTTCTTAGTGCTGAAACCACTAGATGGAGGCAACCATTTCGTTCATTCAATTTTCATGAGAAACAAATATGTGAAAATTGAAATACCTTTATGTGTTGCTGTATAAAACCTTTGATATGCTGACTGCCAGAGGTGCAAACATGGAAACCTTCACACGACTGATCGAATCCTTTGTAGAGTCACCACCTCCTTGAAGAGGAAAATGAAATCACAACAGTGATTCACCTTTGAAATCAATTATATCATTAGATACAAGCAACCACATAAACTTTTTCAAGAATTTGAAACTTCCTTTCCAAGAATTTACCAAAAGCTTCAGATTTGCCCATACAATTGAAAGTCCTTCAAAATTTTGCAATGAAATCAACTAGGAACAACTAGTATAGAGATTTGAGAGTCACCACTCACACTTTGTGAGAAATAAAACATAATTTGTCACTTGAAAAATTTGAACTAGACCTTCAATGTAAGAAAAACCTACAGATCATTAACACCTTGAAAATCAAATACACTTTATAAATCATTTCCTGACTCTAAAATTTTCTCAACAACACTTGGAAAGATTGAACTGATTGAAGATAGACTTATAATAGTCACAGAACACAATTTTCATCCAGTTTCACAACATACTACTATTCATGAATAAAGCTCAATTGGGGAACATGAAACTTCAGCAACGAAATAAGAAACACCTCTTGCTATATATATACTATATCCAATCTATTTCATGCCAGAGATTTTGGTTCTTTCTAAATGCAACTCCCCAGCAGAGTTGCCATTTTGTTGGTGACTTGGATGGGCAAAACCACACTAAAAATAGGATTGAAATTTTCAATAAACACTAGAGACTCTTGTCCTTTCAACAAAATGGATTGCCATCTTATATCCCTAGTGGAGTCACCATTTTGTTGGTGTTTTAAAAATACTGAACAACAAAATGTTCAATACCAAAATGATAACACTCACACAACCTAAGGATCAACTAATTCCCATAATCAGCTGTACGAGTAACCCATTTGGACCCAACTTCAACGAAACCAAAAGTTGGTTTCCTACTCTTTTGGCTCTACTAAACAAAGGCAGGTATATCTAGGGATAATTCTGATGCAAATGTATATTAAATTATCTTATTTTCATTTTGATTCTCATCTATTACCCTCACATACATACACAGCACACATCAATTCTTCAATTCTCTCAAACCTATACGCATCCCCTATCAGTAGATCTATTCATAATTCTCCTAAAATTTACAAATATTCCTAGAAATAATAGCTACCTAAGACTCAAGAATTAGATATAAATGAGTTGAGACCAGCATTTATAATTCTTGAAGAGGATTGAAAATAATTTTGATTTTATAAAATGATTTGATATGCACCAGTAAAACTCATCCTTGTTTACTTTTGATTTATAAGACTAGTGCCTTATCTATTGGACAAGAAATTGACTATTGGCGGGAGATCTAATTCAAATAACTTGTATAGGAATTAATCAACTACAATCACCTTTCTCCATTCTTATGCAATATCTCTTTTATGAACTCATAAACCCTACTGATTTACTGAAGCAGTTATATAATTGCTTGAACTAAAAGCAACAATAAAACTAGCATACAACTCATCCAGACTGCATTCAGCCAAATAAACCTTATTTAAATGACTTCAAAGTAAACAAACCCATAAACTAGAGATAGAAATTGATGACACAGACATAGTGTAAATACCCCTTTGTATTATCCTTTTCACATGACTAATACAATAACCAATAGAAAACCAATTGAATTCCCAGAATAGATTGCCATTTTTGTCATTTCAATTTGCTTATCAGAAAGTACAATGGGAGAAAACTCAAAAGCTCTGCATACTATTGGACCAACTATAGTGTACTTTCCTTGAAAAACAAAATTTGCACAAGTTTCAGACCCTCAAAATGTCTTGAAAAATCATTTATATAGGCATAAATTCAGCTAGCAAAGGGCAATTCTGATTGACAGGTGTCCTTCAAAAGAGACTTACATTCACCTGTCATAAAAGGATAAAACTGCAGATAGCAGAAAGACAAATACATCAAAAATTCTTTTATGGGTCCTTTTCTGTTATACTTTGAATTGTTGAAGCAAGAGTTTATGATATGATTTCTTCTTACTCTTCATCCTCGGAGTAAGTTTCCATTAAGTTAGAAAGTGATGAGTCACCTTCAGTCACCTATTGTTGTTCTTTGTCTTGAGGATCCTCCTTGTTTTCATCATCATCTGCAGGGGTGGCAGTTACCTCAACATCATCATTTGCCTCGTCACCCTATTGTGCTTGCTCTTTTGACACAAATTGATCCTTCCACTCATTAAAAACAACATCATCTAGCCAATCAAAACTCACGATTTTTCTTTGCACAGTTATTAAAGAAGTTGTAGTTGCCTTAATATCAACTAAATATTTTCTAACAGTTTTGTAAAACAACTGTATTTTCACCAACTTCTCATTTGTTGTTGCCCACAAAAAATAGCCTATTTCATTTACAACTTTATTTATTCTTTCACAAAAATCTCGTCCAACTCTTTCTTACATTCTTCTTTTGCTCAGAAATGCTTGAGATCTTTTTTCACATAAGGTGGGTTTAAGAAGACCTTCTATGATATATTCTATTTTTTTCTCACAAATGAATCTTTCACTTCTCGTTAATGCACAGGGTGGCATCACCTTTTTGATTCAAATTCACACCGTAGATTTTAAAAAAATCGTACGATCCTGGGACATAAAGAAAAAATGACTCACGCTCCATTTGACAAGTTGGTAGTCAAACCAATGAAAACCTGCCATGTGTATCTTTCCTTTCCTATTGGCGCTTCGAAATGGACCCTACTAAATTTTGAGGACACATGTCACTTAGGCGCTATCTCCCTATACATAAAGAGTGAGCACCTTGCCATAGCAAGATAGCGCCTGTCATTGATCCTAATTTGATCATGCAGATGACATTTGATGTATTATTTTAGAAAAGCATGGTGGGCCCTTTTTTTCTATGTCACTATCATCACTTTCGAGCAACTCCCATTGGTGAAATAGCACCTGCGACTGATTTAAGATCAATCTGATGATCATAATTTCTCATATATTTTGTGAATAGGGCATTGGTCCAATTATTGATGATGTGAGAAAACCCTACACTACTGGCACAAATAAAATCATATTATAATCTTAGTTATATTACCATGCTGCTTGGGTCCCATCGGATTTTATTTTCCAGCAGGGTGCTATGTCACTATGGTTGACTTCTAAGAAACTCCCATTGGCGACATAGCACCTACCATAAGATCTTCCACATGTTTCAATCTCTTTGTTCTATCTGCAATCTTGCCACATCATCACCTACTCCAGAGTGCCACACCACTTCCTTGTCACTACTTTACTACCACTTGTCATTTTTCTAATTAGTTGAGGACACGTTAAGCAGGACCCACCTGTCTTCTCACACACTTCGCCAGATTTCAAATTTTTCCAGCAGGGCGCTATGTTGCTAATGGTGAGTTACATAGATTTGTCGATAGCAACATAGTGGCTTTCGATGACTTCTCAAGATTTTGGGGCTGGCAAGATAAAGGCAAGCGAGGTCATTATGACCCTCATCAATGCTTCTAACAAAGTAGTAAAACCGCATGTCTACTATGCCGCTTGGGAATTTCATGGTTGTTAGAAAACCTCAAAAAAGACTTCCGCTTATATTTCCCATGAAGGCACCGTGTCGCTAATGGTAGAGCTTACAAATTTCCTAATAGTGACATAACACCCATGACATCATTGCTCCCAACTTGGCACACCTGTCACCTATCACCAATGAACGTACTCCATTTCACTAAATACTCTCAAGTGTGGCATGACTCCATGTATTTCTTAAGGTCTGGTATTGGTCCCACCATGCTCGCTTGCCCACATTATTTAAACACTAAGCAGCTTGATAAAGCAGGAAAGTGCAATCCGTCAATCTTGCTTTAATCAACAGTGATCAGAATATTTCAACGACTGTGCACTTATTCAATTGAACAGATCAATGAAATGCTTTCTCTTCATTCCATGTCATCTGACAACTACCATGAAGGACACATTGTTATTACCTTTCTGCAAAAGCCACACGTCGTGTTCCCATTTCCCCACATTATTTGAAGACCTCACAACTTGATAATGCGGGAACGTGGTAACCGTAGATCTAAACAAGATCCACGATTGATGAATATTGATCATAAAGTAAAGTTTTCATTAATTTGAACAACCAATGACAACACAAGAAAATAAAATGTGCATAGGCTACTGACAAATTTGCAAAAAGTGTCCTGACAAATTCTGACATACATGACCTTTTGCAGTGCACTGAATCTCAAAAATCATCAGGGGCTACATTTCACAAATGCATTTCCCTGCATTATTTAAAACTCTTACAACTTCACAATGCAGGAATGCGGGAAGCCTTGATCTTGAGAAAATCAATGGTGTTGAAAAACATTTCAACTTGGCATCCTTTTAAAATAGAATATCACAATGAAAGCACACAAAAGTTTTATCATAAGGATTAAAAGGTATTTTGATGCAAACGAATATTTAGGATAAAATGCCCCACCAAAATATTTGAAAAAATACCTTTTTAAAATTTTGAAAACTAGGGCAACACAAAACAAAGGTATAAGGGTTTATCACACACTTAGGGCTTTTTCATGGATGAACTAAGAGACAAACCCTGAGAATTTAAAAGGATAACACAACACATGAAATAGGGCATAGTTAGGGTAATATAAAGAATTTTTAGAATTACTTGGAAGGAAACTCTAATCTGCTAAATTCAAGGACTTAAATGATTTTTCACCCAAATATCAGGACTTTCCTATACTGTGAAAAATCAAACCAATAGTGGCTCTGTCTAGGGATGCATGCCCCCTGCGGACATGGCAAGATTTTAGATCTCTGGGAGAAGCATACCACACACTTGAACAACAAAAGCTCTCTTGAACAACTTTATTGAAAACTAGGAAACTACTCTTAACTATGTACAAGAGATGGCCCCAGGCCACCGAAAATTTTCAAAATTTTTTACCTCTGTCATATACCTTATTTTCATTCACATTCTCCTGAGGCAAACTGAAACTCTCATTCTTCCTTGTCTTACCCAACCCATCATTATTCACAATCAGCTCATTAGGCAAAACAAAACTACTGTCATCATCTTCATAGTGCATATATAAATTAGACATACTTTCTTCATCTTACTCACTATGAAAATGTGAATCAACGTGATCATAATAATTGACATCAGACTGAAAATGAAATTGATCACTACTAATTGAGTCATGGATTCCTTCAACTGGAAATACAAAAGCTTGATATTCTACTTCATTGAACAAGTTACATGAATTTGATGGTAACTCACCTTGTGCCTCTGTATATGAAGAGTATGGGAAGTCTGATTTCTCCTCACTTGTAACATTAGTACACCATACATTAGGCTGAATATATGCTGCATTTTATTCATATTCCAACAAGTGATTAGATCCCAAATCATAAGAATTACCATGAAATTGTGTGCCTAGAATGTACTTATCTGTATCAAATTCTTTCTCAAATAGCTCATCTAGATAAATCGTTTCATTAATATTTCTCTTATCACATGAGCTATCTAAACTTATCTAAGCCTTATGAAAATAGGAAAACATTGAATCAGCAACAACTCTTATCTCTCTATTTCCATTCTCATCATAGAAGTCATGATGTGCATTGACATACAAATTACTATCACATACATCCCCCAAACCTAACATAGCACATTCTAAAACCACATCTTTCTCAACATCATACTTAGGGAAAATGACTTCACCACATGAATTTTCATAACATGTCAAAACACAAGCATCCTTAGATTGGTTAGCATACCTTTCAAAATCGTGAGCCAAAAAATCAGAAATCTCATCAACACTTAGCAAGATTCCATCCCTAGTTTGTTCTCCTTGGCTTAGATAATTATCCAGACAGCTTGAAAAATTTGTAATAGCAAACTTGTTAGTAATACATCCTGAAAAATCAAAAATTTGATCACCATATAATTCTTCTTCCTGAGACAACACCTCAACAACCGGCATCTCAAGAAAAACACATTCATCATTAGAAGAAATATTATCATTACTGTTACATTGTTCTTCTTCTGCATACTCATCATCATAAGAGGATCAACTGACATTATACATATTATCAGACTGCTGATTACTATCCTCTGATTCATAAAACTGAGACTCTTCATTTTCTATATCGTATTGAATAGACTCATTACATTCACTAACATTAAACTCAATATCCTTTAACTCACATTCAAATTCTATGATAATATCATGAAATTTAATAATCTTTTGGAATCTTGCCTCCTCTGGCCAATCAACCAAATGTGGTGTAAATTTTTTTAAGAGAAACATTGGCCATGAAGACTTCTCTAGTCTATAGGACTCATGAAGATTCATGACTGTGGATTTGAACTTAATGTAAATTTGCAATCCATCAAGACCCTTAACATCACCAATTCTACTTCTTAATATGACAACCAGATTATCATGATCTTCTCTTTCTAATCTAGCAATCTTTGAACGAAGATTTTCTAATTCATATTGATATCCAGACTTAGAATCCATTTTATAAACTTTTAAAACTCCTACCTCTTTTTCTTATTTCTGAAACCACTGGATGGAGGAAATTATTTCGTTCATTCAATTTTCATGAGAAACAAATATGTGAAAATTGAAATACCTTTATGTGTTGCTGTATAAAACCTTTGATCTGCTGACTGGCACACGTGCAAACATGGAAACCTTTACACAACTAATCGAATTCATTGTAGAGTCACCACCTCCTTGAAGAGGAAAATGAAATCACAATAATGATTCACCTTTGAAATCAATTATATCAGCAGATACAAGCAACCACATAAACTTTGTCAAGAATTTGAAACTTCCTTTCCAAGAATTTACCAAAAGATTTAGATCTGCCCATACAACTGAAAGTCCTTCAAAATTTTGTAATGAAATCAACTAGGAACAACTAATACAGAGATTTGAGAGTCACCACTCACACTTTGTGAGAGATAGAAAATAATTTGTCACTTGAAAAATCTTAACCAGGCCTTCAATGTAAGAAAAACCTGCAGATCACTAACACCTTGAAAAGAAAATACACTTTATAAATCGTTTCTTAACTATGAAATTTTTTCAACAGCACTTGGAAAGATTGAACTGATTGAAGATAGACTTATAATAGTCATAGAACACAATTTTCATCCAGTTTCACAACATACTGCTATTCATGTATAAAGCTCAACTGGAGAACATGAAACTTTAACAAGGAAATAAGAAACACCTCTTGCTATATATATACTATATCCAATCTATTTCATGCCAGAGATTTTGGTTCTTTCTAAATGCAACTCCCCAACAGAGTCGCCATTTTGTTGGTGACTTAGATGGGAAAAACCCAACTGAAAATAGGACTGAAATTTTCAATGAACACCAGAGACTCTTGTCCTTTCAACAAAATGGATTGCCATCTCATATCCCTAGCAGGGTCACCATTTTGTTGGTGTTTTAAAACTACTAAACAACAAAATGTTCAATACCAAAATGATAACACTCACACAACCTAAGGATCAACTAATTCCCATAATCAGTTGTATGAGTAACCCATTTGGACCTAACTTTAGTGAAACCAAAAGTTGGTTTCCTACCCTTTTGGCTTTGCTAAACCAGGGTGAGTATACCTGGGGATAATTCTGATGCAACTGTGTATTAAATTATCTCAGTTTCATTCTGATTCTCATCTGTTACCCTCACATACATATACAGCTCACATCAATTCTTCAATGCTCTGAAACTTATACACATCCCTTATAAACAGATCTAGTCATAATTCTCCTAAAATTTACAAATATTCTTGGAAATAACAGCTACCTAAGACTCAGGAATTAGATATAAATGAGCTAAGACCAACATTTATAATTTTTGAACAACATTGAAAATAATTTTGATTTTATAAAATGATTTTGTATGCAGCAACAGAACTCATCCTTGTTTACTTCTGATTTATAAGACCAATGCCTTATCCATTGGGCAAGAAATTGATTATTGGCGGGAGATCTAATTCAAATAACTTGTATAAGAATTAATCAACTGTAATCACCTATCTCCATTCTTATGCAATATCCCTTTTATGAACTCATAAATTCTACTGATTTACTGAAGCATTATATAATTTCTTGAATTAAAAGCAACAATAAAACCAGCATACAACCCATCCAGACTGCATTCAGCCAAATAAACCTTATTTAAATGACCTTAAAGTAAACAAACCCATAAACTGGAGATAGAAATTGATGACATAGACATAGTGTAAATACCCCTTTGTATAATCCTTTTCATATGACTAATACAATAACCAATAGAAAACCAATTGAATGCCTAGAATAGATTTCCATTTTTGTCATTTCAATTTGCTTATCAAAAAGTACAATGGGAGCAAACTCAAAACCTCTGCATACTATTGGACCGACTATAATGTACTTTTCTTGAAAAACAAAATTTTCACAAGTTCTAGACCCTCACAACGCCTTGAAAACTCATTTATATAGGCATGAGTTGCAACAAGCAAAGGGCAATTGTGATTGACATGTGTCCTTCAAAAGAGACTTACATTCACCTGTCATAAAAGGATAAAACTGCAAATAGCAGAAAGACAAAGACATTAAAAATTATTTTATGGGTCCTTTTCTGTTATACTTTCAATTATTGAAACAAGAGTTTATGATATGATTTATTTTTACTCTTCATCCTCGGAGTAAGTTTCCATTAAATTAGAAAGTGATGAGTCACCTTTAGTTGCGTGTTGTTGTTCTTTGTCCTCAGGATCCTCCTTGTTTTTATCATCATTTACAGGGGTGGCAGTTACCTCAGCATCATCATTTGCCTCATCACCCTATTGTGCCTGCTCTTCTAACACAAATTTATCCTTCCACTCATTAAAAATAGCATCATCGGGCCAATAAAAACTCATGACTTCTCTTTGCACAGTTATTAAAGAAGTTTTAGTTGCCTTAATATCAACAAAATCTTTTCTAATAGTTTTGTAGAACAACTATATTTTCACCAACTTCTCATTTGTTGTTGCCCACAACAAATAGCCTATTTCATTAACAACTTTATTTATTCTTGCACAAAAACCTTGTCCATCTCTTTCTTACATTCTCCTTCTACTCAAAAATTCTCTAGAGCTTTGTTCACGTAAGGTGGGATTAAGAAGACCTTCTATGATATATTCTATTTTTTTCTTACAAATGAATCTTTCACTTCTCGTTAATGCACATGGTGGCATCACATTGTTCATTCAAATTCACACCATAGATTTCCTAAAAATCCTACAATCTTGGGACATAAAGCAAAAATGACTCATGCTCCATTTGACAAGTTGGCAGTCAAACCAATGGAAACCTTCTATGTGTATCTTTCCTTATTGGCCCTTCAAAATGGACCCTACTGAATTCTAAGGACACATGTCACTTAGGCACTATCTTGCTATACATAAAGAGTGAGCACCTTGCCATAGCAAGATAGTGCCTGTCATTGATCCTAATTTGATCATACAGATGACATTTGATGCATTATTTTAGAAAATCATGGTGGGCCCTTTGTCGCTATGTCGCTATCATAACTTTTGAACAACTCCCATTGGCGACATAGAACCTACCACTAATTTAAGATCAATTTGATGATCATAATTTCTCATATATTTTGTGAATAGGGCATGGGTCCAATTGTTGATGACGTGAGAAAACCCTGCACTACTGGTACAAATAAAATCATATTATAATCTCAGTTATATTACCAAGCTGCTTGGGTCCCACCAAATTTTATTTCCCAGCTGGGTGCTATGTCACTATGGTTAACTTCTGAGCAACTTCCATTGGTGACATAACAACTACCACAGGATCTTCCATGTGTTACAATCTCTTCGTTCTATCTAGAATCTTGCCACATCATCACCTACTTTAGAGTGCCACATCACCACCTTGTCACTACTTGACTGCCACTTGTCCTTTTTCTAATTGGCTAAGGACATGTTAAGTGGGACCCACTATCTTCCCACACACTTTTCTAGATTTCAAAGTTTTCTGGTAGGGTGCTATGTCACTAACTATGAGTTACATAGATTTATCAATAGTGACATAGTGCAATCCGGTTACTTTTCAAGATTTCGGGGCCAACAAGATAAAGGCAAGCGAGGTCATGGCGACCCTCATCAATGCTTCTGACAAAGCAGTAAAACCACACATCCACCGTACCACTTGGGAATTTCATGGTTGCCAAAACTTGTCAAAAAAGACTGCTACTTATATTTCCCATGAAGGTGCCATGTTGCTAACGGTAGAGCTTACAAATTTCCTAATAGCAACATAGTGCCCATGACATCATTGCTCCCAACCTGGCACACCTGTCACCTATCACCAATGAACATGCTCCATTTCACTTAATACTCTCCAGCATGGCATGAATCCATGTATTTCTTAAGGTCTAGTCCTGGTCCCACCATGCCCACTTGCCCACATTATTTAAACACCGAGCAGCTTGATAATGTGGGAAAGTGCAATCTGTCGATCTTGTTTTAATCAATAGTGATTAAAATCTTGCAACAACTGTGCACTTATTCAATTGAACAGATGAATGAAATGCTTCCTCTTCATTCCATGTCATTTAACAACTACCACGAAGGGCACACTATTATTACCTTTCTACAAAAGGTAGGCCCATGATGTCACCATTGCCACATGTCGTGTGCCCATTTCTCTGCATTATTTAAAGACCTCACAACTTGATAATGTGGGAATGTGGTAATCGTAGATCTAAACAAGATCCACGGTTGATGAATATTGATCATGAAGTAAAGTTTTCATTAATTTCAACAACCAATGACAGCATAGAAAAATAAAACGTGCACAAGGTACTGACAAATCTGCAAAAAGTGTCCTGACCAATTTTGACATCCAAGACCTTTTGCAGAGCACTGAATCTCAAAAATCATCAGGGGGAACATGTCAAAAATATGTTTCCTCTCATTATTTGAAACTCTTGCAACTTCATAATGCAGGAATGCAAGAACCCTTGATCTTGAGAAAATCAACGGTGTTGAAAAACATTTCAACTTGGCATCCTTTTAAAATAGAATATCACAAATAAAGCACATAAAAGGTTTATCATAAGGATTAAAAGGTATTCTGATGCAAACAAATCTTTAGGATAAAATGCCTAGCCAAAATATTTGAAAAAATACCTTTTTAAAATTTTGAAAACTAGGGCAACACAAAACAAAGGTATAAGGGTTTATCACACACTTAGGGCTTTTTCATGGATGAATTGAGAGACAAACCCTAAGAATTTAAAAATATAGCACAACACATGAAATAGGGCACAGTTATGGTGATCTAAAGAATTTTCAAAATTACTTGGAAGGAAACCCTAATGTGCTAAATTCAAGGACTTAAATGATTTTTCACCCAAATATCAGGACTTTTCTATACTATGAAAAATTAGACCAACAGAACTATAGAATCATCCCCAAAATGAGGCTTGATCCTTAGGAATCAGGGCTTAGACTATCCTGATACCTATAATTGACTGATGAATAGATGAAATAGATGAAAAAGATGCCAAAAAGAGGGAAACAAGATGCCCCTAGTGGTATCATAAGATGGACACAAGGTGCCCCGAGAAATAAGGATTCAATGATGTAATCATCCTGCCCCCTCGAGAGCAAAATTGAAAGATGACACACCAAAAATTTGATATAGGGAAGAAATCCAAGATTGTACAGAATGGAGAAGTGATCAGAATGATCAAAAGAAAATATGAGAAGATCAAAATGATCTGAAGAAAATTGGAAGTCAATCCAAAGTGATTTCAAGGTCCAAAAGACCAAGTTTGACCAAAAGTTGACCAAAATTGGCCGTGGTTGACTTGAGTTGACTATTTCTAAAATGGATTTTGAAAGTATGAAGAACTTTGAGTTGACAAGATTCCAGTAGTCAAAAAGTATCAAAAAAATTTGGGTTGCACAATCATTTGATCGTGTCGGTCCTCAAAATTTTAAAATGCATTTTTGAGGCACTAAGGTGTGTCAGATAAATTAGCTAGGGGAGTGATTTTTGTGCAAATCAGAGCACTTTAAAAAATTAGGTCAATAGCTATATAAAGGCCCAAGGAGTCATTTTCAAATCATTTGTGCATTTTGTCTTTTGTGAATAGTAGGTCTAAAAGGAAGATGGTAGTGAACATGTGAGATCATCATTTTGAGTGCTCCTGACGACACAACCGGCCAGCAAACTATGGACCTCTAGTGAGTCATCAATATCCCAGCTTCGTACTTTCATTTTCACTCATTTTGATGTCATTTATTGCATTTTTTAGCATATTTTAGGAAGATCAAATCGGTCTTCACGTGAGACTATCCTTTCTCATGTGAAGAAATTCTCTTCTCATGCGAAGAAATAAGATCCCCTATTTCTTTGCGCATGTCGGTGGGTTTTCTTGCATGGGAGATACCCATGTCTTGAGCAAAGAATGAGAAATCTTGCTCGATCTTCATGTGGAAGGCTTTTTTCCTTTGCAGGATGAAGAGATTTCTCGTGCAAAGAAAGAAAACTTTGTGCGAGATCTTGATATCTTCATGCAAGATCTTAAGATCTTCACACGAAAATCTATGATAGTGGAGTTAAAATTTTCATTTTCATGCATGAAATTTGCATTTTTGTCTACATTGTTATGTCATTTTGACTTGGTACTAATCATTTACTTGTCATTGTTATTTGTGTGTGTGTGTAGAAGGTCTTTGACAATGTGTCATTCAAATCACATTATCCACCATATGGAGATTTGTTGCGGAGTCTTGATGATGCTGATAGGGCACATATCGCTCAATTGGGCTTATCTTCTCCATGTCATATCCCAACAGTGCTAGTGAATCATAGCCTACTCATAGCCTTGGTGGAGCATTTCCATTCAGAGATGAACACCTTTCACCTACTAGTGGGGGCGATGACTATCACCTTGGAGGACAAATGAAGGATATTGAGGATCCTATTCCATGGAGCTCGTGTGATATATGATGTGGTACCCTGAGCAGGTACAGAGGCATTGTCTATTGTGTTCGAGAGAGAGCTACGGAGGGGTCAAGCCATCAATTGGGATGAGCTTGTGCCCACCTATGGGTGGACACATAGATTGGCATCAGTGCTAGCGATATTTTTGAGTTTCTTTTTAGTGCCAAATAGGGGGTAGCACGACTTAGAGTGTGGTTGGGGGGTCATGCCTCGATGGATAGTAGAGGCCCCTAAGATATTTGGGTGGGGTTAGTGTATGCTGGCCCATATGTTCCATGAGATGCATAAGATAGTCTTCCATTGGAAGAAGACTATGGTAGCAGGAGTCTACATTTTATAGATCTGGGCATGGGAGCATCTTCCTGTATGTAGGCCCATTCATGAGGATGCTGGAGAGCCTATGGAGTTGTATATCTACAGGTATCAAGGTCACATTACCCAGGTCTTCCTAGGTAAGATAGAGCACTAGTGGACTTGTCTCGATGACCTAGTCTCCATTGTATGGCGGCCCTAGTGAGAGATGGAGGATTGGGATGATGCCTTGAGGGAGCTAGGCTGGATATTTTGTTCATGGCCATTATTAGGCTGAAAATCATAGATCATAGAGCGGTTCATGATTTCACAGGTGTGGTGGTAGTATGGCCAACAACATGACATATCATAGGAGTACCATGCCTATGCCAGACTAGCGAAGGATGTAGAGCGAGGGTGGCCCCCATGACTGGACCCAAGCCAATCCATGATAGATGTATGCAACTTGGTTGTGACATAGTGGGACTATCTCCTTGACATTGTGGACATAGGGATGACACATACATACCAGGCATATTTGATGAGCCATATGTGCCCATGATTCATAGGCACAGTGGGGAGAGCAGGGTAGGGTCAGAGACATGCACCTCCACAGCAAGAGGTATCTCAGTAGCAAGAGCAACCACAACTAGAGGTCCAACACCAGGTACAGTAGGTATATATTCTTCCACATTAGATGGGGTCAAACATAGGTGTAGGTGGCAGTAGCACATCACAGGTTCAATGATGGAGGTTGAGGATAGAGGAGCAAGCACCACCATAGGAGGTACCACTGTAGCAGCAAGCACCACCGTAGCAGTAGGCAGTTGAGATACTAGATGAGGATATGCCTGATTATCCTACCACTAGGACACAAGACATAGTGTGATGCTATCAAGAGTAGATTCATCAGGCCTCTCGATAGTTGGGAGAGCTACAAATACATGTAGTTGTTCATGATGCACAGCTAGTGGAGCAACAACAGGAGATCAATTGATGGAGAGAGCACGCCAAGACTACTGAGTGGAGAGTAGAGATGCTATAGGATGAGGTCTGCTTATAGTCAACCTAGGCAACATACTATTTTGCTTCATATTCTCAGTATGTGGGAGAGTTGGGAGGCACACAACCTCTTGCAAGACCTAACATGCTGCCACCTCCTCCTCCACATGCTACTCTTGCTCTTGCTCCTCCTGGAGATGAGAGTACAGGATAGAGTTAGATGCTGTGTGCCTAGCTCTTGATTTTGATCTCTGGCTATGTATTGGTTGGTATGCTAGCACCATTTTGTATCATTTTGATTGATAGCACTCGAGTAGTGCCCATTTTTGTACTGACCCATTTTTTTGATAGATATATATACAAGATTTTGAGCTGAGTATTATCATGTACATGTCATTGTCTGTGTCTACTTCACTTTGATGTACATGAGATGTTAATATGATGATTATGAGATGTATGTTTTACTTTTTTATGATGTAATTATGAGCATGTAGAGTAGATATCATGAGTATATGGATTCAATGCATATGAAAATGAACTGACATCTCATGTAGTGTTGCGTGTTTTGCTTGACAGTGATAGGTATTCCATTGAGGAGTGTGAATCAATGAACCAAATGCTTGTGCAGCCATGGAGAAACCTGATATGCTTGAAGATGCCCCCAATCCTTCATCACATAGGGGAGAAATAGAATCACAACCAAATTGCATGCCTATGCAAGTGAAGTATGTAAATGCAAGACTTATGTTAAATACAACCCTAGGTCTGGTTACTGAGCCTCAACAATTTATCATCATTGGATATAGAACAAAGCTTGTATGTTATACAATTCCCATTGATATTGCAATCATGAGAATGTGAATAGACCATACATTATAGGTTTTTCGGGATTAAATGCAAGAATTCAAGGCACAAGAAGCCAAAATGACTAGAACATTTGTCTCTTTTAATATAGCAAGTTAACATAAGCATCAAAGCATTAATGCTAGGATGACCAGAATGTTGCTTTCATGATAGGCACACCAAACACACAAGATCTCCATCTTATGCTAAGTATTCAGTAAGTATTCTGTCCACAATGACCCTTGCATTTGTAACCTGAGACAGAAATGTTCTGGGTATACTCACAGTGACCAATATGTTCACTTAGCAGGACGAGTATTAGATATTACTATAGCATGAAGAGTTCACTCCAATAGACAAGGAGAAGTACCAATGTTATTGATGTACTTGTATAAAAGGAGTTGAGGTACACTCAACCATCCAATGCGAGATGGAGGCTCTTATAGTGGACACCCCTCTCATAGGAATATGTCAGCTAATTGAAACTAAATCACAAGCAGAAAGCAAAGAAAAGATCATGCCCCCAGTCATTACTTCTCTAATCAGAAATGACATCATTTAGTTGCTTGAAGGGACATGATAAAGCAAAAAAAAAAGAAAACAAAGAAAAAAGCTTAGCATATCCAAACAAGTCATTTTGAAACTATTATTTGTTATAGGATTGATGTCAAGTGTCAGTGTCTAGAACATGTTTGAAAGAAATCTCTTTAGTAGGCTAACAATAGTAGGAAAATGTAGTCAAAATGACTGGTGACTAAGTTCAAAGAGGAAACTTCAAGATGAAGAAACTAAAGAGGATTGAGTGACAGTAGATGGACATAGCCAAAATGACTAGTGACTAAGGCAAGAGAGATCTTCCATAAAGGAATTTGGAGATGTGACCCAAGCAATAGTAGACAGATATAGCTGAAAAAACTGGTGACTATTGCAAAAGAGATTTTATGAGGAGAATCTTGAAAATGAGGGACATTGGCGATAGTAGGCAGACATAGTGAGGGCCACTAGTGACCATCACAAAGGAGATTCTATGAGGAGAATCTCAAAAATAGTGACACTGGCGATAGTAGGCAGATGGCGATAGTAGGTAGATGCAATGAGGACCACTGGTGACTATCATAAAGGAGATTATATGAGGAGAATCTGAAAAGGAGTGACACTGAAGGGGAATGCCCCCGAGCTGTGACAAGACTTAATCCATGGATACATGAGTAGAAAGCAGGAAAAATAGGAAAGAAGAAGCATGAAAGAGACTATACAAAATAGCTAGGAGATGCACTACAAGATGGAGCATTGGGAATAAGAGACACCTGTTTACCAAGTTTCCACCTTCTTGGTAGGATTTTCCTTTTTTTGCTACCATGATGCCTATTTCCAAGTTTTCAACAATGGCACTTTTTTTGTTTTTCAATTTTTTTTGGTATTTTTCTCTTTTTGATTTTTTTCTCTTTTTGAGATTTTTCACTTTTTTTTTGGTGTTACCAAGGTGCCTATTGCTAGGTTTTCACTAGGGTAAAAAAAATATTCAGGACTTTTTCTAATATTTATGATTTTTTTCAAACCATATAGACATGTACAAAGAGCTACTGCTATCAAATTAACTATAAAACTTCTTCAGGTGGAGAGTGTTGATGGGCTCCTTTAGCACTTCTCCCTTGGTTGTCGAAAGCTAATAGGCACAAGATCCATATACTATAGTAATGATGTAAGGATCGAGCCAGTTTGGTTCAAACTTTCCTTTTTGGACTTGCTGTTGTTGATTCTTAGGGTTCTCTCTCAGGACAAGATCACCTAGCTAGAAGTCACGTGGCTTGACCCTCTAATTGTAGCTTCTTGACATTCATTGTTAATATGCTTGCAGATGATCACATGCCACTTGTTGACATTCATCTAGTAACACAAGCTCTTGAAGCTGAGCTATCCTGTAGTCATCATCAATAATAAGGCCCTTCATAGAGATTCTCAAGGTAGGAATCTGGACCTATCATGGCCCTGATAGTTCTTCATCTGTTATCCCAGATTCTGAGATTTGTTTAACCTTCTGTGTGGCTTTTTACTTGGTTTGAAATGGTTTTTTTATTGATACTATTAGTTTTTATCAGCATTAGATTGATTTTTAGACACTTGGAGAATTTAGATGATTACTTAGATCTGACTCTCAGGATAATGTCTTTATCATACTTGCAGATCTATGTTGAGGTAGCATTAAAATGTTGTTGCATTTGGTAATTTCTTGTGCCTAAAACTAGAATATATTTATATTTATATTTATAACATTGTATCAATTTATATAAATATAAGTGCGTTAAATGAATTATATATGTGTGTGTGTGTGTGTGTGTGTGTGTGTGTGTGTGTGTGTGTAATTGTTTGTATATTAATGTTCTTGTATTTATGTTAATGCAAGTTATAATTAAAAGCATGAATATATATATATATATATAACATATTGGTTAGTAGTATTTTATATTGAATAACATTAATAATAATATTGGTATTAATATTAATGTTAAGCATTGGTATTAATATTGATAATATTACGTATCACCTTGGTTTGCGATTCAAAATATTCAAAGCTTAAACCAAAGTATTATCATGGGTTTTGATCTGGCATAAGGCGGCAATGTTGGTAGCATTAATGCTAGCTGATTTATTGGGTATCGAGCTGGTACTTGGGCGACCATGTGTTGTCGAATGCTTAGAAAGATGGGTTAAGAGATAAGCTCGCTTTTAAGAACTTTCATTTCATTTGATTTGGTCTAGAAGTTGTTACGAGATGTGCTTTGTTCTCCATTATGGAACTTCAGTTGAAATCCATGAATTTTGGTTGAGCGAGTTTCTTTGTGCTATTTTGGGGAAACTAGTGAACATAGAGAAGAGTTTAGACTCTCATTAGCACTATAAACCTCCATGGTTTTGTATTTTGCATTCTTCTATCATTCTTTGGTTGCATTTTCAATTTTGGATGTTGTGAAGTTTGTTTGGTTTTGCTGTGAGCATGGCTTGGGGACGGTTGGAGATTTGGTCTGCGAAGGCACTCCAGGCATTTTTGTTGTGTTTTACCCCACATTTTTCATAGGCAGGGGCAATTTCTAACTTTATTTCTTTCTCTCTAGTTTATTTCGTTGGTATAAATCATTTACAAATATTGGTTACATGGGATGTATCTTGCATGAATGAAATTTGATATATGTTTTTAGGGGTTTTCAAACAACCCAAATTACTGTTTGTTCAATGTATATGATTTTCGATATGTGAACTTGGATTATGTGATGGTTTAATTTAGAAAGTAGTGAGATCCAAATCTTGGTGTATGCTAGATTTGCAAATGAACAATGCATCAAACCGAAATAGAGTGAGGGAACATGGTTATTGCATTTATATATGCATATTTTATTTTCCTTGCAAGCAAGGTTCGGAGGTCGTAATGTTTTGTAGTTTGTTTTAACAGTGGGAATGTGAGTGAGTTACATTGTGAAATGAATTGAGGTTTTATAAACTCAAATTTGATTATGGGTGTCTGTCAATATGATGTTCTTGATGTTTAGTTGTGAAAATATCTGTTAAATTTCTTATGCGATAACATGCATTTTGGGATTACTGATATTAAGTTTTGCATGAATCAAAAACTAGGATCTACATTGTGTATTAAGAAACAAGGATGAATTTAGGGTTTTTTTTGTAGATTTCTGTCGATGAATATTTAAAAGCTTAGAACCCAAAAATGTATTGTGATTATATTCACTGGGTTCTGTGTGGATATTTTGCAACCAAATTTTCACTGTTACATTTAGGTGTGCTTACAGTTTAATCGGTTCTTGCTAAATGTATGGGATTTGGATTTTCTGGGCACAGTCAACTGTTAGGATAAAATTGAAATATTAGGAACAAGAGAAAAGTTGACATGTAGATTTAGGATAGTAAATCCATTTAGTAACAACAAGTTAGAAGTTTTTACTAAAACTTGTTTTGTTGTTGTATTATCTATCAAGAAAATTATTGTGTTAGTTTTTGGTTGACAGTTGGTAGTAGGGATATTGGTTTAAAAGATATAGATATGGAGAAGTTAATAGGTATTGGTAAAAGATGAATCATTGGGTAATTAAGATGGTTGATTTACTTTTATAGTAACATTCAACTCGATATTCTATGATGGATAGTTAGTTTAAACTATGGAAGAACTTTACATCTATTTTAAATCTGATTTTAATCTATAAGGTATTATATATATGTTTATATATAATAATTATATATATATATATATATATATATATATATATTGCCATGTATATATATGTATGTATGAAGTTATATGTATAGGCATATATGTATTTCCTTATGAATTAAATGGTTAGTATTGAAGTAGTTTTGTAATCTTGAAGTTATTACGGATACTTGTTTTCTGAAGCGGGAATTAGTTAAATATTTTACTCAGATCATAGTAAGTAATGTGAATGTGAGTGGACGTTATATAATGTGGTTAGTTGTGGTATTAGCATTTTGTTTAATTGTGAATTATATACATATATCTTTCTTAAATATGATTGTTATTAAACTGACTTATATTACATTGCATCATTCTCATAGCTTATAAGTTATTCTTTGAATTGAGAAAAGATGTACTAAATTGGAAAAACATTTCTTGTTAAAAGTTTAAATGTTAAGATGTGAATGAGTATTTATGGAAACAAAAATGAGTATGGTTTCATTAGGTATTATTGAGATGAGGATTGTTTTCAAAAAATCACAAGTATGGTTTCATTTAACATGAGGTTACAATGGGAAGTGGAAAGTTTGGTTTCATTTGTTATTTTTTTGTTTGTTGGATCAATTGATATATTGAAGCAAAAGAAATAGTTTTTTTTATTTTTTATTTTTTTAAAAAATTATTATTA
Organism: Cupressus sempervirens; assembly: GCA_028749045.1. NCBI lineage: Eukaryota > Viridiplantae > Streptophyta > Pinopsida > Cupressales > Cupressaceae > Cupressus > Cupressus sempervirens. Next base: position 694,750,894 of record CM053784.1, read on the forward strand.
TTTTTTGGAATTGAACATTGTTTTCTTTCGAATAGTATAACTATGATTTTGTTTATATTAGATTATGCAAGTGTGATCCTTTAGATTGGGTGACTGTCATAAATTGAGTAACTTGTGGTGATAGAATTATTTTGCCAAATGCTCTTCGACACTAGTCTAGATCCTTATGGGAAAGTTTATGATAGTTATTTAATCAAGTGGTAATATTTGAAATTCATGGGTTGGGTTTCACATAACAAGATAAGAATATTATGGTTTCACCTAGCATATTGAATCTGACGAGTAGCTGAACATAGATTCTTATGTTGACACCCATGAACTACTGGATCATTATTTTTTCATATTCTATGTGAGTTTATTTCTACATACCTGGTTGTAAGAAATTATGTTCTTACTTTAAATCTGGTTAGGAAAAAGAGAAATTGTACTTTCAGTATATATGCTATTTGAATTACATGTATATTATGCTATAATTAAATCTAACATGCAGGTTTACTGGAGATCTCAATAGTTTATTTAGTGAGACTAAGCCCTGTATGTGTTTTTGATTGTGTTTGTTTTGATTTCAGGTTCGTTATAGGATTGGTTTATGGACCTAGAAGAATACATTGCTATTGTATCATTTAAGGATTAATTGTAGTTTTTTTTAGGGTTATGAGTAACTCAGAATTTAGTTTGGATCAATGTCTATCTGAACACACTTATTGTATATTAAATTAGAGTATATTTACATACTCAGATGAATTATTCATGGATGTAATTAATTTTATTAGGAGTACTTTTCAGTGCTTAATTGTAAAAGTTATTATATAATGGAATTATGTTTTATAGAAAAAAGAAAATTGTCCGGGTTTTACTCTTGTGTTTTTGTATGGTTTTATCTTTTGGTTATGGTAGGGTGTTACACGACCTCTATTGGAAGAAGAGCATCCACTCCATACACAAAAGAAAAGGGAGTCATGCCTGTTGGAGTTTTGATGCTTGTCCTATATGCCCACAAGGCTGGATTAATCTCGAGATGCCAGTCTCTCCTTGATTTGCTAACTGTGCGATGAATAATTTTGAGGATCACCTTATTGGATGCCTCAACCTGGCCATTACCCTGGGGGTAATAAATGGAAGAACAATGTTGTGTGAGTTTGAATTTCTTACATAGTTCCTTAAGGTCTTTGTTCTTGAATTTTCCTCCATTGTCAGTAATGATTGAGGACGGTACACCATATCTACAGATGATGTAGTTTTTGATAAAAAGTGCTACACTTTTGCCATCGACAATTGTGAGAGGTACTACTTCTACCCACTTTGTGAAGTAATTTGTACCCGTGATAATGAACTTATGTCCATTAGAGGAGGTTGGGTGGATCTATCCCACCAAGTCGAGGGCCCATTGTTGAAACGACCATGTTGTAGTAAAGGGAATCAACTCTTGAGCTGGAACATGGATTAGATTCCCATGTAACTCACACTTCTTGTAGGATATAGCATACTTGATAGCTTCTTGCTCCATTTTAGGCCAATAGTAACCAGCTCTAAGGAGTTTGCAAGCTAGTGTTAGGCCATTAGAGTGAGATTTGCAAATGCCCTCGTGAACATCAATTAGTGCGCATTTGGACTCTTCGAGTTCTAAACACCTAAGGAGTGTTCTATCGAGACCTCTCCTATATAGATCATCAATAATAATGACATAATGTGAAGCATTATGGATAAGGTAACGTTTCTCATTCTGGGTTAGACCTTCTGAAATGTTTTGATTGCGGAGATAGGAATAAATGTGATGGCAACGAGATGATTCTTGTCCAACAATAGAATAGATCATCCTAGAATCAAGGGTGTCATAGGTTGGGTAGTGTAATGCTTCCACCAAGAATTCATGTCGGAGGTCATTCTCAGCCCTTTGTAGCAGGGAGGCCAAAGTAGCCATGGCATCAACTACTTTATTATCTACTCGTGGAACTTGCTAGAAGGTGATGTGTGCAAAATACTTCTTTAAGTCATCAACCATGCACTTTTAAGGAATTAGTTTCTCATCCTTTGTTTGGTACACATCATTAACCTGGTTGATGACAAGATAAGAGTCACCAAAGATGTCTAACTGATCCACTCTCGATTCGGCCACAATTTTCATGCCATTGATCAAAGCCTCATATTCAGCAATCTTGTTTGTACAAGGAAACATAATCTTGTATGCTTTGGGCAATGAGTATCTCTATGGTGTAATAAAGAGTAATCCAACTCCTAATCCTTGATGTGTGAAGGACCCATCAAAGAACATAACCTATGTGTGGTGTGTGAGTGTCAGAATTGACTCATCTGGGAAATCAATGTTCATTGGTAGAAGACTCTATATGGGTGCATCAGCTAGCTGATCTACAATTGCTTGTCCCTTGATGGCCTTGCATTCAATGTAGTGGATGTCAAACTCATTGAGTATCATAACCCATTTAGCCAATCTTCTTGTGAGATCTGCCTTACCAAGCAAGTACTTTGGTGGGTCTATTTTAACCACGAGCCATGTAGTGTGGGAAAGCATGTAGTGTCTCAACTTCTTGGAAGCAAAGACAACTGCCAAGCAAGATTTCTCAATAATACTATAGTTTTTCTCATAAGAGATCAGTGTCCAACTCAAGTAATAAATAGACCTTTCTTTGTTGTCATTGTCTTCTTGAGCCAATAGGATTCCCAAAGACATTTGAGTTGTTGAGATGTATAAAAGAAAAGGCTTCGAATGGATGGGAGGCATTAGGATTGGTAGATTGACAATATATTTCTTGATTTGTGTTAAGCTTTGCTCACAATCTTGGCTCTAATTGAATTTCACACCCTTATGTAAAGTCTTTGTGAAGGGTTGTGATCTATTTGCCAATTGCGAGATAAACCTGCAAATAGATTGGAGCCTTCCCTATAGTCCTCTCATCTGACTGATGTTTTGGGGTGGTGGCATGTCCATTATTGCTTGTACTTTCTTTGGATCTACCTCAATTCCTCTTGTAGAAATGATGTATCCCAGCAACTTCCCTGATGTGACACCAAATGAGCATTTCTTAGGATTGAGTCGAAGACTAAATTTTTCCATACAATCTAGGATGGGCCCCAAATCTTGCAAATGAGTATTGCACTTAGCGCTTTTGACCAAGGCATCATCAACATAGTCCTCCATGGTTTTATGCATCATGTCATGGAAAATTGTAGTAACAGCCTGCTGATATGTAGCACTAGCATTCTTCAAGCCAAATGGCATTACATTCCAACAAAATGTTCCCCATGCACATGTGAAAGCCATTTTCTCTTGGTCTTCTGGTGTAATTTTTATCTGATTGTATCCAGAAAACCCATTGATAAGTGAGTACATCTCATAGCCAGTCATCATGTTCATGATCATAGCATTATTAGGAAGCGAAAAGTCATCTTTAGGACATGCCAAGTTAAGATCATGGAAGTTTGTACAAACCCTGATAGATTTATCATGCTTGGAAATTGGAACAATATTGGATATCCATTTAGCATGATCAATGGCATGGATGAAACTAGCTTTTAGAAGTTTCTCCAATTCTTCTTTGACAAGAAATGCAACATGACGATGCATTTTTTGAAGCTTTTGTTTAACTAGTTTTATGCCTGGTGCTATGGACAAGTGATGCATGATAAGATTGGGATCCAGTCCTGGCATGTTAGAGTATTTGAAAATGTGGCCTCTGTTAACACACACACACACACACTTCAAGATGGTCTTTATATACAGATTCATCCTAGAATGAACATGAGATTATTTACCCAAGAATAGTCTGGCAAGGTGACCTATTGCCTTCTATCTAAAGAAATTTTTCTTATTAGATATCCTTAGATTCAAGGTGTAAGCAAACAGACCCTCTAAGAATGAAGGATTTGAATGTAGTTAATCTAAATGAATGTGCAAAGTAATCTAGAATGATTATGCAACTAATTTAAGAACTTGTAAAAGAAACTATATTAAATGTATGCATATTAGGATCTAAATGAAATTAAGCTAAGAATGTAAAGATATGAAGATGTATGAGCTAAATGAGTATGAAATGCATCAGCAATTTGATATCAATTCAAATCAACCTCCGTAATGAGGAATTATGAGTTCCTTAAATAGAATTCCTAGAATCTATCAATGGGTGAGATCAACTCAGATTGATGATCAGGATTGAAGCAAAGATTCAGTTAAGATGGAAATTTCCTTGTGCAAGTGAAGTGAACTGTTTTTGATCTGAGTGTGATGAGTAGTCAACTAAACTTGCCATGAGTGAGAGAATAAGTTAACTAGATTAATTCTAATTTTGAGAAGTAGTTCACTCAAAGTTTCCATTTAGAACTGATGAGGACATTTAGGAAGAATATTTAATTTAATAAAATGAGATATGCTCTCATAAATGCCTTTTTCATTTAATTGAATAATCACATTCAATTAATTAAAGTGAGCATAACTATTAAATTAAATATTTTTAATTTCTTAGTACATTAGCCTTAGGATATAATATCATTTAATTAAAGTATAAATAATTAAAATTAAATTAAATTGTAATCAATAGGTTTAATGTAACTAATTTGAGTCAATACTTTAGGAATTAAATGGATAGCATGATTAATGCAGATTTAGAGTTTTCTGCATTTGACAATTAAGTCAAGTAGCGAGAATCAAAATAAGAATTGCCTAGTGAAATAGGACTTAGAATTGACCAGAATAGACTAGAATTGGTATCATGGAAATGAGCCAATTTTGGGGCATTATAGTTCCAAGAATACCAACAAAAGATTGTTCATCTATTTTTAAAAAAAAAATCTCTACATCAATCATTCTACCCCATTGATATACCTCAATGTGCTTTCTATCAAATTGTCATTCTATGTTGTACTTCTTTTGAACATGTTGTACTTTCTCTTGCTTCTCTTTTCCTAATGATGTTATTCCTCATAATCTTCTCATGATGGTTTTTCATGCCAAACTTCTCCCTAATTGACATCAATGTCAATGGTTTCAACAATCGACTTTACTACATCAAACTTTGCAACAACTAATTCTTGCTTAGATCAAGTGTCCAAAGACATTATTCAAAAACAACATCCAACAAGAGTCCTAGATGACTTTGTCCATCATATAGGAAGCATCAACATTCAGTCGAGACAAACAATGGTGCTATGTTACACTGGACTAATGCACTCTTGCATCATCTATTCTAATGTAGGAAGGGGGCATAACCCCTAGCATACCTCTCAAATACTCAAAGGTCTCTTTGGGTAGAATTTTAGTGAATATATATGCAATATTCTCTTTAGTTCTAACATACTCTAATCTAATTTCCTTTTCTTTAACTTTATCTCTCAACATGTGATACTTAATAGAAATGTGCTTGGTCTTCAAATGCAACACAATATTATTAGACATATTTACCATGCTTGTGTTGTCACAATGTATGACAACATGTTCACTAATTTCTATCTTTATATCCTTCAACATCTACTTCATCCAAACAACTTCATTGCAATTGTTTGTTGTTGTAACATATTTTGCTTCTGCTATACTTTGTGATGTACAATCCTACTTCTTGGTTAGCCAAGAAACCAATCTTCCTTAAAGAAAGAAGGCTCCACTACTAGTGCTCTTTTTTTCATCCATACTACTTGCCTAATCAACATTAGTATAGACACTTAGAGTAAAATCATTACATCTGTCATACCAGAATCTGAAATTAGATGTTACCTTTAGATATCTAAATATCCTTTTGACTTCTACATAATGTGCTTCTTTAGGATCAGCTTGGAATCTTGCAACAATTCCAACTACATTTTCTATATTTGGCCTTGTGTGAGTAAAATATTGCTATCTTCCAATCATAGATCTGTACTTTTCTCTACTCATTATTAGGTGTCTCATCCTTTGTAGATAACTTGTGTCCACTTACCATAGGTGTTCTGATAGGTTTTCATGTTTCCAAACCAAACCTTTTCAATAAATCCTATAAGTACATAGTCTAATAAATAAATATTTCTTCTTTATTCTATATAATTTGTAATCCTATAAAATATTCCATTTCTCCTATCATATTCATTTCAAATTCTTTCTTCATCTCTTTAGCAAATTTGTCACATTCATCATCATTTCCTCCAAATAAAATATCGTCAAAAAATATTAGCAAAATCATCAAACCATAATTATTTTCTTTCTAATACATATTACTATCTTCCATACCTTTTCTATACCCAAGCTTTGTCAACTACTTGTCCAACCTTGCATACTAGGTTTTGAGTGTTTGCTTCAAGCCATACAATTCTTTCTTTAGTTTTCATACTATGTCCTTGTTATCTATCAAAGGACAACCTTTATGCTACTCAATGTATACTTATTCTTCAAGTTCTACATTCAAAAATGCTGACTTAACATCCATCTGATACACTTTGTATTTCTTTTGTGCTACATAGGCCACGAATAATCTTATTGCTTCTATTCTAGCCACTAGTGCATAGGTCTCATCATAGTGTATTCTGTCTTATTGTGAGTAACATTTACATACCAATCTTTTGCTATTCCTTAAAACTTCTCCTTTCTCATTCATCTTGTCGCTAGATACCCATTTAGTTCCTATCACATTGTTATTTGCTAGTCTAGGGACCAATTCCTATGTCTCATTCTTTGCTATTTGATCCAATTCATCTTTCATAGCTTGCTTCCAAAAGTCAACTTTACATTCTTCATCTACATTCTTAGGTTCAACTTGAGATATCAAACATAGTTCTTCATTGACTCTACTTCTTTTCATCACACCTTTATCTTTTCTTTCAATGATCTTGTCAGATGGGTGATTCTTATCATAATCTTTCCTGAAGTAAGAGTTGTTATCTCAACTCTTGGTTCTACTAAATATTTTGAGATTTGTTCCTACCTTGGGTCTCCTTCATTCTAAAAATCATTGTTATTCTCAAGAAATACCTCATCATTCCTTGGCTTAGTAACAAAATCATCATCTAAATTGTAATCAATTATTCTCTCTTGCATCCTGAATTTCTCATCAATTCTCACATTTGCAGTTTCCATAATAGTCTTAATTCTTAGATTATAACATCTATAAGCCCTATTTTTCAATGAATAACCAAGAAACATACCTTCATCCCTTCTAGCATCAAACTTACCAATATCATCTTTTCTGATATAACACTTATTCCAAAAAAATTTGAAATACTTAACTGTAGAGTGACCAAACCACAATTCATAAGAAGTTTTTTTTGTGTCTTTCCTAACTTGCACTCTATTCATAGTATAGACTATTGTTTTCATAGCTTCTCTCTAAAAAATCTTGGATACATCATTCTCTACTAACATAGCTCTTGTTGCTTCTGTAACTAACTTGTTCCTTCTCTCTGCAATGCCATCATATTCAGGGGTTCTTGGAGTTGATAACTATCTTTTGATTCTATTTTCTTCACAAAACATGTTAAACTCATTTGAAGAAAATTCTCTTCCTCTATCTAATCTTAAATATTTAATCTTCACACCAGATTCATTCCCAACTCTATTGTTAAATATCTTAGACTTATCAAATGCCTTAGATTTCTCTTTAAGAAATATAACCTACATCATTCTAGAAAAGTAATAAACTAGAATAATAAAATACCTTTCACCATAGAATCATTTAGTATTCATATGAAAACTGAGATCTGTGTGTACAATCTCCTATTTTTCTCTAGTAGTAAACTTCTTTTAGGGAAAACAAGTTCTATTATGCTTTGCCAACACACATTCCTTGCAAATTGTGTAAGAAAGCTTTACAATCTTTGGCAAATCTCTAACTGCAAACATACTACTAGTTTTCATAATACTTTCAAAGTTTATATGACAAAATCCATTATGCCATAACCAACTATCATCTACCTTTGGAACCAAACATGTCATTTTAGTAGGATTTGACTAAAATACATTAGTACCTTTAGATCTAGTTCCTATTCCGATTACCTTTCCATATTTCTCTATGATCATGTATGTCTTCTTTGTGAACTGCAACTGATAACCTTTTTCCACTAGTTGTCCAACACTCAAAATATTGTACTTCAAACCATCAAAAAAATATACATCCACAATGTTAGTCTTACCATCAAGAGTTATAGATCCAATACATGTAACTTGGCATGATGCATTGTTTCCAACTCTGACAATGCCTCCACCTTGACTTTTAAATTCAAAAAACTTGTTCATATCACCAGTCATATGAAGTGAACAACCACTTTCAATTATCTAATTAGATTTATTCTCAACTTGTGACACCAGTGCCACTCTTTCTAGAATTTCTTCTTTAATTTCCACAAATCCTATTTCATCATCACTAGCATGCATTTCTTGTTCAACAAAATCATTTTCTTCATTTGGATATAAACACTCTATGTCTTTCCTAGGTTTGTAATTTCCTTTATACTTTTTTCTCTTTTAGGACACTTAGATGCATAATGATAATATTCATTACAAGTCCAACATTTAAATATTTTTTTACCTCCTTTTTCTCTTCTTATCAGAAGGGCTACTCCTTCTTCAATCTTTCTGTCCTCCTCAAATTTTCTACTACTACCAAAATCTCCCCTAGCACTTGTGCTCCTTGATAAAGTAGGTTGAATGTTCAAGGCATTGAAAGCTATCTCTGTTGTGGTCAATTCTCCAAATTGTCTAAGCTCATTCTCAACTATTTCAAGTCTTCCAAGCAATGTCTCCTTTGTGAAGTCTTTGATACAAGTTATTAGCAATTGTATCATTTGAACTACTGGCTTAAATGACAGTGTTAAGCTCTTCAATATCTTCCATATAACCTCATCATCTTCTTTGGTTCCTCCTTGAGATCTAATACATGTAGTAATTTCTAATATTCTACTTACAAATGTTCTCACAGATTCATCTTCCATTATTTTAGCATCTTGAAATGAACAAATCCAACTTTGCAACCTCAATTTCTTAGAATGTTCATTACTTTCAAAACTATTTTCCAAAGCTTTCAAAATCAAATGAGAAGTAGAAAGTGATTTTACCTGATTGTATTCAATTTAAGGAAGTGTAGTGAGTAATCTTTCTCTAACTCTCATGTCACACATAAAAAAGATCTCTTTCTATCTCTATACAATTTTCCAAATCCTTTTTAGCAATGATTGTCTTTGCTGATTTGGTCAAGATCCAATATCAGAGACCCATACACAACAAATGTGTTTTCATCTTTACCTTCTAGCTATCATAATTTGTTCCATCGAACTTCAGACTATCTTTCCTAAATATGCTTTCCATAGATATCCCAAATTTTTTAAAATTTATCTTCAAGGACCTAATGCTTTGATACCAATTGTTACAAACAATAGTCCACCAAGATAACTAAGAGGGAGGGGGGGCAGGGGGAGGGGGAAAATCATTTATCCAACAATTAAAACATTTATCTTATTTAAACAAACTGAACCATTCAACCAAAGTAAACAATAACCATAATAAGATGCACATAGACAATTACACCAAATATGTTAACTAGGGAAACCCTTGATCAGAGGGAAAACCCTAGTGGGAATGATGCCCACAAGATGATGTATTAATATAAATATTCCTTCTTAGAAGATGGACCCTGTTAGGAGTCTATTACAAAATTTAGTACATATGAGTCCCTATTAGGAGACTTTGAATCCCTATTAGGAGATTCCAACCCTATTAGTAGTTGTGCTAACCCTATTAGGAGTTGTAGGACAATGTATGCAAGAAGAGCCCACTTCCCAAACATGCAATTTCAACTACAAGAAGAGCTCACTACTGAAACATGTAATTTACTATTATTTTCTTCTTTCCTTTGCTCTATTAGTGAAACCAATCACTATTAGACCTAATAGACAAGGTCACAAAATCTTGAATCCAAATATCAAACCTTGGATCACTCAGCAAAACCTCAACAATGAAGTTTCCTTCACTTCCACTCTACTCTGCTCAATTTCACATTTTGCTCTTACTGGTGCTTATAATCACTTCTCCATATCTTGTATGTCTCTCATGAAAATGGTAAATGTCCTTCCTTTATACTGAGTCCATAAAAAAATTTCCTGAGTTGGTTGTTAGTATTAGAGTAAATAATTAATTAATTATTAATTATTTATTCTATTATTTAAGCCTACTTAGGTTAATGCATGTAGTTGAGGTTAGTTGTTGACAACACAGGAGTTTTTTCCCTTTAGCATACTTATCTTTTCCACCTGTTGTGGATGTGTGCTTAGTTGTCAACCTTATCTCCTATGTCATTCCAACTTGTTCTACAAGCTTCCATGAGGCCTTCTTATTTGGTCTCTCACTCATTCTAAATTCATTCCAATTTCACATAGCAATTCTAATTTCCTATTGTGAAATATTTTCTTGTGCAGTATTTGCTTCAAGCTCTTTGCTCCCTAGGTTTCTCTTCAGCAAGCTATTTGCATTGCAGGTGATCTTGGCACATTATTGGAGTCAGATTCTCAACTCCTACATGGTATCAAAGCCTCCCTACTACTTCTTGTTCGAAGGATTTTTGAAGCCATAATTTGGAGTCACAAACCCTAGTTGGTTTGTGCATTTATCTTCAAATTGGGGGTAGAGAAAATTTTTGGAGCACTTTGGGGTCAAAAAAACATTGCCATTGAATCCAGAAGGCCATTTGCAGTTAGGTTTCATATAAAACTTTTTTGCTTTTGGCTATAGGCATTTGTTTAAAATTTTTTTAGCCTCCCAGGGCTGCTGTATGGTCAAATTTGGAAAAAAAATTAAAAATTCATGCACCATCATAGCAGCGTCAATGTGCCACCTTGTGGCCACCTGTCGGCCACCAGATCACTGCTTTGTCGGTAGTAGACATCGCAGTGCCACTGGGAGCCCGCTCTGCCTTGCCGGCACCTTCGCTCTGCCAGGGAGCCACCAGCCACGAGTGGCACTGTCGGGTTCTCCTCCTAGGTACCACTGCCACTGGTGGTTCTTTTTTGTTCCACCACTTTGCAGCCACTCTGCCTTGCTGACATCACTTTCTAACTATGTGATGTCATTTTTTGATGCTAACATCATCTTCCTGGCCACTTACATCACTTTTCAAGTGATTGTGCTGACATCATTTTCTGATGAGCTAATGTCATCATTCTGATAGCTAACATCATCATTCTAGCTGCTGACATCATCATTCTAGCTACGATCTTCTGACAGCCGTATGGGTATCAAATTTAACACAGTGCCTGTAATTTTCTAGCAAGGTACAATTTTGGAGTAGCAGTCAGTTTTTTGGCCATAACTTGAGCATACGGATGTCTTTTTCTAATCCAAAAGAAGTGTTGAAAAGCTAACTCAGAGACAAAGACATTGGTGCTAGTTTTTTAAGATTCTAAGTTTGTTTGAGCTCCCATTTTTGGCATCAAATTCAAGTCTTTTTTTTCCTCTTATTCTGCATCAACAAATCTAGGTTCTTTTCCAATTTTTTTCTTTCCATAGTTTTTTTTGTGGTATTTGGGAGATATTATTGTATGTTTTTGGGGTGGGGGTGTCCTTATTTTCTATAATTTACTTTAGTTAAGATCCTTCTACTTCTATCTTCTTCTTTCTCTTAATGGAAGATCCATCTGTGACCCGTCTCACACCACACAACTACCACACCTGGAAGGCACAAATGACTAGGCTTCTCATGTCAAGAGGTCTATGGTCTTGTCTAGATGAGAATTAGCCTATTCTTATGCACCCTTTTGAGGTTCTACAACACAAGAACAAAATGGATGAAGCCATGGGACTGATTGTACTCAACATTTTAGATTGTGTGCTATTTCATCTGGATGGTTTGACTACTCCATGGGCTTATTGGCAGAAATTTTAGACTCTTTTCGGATAGGTGAATGAGTTTTGAGCACTTTAGTTGGATGAAAAATTTACTTCTTTGTCACCAAGAAACTTTCCTACCATCGAGGAATTTCTAATGAAGTTCAAATCCCTACATGTAGTTTTACAGAGATGTGGGAAGAACAAAATAGATGATGAGTGCATATTTTTTATACTCTCAAAGCTAAATAGGAAATATCAAATTTTTTCTTCTACTTTCTACTCCACCATGGATGCCCTTGGAGATAGATATAGGATGCCTACATTTGAGACATTTTGTGATAGGTTGACTAGGGAATACACAAAGATCCAATAGGTGGATGGCTTTGGCTCTTCCAGCAAAATATTGGTTGCTCAAAATTCTAAGGAGAAATCAAAGAAGAAAGGAAAATTGAAGAAAGACACATCAAAATATGATCCTAAGCAACTAGCTAATCCTCCAGCAAACCCTCCCAAGGGTAAAGATTCTTCAAATTCGGGTGAGTCTACCTCCAAGACCAAGAAGAAAATGAGTGAGAACTGCAATTTTTGTGGGAAGGATGGACATTCAGTTTCCAGGTGTTGGAATTGATTAGAGGCTTTAGAGGAAGTCATGAAGGAGCATCACATTTCAGCTCCTTAGTCTTCATCTCCACCTGTAGGGAAAGGTTATGTTCTTTCTACACGAGTTAAAACTTTAGCACCTTTATGGATTCTTGATTTCATGGCTTCTCACCACTTAACAAACGCTCCTAAGTTGCTTACTTCAATTGCTCCTTGTGCCACCACATAGATTGTAGTTGGGAACTCTTCACAACTTTTAGTTTTGGGTTCTAGCACTGTTGCTTTGGCTAGAGGCTCTCTTTAGGATGTACTTTGTGTTCTTAATATTTCAATGAACCTTCTATCTATCTATCAGATTTGCCACTCTAGCTCTAGGAAGACAGTTGAGTTCTCACCACATGATGTGGTTATTCGAGACTTTCATGATCTAGAGATGATTGTGGCCACTGGGAGTGTTGACTCTACATCATGCCTCTATAGATTTGATGGATTTGAGTCTTCTGATGACACAGGTTCATGTTTAGGTGCACATGCAGATTCAATAAGTAGACTTTGGCATGAACATTTTGGGCATGTCAATTATAGATATCTTCAACAGATGAGCACACAAGCACTTGTTCTTGGGCTTCCCTAGATTTCCTGTCCAAATGGTGTTTGTCAGGGATGTCAACTTGGCAAGCAACATAGGGATTCTTTTCCACATGGATGAGCCACTCATGATTTAGCACCTTTGGAGTTGATTCATAGTGACCTCATGTCATTTCCTACTCCTTCTTTTTTGAGTGCTAGATATGTGCTTACATTCATTGATGACTTCTCCAAATGCACATGGGTGTACTTTCTTAAGTACAAGTTTGATGCCTTCGACTCATTTCAAGTTTTTAAGGCATTTATAGAGAAGCAATTTGGACTTTCTATTCGGTGCATATGCATAGATAATGGAGGGGAGTATGTGAACCAAGATTTCAGAGATTTTTTTTCTAAGCATGGTCTTTAGCATCAACTTTTAGTGCCCTAAACTCCTCAGCAGAATGGTGTGGCCGAGAGGAAGAACAAAACCCTTTGAGAGATGGCAAATTGCATGATTCAGTCTAGGTCCATGGATTCATGTTTTTGGGCAAAGGCAGTCAATTGTGCCAACTACATTTAGATTTGGATGCCTCATAAGGCACTTCAACATATGACTCCTAAGGAGGCTTGGTCCCATGTCAAGCCTAATGTGCCATCATTCAAAGTTTTTGGGAGTATGGCATATGCATTTGTACCTGATGCTCAAAGGAAAGCAATGGAACCAAAGAGCTAACCATTGATTTTTGTTGGCTATTGCAAGGATGTAAAGGCTTATAGGTTATTTGATCCTAATTCTAAGGAGGTCCTATTTTGATGGGATGTCCTATTTGATGAGAGCCCTCTTGTAGTACATTCCTCACCTCCAATGACTCCTCTAGCTCCCATTACTCCCTCTCCATCTCCACTTTGTTTCACGGATGATGAGGATGATGATCATGGTGATCCTGATATACCTCCACTACAAGATCCTCCCTAGATGCCTAAATGGGCTCGAGCTATTGTTGAGACTATAGGATCTCTAGCTGGTGACCCATCCACATCTTGTAACACTTGTTTTCACACTACGAGTTCCAGTCTACTCAATCATGCTATTAGTACTAATCCTTAGACATTTGTAGAGGTGACAAGACATTTAGAATGGGACAGTGCAATGGAGGAGGAATATTCTTCTTTGATGAAGAATCACACATGGGATCTTTGTTCTCTTCCCAAGGGGAGAAAACTAGTGCATTGTAAGTGGATATACTGCATGAAGTATGTTGCTAATGGTTCCATTGATAAGTATAAGGATCATCTTGTTGTGAAGGGTTTTTCACAAGTTGAGGGTGTTGATTATTCTGAGACATTTTCCCCTATCACCAAGATGAATTCTATTCACCTTGTCTTATCCCTCGTAGCTTTATAGGGATGGTTAGTTTATCAGATGCATGTGACAAGTGCCTTCCTACATGGTGATATCACTAAGGAGATTTATATGGAGCAGCCTCCAGGTTTTGTGTAGGATCCCACCTTGGTTTTTAGGCTTTGACATTCATTATATGGTCTCAAACAAGCCCCTAGGGCTTGGTATGAGAAGATGGACTCATTTTTGCTATTTACAAGCTTCACTCGCGGCCATTTTGATCCCACAGTGTACATTCAGTATCTTGGTGATGAGATTCTGATTCTTGTTTTGTATGTTGATGATATTATCCTTATAGGTAGTTTTTCATCCATGCTCCAGGATGTTAAGTGTGCACTAATGGACTAGTTTGAGATGACTGATCTTGGCTTGCTGCACTAGTTTCTTGGTCTTCAAATTCATCAGTCTCCTACTGGCATTTTTTTGTATTAGAAGAAGTATACTCTTGACATGCTTCATTGCTTTCACATGCTTCATTGTAAGGCTGCTCCTAGACCATTTTAGTTGGTTGTTACTTTTTCTACCTCTTTCTCCTCATCTACAGTGGATGCTACTTTGTATTGATAGTTGGTTGGCAACCTGTTGTACCTAACACACACCTACCCTGATCTTTCTTTTGCAATTGGCCTAGTCTCTTAGTTTTCTCAAGACCCTCATGAGAGTTATTGGCAAGTAGCCAAGAATATTCTGTACTACATTCAGGGCACACTTATGTATGGCATTCATTACACTATGGGGGCTCCACACATTGTTGGCTACACTGACTCAGATTGGGCTGATGATGTTGATGATTGGAAGTCTACTTCTGGCTTTGTCTTTTGCCTTGGCTCCAATCCTATCACATGGTCATGCAAGAAGCAGCATGCTCGAGCACTTTCATCTATAGAGGCTGAGTACACGACTACAGTTCTTGCTAGTTAGGAGGCTTTATGGATTCATTAGTTGATGACTGATTTTGGACTTCCTCCTGATCATCCCACTATTTTGTGGTGCGATAATTAGAGTTCCATCCACATTTCTCACAACCTGGTGGAACATCAGTGTACCAAGCACATTGAGTTGCATATGCATTTCATCCATTAGTTGATCTAGGATGGTGTTATTGCATTGGAGTACATTCCTACCACTGGTCAGGTTGCAAGCATCTTCACTAAGCCTTTTTCATCGCCCTGCTTTCTTTAGCTACAATCAATGCTTGGGGTTACAAAAGTTGTCCTTGGGGGGATTGGTTGAGGCCATCCTTCCTTCACTTCATGTTTTTTTCAGCATGTTGTTTTTTAACCTCTTTTTGGGGGAGAATTTTTCCCATGTGGTTTTCTCTCTTTCCCCATTTTATAGAGGTTGCATTTAGTTGCATAGTACTTGGGTACCTAAAATGGCCTCGTTGTCGAGACCCATTTTGCATTTTTCTTTTGTTTTGTGAGCTTAAGGCACTCCCTAAGTTGCACTTAAGGGGGGGTGTTATAGTAAACAATTAATTAATTGTTAATTATTTATTCTATTACTTAAGCTTACTTAGGTTAATTCATGTAGTTGAGGTTAGTTGTTGACAACATGGGAGTTTGTTCCCTTTAGCATACTTATCGTTTCCACCTCTTATGGATGTGTGCTTAGTTGTCAACCTTATCTCCTACCTTATTCCAGCTTGTTCTACGAGCTTCCATGAGGCCTTTTTATTTGGTCTCTCACTCATTGTAAATTCATTCCAATTTCACATAGCAATTCTAATTTCCTATTGTGAAATATTCTCTTGTGCGGTATTTGCTTGAAGCTCTTTGCTCCCTAGGTTTCTCTTCAACAAGCTATTTGCATTACAGGTGATCTTGGTGCATTATCAAAGTCATATTCTCAACTCCTACAGTTAGACCTTCTCAATTAATCATTATAGGACCACATTAAAAATATGTTACACTTAGTGATAATATTAATCTTTTTCCTTTCAACTTGAATATATTTTTGTACACATAATATCATGACAAGAAAACTTAGCCACATCATCATCAACATGTCTTCTTCACATCCTCAACCTCAATCCTTAGAATAAGAACTCTGACAAGAGATATAACAAGTTTACCAAGACATGCCTCTATTACTCTATCTAAGAACAAGCATCACCAAAACTTACATAACTTCTTCCAAACTTATCATTTCTTCTTCTGATGTTAATTGCATATACTAGATACACAAAAGTATCATAGAATACTCAACTATCTATCTGTGCCAACTTGATCTTTTTACTATTCTTTTGTTAGATACAATAGAAAACTACTATGTTGACATTAATGAAAAACTTAGTCATGAATGTACAAATCATCATAGAATATATCTACAATACTCACCCATAAGAATATCATCATCATTCATGCTTTCAACAATCTCTCAACAATTACAACAAACCACATATGCTCATACTTCATACCTTTGAGAAACTCCTTTTCATCAACAAAACATACTATGGAAACACTACATACCTTTTCTTCTTTACTACATAACTTTTTTTCTTTGTCCTTCAACAAATTCAACTTATGCTTCACTCCATCCTTTATTAGAGTGTGGGTATTTCTTGCCCATCATGTAGAGAATTCTTGTCAAACTACCATGGTTTAGCCAACAACATATGAAATATGTTAATAGGTATGATATCACAAAGCACCTCATTCTAGTAGCTTCTAATCTTGACCTTCATTGAGCATGTCTTATTGACCATGACATTATGGTCATCTTGCACCCAAGAAATATGATATGGGTGTGGGTGTTTTGCCTCTTCAAATTTAATTTTGTGACCATCATTACTAACTCTAGTCCACCATCAATGGTCACATCACAACATTTATCTTCACATTTGTACATTGTGCAAAACAAGCTCCTTCTTTGATCAAGCTCATTCTTGCCACTTAACACAACTCTTTTGTTAACTAAAACTTCTCCTCTTTCATCAATTTAAGAATGTGATGATCTAGAATCTTCACCAACATGCACAACTCTAGGTTCACCTTTTATTCTTCAATTGGTCCTTCTTTAGAGTTGGGAACACTCAAATGTTGTATGTGTTGGAAATATAAGAGGAGTAACTTAGAGGGGAGGGGTGAATTAGTTACCACTAAAATAAATCCTATATCCCTTAGATGTCAATACAAAACAAACTCTGTAAAAACTAAACTCTGCTAAAGCTTGACAAACACACAAATAAAATATTTTAACTCAATAAATACTAAAATATCTTGATAAATGTGTAACATGAATATCTTAAGATATTATCTATTATTAATATTACATTAACTTAGTTGAAAAACATAATAGAAATATCATGAACACACTTGACACCAAGATTTAATGTGGAAACCCAATTTGGGAAAAACCACTAATTGCAACTAGTTACTGATTTTCATTCTTCTGAAGTGAGCCTTATTAGGAACCAACCCTGTTAAAGGTTACAAAACACATTGTTAGATGTGACCCTATTAGAGGATTTAATCACCTTGTTATGAGTGGCCTTGTTAGATGTCTTTAGAAAATTCAATAGAAATGCCACCTTATTAGAGGATTTACAAATAGTTGTTAAGCCAACTCTATTAAGAGATTTAGATCACTGCTACAATGGTTAGAGAGTAACAATGATAGGACCTGATTCCTGATGCAACTGAATTACTAATTAAAAATCTCAATTCTAGCTTGTATACTTGATCCTTCTTGATAAAATGTATCTTTGCATCACAAAAAGGAAATTTTGCATATCAATCTAATTTTCTTCCTCTTGGCATCATCAAATCTTCAATTATGTGTAGAAGTTGCGAAAACCAACTTCACAGATCTTGAAGAACACCTGCATGCAAATATATTTCAATGAA
The DNA here is from genome assembly GCA_028749045.1 of Cupressus sempervirens. Classification (NCBI taxonomy): domain Eukaryota; kingdom Viridiplantae; phylum Streptophyta; class Pinopsida; order Cupressales; family Cupressaceae; genus Cupressus; species Cupressus sempervirens. Next base: position 694,769,105 of record CM053784.1, read on the forward strand.
GAGAAGCCAAAAAAATGGAAAAAGAAAAGCTTATAAGTTCTCCAGAATGTGAGAGAAAAAATGTATTCTAAGTTAAGAAAACAAAATACAAAAGTTCAACCTTTTAAGGTGAACGAAACCCTAAAGGAAAGAAAACTAGGTCATTATAATTAATATAAAATATTAATTATATACATCTAAGAGAGCTAAAGAAACTAGAGTAATAAATAACTTACTCTAACACCCCCCTTTAGTGAAGCTTAGGAGGAAGTAAACCTAGCAAAGCTATGAAAGTAGGAAAATGGGTCTTGGCAACAAGGCCTGATCAGGTACCCAACACAAGGAAATCTCTATAAACTAGAGATAAAGGAGAAAATCCAATGGGAAAAACCCCTCTCCAAAAAGAGATACAAAAATAATAGAGATAAAATGGCTCAAGAGATTCTCTCAAAACCATAAACAACCCCCCCATGAGAGAGAGATGAGACATCAAAGTCCCCCTAGAATGAGGAAGCCCTTGTAGAAATGAACAAACCAATGGAACTCCAATGTGAAAGAAACAAGGGCACAAAACAAGGAAACCACTAAATGAAAAGAAGGCCTAACTAATGCTCAAAGGATTAGACATGAGGATCCTGAAAAGGAATCCCTAATGCAGGTGCACTCACACTATCATGAAAGAGGAAATGAACATCCTTTGTAGAATCCACAAAAAGTGCTCCTGAAGGCTTGATGAGTGGAGGTGGAGGGTCCGGTAGAGCTGAAGAAGAAAAGACTTCAATGGGATGTGGTGTGGTGATCTTAGGAACAAGATAAAGGTTCACATGTCCTGACTGCACCACATGATTCTCTCACGAAAGAGAAGAAGAATGCTCCAATGATGCAGATGGTGGACCAAAGTGTGAGAAGGTGTAGAGATGGGTGGTATGATCAACATTCCTTATAGCAATAAGGCCTCCCATTGCACTATCCTAAATGTAGACTGAATTTGCAGTGAACTCAACTAACTTCCCTGATCCACTATGTGTAATCTGATACATCAAGAGAAGGTTTGCAGAGAGAGATGGAACATATAATACATCATTGAATGTGCCATGCTAAAGAAAAACTAAACCTTTCCTAAAAACTATTAGAGTAGTGTTATTCCCCATGAGAATATGAGGAATCAGAGAAGCCTCAATAGAGGAGAAGATCCCTTGAGAAGATGCCATATTGTGAGAAGCACCTGAATCTAGTATCCAAGGGACGTTAGAAGGGAATGCAATGGAAGCCTATAATGCATGACCCTATCCAAAATTTGGTGAAGATGTCGAAGAGGTGGATGAAGATTAAAAGGAAGACCCCTACGAGGTAGAAGAGGATGGGGATGAAATAGAGTTCTTTTGAAGAAGAGCTTGCAAATCTGCAATTTGTTTCTCATAGCCATCAAATCTCTAATAAAAACAATGTGCCTCATCATGAGCTCCTTTTTGAAAATAGGAATAGGAAGGATTCTTAGTCTTCTTGTTCTCCTTCTTCTTAGAAGAAGAGGATGGACCAGTAGAGTGCTAAGAAGAGGAATCAGATATTTGCTTCGACTTCTACTCCCGTGTATCCTTGGCAAGTAATGCTTGTGATGTTGAACCTATAAGTGAATCCATCTGAGTGAGCTTGGACTACTCATGAGTTAACCCATCATAGAATATCTCAAAAGAGGGCATCTAATGTCTATTACCCAAGGCATCCACAGTGGAGTAGAAAGTGGAAGAAAAGATCTGATATTGTCCTCGCAACTTTGAGAGTATCAAAAAAATACACTCATCAACTATTTTGTTTCTACCACATTCTTACAAGACTGTGTGTAGAGATTTGAACTTCATCAAGAAGTCCTCAATGGTGGGAAAGCTGTCAGGTGTCAAAGAAGTCAATTTTGCATCAAGCTAAAGTGCCCAGAACTCATTCACTTGGCCAAACAAAGTCTGAAATTTGAGCCAATAAGCTCGTGGAGTAGTCAAACCATCCAAGTGAAATAGTATACTATCTAAAATGTTTAGTGCAATCAATCCCATGGCTTCATCCATTTTTTTTTTTTTTGATAAAGAACCTCAAAAAGGCACTGCAGAATAGGTTGGTTTGCATCTAGGCATGACCATAAGCCTCTAGACATGAGAAACCTAGTCATCTATGTCTTCTAGGTGTAATAGTTGTGCAGTGTGACTCGGATCACAGAAGGATCCAACATTGAGAGAAAGAAAAGATGGAAATAGAAGGGTTTGATTCTAAAGAAAATTATAGAATAGAAAATGCTCCCCCCCCACAATGAATAAAAATATCTCCCAAAACCAAAGCAACAACTATGGAAAAACACAAAAACTAAGAAAAGAACCTGAAATTTGGATGCAAAGAAGAGGAAAATAGAAGCCTCTACTTCAACGCCAAATTTAGAAGATCAAACAAACTCAAAATCAAATGAAACTAGCATCATTATCTCCCTTTCTAAGTTAGCTTTCCAGTGCTTCTTTTCGATTGCAAAAATACATTCGTATGCTCAAGTTATGAGCAAAAAACTAACTGTAGGTCTAGAAAAAGAGCTCACTAGAAAATTACATAGACTGGCTTAAAATTGATGCCTGTACGACCATCATAGGTAATCGCTAAGAAAAATTCCAGTGCTGGGTTGCTAACGTTAGAGGCTAAATTAATGATGTCACCATGCCAGGAAATGACATCAGCACGTAGGTCTGAACTGATGATGTCACAAGATGAATAGATGAATGTAAGTTCCAAAAATGTGATGTCATCTTCATACAGTCACCAAAAAATGATGTCAGTCACCAGTTTTCTACATCAGCATGTTGAAGCGATCGTAAAGTGGTGGAGGAGCAGAGTCCGTCGATGGCAGTGATGCCCAAGAGGAGAACTCAGCGGCACCCTCTGGTAGAGGCAGACTGGAGGAGGTTCTCAGGTAGTAGTCAGGCTAGAGCGGAGCACTAGTGGTGAAGCTAGCCATGGTGGGTGCTCGACAGAGCGCTAGCAGCACACTTTTTTTAATGGGAATTTTGTTTTTTAAAATTATTTTTTCTTAAAAAATGTGTCCATACGGCCTATCGGGGGGCTAAAAAATTTCCCTAAGGCCAAAAACAAGTTTTTTATGTATTTTGACTAAAAACGGCCTTCCAAATCCAATGGCAGTGTTTGTTTAAGCCCAAAGTGCCTCAAAATTTCACCCTTCACCCTTTTAAAGAAAAAAACTCCAAAAAAGCTAGGGTTTCTGACTTTGAATCGTGGGTTCAAGAATCTTCAGACGAGGAAGCAACAGGTCTACTTTGATACCATATAGAAGTTGAGAAAACCAACTTCACAGATCCTCAAGAACACCTATATGCAAATATCCTGTAATGAAGAGAAGCCAAAAAAATGGAAAAAGTAGAGCTTAGAAGTTCTCCAGAATGTGAGAGAAAAAATGTATTCTAAGTTATGAAAACAAAATACAAAAGTTCAACTTTTTAAGGTGAACAAAACCCTAAAGGAAAGAAAACAAGGTTTTTGCATTATAATTAATATAAAATATTAATTATATGCACCTAAGAGAGCTAAAGCAACTAGAGTAATAAATAACTTTAACATTATGTTCCACTATGCTTATTCTTCTAATCCTCAACTTGACCTCATATTTATATCTTTCATATTTTCAATTTGGCTTGAATACAAAATGGAATAATTAATAGTCATCTTCTCAATCGGCTAGAATCAATAGACAATTCAATTAAACTCAATATGCCAAAATAAGAAAATTCTTTGTTAGCCAACCCTGCTTGGTAGACACTAACTCAGTAACAATTTTCCTATATTAACCAAATGAACTTTGTTAACACTACATATTCACAAAGTTCCTTTGGTAAACAAGTGAGCTTAGTTAACACTAGTTCCATCCAACATTTTCTTCATTAATCAAGTGATCTTGGTTAACACTCAACTTTCACAAACTTTCCTTTGATGCCTCAGTGAACTCGATAGACATTGTTTACTAAACTAGGTAAACTCTAGAATGATATAGGAAACTATCTTCAATGCCTTAGTGAGCTTTACATACATTGAATCACAATGATATGAAATTTTGTGTAACATCAAAGATAATACATAATTAATCAATTGTATTCAACAATCTCCCTCTTTGGCATTGATGGCAACACAACATGTCATAATGTAATGAAATTTTAGAGAAATAATAAAGTAAGGAACACATCCTTAGTTTCATTCTGATTCTCATCCATGAGGACTCCCTCTATCAGTATGAAATTATTTTACCTTCAGTTTCTCCTTCTATCAGAAAACTTCAACATCTTCTTTTGATAGAAAATTCCATCTTTGATATCAGACCAAGTTCATTCTCCCTTTTTGACATCTCTTTCTCTTTTCTTTATAAAATTTCTATGAGATCTGATAAAAAAATTTTCCTCTTTGGCATCTCATGCCAAACACAATATTTAGTGAATATCAATGCACCTCATGTACTAATTCATTTTTACTTTGTCAATATTGCGCCAACTAATTGATCTTCAATATGTTCTAGTTGATGCATCACTAAACTTTATTTAGTGAGCTTCAGATAGGGGAATGAACCCTAGGTTACCGCTTAGATATAAAAATGTATCCTTAAGTAATGGCTTGGTGAATATGTCTACAATTTGTTCTTTAGTATTCACATATTCCAATCTTACTTCTTTATCTTGTACCAATTCTCTCAAAAAATGATATTTTATAGAAATGTGTTTTGTTTTGTTATGCACTAGATTCTTTGATATATTAATTGCACTGGTGTTATCATAGTATATAACCACTAGATCATTGATCTCTATCTTTATACCTACCAACAGTTGTTTGAACCAAACAATATTAGAACAATTAACTTCTACTACCACATATTTTTCTTCTACCATGGACTGAGAAATACAATTCTATTTTTTGCTTATCCAACACACTAGTCTTTTATCAAGAAACAATGCTCCACCATTGGTGCTCTTTTTGTCATCAATACTTCTTGCCAAATCAACATCTATGAATACATTTAAATCCAAATTGCCTCCTATTTTGTACCATAAACCATAGTCTTTAGTACCTTTAAGATATCTCATGATTCTTTTGATTGACATCATGTGATTTTCTTTGGGATTTTCTAAGAATCTTCCCACCATACTAACTACTAATGCAATATCGAGCCTTGTATGCACTACATACTATAATTTTACAATTATTGATCTATATGTGGTCTGATCTACCTCTTTGGAATCATCATTTTTGGAAAGCTTATGTCCAGTAGACATAGGGGTTCCAACTATTCTTGAGTCTTCCCTTTCAAATTTCTTTAGTATCTCCTTGATATATTTGGATTGAGTAATGTAGATACCATCATTCTTCTACTAGATCTGCAATCCAACAATTTTTTTTATCTCTCCAAACATAGAAATCTCAAATTCTTTACTCATTTCTTTCAAAAATGCCTTGCATAATTCATCATTTCCTATGAATAAAGTTTCATCCATTAATATTTCTACCACCACAATCTTCTTATCTGGTCCTTCTTTGATATACAAACTACTAATATTATTTTTTCTTTGAAAACCAATCTGTATCAAGTAGTTATGAAGTCTTTCATACCAAGCTCTAGGAGCTTGCTTGAGACCATACAATTCTTTGTGTAATTTGTAGACCATATCTCTTTTGCTAGGATCTAAAAAACCTTAAGGTTGTTTTATGTAGACTTCCTCATCAAGAATTATATTCAAGAATGCATATTTTACATCCATTTGATAAACCTTAGATCCTATGTGTGTTGCATATGCTAGTAAAGTTATAAAACCTTCTAATCTTGCAACAAGAGAAATTTTTTCACCATAATCAATACCTTCCTCTTGAGAATAACCTTTACATACTAACATTGCTTTATTTCTGAAAACTTCTCCATCTTTATTTAATCTGAATACCCACTTTGTGCCAATTATATTTTTATCCTTGGGTATAGGAACAAGACTCCATATTTTGTTTTTCTCTATCTATTCTATTTCCTCATTCATTGCTTCTATCCAACTTTCATTATCCAAAGCATCTTTAACATTTCTAGGTTTAAATTCACCAAGTAAACATGTACCTTTCAAATTTTTTCTTATCATTGTTTCATCTAACTTGTCTCCAATGATCTGATTAGGTGCATTATACCTTCTAGAATATCTTTCTAACACATGTACTTTGTATTTGGAGTTATTTTCACTGATTTCTTCATGATCTTCTATGTTAAGCTTGGGTCCCACTATCCATTACTTGGGTCCATCAAACTCGATTTGCTCCAGTAACAGCTCGGTAGCTTTTGATTGTGACTCAGGTCCTTTAGATAGTGACTTAGGTTGCACTCATTGTAACTTGGTGGCTTTTGAAGATTTTGGGGATTCGAGAGGTGAAGCCTCCTTTTTTCTAGATAGATTTAATAGAGTATCAGGTTCATAGTAAACAAATCTTTTGTAATCCACATGCTCTTTATTGCTTTCTTCTTCACTCTTTTCTACAAAGTTATCAATTTTCACATGTACACTTTCTATGATTTTATAAGTAGACAAATTCAAACATTTGTATGCTTTGCTTCTGTAGGAGTATCCTAAGAATATGCCTTCATGACCTTTGACATCATATTTACCTTTCCTAGAATCTTTCAAGATATAACATTTATTGCCAAATACTTTTAAGTAACTTACATTGGGTTTGTAGCCATACCATTGTTCATAAGGAGTTTGATTTGAGTCTTTCTTCAACCATAGAATGTTCAAATATGCACTATAGTACTGATTTCTTCCTTCAAGCATTTGATTGCAACATTCTTTTCTATCATCAATGTTCTTGCACAATCCATGATGGATCTATTCCTTCTTTCAGCTATATCATTCTACTGAGGTGTACCTGAGGCTAATACTTGTCTCTTAATTCCTTTTTGAATGTAGAATTTATTGAATTCAGTGGAAATGAATTCATCACCTCTGTCTGATCTCAAACATTTTAGCTTCTTTCTAATTTCTTTTCCTACTCTTGCTAGATACCACTTCATTTTTTTGTAAAACTTCAGATTTTTGTTTTAGATATATTACAGTCATCATTCTAGAATAGTCATCAACAAATAGAATGAAAAAATTATCTCCACTATAACTTTTTATTCCAAAAGTTCCACATAAGTTTGTATGTACAAGCTCTAAGCCTTCTTCAAAATGATAGTTCTTGCTTTTGAAAGTAGTTTTTCTCATCTTACCAATTTGATAATTTTTGCATAGATCCATATCAGGTTTCCTCAAGCTAGGAATACCTCTTACTTTTTTGTATTTTCTTATCTTGACTAGGTTATCAAAGTTCATATGACATAATTTTTTGTGCCATAACCAACTTTCTTCTACTTGAGAAATAGAACATAAACTTTCATTGAGATCAAGATAGAATAGATTACCTTTTGTTTGTTTACCAGATCCAACCAAATTTCCTTTTCCATCTAGTGGTTTGGCCTTCCCATTCATAAACTCTACCTTGAATCCAATGTTATTCAACTATACCACACTTAGTAGATTATGCTTTAGTCCTTGTTCATTGGTTAATGAGATCAATCTTTTTCCTTTTTTGCAACAAGGTTCATTATTTCCAAATCTCACACTATCACCATCATAATGTTCCATGCGCTCAAACTTTTTTTTTGTCTCTAGTCATATGATGTGAGAAACCACTATCAATAATCCATGTAACATTTTTGGTAGCATGAGAGATAAGTGCTATTTTATCTCCTTCATCATTAGATTCATCTTTTATAATGATATATACCATTTCATCTTCACTTTTATCAAAATCTTTAGCCATAAAACAATATTTCTTACCTTTTTCCTTGTAGTTTTGAACTCTTTCTTTCCTTTGTTCTTATTTCTTTTCTTTTCATCCTTTTCTTCTCTGCTTGGGCACCTTGTAGCAATGTGACCAACTTCTTCACAAGAAAAAAAAATTAGAGGAATCTTACCTTTGTATTTTCCTCTATGTTTGAAATATTTCCTTGAAGGGCTTCAACAACTTCAAGACCACTGTCTAAACTTTCTTCTTCTTCACTATCAAATTTACTAGCCTTTGATTTCTTTCCCTTTTTCTTGAGTGAAAGCTTGGTTTCAAATGTAGAATTGATACCTTTGGAACTAGGGACATAGTTATCATAGTTATCCAACTCAAAAGTTGTAAATCTTCCAACTAGAGCATCTAAAGTTATTTTTCTATTTGGATCACATCTCATCTCTTGAAGAACATACACTCTAATTTCATAGATAAGAAGAAAGGTTTTGAGTACCTTACTTACAATTATTTTTTCCTCAATGTCTACTCCAGACACTTCGATTGTGCTCACACTTATTTTAATTCTCTCAACATATCTTGCAATGTTTTTATTTTCTCTCATCTTCATCTAGTCAATTTTTCCTCTAAGACTTTAAGCTTAGCTCTTCTTACATTATCATCTCCTCCATAGATGTCTTTTAGTTTGATCCACATATCATGAGTTGTAGTACAATTTTTGACTTCATTAAATTTAGCATAATTAAAAGTAGAAGCAATGCCAATCATCATGATATTATGAATTTTTTTCTTTTCAGCAATATCTTCAACTGATAATGTTCTAGTAGGAGTCTTCTATTCATTATCAAGATACTTACAACTTGAATTAGTAATAGTTTCCAAATGTAGCCTCATTTTTCCTTGCCATGCTACAAAGTTATCTTGGTTCAACTTGGGAATCTTTCTTCTGTAAGACATCCAAATCTTTAGCTTTCCTCCTTTAAACCTCCTCTACAAGAACCAAATGCTCTAATACCAATTTTTGGAAATATAAGAGGAGTAATTAAGAGGGGAAGGGTGCATCAATTACCACTAAAACAAATCCTAGATCCCTTAGATGTTAGTACAAAGAAAACTCTATGAAAAATGAACTCTGCTAAAGCTTGGCAAACACACTGACAAAATGTTGTAACTTAGTAAATATTGAAATAGCTTGGTAAATGCTTAACATGAAAACATTAAGCTATTATATATGATTAATTTTAATTTAAGCTAGTTGCAAACACATAATAGAAATAGAATGAACACACTTGACACCAAGATTTAATGTGAAAACCCAATTTGGGAAAAATAAACAATTGCAACTAGTTACTAATTTTCACTCTTCTGAAGTGAGCCCTGTTAGGAGCCAAACTTATTAAAGGTTACAAAACAAACTATTAGGTGTGACCCTATTAGACAATTTAATCACCCTATTAGGAGTGGCCTTGTTAGAGGTCTTTAGACAATTCAATAGAAATGCCACCTTGTTAGAGGATTTACAAATAGCTATTAAGCCAACTCTGTTAAAAGGTTTAGATCACTACTACAATGGTTAGAGAGTAATAGTGATATGGCTTGATTCCTAATGCAACTAAATCTTTGATTACATATCTCAATTCTAGCTTGTATACTTGATCCTTTTTGGTCGAATGTATCTTTGCATCACAACAAGGATATTCTGCTTATCCTTCTAATTCACTTCCTCTTGGAATCATCAAATCTTCAATTATGAAACCACTATGCTTATTCTTCTAATCCTCAACTTTACCTTATGTTTATATCTTTCATATTGTCAAGTCATCTTGAATACAACTCAGAATAATTAATATTCATCTTCTTAGTTAGTTAGAACCAACAGACAATTCAATTGAACTCAATATGCCAAAACAAGAAAATCCTTCATTAGCCAACCCTACTTGATAGAAACTAACTAAAGAATGATTTTACCATGTTAACCAAGTGAACTTGGTTAACATTACATATTCAAAAAGTTTCTTTAGTAACTGAGTGAGCTCAATTAACACTGACTCCATCCAACATTTCCTTCATTAACCGAGTGAGCTTCTTTAACACTCAACTTTTGAAAAATTTCCTTTGATGCTTGAGTGAAATTAGTAGAAACTTCTTGTTGAACTAGGTCAACTCTAGAATTCTTAGTAGACATAAGAAACTATAAGATCAATTGCATTCAACAATAAGATCTTCTTCTCCATAGTGAAAGCATTTTCCACAAAAATGTTGATCTCATTTTGGTTTTAACAAGGAAGTGACATAACACTTAGTCATTATCTAGAAGAATTATAGTTCAACATACATGGATAGATCATGTGGAGTGACTAGAGAAATTTGAGCAATCAGTGTGAGCCAAGTGATCAAAGCATGTCAAAACAATATGACTAGTTAGTGTTGAGCACAAGTATGTGTTGAGTCACTCTAGTGCTGAGAAGTCTTTACTTGTCAAAATATTTAGCTATCAAGTGAGAAATGAGTGTTGAGATATTTATAAGTTGAGTTACATCATTAAGAGCATAGTGAAACCCGAGCATCAAAGCATTTAGATGCTGAGTGAATAGTTTTTGGCATAGTTGTTTTTTATGGCACAAAATCTTATGTAAAACATTTTTGGCTGACATAATCATGATTTTAGGATTATAAGAGATAAGTATGGAGTCATATTTTGAATCCCTATGATATGAATGTGACCAATTATGTTAAGGGAAGTTTTAGGTAGCAATATGAATCAACCTTAGTCTTTGATTTTGACCTAACCCATCTCCACCAATGTTTATTTAAGAAGGAAAACCTAGAAATTTTGTGTATGCATGAGGTGACAAATGCCAAGAGGTTAGAGAGCATTCATGGTGGCTATGATGGCTATGATAGAGTTATGTAATGCACAATTAGTCTAGGAGAAAAAGAGACAAGAAGTGGAAGATTAAGGAAAGATAGATTTGATTAGAAGGATCAAGAAACAACTAGCAAAGAGAAGATCTGACATTAAGCAATAGAATGCTAACCAAATTATCATGGTATTGAATCATTCTAACAAGTGATGTAGAGTAAATCTCCTAATAGAGTATTCCTAATAGGTTGTTGTAAATATCTTAACTGAGTGCTTACTTAATTATAAGTTTAATTCCTCTAGCAAGGTGAGGCCTAATAATATTTGTAATACTTTAACATGATAGACCCCTTATAGGGTAGATCATAGTTTATGATCAAACACTTTGTAACCATAATTGGTCAAACTTTAAAACTACTGTAGTGAAGATTTAAGGGTGTCATCCCCACCTAGTTTTATTATCTAATTAGAGGGTTTCTGGTTAACCAATTTATTGTGTTATACATATTGTTTACTTTATGTTATGGATGTGATGCATGATTAAGTTATTTCAGTTTATATGTTAAGTTATGGGATGAATGATGGTGATATGTTTTAGTGGTAAATTTTTTAAGTGATGATTCACCCCCCTCTCAGAACTTACTTTCCCATTGTTATTTCCAACAGAAAACCTCTTGTTCAAGATCCTTTCCCTCATCCTCATCCTCTTTGATCTCTATTATTCTGGTCATGGAAAAAATTATAATTATTCCCCTTCTGGTTCTAACTATTACTTCTAGCCTCATCCTTGTTCTTCTAATCATCATTTCAGCCTCTATAAGACCATCTACCATATCCTCCACTGTGACCTCTACTATTATTTTTGTTATCAAAATTTTTTCTTAGCTTATCCTCAACTCTTAGGGAAAACTAATACACCTCCTCAATACTAGTCACTCAAACAAGACTTTGCTTCTCTTGAATGCTTGGCCTTAACCCATTAAGATAATGAGCCACTTTCTCCTTATCAACTTCTACATGACCAGTTCTAATGAGAACTTAGTAGAACTCTTTGGTATACTCTTGAACAGATTTTATTACTTTCTCGAACACTTGCATTTTATTCATGACCAAACTAGATCTTTGCATGACCCTTTAGTTTGGCCTTCACAAACTTGACCTTATCTGGATCTTCAATATCTTCAAACTTGACTCCTCTAATTCATTGATCCAGTCAATCAATTCCTCTAGGTTGAGATTTCTTGAGAATGCAGGAATTCAAAATTAGGTCTTTTTCCAATATTGGAAATGGCCTTAAAAATATTTTCCTCCTCTAGGTTAAGAACTTCCTCTACTATGGCTTGGTTCACATTTTTTTATTCTCCTCTTTCATCCTCACTTTAATCATCTCCTATGGCAAGATTCATTCCTTTGTGCATAAATTCTTGCAATGCTTTTATTTTCCTCTAGAGGTTTCTAAAATCCTTAGGCTTATCACCTTCAAAGCTTCAACAAAACTTTCTTCATGGAGGCATTTTTTCCCTTCTATTGAAACCCTAGTGCAAACTACTTCATAGTTAGTGATTTATCTACACACACAACCCAAACCATGATCCTAGTGGGAACTCCCTCATAATCGATGATCTATCTACACACTCAAAAACTTCATCTCTAATACCACTTGATCAAGGGTGCTTCCCTTAATACCATAAACACATAATAGAAACAAAGAAACAACAAAAAATGGCAGGGATGAAAGATGGGAGTCTTATTATCGTTGTAAATGTAGAATTATAGAATTTAGAATTACAATATGCTAACCCTCATGTGTGCCTTTGTTATAGTAATCTACAAGATCAAGATGTGAACTATCACCCAAAGCTATCATTGATATGTTTAGGCCTTTCTTAAGTAGACTATTTTAAGCCACCTAAGAAGGTGAGCTAGACACTCAAACTTAATAACTAGGTCCAAAAGACCCTAAAAATACATATATAGTCAGCCAAATATACCTTTGACATTTATTTTCAAAATTTTGGGTAGCCTAGCTTTAGAAGGCCAAAAATCAAGATTATACCGTTGCTTTGATTGGCTATTATAACCACTTTTCCAAAAGTTCATCTCTTGATGTATATGCCTAATTTTGTGGAAGCACCTATTTTTCAAGTTTTTTGGCCTCATCTAGGGCCTCTAAGGTCTTATCCTAGAGTTTTTATACCAAATTTACACACTAAAACTCTATAATAACTTCACAAATACATATAATCTAGCCATGAAACTCCATTGACAACTAATATATCTAAAATGAACCTTCCCCTCTAAAATTAGAACATTTTAAGCTAGTATAATTGAGTTACTAAGTAGGAAGCCTCCATAGACAATAACTCTACATCAAGACAACCCTTATTAAAACAAATAAAAGGAAATATTTTTGGGTGATGCAAGATTTCTCTTACACCTAGAATGCTCTTGCATCAAACACTTGAGGTAATTTTACAAGTGACCTCGTCATGTCTCATGTATTTAGAGGAATACCAAGACACTTAACCTCCTCCCTTGCTAGCCATGATAAATCTTCTACTAGCCTCCCTTTCCATTTAAGTAGGTACTCTTCATAAGTTTTCTTCTTTGTACCTTATCAAATGTGACTCTCTTGTATCTCCTTAATATCCTTTGTAGTCAAACTAGCTACTAGAATACTCCACTATGCTTTTACAACTTCATGTCCATTGCCTCCTTCAAAATACTCTATCAAATACTAAATGTTAAATACTGGTGAAATATTCAATTCAATAGGAAAATCCACTTTGTATGCATTTCGAGAATCATGCTAGGTCTTTTTCCAATATTGGAAATGGCCTTAAAATATTTTCCTCCTCTAGGTTAAGAACTTCCTCTACTATTGCTTGGTTGACATTTTTTTAGTCTTCTCTTTCATCCTTGCTTTAATCATCTCCTATGGAAATATTAATTTGTTTGTGCATCAATTCTTGCAATGCTTTTATTTTCCTCTAGAGGTTTCTAAAATCCTCAGGTTTATCACCTTCAAAGCTTCCACAACACTTTCTTCATGGAGGCATTTTTGCACTTCTATTGAAACCCTAGTGCAAACTACTTCATAGTTAGTGATTTATCTACACACACAACCCAAACCATGATCCTAGTGTGAACTCCCCCATAATCAATGATCTATCTACACACTCAAAAACTCCATCTCTAATACCACTTGATTAAGGGTGCTTCCCTTAATACCATAAAGACATAATAAAAACAAATAAACAACAAAAAAAGGTAAGAACAAAAGATGGGAGTCTTATTATCATTGAAAATGTAGAATTATAGAATTTAGAATTACAATATTCTAACCCTCATTGGTGCCTTCATTATAGTAATCTACAAGATCAAGATGTGAACTATCACCCAGAGCTATCATTGATAATGTTTGGGCCTTTCTTAAGTAGACTATTTTAAGCCACCTGAGAAGGTGTACTAGACACTCAAACTTAATAACTAGGTCTAAAAGACCCTAACAATACATATATAGTTAGCCAAATATACTTTTGACATTTATTTTCAAAATTTTGGGTAGTCCAGCTTCAGAAGGCCAAAACTCAAGATTATACTGTTGCTTTGATTGGCTATTATAACTAGTTTTCCAAAAGTTCATCTCTTGATGTATATGCCTAATTTTGTGGAAGCACCTATTTGTCAAGTTTTTGGGCCTCATCTAGGGCCTCTAAGGCCTTATCCTAGAGTTTTTATGCCAAATTTACACACCAAAACTCCATAATAACTTCACAAATACATATAATCTAGCCATGAAACTCCATTGACAACTAATATATCTAAAATGAACCTTCCCCTCTAAAATTATAACATTTAAAGCTAGTATAACTAAGTTACTAAGTAGCAAGCCTCTATAGGCAATAACTCTACATTAAGACAACCCTTATTAAAACAAATGAAAGGAAATATTTTTGGGTGATGCAAGATTGCTCTTACACCTAGAATTCTCTTGCATCAAATACTCGAGGTAATTTTACAAGTGACCTCGTCATGTCTCATGTATTCAGAGGAATACCAAGACACTTAAACTCCTCCCTTGTTATCCATGATAAATCTTCTACTAGCCTCCCTTTCCATTTGAGCAGGTACTCTTCATAAGTTTTTTTCTTTGTACCTTATCAAATGTGACTCTCTAGTATCTCCTTAATATCCTTTGTAGTCAAACTAGCTACTAGAATACTCCACTATGCTTTTGTAACTTCATCTCCATTGCCTCCTTCAAAAAACTCTATCAAATCTTAAATGTTAAATGCTGGTGAAATATTCAATTCAATAGGCAACTCCAGTTCATATGCATTTCTAGAATATTGCATTTTCACTCTCTTGCATGGTCCAAACTTCTTCATCTTCATGCCAACTGAAAAATTCTCCTTTCTCAAATGAACCATGACTTCTCTCCAATATGAATTTCCTTATACCTCCTTTTACAATCTCCCTTAACATTTTATTGTGTATTCATCCTTGTAATGTACTTCCTCGCCTCCTTATGGATATTCTTCAAATGTTCAGCAAAGTCTTCTACTTCAACACTAATTATCTCTCCTTTATCCAACTGCCTCAATTTAGAAATATTTATGGGTCTATTCCCATAAACAATCTAGAATGGTGATTTACCAGTAGTCCTATTGACATAGTTATTATATGCAAATTTTTCTTGTGGTAAAATTAGATCCCATCCTTTTGATTTATCTCCAAACCAAACATCTCAATAAGTGTCCCAAATTGTGATTCACGACTTTTGTCTATCCATCAGTCTGTAGATGATGTGATGAACTAAACTTTAAATCAGTCTTAAATTTCTTCTACAATGTATTCTAGAAGTACCTAACAAATTTGGTATCTCGATCTTAAACTATACTCTTTGGAAGACCATATAGTCTTACCACTTCTTTGAAAAACAACTACACCACATGAACAATATCACTAGTCTTCTTGTAGGGAATGAAATGTGTCATCTTTGAAAACTATTAAACACTAAAAATACACAATCATTCCCTCATTTAGTCCTTGATAATCCAAGAAAAAAAAATATATTGACATCCTTCCATGGCTTCTCTAGTATAAGTAATGGTTGATAGAACCATATATTCTACTACAATCTATTTTTCATTTGACATACTCTGCACAAACTTCTAGACATCTTTCTAAAACTATGGCCAATAATAGTTCTCAACAACTAAAGCAATGGTTTTATCTCTACCAAAATATCCAACCAATCCTCCACTATGCTTCTTCATGATGAGATTCTCTCTTATTGAACTTCTTGGAATGCACAAATAGCTTCCTTTAAATAACATACCATATTGGATTATGAAATCCAACCACTTTGACCTATCAATAGTAATATGTTCTATACAAGTCTTCCATGATTCACCAAGATCAGAATCCTCTGGATACAAGTTATTGAGTTCCTTGAACCCAACTACCTCAATCTACATCTCTGTTAGCAAAAGTTTTCTTCTACTAAGAGCATCTACAACTTGGTTAGACATCCCATCCTATGTGTCAAAAAAAATGTATAACCCTACAAAAACTCAACCCACCTCAAATGCCTTTGGTTTAATTTTCCTTGACTATTCAAATATTGTAAAGCTTGATGATTAGTATACAAAACAATCTCCTTAGGAAGAAGATAGTGTCTCTACTTCTTCAAATCTTGAACTATAGCATAAAATTCATGATTATAAACATACTATTTTCTTTTTGAAACATTTAATTTCTCACTAAAATAAGCAATAGGTCTACCTTCTTGCCTCAAAATAGCTTAGGTTGTAGTACCAATAGCATCACAATCTACTTGAAGCACATTGCTAAAATCTAGAAGTCTAAAACATGTTGCTCTATAACTTTCTATATCAACATATTAAAACTCTTATCTACTCCTATAGTCCACTTAAATTCTTTGCTATCCCATTTAATTTTTTTAGTGAAGGGTCCAAAAATACTTTTAAAACCTCTTATGAACTTTCTATAAAACCAAGCTAGTCCCTAAAAAGATTTTACCTTTGTAACACTCTTTGGAGTAGGTCATTCAAGGATAGCATTCACTTTCTCAAGGCCCATTTTCAGACCTTTTTCTAAGACTAAAAATCCCAGGTACACCAACTCCTTCTTCACAAAATTGTACTTCTTTAGGTTTATCAACAATTTTTCTTCCCTCAACTTATCAAATACCTTTTAGATATGCATCAAATGCTCCTCCAATGTCTTACTAAAGATCAAAATATCATCTATGTAAACAATGAAAAACTTACCCAAAAACTCCTTGAATACCTCTTTCATGAGCCTAATGAAAGTGCTTGGCGTATTGGTTAGCCCAAAAGGCATGACTAACCATTCATGCTATCCTTCCCTTATCTTGAAAGAAGTGTTCCATTCATCATCTTCTCTAATGTAAATCTAATGGTATCCACTCTTTATATCTATCTTTGTGAAATACATAGCTCCACTCAAATAGTCCATAATATCATCCATTCTTGATAATGGAAATCTATACTTTATTGTGATATTTTTAATAGCTTGAGAATCTATACACATCCTCCATTCTCCTTATTTTTTGGTACTAATCCTATTTATACAGCACATAAACTTAGACTCTCTCAAATCAATGCTTTCTCCAACAACTCATAAACTTGTATGTTTAACTCTTTTATTTCCACTGATGTTATTATGTGCACTACCTTGTTTGGTATATTGGCTCTTAGAATAAAATCCATCTAGTTATTGATCTTCCTCACTAGGGGTAACCCATCAGGTACATTATCTAGTATTATATCAGGAAATTCTCCTGAAAATTCTACAACTTCTATAGGTACTTGCTCAAGTTCTTCTTTACAATCTTTGGGATTACAAAAAAATACATATGTTTATTCTCCATACCTTTGAGAAACTCCTTTACATAAAAAAAAATCTTTTAGCACTACATACCTTTTCTTCTTTCTCCTTCATTGACTTCAATTTATGCTCCACTCCATTTATTAGAGTGTAGGTATTTTCTCTTCCATCATGTACAACATACCTATCAAACTTCCATGCTCTACATAGTACCATTTCACATATTTCCATAGGCATGATATTAGAAAGAACCTCATGCTGGTAGCTTCTAATCTTGAACTTCACTGAGCATTGCTCACTAATCATGAACTTGTTGTCATCTTGTACCTAAGTAATACCATATTGGCATGGGTATTTCTACCTCTTCAACTTTAATTTTGTGGCCATCATTTTTTACTCTAGTTTTTCAGTACTTCCACCATCAATGATCACATTATAAAAAATATTTTCACATTTGTACCTTGTGTGAAACAAGCTCCTTCTTTGATTAGGTTCATTCTTGTTGCTTAGAAGAACTCTTTTGTTAACTAGGAATTCTCCTCTTTTAGCATCTTCAAAATCTGATGATCTAGCATCTTCATAAACATGCACAACTCTATCATGTCTTTCTATTCTTTGATCAATCCTTACTTGGCATTGGTGAAATTTGAATGTTGTATGCCCTTCTTCTCTACAATGAATTTTTTTTTCATGAAAACCTCCTCTTCCATATCTATTCTCTCTTCCTCCTCCTATATGATCTCTATTATTGTGGTCATAGAAAAAATTGGAACTATTTCCCCTCTAGTTGTGACTTCTACTTCTAGCCTCATCCTTGTTCTTTTGATCATAATTTTGGCCTTCAAAAAGACCACCTACTAGATCTTCCACTGCGACCTCTACCACTATTTTTGTTATCAAAATTTTTTCTTAGCTTCTCCTCAACTATTAGGGAAAAATGATATACCTCCTCAATACTGGTCACTCGAACAAGAATCAGCTCCTCTTGAATGCTTGGACTTAATTCATTAAGATAATGGACCACTTTCTCCTTACTAGCTTCTGCATAGCCAATTCTAATGAGAATTTGATAAAACTCTTTGTTATACTCTTGAACATATTTTCCTACTTGTTTTAACCCTTACATTTTCTTCACTAGAACAAGATCATAATCCATGGGAATGAATATTTGCTTCATTTTAGTTACCATTTTATCCCATCTGGTGACTATCATTTCATCTTTTATTTTTATCAAATTAGATTTCCTACCATTAGATCTTTGCATGATGCCTTAGTTTGGCCTTCGAAAACTTGACCCTATCTGAATCTTCAATATCTTCATATTCAAAGTACTCTTCTTACTCATTGATGTAGTCGATCAATTTCTTTAGGTTGAGATTTCTTGAAAATGTGGGAACATCAAACTTATGTCTTTTTCTAATATTAGAAATGGTCTTAGAAAGCTTTGCCTCCTCTGGGTTAAAAAATTCCTCTACCGTGGTTTGGTTCACATTTCTTTCATCTTCTCTTTCATCTTTTTTTTCATCATATCCTATGACAAGATTTAGTCCTCTATGCATCTATTCTTGCAATTCTTATATTTTCCTTTGGGTGGTTCTAAATTCCCTAGTTGTAACACCTTCAACTCTTCCACCTTGCTCTCTCATGGAGGAATTTTCATGCTTTTATTGAAACCCTATTGCAAACTATCTCATAGTCAGTGATCTATCTACACATACAATGCAAACCATGATTTTGGTAAAAACTGCCTTACAATCAATGATCTTTCCACACACTCAGTAACTCTAGCTCTAATACCACTTGATGAAGGGTGCTCTCCTTAATACCATAAACACATAATAGAAACAAAGAAAAAAAAACAATTTGTGAGAATTAAAAATAAGAGTTTTGTAATCTAAAAGAAAAAGCTATGAACTATCACCTCAAGCTATCCTTGAAAATATTTGGGCCTTTCTTAAATAGGCAATTTTATGGTCTTTAGGAAGGTTCTAGACACTCAAACTTAATACATAGGGCCTACAGACCCTAACAATGCATACATATTCAACCAAATACATGTTTGACATTTATTTTACAAATTTTGGGTAGCCCAACTTTGGAAGGCCATAACTCTCGAACCATTGCTCTAATTGGCTATTATAACCACTTTTTGGAAATCTCAACTCATTATCTATTAGCTTGGATATGCACAAGCTCCCATCCATGAAGTTTTTGTCCCTCATCTAGCACCTCTAAGGCTTTTAATATTGAGCCTAAAGTTTTTATACCAAAATTACACACCAAAAATCTATAATAACTTCACAAATACGTATAATCTAGCTATGAAAATTCATTAACAACTTCATATATCTAAAATGAACCTTCACCTCTTAAATTAGAACATTCTGAACTAGTATAATTGACTTACTAAGCAGCAAGCCTCCATAGAAAACAACTCTACATTAAGATAACCCTTATTGAAATAACTGAAGGGAAACATTTTTGGGTGATGCAAGACTGCTCTTGTACCTAGGATGTTCCTGAATCACAAAGGTAGTTGTAACTTTAATGATGGTGGTAATAATTTTATGAGGAGGTACCTCTTTATTATTACCTTTTTGATTTGGTACACATTGTAAGAAATTTTGGAATTAAAGGTGAAAATTTTTAAGTCATTTTCGTTCAAAAAATTTCCTCTTCATAGAAGTATGGTTATTAACATGGGTTATAGTATGGGTGGTGAGCCAACAAAGAAAGAGCTTGTGAGTTGCAAGCACTGGAAGGAAAAAAATTAATGTTTGGAGCGTTCTTCACAAAGGTAAGGTAACTAGTATTGGTTAGCATGGGAGATTGCATGGCTACAAACTCCATATTATTGAAGAAATTTATAAAAATTGGGTTGGGGAGGATGTGGCTTTGAATGGGGTTCTATGTCTATCACTAAAAACTTTATTGTAGAAATTACTAAACTCCCTATTGTTAGAATCAAATTTAAGAAAGAGACCAAAATCTTGAATGCTTCCCTAAAGAAATTTATGAAGAACCTTAAAGAAAAAGAAAACTAGTTAAGGAAGGGGATTTCTATAATCTTGATCTGATTAAGGTCCTATGGCAAGATGTTTTGTCTTGTATATGTGAATATTTCATTCTCGACGAGAGGTTTAAAATAGTGCATAATTTCCATTTTGTTTTCTTAAACCATTTAAGATACAAGGACATGGTTTCTTTTACTCTCTACCTAAAATTCTCCTTGTTAAATAGCCTCAGTGGTCATAGGAAAATAGTTCCACGTCCATTCTCCATGAAGGGATTATCCTATTATTTTAAGAATATTGTAGAGAGAATGCTATAAATTTCTCTCCCTTGGCTGGAAAGAGAAAGAAGATAACTAGGAAGGAAACACTGGATAAATCTAGTGAAAAAATAAATTTAAACCCATAAGGTAAAAATTAAGGAGATTTAGGAAATAGACACTGAGGCAAATAATGCCTCAATAAGTGAGAATGAGTGAGCTAAGAAAAACAAAAATAGAAAGACTGTGCGTGATCTCATTTTGGTTTTGACAAGGAAGTCACAAAACACTTAGTCATTATCCAATAGAATTATAGTGCAAGCCAAGTGCATAGTGCATGTCGAGTGATCAAAGCAAGCTGAGCAATTAGTGTTAGTTGAGTGATCAAAGCAAGCTGAGCAATTAGTGTTAGTTGAGTGATCAAAGCATGATGAGCATAAGTTTCAAGATAGTACATGCTGACCAATATGACTAGTTAGTACCAAGCACCAATATGTACTAAGTCACTCCAATGCCAAGCAGTCTATACATTCCAAGTGATTCATGTGCCGATCAAATAATGAGTGCCAAGCTATTCAAAAGCTAAGTTACAACATTAAGAGCATAGTGAACGTCGAGCATCAGAGCCTTTGGATGCCAAGTAAATAATTTTTGGTATAGTTGTTTGTTATGCCACAAAATGCTATGCAAACCATTTTTGGCCAACATAATCATGAATTTATGATTATAAGAGATAATTAATAATGGATTCATATTTAAATACCTATGCTACACATGCAACTAATAAGATTAAGGAAATTTTTAGGTGGCAATATGAATCAACCTCAGTCATTGATTCTAACTGACCCATCTCCATCAATGTTTATTTAAGAATAAAAACCCTAGAAATTTTGTGTATGTGAGAGGAGATGAATGCTAAGAGTTAGAGAGAATTTTTGGTGGCTATGATGGGTATGATAGATTTATGTAATGCAGAATTAGTCTAGGAGGAATAAAGATAAGCAATGAAAGACTAAGGAAAGATAGATATGATTAGAAGGATAAAGAAACAACAAATAAAGAGAATATGTAACATTAAACAGCATAGTGCTAACAAATCGATCATGGTGTTGACTCATTCTAATAGGTGATGTAGATTAAATCTCCTAACAAAGTATTCCTAACAGGTTTTTGTAAATCTCTTAACTAAGTGCTTAGTTAATTGTGAGTTTAAATCCTCTAGCTTGATAAGACTGAATAATCTTTGTAAGCCTTTAACAAGGTAGATCATAGTTTATGATCAAACACTTTGTAACCATAATTGGTCACACATTACGACTATAGTAGTGAAGATTTGTGGGTTTCATGCCCACCTTAGCTTTACCTTCTCATTGGAGATTTTTTGGGTAACCAATTAATTGTGTTATGTGTTATTTACTTTATGTTATGGATGCGATGCATAGTTATTTTAGTTTATATTTTAAGTTATGAGATGAATGATGGTGATATATTTTAGAGGAAAAATTTTTAAGTGCTGATTGACCCTCCCTGCACCCCATAAATTACTTTCCCATTGTTATTTCCAAAAAATAGTATCAGATATTTGTTCTCTTAAAGGAAAGTTTAATAGGTTTTGAGGTAAGATCTTGAAGATGGAATTCTTCAAGTTCAGAAAGACTATTGAGAACTAGATATTTGAAATACAACTTTCCCTACATCAACTCAAGGATGCAAGAGATGAGCTAGAACATTCATTGAAGAGAAGGAAATAGAGAGCTATTCAACAACATGACACTCGATATCAAGAAGTAGATACTACTAAATTATTTGAGGATGGAAACTTAGGAGAGTTTGATATAGCAATTACAAATTTGATGGAAAAGAATGGTTCCTTAAATGAAGAAGCCATGAATCTCAAAAGGGAACACAAAACATAATCAATACTATTGTGTGAGACACTTGAACTAAAAAAGAAAACTAAAGAAGATAGAGACATGATTCAAGAAGACAAAAGACTTCTAGCTAATAGACATGAAGAGAAGATAGATTTACAATAGCTTGCAAACATACAATTGTATACAATGAATCAATTGATGATTGCAAATCAAGAACTGAATAGGAAGGATATTGAGATTGTTACTTTGGAGACACATAATACCCTACTACAAAATCAATTGAAGAATGAGAAAGAAAATATTAACAATCCTAATGAAGCAATCAAGTACTTTGAAAAAATGATGGAATTATCAAGATCAAGCAATGGCACTATTGGCTTAGGCTATTCCATAACTAAAAAAGAAAATCTATTAGAGTGTGGTGGCCATTGTACCATAATACCAATCTGTCAATGCCTGCTATAACCACTCAACTTATAGTACACAAGAAGTAGTTAAGCCCTTGTTATGAATCCTAAGGGGAGTACTAAAAAAATTTCCAACAATCTCCCCCTCACTATTACCTAAGGATCTGAGGATTTGAACCTATGACCAAGCCCTGATACTAATTGTTAGAAATAGATAATCCTGAGAGGGAAGGGTGAATCAATATTCTACAAACTTTTTCCCACAACTAAATATTGTTAATTACTTTATAAATTTCATATAAAAGTAAACCAAAAATGTTGAATAATAAATATAACCACACATAAAGAGAACTCATAACATCATTATTTGTTAACTAGGGAAACCCTGGCCAAAGGACAACATTAGTGGAGATGATACCCACAAGATGATCCACTAATCAAAAGAATCATGTTAAGGATATTGATCATGTTAGGAGTCTATAAAGTACATATAGTTATGGATGTGATGCATGGTTAAGCTATTTTAGTTTATATTTTAAGTTATGAGATGAATGATCGTGATATATTTTAGAGGAAAAGGTTTTAAGTGTTGATTCACCCTCCCCCCTTCGCCCCCCCCCCCCACCCCAAATTATTTTCCTGTTGTTATTTCCAACAATTAGTATTAGATATTTGTTCTCTTGAAGGAAATTTTGATAGCTTTTGAAGTAAGATCTTGAAGATGGAAGTCTACAAGTTGGGAAAAACTATTGAGAACTAGATATTTGAAATACAACTTACCCTACATCAACTCAAAGGGGCAGGAGATGAGCTACAAAAATCATTGAAGAGAAGGAAAGAGAGAGCTATCCAACAACATGACACTCAATATCAAGAAGTAATACTACTAGATTATTTGAGGATGGAAACTCAGGAGAGTTTGATATAGCAATTACAAATCTGATGGAAAAGAATGGTGCCTTAAATGAAGAAGCCAAGAATATGAAAAGGGAACACAAAACATAATCAATACTATTGTGTGAGATAACTGAATTAAAAAAGAAAACTAAAGAACATAGAGGCATGATTGAAGAAGAAAAAATACTTCTAGCTAACAGACATGAAGAGAAGATAGATGTGTAATAGCTTACAAATATGCAATTGGATACAATGAATCAATTGATGATTGCAAATCAAGAACTAAATATGAAGGATATTGAGATTGTTACTTTGGAAACACATAATACCCTAATACAAAATAAATTGAAGAATGAGAAAGAAAATATTAACAAGCCTAGTGAAGCAATCAGGTACTTTAAAAAAAGGATGGAATTATCAAGAACAAACAATGACAATACTGGCTTAGGCTATTCCATAACTGAAAAGGAAAATCTATTAGAGTGTGGTTGCCATTGTACCAAAATACCAATTTGTCAATGCCTGATACAACCACTCAACTTATAGTACACAAGAAGCAGTTAAGCCCTTGTTATGAATCCTAAGGGGAGCACTAAACAAATTTCCAACAATCTCCCCCTCACTATCACTTGAGGGTCTGATGATTTGAACTTGTGACCAAGCCCTGATACCAATTGTTAGAAATAGATAATACTGAGAGGGAGGGGTGAATTAATATTCTACAAACTTTTTCCCACAATTGAATATTTTTAATTACTTTATAAATTACATATGAAAGTAAACCAATAATTTTGAATAGTAAATATAACCATGTACAAAGAGAACTCATAACGCCATTATTTGTTAACTAGGGAAACCCTGGCCAAGGGAAAACATTTGATACCCACAAGATGATCCACTAAACAAAAGAATCATGTTAAGGATATTGATTGTGTTAGGAGTCTATGAAGTACATATAGTTTATTGAGTCCTTGTTAGAGGAATATGCCCTATTAGAAGCCACAACCCTATTAGGAGTTGCTTCAACCCTGTTAGGAGTTGGTGGATCAAATACAATGTATGCAAGATGATCCCACCATCCTAACATGCAATTATACAATTAAGTTCTCCACAAGAGTAGATATACATAAAATACTTTCTCACTATTGTAACTCACACTTGCTCTAATAATACATTATATTTTGTATCACATAGGCCTTGCATATATTTCAAGGATACATCTCACATATATTGCACACTTATCTGTGCAAGATAAGATCTTCACTTATACCTCACACATTAGTAAATCTCTGCTCAGTTGGCTTTCATTTCTTCACATGCTTAACATAATATAAAATAATATATGGATTAATATCCACAATGTTAGCCCAACATGACTAAGTAATTATTTTTTCACCAAAATAATTCTTTAAGCCATACAATCCAACTCTCTACTATGCTTTGTTTTTCTCTATTAAATACTTGTACTGGTATTTTGACTATAACTTGCGATGTACTATCCATACAATTTTGTGCACTGGCATACACCATCATGACACTATCATAGAGCTATCCTCAAATTTGTATAAGCTAAGTTGAAGTGATTCTCATGTACACATCACATCTATCTTTGTGCTACTACAAACTATCTAAACTTAGAAATTTTTTTAACTCTAAATGCATAAATTAAATGTTGAATACATGTTTCTTTAAATGAAAACTATCTAGACATCTAACTGACCATATTGCCAATAATATCAGCCTTTTTTATTGATGATAACATTTGGTAAAATTGGATAATCCCAAAATGATGTCATACATAAGAAAAAAGTAAAAGTAACTAAACAAAGTTTCCATCGAAACATAGCAATTTTATTCATATTTTGATGGATCAATACATTCGTTATCACTCCTTACATTGATACTCCCCCTTACATATACATATACAATTCCTTACATATATTACTTCTCTCCCTTTCATATACTTCTCCTTAGTACATAAAATCATAC
Organism: Cupressus sempervirens; assembly: GCA_028749045.1. Classification (NCBI taxonomy): domain Eukaryota; kingdom Viridiplantae; phylum Streptophyta; class Pinopsida; order Cupressales; family Cupressaceae; genus Cupressus; species Cupressus sempervirens. Next base: position 694,795,103 of record CM053784.1, read on the forward strand.
AATTTTCCTTACGTATATTACTCCCCCTTTGACATCAATGGAAAAGGTGTCAAAAAATTTACCTAAACTTTGTGGCCTACTACTGATCAACTTGATATCTTGGAAAATAATCTACATATACAAGTTTCAGTATTTCCTCTTCTAGTTCTCCTTCACTATATTAGAGATAGTGATTAGTGCACATAATGCATAGGATGCCACTTCAACTACACTCAGGTTAGTATAAGAAAAATTATCATAGGAAGCCTTTGCTATAAGACATTCCTAGACTTGCCCCCGCAAAATGTTGATCTTAGGTGATAGTATTTCTCTAAGAGTAGAGAACCTTTTTTCTACCTATTCCTTATCAGGCTTCAAACTTTTGATTGTATTATGGATCTTCTCCACTTCTATTCCATAGTCTTCAATGCTGGCCTCATGGAGCTATAACTTAATAGTGAGTGTGTTGAAAGGTCACTCATCTAACCCTTTATCTAATTCACAAAATTTGTTAGGTAGTTTAATGACATCATGCATTGTCCATACAACTTTTTACCTTGATCAATGTGTTTTATCAACTCCTTTATGAATACATCATGTGCCTTCAAATAATTTCTTATATTCATGCACACTATATCAAAAAGTGATGTATCATGCTTTTCTTGAGCTTGTGCTAAATCTACTTCAGCCAAGGTTGTAAGTTCTTCATCAAAGAATTTCACCAATTCTTTAGTCTTTGACTACAAGTTTGGATTAGCTATAGTTGTAGTAACTCTCTTATGCGTCTTGTCCAAGACTTCAGATAACATCTTTTCCAAAGACTTAAAATATTTGATCTTTTCAAATAACTTTCTCAATGAGCTCATTAACCCTTTCTAGTTATCATCATCATTAGATAGTGCTACCAATATTTTGTTTGCTAATAATGGGGTTGCTATTGATGCTACAATAGGTACAATTTCTAGGGCTACATAAGATAAGTCAACCTTATGCTAAAACACTACCTTCCCAAGTTCTAACTCCACATGTTTAAGATTGGGAAAGAATGTTGATTTTTGCATCACAATCTTCTACTTCTATTTTCATTTTGAATTTCTTCTATTTTCTTCTTTTTCTCTTACTCTTTTATCTTATTCTTTTCCTCTTCTTCCTTTCCTCTTCATTCCTCTTTTCTTCTTCTTTTTCCTCTCTTTTCTTCTTTTTCTTTCCACTTCTTATCTTCTATATTATTTTCTTCTTCTCTCCTCTTTTCCTCTTCTTTCCTCTTCTCCTCTTCCTATTTATTTTTTATCTCTTCTTCTTCTTCATCATTAAAGCTGGTATTGTTGAAAAAATTGTATTAATAGTGTATTGTCTTTGATGTTACACAAAATGTCATATCATTTCCATTTAGTATATGTTGAGCTCACTTTGGAAATGAAGATAGTTTCTTGTGTCTACTAAGCATTCCAAAGTTTTCCTAATTTAGAAGTTATTATCTACTAAGTTCACTTAGTCATCAAAGTAAAGTTTGCAAAAATTGAGTGTTAACTGAGCTCACTCGATTAATGAAAAAAATGTTGGATAAAACTAGTGTTAACTAAGCTCACTTGGTTACCAAAGGAACTTTGTGAATATGTAGTATTAACCGAGTCCACTTGGTTAACACAGGAAAATTGTTTATGAGTTAGTGTCTACCAAGCATGGTTAGTTAATGAAGAATATTCTTGTTTTGGCATATTGAGTTCAATTGATTTAATTGTTGGTTCTATAAAACTGAGGAGATGAATATTAATTATTCTAAGTTGTATTCAAGATGACTTAACAATGTGTAAGATATAAATATAAGGTCAAGTTGAGGATTGAATGCAAGAAAAACAATAAAAAGAAGATTTGATGATGCCTAGAGGAAGTGAATTAGAAGGATAATAAAAATATCCTTGTTGAGCTGAAAAGATACATTTGATCAAGAAGGAACAAGTATTCAAGCTAGAATTGAGATTTGCAATCATAAATTCAATTGCATTAGAAATGAGGTCATCTCATTGTTACTTTCTAACCATTGTAGCAGTGATCTAAATCTCTTAACCAAGTTGGCTTAACAACTATTTTTAAATCCTCTAACAAGGTAGCATTTCTAGATTGAAGTGTCTAAAGACCTTGTAATGCCCTGCCTAGAGATCCTTTTTTTTAATACTCATTCACTTTTTGAGTGAATAGTCAATTAGGGAAAATATCTAGTTAAACTATCTAGACTTCGAATCAACCCAAACAAAAATAGATTATTCCTCATAATGGGAATTCACCTAAGGAAAGGATGCCATAAATTAAAATTGAGAAGATTTAAAGCCCAAAAACCCAAAAATCACAGAAAATCACTTAACAACTTTCACAACAATGTGAACCTATAAATGCATAGATGTGCTCATTGGTCTAATCACATAATGTAGATGAGTTTGGATTTAATAATCACCAAAATGTTTTGATTAAATAATTAAAATAAGGATACATCGACCACATAGGGACAACATTGATAAAATATGAATAACTTAATAACTAACTCCATGTACCACTACCAAGGATGTAATTCCTGCACACTAAAACACATGATCAAGTGCAATTGCATAATAATATCATAGCCGAAGAAATAATGCATTAAATACCTAATTAATCCATTTACATCACTCACATTTGCATAAAGCATAAAGAGACAAGAATGAAGTAAATCACCATAGCATAAAATCCATCACATAACATAATAATAAAAACATGTCCAAATACTAGATAATTAGGTATCATCATAGATCTACTGTCATCTCAAAATGGTATTAGCATGAAAATATAATAAACTGAATAGCATAGCAGTAGATCATTTATGATATTGAATCAAGGTAAAACAATCAACCCTGAAGTCATCTCAAGGTACAAATAATAAGAGTATCAAGTAAATAGACAAGGTACAAACTACAAACATGAGAGGCACTACATCCTCCCCTAGTAGCATAGGCTTACTCTTGGAAGTTGGAAAAATATAGGGTTATAATCCCCTTAGTCATGTAGCATCCTCCCAAGTTTCAAAGGTCTCATCACTCAGGTTCCATTGGACCCTTGCTTGATGTCCCAACCTTGTAGGATCAACCTCTGATGTTGTAGGATATGATTGGGCTCTAATGTAAGCTACCTATCCACTACCTAAAAAGCATCCCAATCAAGAACATGGATTACATCCAAAATATATTGCCTCAAAATAGAAACATGAAAAATATCGTGGATGCGTGCTATAGGCTAGGTGACAACACTAGTCAAAAAGAAATAGGACCAATCCTCTCGAGAATCTCAAATGGTCTAAAAAAATGTGGCACCAACTTAATGCCTTTCCCATAATGGATGGGGCTCTTCCTCGGATGCACTCACAAAAACACCTTACCACCAATAGAAAAGTGATTATCCAACCTATGGGCATCTGCACACTTCTCTTGCCTGTCTTGAGTAGTAACTTGATGATCTCTAATGAAAACAACTTGCTACTCCATACCCTAAAGCATCTCTGGACCCAAAAGAACTTGGTCCTCTAAATGATCCCAACTCAAAGGGGGTACATCATAGTCTATTGTACAAGACTTGAGTAAGTGATATGCTAAGATAACTATGATACCCATTGTTGTATGCAAACTCAAAAAGGTACAAAGAGTCCTCCCACTTTACCTTCCTATCCATAAAATACATATGGAGCATATCCTCTAGAACTTGATTCACTCTCTCAGTCTGACCATTATTCTTTGGGTGATAACCTGAACTAAAATTGAGTTGTGTACCCAAAGAATTCTGGAGAGATGTCGATAGTGCAGAAGTAAACACTAGATCTCTATCCAAAATGATCCAATGAGAGATCCCATGAAAATTAACAATATCCTCCAATTAAATATGTGCTACAGAAGAAGTTGTGTAGGATGCTCTCATGACTGAAAATTGTTCTACCTTCGACAAATTGTCCACTATCACTATGATACAATCATGCCTCCATGATGACATAGGAAAACCTATTATAAAATCAATAGATATTGTATCCCACTTCCACTCTCAAATGGTATGTAGCTACAAAAGACCTACCAAATGTTGATGCTCTATCTTTACTCTCTAGCACTCAAGACATCTAGCAACAAAATTGACAACATCATGCATCATCCTTATCCAAAAGTACAATTGTTTAAGATTAGTATGCATCTTCTAAACACTAGGACGTGTAGAATACAGTGCATGATGTGCTTTTGAAAAAATCAAGGTAAAAAGATAACCTAACATGGGTACATAGATATGCCTTGAGTTTCACAATAACCCATCAGAGTCAAGTATATAACCTAAAAATCTTCCCTCAAGGATATGTCCATATTCAATCTCCACCCTCAGCTCTTGATCCCAAGTGTCACTAGGAAAAGTCTCTAAGATACAACCTCACAAATCCACTCCCAATGACATCACTAATACCTCATGTCGCCTCCTACTCAAGGCATCTATGATGACATTATCCTTCCCTTTAATGTAATGAACATCAAAGTCATATTTGCACAAGAACTCCATCTTGCATTCAGGTTTGGCTGTGTAAAGATATATTGCAAGCTCCTATGATCTCTGTTTAACTCAAACCTTTGTCCCAAAAGAAAATGTCTCCAATAGACAAGGGCATGCACTATGGCTAAAATTTCCAAATCATGAGTGGGGTATTTAAGCTCATGGTCCTTGGGTTTTCTAGACTCATATGAAATCACTCAACTAGCCTACATCAACACTGCACCCATGCTTTCCAATGAAGCATCTATACAAACCATGAAATCACATACAAGATTAGGTACTGCAAGGATTTGTACATTGGTTAAAGTCTCCTTAAGAGCATTAAATGCTACCTCACACTGGTCTGACCAAACATACTTCTTCCCTTTGCACTGAAGAGAAGTGATGGGATGAGCTAATCCTTCACAAAGTGATAGTAGTAACCTACCAATCCTATGAAACTACGAACTTATGAGACATTAGTGGGTAGCAACCAATCCATGATAGAAAAAATCTTCTCTAGATTTACTACAATTCCATCACTAGTGATGATGTGTCACAAATATTGAAATTCTGACTAGAAGAACCCACATCTACTAAAATTTCCATACAATTGGTGGTCTCTTAAACACTATAATTCTTGACATAAAAGGACCTCACGCTCTTCGACAATCTCTAATTAAATCAATATGTCATCTAGGAATGCAATGACACATTGATTGAGGTAAGTATAAAATATAGTATTCATCAAACTCATAAATATTGATGGCACATTGGTTAACCCAAAGGGTAAAACTATGAAATCATTATGCCCATATCATGTACAAAACATTGTTCAATGATGTTAGCCTCCTGAATAAAAAGTTAATGGTTCTTCATCATTACCTTATTAAATTGCTAGTAGTCAATGCAAAAACACAAAGGACCATCTATCTTCTTCATGAAGATGACTAGTGTACCCAATGGGGATACACTTGGATGAATATGGCCCTTGGCCAACAACTACTCCAACTGTAATCTAAGTTCACTCAACTCTTAAGTAATCATGTGGTAAGGAGCTCATGAAATTGGTTATACTCCTGGTACAAGATAAATCTAAAAATCAATGTCACACTATGGTGGCATACCTAAAATCTCATCAGGAAACACATCTACATACTCACAAAGGAGTGGGTGATCATCAAGTGTCACCTTATGGCTCTTGGTTTCCTTGAGATCACTAATAGACACAAGAAACAATTGACAACCCTTCCGCACACTCCATTTCAACTGATTAGCTAAGATCATTTGAAGTGAGACTAGTCTTGGGACTCCCAAAATTTCCACTTGCCCACTAATGTTATCAACACATTGTACCATCTTATAGTGGTAATCTATATTCACTTGATGGGTGGCTAACCAATCCATGCCCAACACAATATCATATGATCCAAGAGGTAGAATGTGTAGATCCACTGTGGTGGTGAAGGTTCCCAAATTAAAAATACAACCACTAACTAATGAGTCCACAACCACTTTGAAACCTATGGCTAATTCAACCTACCACCTATCAACCTATTGAACTACTACTAGCCCACATGCTAAACAAGAGATGATGATATGAAAGAATTAGAAGCACCTGACTCAAACAAAACTAAAGCTGAAATATCATGCAACATACTTGTAGCCTCAACTACTTTACCTTGATGATTTTTTTAATGGTTGTCAATGACCACAAAGACTTGATGACTCCTACCAGCATCTCCTATAGTAGTCTCATATCTAGCTACATCCTTACCAAATCCTAAAGATGGTTTGATGGAGCACACACAATATTTATGGCTAGGCTGGCCACCAAGAATAATAGTTTCCTCCAAAGTTAGAACTTTTTCCATGACCTCCTTGGGCAGCACTAGGATAAGGTGCACTACCCCTACCAGAATTCTACTGAACACTCTGAGGAGGATGATCCTACTGAGATTTCTATCCTCAGTTTTGGTTATCCCTTTTCTTTCCTAAGGTACCAGAAGACTTTTTGCCCTTGGGCCAAAACCCTTTCTACCAAGATCCATGACAACTACCACCACCCTAGGTGGGTGTAGATTGGGCTTAGCCCTTCCTTGAGGATTGAGAATACTTTGCATCCTACACTAAATTTTGAGCACTTTGGTTTTGAGAACGAGATCTACTACCAAGACCTCTAGCAAAATTTTCCTCTACAATATGTGCCTTCTCAATAGCAAGAACAAGAGTCCTAGGCTAGTGCATAGAGACTTCTCCAATGAGGGAATCCTTAAGGACTTATATGAAATGATGAGCCAAGAGTAAATCATTATGTGATTGTAGCAAGAGTATTTCCTAAGCTCAAAGAATTAGATTTTGTATTGATCCACTATAATATTTCCTTGCCAAATTGTGTGGAACTCATCAACATGGACCTCTCTAAATTGAGGAGATAGGAATCTATCTCAAAAATTCTCCTTAAAGATCTCCCAAGTGATATTTGCAATGCTAATATAGAGATTCTACCCCTCAATATTCCACCAAATGGATTCGTGTTCCCTAAACTACAAAATCACACAACATGCCCTCATATAGGTTACATATGGGTACATGGTGAAGCAACGTTCCATGTCTAATAACAAATTTTATACCTTGAGGCCACCTCCCTTACCATCATACAATGGTGGTTTGGATTGGTGAAGAGACTTCATGATATCCAACCTAATAGAATCTTTATTGTTGTAGTCCCTACCACCCAATGGTGCCATTAGCCACCTAATGCAGTATAGGAATGTTCACGTTCATGTTCCTCCTCTCTATGCTCTAAGTGATGGGAATATCCATGATGAGATCCCTCTTCTTAATTATGATCCTATTGGAATTCCTCTACACAAGGTCCCAATAGAGAAAGAATCTCCTGAAGCACTGGCATCAATGCCCACACACTATTCTGATTAGCATTATTACCCTTTTCTCTTTCTCATTCCTAAAGTCCATCTTCCTTGTGTTCTCCATGGTTACCACTATGGTTAATGCTACAAGTACCACCTCAACCACTAGGTCTACGTGTATGAGGCATCACTATGGGAACACAAAGATAATGTTAGAACAAATGGGTCATGAGCATAAGAGTCAAAACCATGAACCGACAAGATAACAAAATAGAAACCATAATATAATAATACACAATAGAAAACAAAACCATAGTGGAAGCATAACATAGAGATCTCAATTTTGCAACATGGGCTCTAGTACCAAATGTAATGCCACACCAAAAGATCCTTTTTTTTCAATACTTATTCACTTTTTGAGTGAAAAGTCAATTAGGGAAAATAGCTAGTTAAACTAGCTAGACTCTGAATCAACCCAAATGAAAATAGGTTATTCCTTGTAACAAGAATTCACCTAAGGAAGAGCTACAAAAAATTAAATTTGAGAAGATTTAAAGCCCAAAAACCTAGAATCATAGAAAATCACTACACAACTTTCATGACAATGTGAACCTCTAAATGCATAGACACACTCACTAGTCTAATCACATAATACAAATGAGTTCAAATTTAATGATCACCAAAAGGTTTTATTTAAATAATTAAAATAAGGATACATTGACCATAAAAGGATGACATTGGTAAAATATGAATAGCTGAATCACTATGTCCATGTACCACTGCCAGGGATATAATTCCTACACACTAAAACACATGATCAAGTACAATTGCATAGTAATATCATAGTTGAAACAAGAATGCATTAAATACCTAATTAATCCATTTACATCACTCACATTCACATAAATCATAAAGAGACAACAATGAAGTAAATCACCATAGCATAAAATCTATCATGTAACATAATAAAAAAAATATGTCCAAATATCAGATAATTAGATATCATCATAGATCTATTGTCATCTCAAAATGGCATCAACACACAAATATGATAAACCAAATGACATAGTAGTATAACATCTATGATAATGAATCAAGATATAACATTTGAACCTTAGGTCATCTCAAGGTACAAATAATAAGAATATCAAGTATCTCTTGAAGCAAAAATAGACAAGGTATAGACTACAAACACGATAGGCATTACAAACCTCTAACAAGGCCACTCCTAATAGGGTGATTAAATCCTCTAACAAGGTCACATCAGTAATGATTTACAATTGTTGATTTTTTCCAAATTGGGCTTCCACATTAAATCTTGGTGTCACTTGTGTTTGTGATTTTTCTTTATGTGTTTGAAAGTAAGTTAAATAAGTAAGTTATTTCAATATATTCAGTCATTTCCGAGTTGTAATATTTTCTACAGTAAACCAAGTGCATGTGTGTTTGCCGAGTTATAGCAAAATACAATTTAATGAGAGTTTTCATTTGTATTGACATCTAAGGATCTGGGATTTATTTTTTTTGTAATTAATTCACCCCTCCCCTCTTATTTACTCTTCTTATATTTCTAATAATTGGTATCAGTGAATTTTGGTGCTTGCAAAAAAGGTTTCAAGGAACTAAGGTAAAGATTAGGATGTCTAATAAAAGGAGATCAAAAAGCTAAATAGATATAATTTCAAGGCATGACAATAACTCATGAGGCTACCCATGGAAACCATTAGAGATTAAGGGATAAAAAATATATATGCTAAATACAAGGCTCCTACTAGAACTATGACCATTGAAGAAATTGCAAAGAAGAAGATTAATAATATCATGATGATTGACATTGCTTCATCTCTCAACTATGTCGAATTCAATGAGGTCAAAGATTGTGGAATTGCTTATGAAATGTGGATCAAGCTAAAATCTATCTATGGATGAGATGAAAATATAAGGAGAGCCAAAGCTGAAATTCTTAGAAGGAAGTTTGATTATATGAAAATGAGAGAGGATGAAAACATTGCAAAACATGTTGAAAGAATCAAAGACAGTGTCAGTGCTATCAAAGTCTCTAGAGGGACAATTGAAGATGTAATAGTGGTAACATAACCCTTCTTCCTATTTATGCAATCAAAGTGTCTTCTATTCAAGAAATGAGATGTGATCCAAATAAAAATATAACTTTGGATCCTCTAGTTGGAAGATCGACAAAATTTGAACTAGACAACTATGATAATTATACCCCTAGTTCTAGCAAACTTGAGTCTACTTTTATAGCCAAGATATCACTCAAGAAGAAAACTAAAAGATCTAAAAGAAAAAAATTTAAAATTGAAGAGGAAGATAATTTTGATAGTCATCTTGAAGCCATTGAAGTATTGCTTGCAAGAAGGTATCCCAAAGGAAAAGGAAAGTATAAATGTAAGATTCCTTTGATTTGTTTCTCTTGTGAAAAAATTGGACACATTGTTGCAAGGTGGCCAAATAGAGAAGACAAAAATGAAAAGAAACACAAAAAAATACAAAGGAAATAAGGATTTCAAAAAATACAAAGACTACAAGGATAAAGGTAAGAAATCTTGTTTCGTGGCTAAAGATTTAGATAGTAGTAAAGATGATGAAATGGTATATATTGTTTTAATAGATGAATCTTTTGATGAAGGAGATAAAATGGAACTTATCTCTCATGATAGCAAAAATGATATATGGATTATTGAAAGTGGTTACTCATATCATATGACTGGTGATAAATCAAAATTTGAATACATGGAACATTATGATGGTGGTAGTGTGAGATTTGGAAGCAATGAACCTTGTTGCATAAAGGGAAAATATTTTATCTCACTAATCAATGAACTTAGATGTGACAATGCTTATTGGATTGAAGGACTAAAGCATAATCTATTGAGTATGGCATAGTTGAATACCATTGGATTCAAATTGGAATTCATGAATGGAAAGGCCAAGCTACTAGATAGAAAAGGAAATATGGTTAGGTCTAGAAAATAAACAAAAGGTAACCTATTCTACCTAGATCTTAGTGAAATTTCATGTTTTATTGCTCAAGTAGAAGAAAGTTGGTTAAGGCATAAAATTTTGTGTCATGTGAACTTTGATAATCTGGTCAAGATAAGAAAAAATATAAGAGTAAGAGATATTCCTAGTCTAAGGAAACCTGATATCATTTTATGCAAAAATTGTCAAATTGGTAAGATGGGAAAGACAAGTTTCAAATGCAAAGACTATCATTCGGAAGAAGTCTTGGAGGCTATTCATATAGACTTATGTGGAGCTATTGGAATAGAGATTTAAAGTGGAAATAATTATTTTATTCTATTTGTTGATGATTATTCTAGTATGATGACTCTAATGTATCTAAAAGAAAAATCTAAAGCTTTTCAAAAGTTTAAGTGGTATCTAGCAAGAGTAGAGAAAGAAAGTGGAAAGAAGCTGAAATGTTTGAGATTATATAGAGGAGGTGAGTTGATTTCTATTGAGTTCAATAAATTCTAAATTGAGAAAAGAATTTAGAGACAAGTATTAGCCCTTGATACATCCTAGTAGAATGGTGTAGTTAAAAGAAGGAACAGATCCATCATGGATTGTACAAGAACTTTATTGATAGAAAAGAGTGTTGCAATCAAATATTGGAAAGAAGAAATTAGTACTACAACACATACCTTGAATAGAGTATAGTTGAAGAATTACTTAAATCAAACTCCTTATGAAATATGGTATGGATACAAACCTAATGCAAGTTACTTGAAAGCATTTGGTAACAAATGTTATATCTTGAAGGAATCTAGGAAAGGTAAATTTGATGTCAAAGATGATGAAGGCATATTCCTAGGATATTCCTATAGAAGTAAAGCATATAATTTTTTGAATCTAACTACTCATAAGATCATAGAAAGTGCACAAGTGAGAATTGATGAATTTGCTAAAAAGAGTGAAGGAGAAAGCAACATAAAACTTATGGATTACAGAAGATTTTTTTACTATGAACCTAATACATCATCAAAATTATTTGGAAGTTAGGAGGCCTCATCTCCCAAGTCCCAAAAATATCAAAAAGCTACCAAGTTGCAACCAGGGAAACCTAAGTCACAGTCTAAAGGACCCAAGTTGTGGTCAGAAGCTATTAAGTTTTTGATAGAGCAAACTGAGTCTAATGGACTTGATTCATAGATAGTGGGACCTAAGCTTTATATAAAAGATCATGACAAGGTTAATGGAACATATTATAAATCCAAATTACCTATATTAGCAAAATATGTCAGAAGGCACCTTGCACTTGATTAGATCATTGGAGACAAGTCAGATAGAATAATGACAAACAAATTGAAAGGTACATGTTTTCTTGTTGAATCTGAACCTAGAAATGTTAAAGATGCTTTAGGTAATGAAATTTTGATTGAAGCTATGAATAAAGAAATAGAATAGATAAATAACAATAATACTTGGACTCTTGTTCCTAGACCCAAGCATAAAAATGTAATTGGCACAACGTGGGTATTCAAGAATAAGTTGAATAAAGATGGAAAATTTTCTAGAAACAAAGAAAGGTTAGTTTGTAAAGGTTATTCTCAAGAAGAAGGTATTGATTATGGTGAAATTTCTACTCATGTTGCAAGATTAGAAGGTGTTAGAACTTTACTAGTATATGCAATACAGAGGATTTAAAGTTTATCAAATGGATATAAAATTTGCATTCTTGAATGAAATTCTTGATAAAGAAGTCCACATAGAACAACCTGAAGGTTTTGTAGATCCTAGCAAAAGAGATATGGTCTATAAATTACACAAAGCCTTGTATGGTCTCAAGAAAGCTCCCAAAGCTTTATACGAAAGACTTCATAACTACTTGATAAAGATTGGTTTTCAAAGAAAAATGATAACACCAATTTGTATATCAAAGAAAGACTAGAAAAGAAGATTGTGCTAGCAAAAATATTTGTGGATGACACTTTATTTATAGGAAATGATGATTTATGCAAGACATTTTTAGAAGAGATGAGTAAAGAATTTGAGATGTCTATATTTGGAGAGATAAAATTCTTTGTTGGATTGCATATCCAAAATAATAAAGATGGTATCTACATTACTCAAATCCAATATATCAAGAAAATACTAAAAAGGTTTGGAATGGAAGATTCAAAACCTGTTGGAACACCTATGTCTACTACAAATAAGCTTTCCAAACATGATGATTCTAAACAGGTAGATCAAATCACATATAAATCAATGATTCAAAAATTGCAGTATGTAGTGCATATAAGGCCAGATATTGCATTATCAATTGGTATGGTGGAAAGATTCTCAAAAAATCCTAAAGAAAATTATATGATGGAAATCAAAAAAATCATGAGATATTTGAAAGGTACCGAAGACTATGGATTATGGTACAAAAAAGGAGGCAATTTGGATTTGAAAGCATTCACAAATGTTGACTGGTCAAGAAGTGTTGATGGCAGAAAAAGAATAAGTGGTGGAGCATTATTTCTTGGTAAAAGACTAGTGTGTTGGACAAGCAAGAAGCATTATTGTATTTCTCATTCCACAATAGAGGTAGAATATGTGGCAAGAATGAATAATTATTCCAATGTTGTTTGGTTCAAGAAGTTGTTGGCAGGTATGAAGATAGAGATCAAGGATCTAATGGTTATCTTTTGTGATAACACCAATTCAATTAATATATCCAAGAATCTTGTGATAGACACAAAAACCAAGTACATTGTTATAAAATATCATTTTTTGAGAGAATTGGTACAAGACAAAGAGGTAAGATTGGAATATGTGAATACTAAAGAGAAAATTGTAGATATATTCACTAAGCCATTACCTAAGGATGAATTTTTGTCTCTAAGAGGTAAGTTATGGGTCATTCCCCTATCTAAAGCTCACTAAATATAGTTTAGTGATGCATCAATGAGAGCATGTTGAAGATAAGATAGTTGATGTAGTATTGACAAGGCACATTGCATATGAATTAGTACATGAGGTACATTGATAGTCACTGAACATTGTTTTCGGTATGAGATGTAAAAGAGGGAGAATTTTTTGTCATGTCTCATAGAAATTTTATTACTTCAGAGATTGTGTGCTAGAAAATGTGACCTGTTGGGAGCACGAATCAACCAAAAAATATTAGTTAAGAACCTCAAATATGCATCAAAGACTCAACAAAATGAAGGAATATTAACTAACTAATGCTTGCTTGAGTTTTGCAACTCTAAGTAGCCAACAAACAAAATCCTCTAGCCACCTCTATAGCTCAACAAGGGCACCCATGAGAGGTCTTGTTGGTGTGTTAAGATGGGGGGTATGTTTGGTGTGCTCTCCCAAACACAACAAAATGATGAATCTCTTGAGTGAATGTGAAAATGTGATTGAGAATGCAATATGATCCTAAACTACATGAAATGAAGAATACTTCAAGAAATGGCTATGGAGAAAGCCATACTTGAAATAATCCAATGGTGAAAATATGAAATGCAACAAAGAAACTAACTAGATATGCAAGCTAAACTAAGATATGAATGAAATGGAGATAAGAAAATGCATGTAAAATAGACCAATAATGCAAATGCAAAGCTAAAACAGCTACCAAATGGTTAGTATTCACCTAGAAATCTCTATGAAAACTCAAACTACAATGAAAAACCTAGCATGAAAACTCAAGGCTCAAAATGGCATGGTAACAATGCAATAATGCCAAAGATGCAAATGCTTGAAATAAGGCCTCTATTTATAGGCTTGAGGGAGGGCTTGGTGAGGTGGCATCCATGTAGATTCCACATAAGGTGACATGCAAGCGATGCAAATGGTCAAAAATTCAAAGTTTTCTCTCACATGTGTGAGAAAATTTGAGAAGAAGAGTGGGAGACAAGAGTGCAAAGGGGAGTGTGTAGGCATGCCATCTCACACATGTGTGAGCACACTCTTAAGCTAATGAAGGGGATTAGGAAGGAGATTAAGAATGATTAAGTGAGATTAGAGAAGAAGTAGGCTTAAGAGAATGAAAATTATGGTTATAGGCTAGGCTCTAGGTTAAGATTAAAATTAATTTAATCATGGGTTTAGAGGAATTAATAGGATGTGAGAATTAAATTAAAAGTAATAATTTAAAAAGGGGGATGATGGGGGATCATGTGTTAAATTAATTTGACACACTAAGGCTAGGAGTATTTAAATTAAATTTAAATACTTAGGAGAATGAACTCATTTAATTAAAATAATTTAATTGAATAAGCAGAAGAATGTGAGCAATATCATTAATTAATTAATAATTAATTACAATGTCATGGGAAATATTAATAAATTAATATTAGTCTTTAGGGACAATTTTAAGCATCTACAAAGATGTCAAAAAAAAAGAACTTGGTTGGAGATAGAGTTTTGTTGACAGAGGGAGAAACTGAAGGCAAAGGGAGTTCACATTGATAGAGGGAGTTCTTATGGATGAGAATCAAAATGAAACTTAGGATATGTTCCTTACTTTATTCTTTCTCTAAAAATTTCATTGTATTGTGACATGTTGTGTTGCCATCAATGCCAAAGAGCGAGATTGTTGAAAATAATTGATTAATTGTGTATTGTCTTTGATGTTACACAAAATGTCATATCATTATCAATCAGTGTATGCCAAGTTCACTCAGGTGATCAAGATACTTTCTTGTGTCTATTGAGAATTCAAGAGTTTTCCTAGTTTAGAAGTCAGTATCTACTGAGTTCACTCCATCATTAAAGGAAACTTTGTAAAAGTTGTGTGCTAAACGAGCTCACTCGATTAATAAAGAAAATGTTGGATGTAACTAGTGTTAACCAAGATCACTTGGTTACCAAAGGAATTTTGTGAATATGCAGTGTTAATCAAGTCCACTTGGTTAACATAGGAAAATTGTTTATGAGTTAGTGTCTACCAAACATAGTCATCTATTGAAGGATTTTCTTGATTTGACATACTAAGTTGAATTGAATTAATTATTGGTTCTAGCCAATTGAGGAGATGAATATTAAGTATTCTAAGTTTTGTTCAAGCCAACTTAACAATTTGTAAGATATAAATATAAGGTCAAGTTGAGGATTAAATGTGAGAAAAACAATAAAAAGAAGATTTGATGATGCTTAGAGGAAGAGAATTAGATGGATAAACAAAATATTCTTGCTGAGGTGCAAAGATACATTCGATCAAGAAAGGTCAAGTATTCAAGCAAGAATTGAGATTTATAATCAGCAATTCAGTTGCATCAAAAATCAAGTAATCTCATTGTTACTTTCTAACCATTATAGTAGTGATCTATATCTCTTAACCAAGTTGACTTAATAGCTATTTAGGTAAATCCTCTAACAAGGTGGTATTTTTGTATTGAAGTATCTAAAGACCTCTAACAAGGCCACTCCTAATAGGGTTATTAAATTCTCTAATAGGGTCACACTAAATAGTGTATTTTTTAACATTTAATAGGGTTAGCTCCTAATAGGGCTCATTTTAGAAAAGTGAAAATCAATAACTAGTTGCAATTGGTGATTTTTTCCAAATTGGGTTTCCATGTTAAATCTTGGTGTCACTTGTGTTCATGCAATTTATTTTATGTGTTTGCAACTAAGTTAAATAAGGATAATCATAGATAATATCTTAAGATTTTCATGTTAATTAATTGCTAAGTTATTTTAGTATACTTAGTTATTGATTAGTTGTAGTATATGCTAGAGTAAACTAAATGCATGTGTGTTTGCCAAGTTTTAATAGAATATAGTTTAATCAGATTTTTGCTTTGTACAGACATCTAAGAGATCTAGGATTGATTTTTGTAGTAACTAATTCAACCCTCCCCTCTTAGTTACTCTTATATTTTCAATAATTGGTATTGGAGCTTTTTGGTGCTTGGAAAAAAGGTTTCAAGAACCTAAGATAAAGATTAGGATGTCTTATAGAAGGGATATCCCAATGCTAAACAAAGATAACTTCAAGGCATGACAAGAACTCAAGAGGCTACACCTAGAAACCA
This sequence comes from Cupressus sempervirens, assembly GCA_028749045.1. Lineage (NCBI taxonomy): Eukaryota > Viridiplantae > Streptophyta > Pinopsida > Cupressales > Cupressaceae > Cupressus > Cupressus sempervirens. The sequence goes on from CM053784.1 coordinate 694,811,481, forward strand.
GTGGAGATTCAAGGTTAAAAAATCTAGACACCAAATGTAAGGCTCCTATTGGAGCTATGACCATTAAAGAAATTGCAAATAAGAAGAGTCATAATATCATGATGATTGATATTGCTTCATCTCTCAACTATGTTGAATTTGATGAGGTGAAATATTGCAGAACTTCTTATGAAATGTGGATCTAGCTAAAAGCCATCTACGGAGGAGATGAAAATATAAGGAGAGCCCAAGTTGAAAGTCTTAGAGGATAGTTTCATTAGATGAAAATGAGAGAGGATTAAAACATTGCATAATATGTTGAAAGAATTAAAGCCAATTTTAGAGCTATTAAAGCCTCTAGAGGAACAATTGAAGATATAATAGTGGCAATCAAGGTACTCAAAATCCTTCTTCCTATCTATGCAATCAGAGTGTTTTCTATCCTAGAAATTAGATGTGATGTAACTAACAATATAACTTTTGATGCTCTTGTTGGAAGACTGACAACATTTGAACTAGGTGACTATAATAATTATACTCCAAGTTCTAGGAATCTTGAATCTACATTTGTAGCCAAGACATTACTCGAAAAGAAAGCTAAAAGATCTTAAAAAAACAATCTAAAAGTGAAGAGGAAGATAGTTCTGACATGATCTTGAAGCCATTGAAGCATTGCTTGAAAGAAGGCATCCCAAAGGCAAAGGTAAGATTCTTTTAATCTATTTCTTGTGAAGAAGTTGGACAAATTGTTGCAAGGTGCCCAAATAGAGAAGACAAAAATGAGAAGAAACACAAGTAAAATAACAAAAAGGATTTCAAAAACTATAAAGACTACAAGGACAAAGGTAAGAAATCTTGTTTCATGGCTAAAGATTTAGATAGTAGTGAAGATGATGAAATGATATATATTTCTATAAAAGATGAATCTAATGATGAAGGAGATAAAATGGAACTTATTGTTGGTGTTTTAAATGGTACTAAAACTACTAAGCGACAAAAAGCTTAATACTAGAATGACAGTACATACACAATCTAAAGACTAGCCTATTCTTATCAAGAATTGCATATGTAAGGTATTTGGACCCAACTTCAACAAAACCACAAATGGTTTTCTACTCTTTTGGCTCTGCACAACCAAGGTGGGTATACCCAGGGATGGTTCAAATCTGAAACGACTGTATGAGGATTATTCTTAGTTTCATTCTGATTCTCATTTCAAAATCCTCAAATATATACATAATTATTACTAACTTGCTAAACACATCCCATAAACAGATATGTCCAAGAAGTCTTCTATAGATCTGCAGACGTTTTCTACAACAATGGCTAACTGAAGCTAAAACAAATTCCATGCAGACAAGTGCTGGCCAACTTTGAAGATCTACAGGAAATAAAAGTAAAATTGTATTTGATGATGCATTTGAAAAACCATTTGTAAGATACTTCTCCTTCAGCTAAAATAACTTGATCAGTGCCTAATCCATTGGGGGTTTAGAGTCTATAGCAAAATCTAAGATCTAATTTGTTGCCTTACAAAAAATTGTATCAGCAATTCTTATCAGAATTTATCATTCAAAATCCTTTTCAATACTTGAGGAATCTTATCACATTCATCAAAGCTTTTACTTAATCCATTGAATTAACAGAAATGATAGATGGATATACAACCTAACTAGATTGCATTCAATTGTACAGGCATTTACTCATACAACATCAAGGTAGCTAAGTATTGAGCAGGAGACAAAATTCAGAAAGAACTGATATGGGGACAGTTCATAGTTTGTATTCATTTCCTTTGAAAATGGTACATCTCTTACAATAAACTCAGAATAGCCTTCCAAAAGAAACACAGTTCATTCTATCTTCATGTATTTTCAAAAAATTTGACAAAAAAATACATTACAAACTTGCCTTCAAAATTTGGACCAAAAACTAGACTAAGCACAATACATAGAAGAAAAAGAATTCGGACCACTCTTTAGCCTTGGGATCTCATTTAAATAATGCGAGAGGAAACAAGCTTAGGGCTAAAGAGAGTGACACATGTCCCTTAAAAGACACTAACGGATGTCTGTAGTAAAAGACAAAAATAAAAAACAGAAAAGCTAACACATCAAAACATCCTAGGTGGGTCCCTTTCTGTTATACTTCTCATTTGTTTTAACAAGAAGATAGGATCTGATTCTCCAATTATTCTTCATCCTTAGAGTAAGTATCCATGAGGTTTGAAACTAATGTATTGTCTTTAGTTACCTGTAAATTTACTTCAACCTGAGGATTTTTCGTGTCCTCAGTATTAACTTCGGGGGTGATTGTTACTTTTTCACTTTCTTCCTCATCATCTTCTAATATTTGTTCTAGAAACTAATTTTTCCATTTATTAAAAGCATCATCATCTGGCCAATCAAAGCTCAAAGCTTCTCTTTGTATCATTATTAAAGAATTTGCATTTTCTTCTAAAACATCAAATTCTTTCCCCATAGCAGTATAAAATAATTGTACTTTTACTAGTTCCTCATTTGTCTTAGCCTAGAACCAGTGGCCAGTCTCACTCATGATGTTTATTATTCTTTCATTTAATAATTCATCCATCTCCCTTTTCCACTTTCCTTTTTCTTTTAGCATATCAACAGATTCTAAAGCACAAGGAAATAGTGTGAAATTTTCAGCGATGTATTGGGAAAAGCAGAGTGTTAATCTTCTCTGTAAAGAATCCCTTTCATCATCAAAATTCTCTAGCTTATTTAATAAATCAAAAATCTTCTCAACTTGATGATAAGGCATTTGGACTACAGATATACATATGATTGTAATATCATTATTTCTCTCCTTCCATTTCTATGCAAGAAGAGTCAGCTTATCCTTATCCCTATTTAGCTCATCCATGAGGGCTGCAATTCTTGCCAACTGATCAAAGAATTTTGACCATTGTATTTTATCCCTCAAATATATTATACCCTATTTTAACTTTTCTTCATATTGATTTCTCAATTCTATCTGCAACTCATGCAATTTTGTTTTTGCTTCTTCAAATTCCTCTGTAGTATAGAATTGTGGCCTTTCAGGGGTGTCAGGTATTTCAATAATAAGGGTTGATCCAGATCCAACCAATGGCTGTGAATGGTATGCAATTTTAGGTGCACTGGACTCTCCCATTTTTCTCTTCCCCAGTATCCTCTCCATTTGAGACATTTTGTTTTCCAGTGATTGTATCCGTATACCCCTTTCCTCATATGCCTTCAAAACTTCTTCAAACCTAGCATTGAGTTGGGAAAAATTATCTTCTTCTTGTCTAGATACAACACCACCCAATTTAAGCATTTCTGTAGCCATTCCTATTACTTGTTTGCTACTTACCTCATCAAGCCTATATACTGTCAATGTGCTAGTATGTTCTGCAGTGGGAAACTCATGTATCCTGGTATTTTCCCTCTTATTTATGGACCACAAAACAAGGGCTTGGTGGTCATCACTAAATTTTATCCCTCTATGAGCTTGCAAGACCTCTTCAACAGTTGTTAGTTGAACATCCTTCCGCTTCCTTATTGAATAAAAAACAATAGCATTCACTATATCCAATTTTGGCAGAAGGAGGACTCCTGATTGTCTAACTATTTGTCTTCTAGCTTCAGGAGTGAACCAGGCAAAATCACTCAAGAACTTTGATTTTACCTCTTCCTTGATAATTGGGTCAAATTTATTTGGTTACTTAGCCTTGATCTTCTCACAGGTTTTCTCAAAATTCTTTATATTCAATCTCCATAAAAACTGAGCAAAAGCCCTAGATCTTACAAAATTTTCATCATTAATAAATCTTTCAGAAGCCTAGGCAACAATCGAGTCAATTTCCTTACCTTGGTAATCAGCAATGGTTAGGTCCAAGGAAGGTGTAGGAGTTTCTTGTGGCTCTCCAACATTCAGGTCTGTAGAAGTGATAATCATATCTCCTTCTCCTCCCATTTGTCTAAGTTGTTCCTTTAGAGATGTCTCATCATCTATTTGGATTGGAGATTGGCTTGGGGAGTATTGTTCTTTTTGAGAAGAAGAAGACCCCTGCTCCAATTTTTGTCTTTTTGGAGAGCTGGGTGCAGATGGACTTCTTGACCTTGACTTTGTGTGAGTGGGTACCTGTTGCACACTCTGAACAATGACATAACCTTTCCTTTTCTACAATGTATATTGGCCAGGAGTTACTATATTTCTACTACTCATTCTTCTTTGTATTTCTGCTGCCTTGTCTGGGTATGCCTTAATAAGTATATCTTTCTTTTCATTCATAGTCTGAATTATTGTAGAAAAATTATTCATTAATGCCTATATTTTATCTCCCTAGTATTTCTTATCTTTCAATGGGTCATATTGGGAGTCAAAAGCATTAATGAATTCTAGGTTTTTACTAAAAACTATCCATTTTTCTTTCATTAATTCCTATTCCTGCAATGTGAAAACATTTCTGATCACATCTTCCGGATAGTAAACCCAATGCACCATATGGGAAGCTCTCACCCTTTCTCTTAATAGGTCATAGAATCCTTCAGGGTTGCCATGTTGTATTTATTCAAAAACAAATTTAAATGCTTCCACCCCTTTTTAACAAAAATAAAATCATGCACCATAGTAACTATTGGAAAGAAAGTGCCCTTCTTTACCAATTCCCTCTCATCTATAGTGCCTATTTTCCATAAGAGCTCAGCTATCCCTATCTTCAGAGGTACATGAAAAGGTAACACATGAGGTTTTCCTAAGAAACCATAAACTCTTATTACTGTTGAAACATTGTAGGGAATTATATCCCCCCAGTTGTGATGGACAAGTAGCCCCTTAGCATGGTCCTTGGGTCTGACCAATTCTAATAATGCTTATGGGATTCTAGGGCTATCTCCTCTTAAAAGCAGTCTAAGTTTTGATGCAAAATACCTATCAAATCTTACATAACTAGCATTAGTGGCCTCTGAAGTCATATCCACACTCCACAATTGCACTGGATTCCTTTCTCCATCCTTTGTGGTTTCTAACTCCATACCTTTGGAGAAGAAAGAATATCCTTTGTATAAACATACATGCATCATCAATGAATACCAATAGAATGGTTTGTTTGCTTTCCCCTTTGCTATTCCAACCAACCTGTTGTGAATTTCTTTTGCTAGGAAAGTGGCAAAATCCAGAATGGTGCTCATTCCAAATTGAAGGGTTTGAGCAATTATAAGGACCACAAAACCAGGAATTTGATCACCCCCATCTATCCCCAAGATCTTGCAAAGGGAAAAATATAGTGCCTGAGCTCTCAGATTAAAATGTCTTCTTAACAATGGCTCTGGAGTATTGGTTGTGATTACAGGCAAACTTCCAACCCTAGCAGCATGCTCCTGTAGTGGCCCTGTTCTCAAGTACACTCGTTGTGCAACATATCTAGCTTGCAAATCACCTAGATCAATGATTTCATGCACAACGTGGTTAGGGTTTAGGTTGAAAACCTCACTGAACAATTCAGGGAAAACCCTAAAAAGGTTGACCCCTAAATGATTTTTTACCCATCCTGTGATAGGGTCATACCTCTTTGCCAGGTCCATCAATAAATCGCTATCAAAGAAAACACCGGGGACTACCAATTTTCCAATGTCAAATTCCCATACATTGCTCATAAGAGTGTCCAATTTTTGCTCTGAAAACCATTTCTTAAACAACTCCAAACCTCCCATGGAAACCTGGGCATCCCTTATCCAATTAGCTTTGTCATAAAATCCTTTTGCCACAACCAATCTAGGATTTTTTGGAATGAGCTCCCTTCCCTTTGTTATTTCATGTACTAATGAAGGGAATTGTTCAAGAAAATCATCATGTACTGAACTTTTTAGATAATCTTTTTGTCCAGTAAACTCTTTTCAGGGTGGCATTTTAATCAAAACTTTTGGAAAATTAACAACAGCAGATGCTTGAAATTTTACTCAGAAAGTTGTGGAGCACTTACCGGCCAGAAATCACACTTCGGCGCTATATGATGTCTTCTGCAATTTTATTGGAGTATTAACCAAGAAATTTTGTGCCTTAGCTCTGAAAACTTGAACTCCCTTTTCTTTCTGTACTTTTGTGATTCATTAGTGGTGAAATCGTGGGCTCTTTTTATGAATTAAAACCACACGCACCAGGTCTGGATCACATTTACTCTTAGTAACCGTTGCCTGCAATTTGCACTTAAATTTGAATCCCATCCGTAGATTTTATCAGATCGCACGGTCCTAATTTAAAATAACAAGGCTTCACAATCCTTTCTAAAACATGCTACGTGTCATCATCACGCTTCCCTGCATTACTTAAAAACCTGCATCTTTATTATGTGGGGAAGCGTCAACCGTCGATCAAGACAAGATCAGCGATTAGAATAATCCATCTCGTATTGATGGCCAGCTAGCTGTACAGACCAATAGGAAACTTCCATAATAGCTTATACTGATAAATAACACTTCACTTCAGCGGATACCATATCATCTTTTGAGAAAGCAAGGGTTTGATGTCATCATGGCCACATGTCACTCCTACGCTTCCCCGCATTGCTTAAAAACTTGGTTTGTTTATTATGTGGGGAAGCGTCAACCGTTGATCATGACATGATCAACGGTGATACTGCTTGATAAGTAAGCTCCATAGTTCTGCCAATGAATCCACCAATGATACCGCAAAAAAATAAAATGTGCAAAAGTACTGACAAATCGGACATACAGGAGCTTTTACAGCCTACCAGATCTCATAAAACAATCAAGGGTTACATGTCACTACTGTGCTTCCCCACATTACTTAAAAACCTCATTTTTTTATTATGCGAGGATGCATTGACCCTTGATTCCTGATAAATCAACGGTGATTTCAAAAACATTTTAACTTGGCATCTTCTCAGACGGAAAACTGCAACTAAAAGCATACAAAGGGTTTTCAAAAAGGCACTTCTGACGTAAATAAAATATTTAGGATAAAGAAACCCTGCCAACATGTTTGAAGTAAGTACCTTTTTAAAAAAATTGAAAATGAGGGCACCACAGAACAAAGACATAGTTGATTTTTCACCCAAATATCAGAACAAATCCTATACTATGAAAAATCACACAAACACTTATCTCTCATGATATAAAAAATGATACATGGATTATTGATAGTGGTTGCTCACATCATATGACTAGTGATAAAACAAAATTTGAACACATGGAATATTATGATAGTGGTAGTGTGAGATTTGGAAACATGAATCTTGTTGCATAAAGGGAAAAGGTTGTATCTCACTAACCAATGAACTTAGATGTGACAATTCTTATTGGGTTGAAGGACTAAAGCATAATCTACTGAGCGTGGAATAGTTGAATAACATTCAATTCAAGGTTTGACGTCATCACGGCCATGTGTCGCTCCTGCGCTTCCCCACATTGCTTAAAAACCTAGTTTGTTTATTATGCGGGGAAGCGTCAACCGTTGATCATGACATGATCAATGGTGATACTACTTGATAAGTAAGCTCCATAGTTCTGCCAATGAATCCACCAATGATACCGTGGAAAAATAAAATGTGCAAAAGTACTGACAAATGGGACATATAGGAGCTTTTACAGCCTACCGGATCTCATAAAACAATCAAGGGTTACATGTCACTACTGTGCTTCCTTGCATTACTTAAAAACCTGGTTTTTTTATTATGCAAGGATGCACTAACCCTTGATTCTTGATAGATCAATGGTGATTTCAAAAACATTTTAACTTGGCATCTTCTCAAACGGAAAACCGCAACTAAAAGCATACAAATGGTTTTCAAAAAGGCACTTCTGACGTAAATAAAATATTTAGGATAAAGAAACCCCACCAACATGTTTGAAGTAAGTACCTTTTTTTAAAAAATGAAAATGAGGGCACCACAGAACAAAGACATAGTTGATTTTTCACCCAAATATCAGAACAAATCCTATACTATGAAAAATCACACCAACACTTACCTCTCATGATATAAAAAATGATACATGGATTATTGATAGTGGTTGCTCACATCATATGATTGGAGATAAAACAAAATTTGAACACATGGAATATTATGATAGTGGTAGTGTGAGATTTGGAAACATGAATCTTATTGCATAAAGGGAAAAGGTTGTATCTCACTAACCAATGAACTTAGATGTGACAATTCTTATTGGGTTGAAGGACTAAAGCATAATCTACTGAGCGTGGAATAGTTGAATAACATTCGATTCAAGGTTGAATTCATGAATGGGAAGGCCAAGCTATTGGATAGAAAAGGAAATATGGTTAGATCTAGCAAAAAAACAAAAGGTAACCTATTCTACCTAGATCTTAGTGAAATTTCATGTTTTATTGCTCAAGTAGAAGAAAGCTAGTTATGGCAGAAAAGGTCGTTTCATGTGAACTTTGATAATCTGGTCAAGAGAAGCAAACATAGAAGAGTAAGAGGTATTCTTAGTCTAAGGAAACCTAATATGGGGCTATGAAGATAGTTTCCTATGTCTATCAATCATTCCAAATTTTTCCTAGTTCAGAAGTTAGTATCTATCAAGTTCACTAGGTCGTTAGGAAAGTTTGCAAAAGTTGAAGTTAACCAAGCTAACTTGGTTAATGAAGAAATTTTTGGATGGAACTAGTGTTTACCAATCTCACTTGGTTACAAAAGGAAATTTGTGAATATGTAGTGTTAGTCGAGTCCACTTGGTTAACATAGGAAAATTATTTATGAGTTAGTGTCTACCGAGCATAGTCGACTAACAAAGGATTTTCTTATTTTGGCATATTGAGTTGAATTGATTTAATTGTTTGTCCTAGCTAACTAAGGAGATAAATATTAAGTATTCTAAGTTGTATTCAAGCCAAATTGACAATGTGTAAGATATAAATATAAGGTCAAGTTGAGGATTGACTGTGAAAAATAAACAAAAAGAAGATTTGATGATGATTAGAAGAAGTGAATTAGAAGGTTAAGAAGAATATCCTTATTGAGCTACAAAGATACATTCGATCAAGAAGGATCAAATATTTAATCTAGAATTGAGATTTGTAATCAAAAAATTATTTACATCAAAAATCAGGTCATCTCATTGTTACTTTCTAACCATTTTAGTAGTGATCTAAATCTTTTAACCGAGTTAGCTTAATACCTGTTTATAAATCCTCTAACAAGGAGGCATTTATAGATTGAAGTGTCTAAAGATCTCTAACTAGGCCTCTCCTAATAAGGTGATTAAATCCTCTAATAGGGTCACACCTAATAGTGTGTTTTGTAACCTTTAACAGGGTTAGCTCCTAATGGGGCTCACCTTAGAAGAGTGAAAATTAGTAACTAGTTGCAATTGGTGGTTTTTCCCAAATTGGGTTTCCATTTTAAATCTTGGTTTTACTTGTGTTCATGCTATTTATTTTATGTGTTCAAAAGTAATTTAAATAAGGATAATCACAAATAATATCTTAATATTTTCATATTAAGTAGATGCCGAGTTATTTTAGTATATTTAGTTATTATTGAGTTGTAGTATTTGCTAGAGTAAACTGAATGCATGTGTGTTTTTTGAGTTATAGCAGAATATGGTTTAATTAGAGTTTTTATTTGTATTGAAATCAAAGGGATCTAGGATTTATTTTTTTAGTAACTAATTCACCCCTCCCCTCTTAGTTACTTCACTTATATTTCCAATAGGTGTAAGTTGTGATATTGCCAACAATGGATGTGAAAAAAGCTACAAATATATTCTCCTTTGCATCCATTGTTATATGTTTACTATCCACTTGCATGGATTCAATACCCATAACTATGTGTGGTAGTGAGGATGCTTGATGTGTCTCCTCAACTTCTTCCTCATCAGAAAAAGGTGTAGTTACATGTACATACTCTAGGCTTATAGGTTTAGATTCCGCACTCACCTTTATTACTAGTGGTATCAAGGTCATATGTTTCATAATGGCCTCCTTTGTTTCCTTTTTTATATCCTCATATTTTCCTCTCATCAGAAGAATTTCTATTCTTTTGTTCCTTAGCAAGGGCTCAATACCCTTACAACTTTTGTCCATGTCCTCCATAGAGTTAACTTCACACAACTTGTTAATCATTATTTCTATCAACTTGGTGTCTTCCTCTGTCTCACTTTTATTTTTGTTCAATAACCTATTATATAAGTCCTCTAGAATCTTATTCTAAATGTTATTAAATCTTTTATTCCTCAAAATAATATTCCTCACTATGGCATTATCTAGTTTCCTTCTATCCATGTTATTATACAAGCTATAATACATATTTAACTATATAAAATTATCATCATTGATAATTTTCATGTTAAGGTTTTCTATCTTAGGTTTCCATGCCTTTTTTCCTGGTAGTGTTCTTTCTTCTTGCACTACTTGATCCACTAGTCTATCCTCGGTTTCATCCTCTAATTCCTCAAACTCAATGACTTGTAGTCTTTCTCCTTTTTTCAAGTCCACTAGTAGTTTTCTTGACCCTTTTCTTGGTGGATGGTATAGGTTCTTGTTTTATCTTCACCAATCTTTTTGACTTCCCTTCTACAACAAGCGTTTCAACCTTTGAATACCTCCTAGGTTGATCACTTTATGTTCTCACTAGTTGCACTTCCATAACTTCTACATGTGGTACCTGCACACTTAGTTTAGAAATAGTTACACTTTTAGAAGGTGTTGCAACAATAATAAGTATTGTTTCTATCACTTCAGTTTGTCTTCTTGCCTTCTTTTCTATTGCTATGCATTTGACTTCATTAAACTCCTCTCGATTCATACCTAATTCCTTAAGTATGGAATCTATCTTCTTTTCCACACTTTTATTTATTTCCTTAATGTGAAGTTCAAAATGATCTTCTCTCATTTTCTCTTCATAAGTACCCCATATAGGCACTTAGTGTCCTTCTCTAACTGGAGTATGATCTATGCATACCCTCCAATGAAATTTAACCTTGGTTCTATAGCTTCTATAAAAGTGTTATCAGTTTCTACCATGAAGCATAAATCATTCTTATACTTTTCCACCATGGAAGGAGGTATTATGTACCCTTATTTCATTTTAGTCTAAAAACTTTTCATCATTATATCTATGTCACTATCTCTGACATTTTCCAGCTTTTCTTTGTAGCACTAAGTCACCAAATTCATTGCACACTCATTACTTTCCCAATTTTTCATCCTTGGGAACTTCTTTGTTCCATAGAAAAATAAAATGTGTTAATAAGGAATCAAATATGAAGATTGCATTCAGTTTTGCAATGTTGTCCAATAACTATACTCTAATTATCTCACATAGATTCACTTTCGTTCTCTCAACTTCCATTACATATCCTACATATAAGAATCCAACTAGTACTAAATTATCCCTTGAGCCATGGTTAAACTTGTACCCTAAAATTTTACTCAAACCCTTAACTCCTTTATCTTGAATCATGTCCACCTTCATGTTTCTTTTGTCAAATCTAGTGAATAAGTTATCATCAATAATATTCCTCAAATTTTTGTCATGTGCATCATTAGGTTGTTTTCAATTGCAACATGTGAATCACCTAACCAGAAAATTTCATCATGAACCCTACTAAAAATGATTTTGGTCATGTCATGATTGTCAAACTCAATATAGAACATATACTTCACTAGATTCAACTCATTCAGGGGCGCATACTTAGATTTCAAAGTTAGGTCATTATTACACATGACTCCTAAGTCCTTGTGTATATACTCATCTCATATATTCTCAATTTTGTAGTAGATATAACTCTTGACATCTTCTACATGAAGCACTTTCTACGAGATTTGAGAAAATGCAACTATCAAGTCATCCACAAGAGAAACAAATGGATGCTTCTTGAACATATATCTTGGCCTTTCACTAACATCATATACCATCTGACTAACCATTGAACTTTTAACTGTATGTAGTAAAAACTTAGTTTGAGCTTCATAAAATACCTTAAAAATTGTGTTTAGGACTTTGAAAAGTTTGCGCTTCAAGAACTTATTTTCACACTACAATTCCTTGTCAAATTTATATTCAAGTCACTCTAGACACTTCGCATGATCAAATAGTTTTCAAAATCTTCCTCACAATCCTTAAATCATTTGAAATAAGAGACACAAATATTTAGAACTCCCCTTTTGTATTACTCTTCTTTGAAAATCATACATTACTAATATAAGACCCAAAATACAACTCAAGATAAAAAAAATTATATCATTTAGTATTCATTATGTCTTAGTAGTGCAAATTGTAAACAACATACCATTGACACAAAAACTTGGACCAATTGCAATAGGAAAAACACTAAAATTCTATAGATTTCAGACCATCACCCCACATCTTAGAAATTCTTTTATAGATAAGGATTGCGAAAAGCTTTAGATGGGAGGACACATGTCAAAAACTAAATTTGAAATAAAATACATTCTTTGTATTAGTTAAAAAATTGGGGAAATAGTTGTAAAATTGGCAGGTGACACTTTCTTCAGGTGTCTTTTATCTTGAATTTTTTTGTACTTTAGCTATTTGTTTCTTTTATTTCCTTGTCTCTTTGTTTTGTCTCTTTTTTCTCTAACTGTGACATTAACCACTCAATCATTGTCTCCTAATGGTAAAGCCTTTATTCCTTCTATAACCTCCCAAATGAAAATTTCAGTGTCCACATCTGGCCAAATGTGATCTTTGATATCATTTAGTTCCTCGAGAAATTTGTTCCATTTAGTATCAATTATTTCTTTAACCTCTACAATTATCTTTCCCATTTCTAACTCTAGTTTATATAACATAATTACTACATCATACAATACTACAATGTCAACTTCACCATTGTAGTATGCAAAAAATCTAGAGTGATTCAAGATGTTATCAAAGGAAGATGACCACTCTAGCCATTCCTTGACTCCATCATTATCCAAAATGGTGGGTACAAAATTAGCTATTCATGTGGCAATTATTTTCATCTTATTTTCAATTAACTACAACTTGCCCATGAATAAACTTTTTAATTCTTTTACCTTCTTAATCAATTTTTTCAAAGTAATAACTTGCCCCTTTGGTAAATCCCTTTTTCTAGGGAGGCATGGGCATAAGGCTCTCAAAGAATTGGGTGAAGGGACCCCAAGTGGCAAAAAAAGGAGATAAAAGGGAAATTTCCTTAGAACATTTATATTTTGCTCCTTGCAAAATATGATAAGTGCTATGTACATTCTGACAAACTAATTTTAGTACATTGATGTAGGAGAATCTTGCATTAGGGGAGAGAGAGAGAGAGAGAGAGAGAGAGAGAGAGAGAGAGAGAGAGAGAGAGAGAGAGAGAGAGAGAGAGAGAGAGAGAGAGAGAGTAAAAAAAACAATAAAAAAAATAAATGGAGGTCAAAGAAAGTGACAAAAATTAGAGGGAAAATAAAAAATAAAATAAAAAATAGAAAAAAAGGAGAAAAGAGGAATTTTCTATTTTCAAGGTGCATAGGTGGCGCAAATAGAAATATAAATAAAAATGTTTCTAATTCCATTTATTGAGGTGCGTAAGTGGAATTCTAGAAGTTTGTGGATATTTCCTTAAATCGTGCATTTAATATTTGTTGGGCCACATGGTGATGCTTATTTGTATTTGGGTGGGAATTTAATATTTGTTATAAGGTAGTTGTATTTACCTTTTATCCCACAATGGTTGTATTTGTAACATCTTGGGTGGTAAGCGCCTATTTAAGAAAGGTATATGTGCATTTCTAATCAAGCTTCAAGGTGTGATATGTTCTTAGTATAAGCTTGGAGAGAAGGAGGAAGTAGAGGAGTGAGTTTTCCTAAGTCTATGGATGGAGCGCCGAATGTGAGGCAATTTACAGTAGGATTGTGGTGGAGTTGCTAGTTTGTAAGAAGAGCTAGTGCCTGTGGTTTAGAAACAAGGAAATTGCTTAGTGGGCTTGTGAGCACAAGTTTAGATCTTAGATCTAGACTAGCTAGGGTTTGGATTTGATCTTGAGTGATCCTGTAGAACTATTACTTGCCTTGTATTTGGTCATAATAGGAAAGGCCTTATAGCCTAGAACATTGCATGTAAATAGTTATTTTATGAGTAAAGAGTTGTGATTTGATATTAGATCTTGCATTTTTATTTTTATTTTCACACTGTGGTTATTTTTTGGGGGCTAGGACATCTCCTTTAGGGATTCTCCTATCTTGCAATAAATCAAGTGGTATCAGAGTAAAGGTTGTTCTTGAACGTGTAGATAGATTGCCAAAGTTGAGGTAGTTTACGTTAGGACCTTGGGAGGACATGCAAATGGATCTATGGTTACAAATATAGAAGGTTGACCTTTTTTCAGGAAGATTGATCTATTGGTGATTTATTGTAGAGGGTTTGCAAAGATCTTGGAAGATGGCTCTGAGAGGATTAGACCTTGGGATGATTGTGAATCTCTGTGATATAATGGAGAGGGGGACTAATGAGACAATAGCTTGGGTGGATGTTATTGTGAATGCTACTTTTTCTAAAAGAGTTGAGAAACAAAATAAGGAAGTTGTATGCTATTGGAGTTGGAGTCTACTGATCTATAAGAGAGTTGTCCAACCTATTAGAAGACTTGTTTGAGAGATAAGATGGCATAACAAGGTCGAGGTGGAAGAGTTTAGTTTTGTTGATAAGTTTGTGGAGTCTAATATAGAAATTGTAGAAAAATTGGAGGTTGTTGCTGATGATATTCCTAGCCTTGTTGATGTTGGGATGGAGATTAGTTTTAATGATCATTTGGTTGACTTTGACATGGAGATTATAGAGCACTCAATCATGGATGATCTGGTTGTTGTTGGCAATGACTTGTATTTTGTAGAGCATCTTGTTGTGAGCAATGAGACCACTAGTGTTGTGAGTTTGCAATGTGTTGATGGAGATCTACATATTGCTACTAAAATGGAGTTTATTGCTATTGGTATGGATTCACTAGCTATTGATGTGGATTATGTTTAGTTTGTTCTTGGGAGTGAGCATGTTGATTGGATGGTTGAGATTTTAGTATTTGACAAAGTGATGCAGATGTGGATGATTTGCATGTTGGTTTTCTTGTCCTTGATATAGAGAAAACCTTTGGTGAAGATGAAGATGGTTATAGATCTTTCTTTTGACATTAAAGTGTGGGGCACACTTTTCTATCTACCTAGGGATTCTGATGTAGGAGCATCTTGCATTAGAAAATAAAGAGAAAAAAATTATTTAAAAAGGAGGAGAGAGAAAGTGACAGAAATTAAAGGAAAAATAATAAAAAATAGAAAATTGAAAAGAAGGAGAAAAGAGGAATTTCTATTTTCAAAGTACATATGTGGTGTAAAATAGAAAAAATAAATAAAAATGGTTGTTATTCCATTTATCGAGGTGTGTAGATGGAATTCTTAAAGTGTGTGGACATTTTCTTAAATTATGAATTTAATACTTGTTGGGCCACATGGTGGTGCTTAGTTGTATTTGGGTGGGAATTTAATATTTTTCATAAGGTAGTTATATTTACCTTTTATCCCATATTGGTTGTTTTTGTAACATCTTGGGTGATAAGTGCCTATTTAAAAATGGGATATGATCATTTCTAATCAAGCTTCAAGGTGTGTTCTCTTCTTAGTAGAAGCTTAGACAGAAGGAGGAAGTAGAGGAGTGAGTTTTCTTGAGTTTATGGATAGAGTGTTGAATGTGAGGTAGTTTACAATAAGATTGTGGTGGAGTTGCAAGTTTGCAAGAAGAGCTAGTGGTTGTAGCTTAGAAACAAGGAGATTGCTTAGTGGGCTTGTAAGCACAAGTTTTGATCTTCCTTGGAGGTTTCTACCAAGTATAGATCTAGATTAGCTAGGGTTTGGATTGGATCTTGAGGGATCTTGTAGAAAATTATTACTTGCTTTGTATTTGGCTATAATCGAGAAGGCCTTATAGCCCGACATAGTGCATGTAAATAGTTATTTTATGAGTAAAGAGTTGTGATTTGGTATCAGATCTTGCATTTTTATTGTTTTTTCCACTACGTCATTATTTGTTGGGGGCTAAGACTGTTGGAAATGAGAATAGAGTAACTGAGAAGGGGAGGGGGTGAATCAGTTACTCAAAAAAATTTCACAATCCCTAAGATGTTTGAATATCTCCTCGATCTGATTAATATGAAGTGCTAAAACTTGATAATGCAGCAAATGACAAATATTAAGAACTAATATGTTATCATGCACAAAGCAATTTAGCAATTAAGAACACAGGAGACACTAGATTTAATATGGAAAACCAATATGGGAAAAACCACCAATGTAACTAGATACTGCTTTTCACTCTTCTGAAGTGAGCCCTATTAGGAGCCAACCCTGTTAAAGGTTACAAAAACACACGATTAGATGTGACCCTGTTAAAGGATTTAATCACCTTGTTAGAAGTGGCCTTGCTAGAGGTCTTTAGAAAAATTCAACTGAACTGTCACCTTGTTAGAGGATTTATTGAATGGCTGTTAAACCAACTCTGTTAAGAGATTTTGAATTCACTGTTATAGTGGTTAAAAAGCAACAATGAAGTGACCTAACATAAGGTACAACTTATCTTTGCTGATTGCAAATCTCTGTTATGCTTGTCTGGATCCTCACTGATAAAATGCAACTTTACAGTTCCTTCAGCACATCTGATCCTTCATCAGACTTTTCTCAACATTCACCTTATCATTTCATACTATAATTTGCATTCATAACTTCCTTTTTTTCACACATTTAATTCATAACTGGAATGACCATATATACCTTTCAAATTATCTAAATCAACTCGAATCACTGACTAAACAAATAATTACAATAGTCAGCTAGAAGTATTTAATTTGCAAATCCCTATACTGACCGACCCTACACGATAATCTTTGTCAGAAAATAATTCCTATGTTGACCGACTGAGCTCGGTGAATACGACGAATTTCGTGACAATCCTTCAATCGTAGGGAAAACTCGGTAAGTACTAAGTTTCCTGAGATAATTGAGTGAGCTCGGTGGAAACTATCCTTTGGAGACCGAGTGAAGCTCGATTAACATTGACTTCTCCATAATTCCTTTGATGACCGAGTGAGCTTGGCGGAAACTTCCCTTTGGAGTCCGAGTGAAGCTCGGTTAATACTAACTTCCTCATTTCCTTCATTGACCAAGTGAGCTCGGTGATCACTGTCTTTCATCTTTCCTTTGTTTGACCAAGTTAGCTCGGTTGACACTATCTTCCACATTTATTTTGATGATCGAGTGAGCTCGTTTGACACTGTAGATTGCATTGCAGACTGTTTGAGCTTGGTGAATTTGAGACTAATGATTGATATGACATTTGTGTGACATCAAGGACAACATTATCCAATAATCTCCCTCTTTGGCATTGATGGCAACACAACATGTCATAACAAAATGAAAATTTGAAAACAAGTCCAACAAGATAATAGACTTCTCCCTCTTTCAATAATCTCCCTCTGTTAAGGGACTATATGAAAGATTTAATAAAATTTTCAAATTTCACAAATTTCATAAGGATATGACAGTAAATCTCTCCCTCTTTGACAACACATGCCAAAGACGATAGAAGTTAAGTGAATTGTAATGTACCTTTAGTACTGATTCATATGCAATGATTTCTAATTAAACTACATCAACAGATAGATCTTCAATCTTTCATGCGTTGATGCATCATTAGAGCTCATTTTTAGTGAACTTCAGATAGGAGAATGACCCTTAACTTACTTCTGAGATACAAAAATGCATCCTTAGGTAAAGGTTTTGTGAATATGTCAGCAATTTGTTCCTTTGTATGGACATATTCCAATCTGATCTCCTTTTCTTGCACTAATTCTCTAACAAAATGATATTTTATTGCAATATGCTTGGTCTTGGAATGCATCACGAGATTCTTAGATATGTTGATTGCACTAGTATTGTCACAAAACATGACAACTGGTTCTTTGATGTCCATTTTCATTCCTTGCAATAACTGCTTAAACCAAACAATATTTGAACAGTTTACTACTGTAGCAACATACTCTGCCTCTGCTGTAGATTGGGATGTAAAATTTTTCTTTTTGCTTGTCCAAGAAACCAATCTTTTTCCAAGAAAGAATGCTCCTCCACTTGTTCTTTTTCTGTCATCAAGGTTTCCTACCCAATTGGCATCAGTAAACACTTTCAAATCTAAATTACCTCCAAATTTGTACCATAAGCCATAATCTTTAGTTCCTTTCAAATATCTCATTATTCTTTTGATTGCCATCAAATGAGTTTCTCTTGGTTTTGCTGAAAATCTTGCAACAATACCAACTACAAGGGCAATATCTGGCCTGGTATGAACTACATATTGCAATTTTCCAATCATAGATCTATACAATGTTTGATCTACCTCTTTGGATTCATCATCTTTGGTAATTTTCAATCCAGTACACATAGGAGTTCCAATAGGTTTACAGTCCTCCATACCAAACTTTTTCAATATCTCTTTGATGTATTTCGATTGAGTGATGTAGATGCCATTCTTATTTTGTTGAATTTGGAGACCAACAAAGAATTTTATTTCACCAAACATAGATATTTCAAATTCCTTGTTCATTTGTTCTAAAAATTCTTTGCAAAGATCATCATGCCCTGTGAAGACAGTATCATCTACAAATATTTCTGCCAGGACAATCTTATTATCTGGTCCTTCCTTTATATACAAGCTACTGTTATCATTAGTTCTTTGAAAACCAATCTGAATAAGATAGTTATGCAATCTTTCATACCATGCTCTAGGGGCTTCTTTTAGACCATAGAGTGCCTTGTGTAATTTGCAGACCATGTTCTTTTTATCTAGATCAACAAAACCTTCAGGTTGTTCAATGTAAACTTCTTCATCCAGTATTCCATTAAGGAATGCTAACTTGACATCCATATGATAAACTTTGAATCCTTTGTGAGCATATGCAAGTAAGGTTTTGACTCCTTCCAATCTTGCAATAGGAGCAAAGGTTTCTCCATAATCTATGCCTTCTTCTTGAGAGTATCCTTTGCATACTAATCTGGCTTTGTTTCTAGATACTTTACCATCTTCAATCAACTTGTTTCTGAATACCCACTTGGTTCCAATTACATTCTTATTTTTAGGTCTGGGTACTAGAGTCCATGTCTTGCTTTTCTCTATCTGTTCTATTTTCTCATTCATTGCCTCAATCCAACTATCATTTGTCAATGCATCTTTAATGCTTCTAGGTTCAAAATTAGCAAGTAAACAAGTATTTTTCAGCTTGCTTTTTGTCAAGGTTCCTTCAGACTTGTCTCCAATGATCTGATCTGGTGCATGATGTCTTCTGACATATTTAGCTAATACAGGTTCTTTGCCTTTTGAATGAGTTTCATTTCTATCTCCTTGTTCTTCAATTTCATGTTCAGGCTATTTTGGCTTGGTAAGAATTGGCTCGAGTGCTTTAGACTCGGTAGATACTTGCTTGGTAATGTCTAAATGTTGTTGTTGCTCGGTTTGAACTTTTTGTAACTCAGTTACTGATGACTCGAGAGTTGAGGATTCTTGAGTGAACGGTATGCTTGGTATAGTATCAGGTTCAATGTAAACAAATCTTCGGTAATCTTTAGGTACCTTTTTGCTTTCTTCCTCAGATTTGTCTTCAAACTCATCAACTTTCACATGTGCACTTTCTATGACTTTGTGAGTGGATAGATTTAAACATCTATATGCTTTGCTTTTGCAAGAATATCCTAAAAATATTCCTTCATCACCTTTTACATCAAAATTTCTTTTTCTGGATTCTTTCAAAATATAATATTTTCTTCCAAAGACTTTCAGATAACTTACATTGGGTTTGTAGCCATACCATAATTCATAGGGAGTTTTGAATGAGTCCTTTTTCAACTGTACTCGATTTAAGGTATGAACTGCAATACTGATGGCTTCCTTCCAGTATTAGTATTTGATAGCAATGTTCTTTTCTATCATCAGAGTTCTTGCACAATTCATGATGGAGTTGTTTCTTCTTTCAGCTATTCCATTTTGTTCAGGAGTTCCTAGTGCTGAAACCTATCTTTTAATACCTTTTTCAATGCAGAAGTTGTTGAATTCATATGAGATGAATTCACCACTTCTATCTGACCTTAAACATTTTAGTCTTTTTCTCGTTTCTTTTTCAACTCTTGCTAAATACCATTTGAATTTCTCAAATGCTTCTGATTTATTCCTTAGATACATGACAGTCATCATTCTTGAGTAGTCATCAACAAAAAGAATGAAAAATTTTTCTCCAGTATAGCTTTCTATTCCAATGGGTCCACATAAATCAGTATGCACAATTTCTAATATATCTTCAAACTGATAGTTCTTACTTTTAAAACTAGTCTTTCCCATTTTACCAATTTGACAATTCTTGCATAGACCAACCTTAGGTTTCTTAATGTTAGGAATGCCTCTCACTTTCTTGAATTTTCTTATTTTTACCAGATTATCAAAATTGACATGACACAACCTTTTATGCCATAACCAACTTTCTTCAATTTGAGCAATAAAACATGAGCATTCACCAAGTTCTAGATAAAACAAGTTACCTTTAGTTTGGGTGCCAGATCCTATCAGCTTTCCTTGCTCATTCAACAGTCTTGCCTTTCCATGCATGAATTCCACCTTGAATCCAGTATTGAGTAAATGTGCCACACTTAGCAAATTATGTTTAAGACCTTCAACCCAATAGGCATTATTACATACAAGTTCTTTGGTTAGACAGATTCTTCCTCTTCCTTTTATGAAATAAGGTTCATTATTACCAAACCTTACACTGCCACCATCATAGTCTTCAAACTGATCAAACTTAGTTTTATCACCAGTCATATGATGTGAGCAACCACTATCTATAATCCATGTATCATTCTTACTTATATGAGAAACAAGTGCCATTTTATCTTTCTCATCACTATCAGAATCATCTTTAATGGCAATATAAACAATTTCATCCTCACTATTATCAGAACCTTTAGAATTTTCAGCCATGAAGCATGATTTCTTACCTTTGTTCTTGGATGATTTGAAGTCTTTCTTGCCATTCCATTTCTTTTCATCATGGTTTTTCTTCTTTGGACACCTTGCTGCAATATGACCAATTTCTTCACAAGAAAAATAAATTAGGGGAACTTTACTTTTGTATTTTCCTCTGCCTCTAGAATATTTCTTTGCTAGTAGAGCTTCAATAACTTTGAGGTCACTGTCTGAATTTTGTCTTGATTCATTTTCACTTTTTGACTGAGATTCCTTCTCCTTTTTGTTTTTCTCCTTGAGTGAGAGCTTGGCTTGAAATGCTGATTCAATGTTCTTGGAAGCTAGAACATAGTTGTCAAAGTTATCTAGTTCAAATGTAGTTAGTCTTCCAACTATGGCCTCAAGATTTATCTAATGATTTGCTTCACACCTTCTTTCTTGAATTGCAGAAACTTTGATTGCATAAATGGGAAGCAAGGTTTTGAGAACTTTGCTTATAACTGTTTCTCCTTTGATATCACCTCCAAATGCTCTGATCACACTCACACATGCTTTAACTCTTTCAACATACTTTGCAATGTTCTCATCCTCTCTCATCCTCATTTGATCAAATTGTCCTCTTAGACTTTCTGCTTTTTCTCTTCTCACATTATCATCTCCTCCATAGATTTCTTTTAGCTTGTTCCACATCTCAAAGGCTATTTTGCAGTCCTTAATGTCATCAAATTCTTCATAACTAAGAGCAGATGCTATTTCTACCATCATATTGTTGTGAATCTTCTTTTCAGCAATGTCATTGATAGAAAATGTGCCAGGAGGTTCTTCATATTTTTCTTCAAGGTATTTTAGTCTAGTATCACCAACAGTAGCCAGATGAAGTCTCATCAATCCTTGCCATGCGGAGAAGTTATCTCTGTTGAGTTTTGGAATTTCTCTTTTGTAAGACATCTTGATCTTTGGCTTAGATCCTTGAAATCTCTTCTTGCAAGCACCAAATGCTCTGGTACCAATTGTTGGAAATGAGAATAGAGTAACTAAGAGGGGGAGGGGGTGAATCAGTTACTCAAAAAACTTTCACATTCCCTAAGATGTCTGAATATCTCCTCGATCTGATTAATATGAAGTGCTAAAACTTGATAATGCAGAAAATGACAAATATTAAGAACTAATATGTTATCATGCACAAAGCAATTTAGCAATTAAGAACACAGGAGACACCAGATTTAATGCAGAAACCCAATATGGGAAAAACCACCAATGTAACTAGATACTATTTTTCACTCTTTTGAAGTGAGCCCTGTTAGGAGCCAACCCTGTTAAAGGTTACAAAAAAACACTATTAGATGTGATCCTATTAAAGGATTTAATCACCATGTTAGGAGTGGCCTTGCTAGAGGTCTTTAGAACAATTCAATTGAACTGTCACCTTGTTAGAGGATTTATTGAATGGCTATTAAGCCAACTCTGTTAAGAGATTTTGAATTCACTGTTACAGTGGTTAGAAAGCAATAATGAAGTGACCTAACATAAGGTACAACTTATCTTTGCTGATTGCAGATCTCTGTTATGCTTGGCTAGATCCTCACTGATCAAATGCAACTTTATAGTTCCTTCAAAACATCTGATCCTTCATCAGACTTTGCTCAACATTCGCCTTATCCTTTCATACTATAATTCGCATTCATAACTTCCTTTTTTTCACACATTTAATTCATAACTAGAATGACCATATATACCTTTCAGATTATCTATGTCGGCTCAAATCACTGACTAAACAAACAATTACAATAGTCGGCTAGAAGTATTTAATTTGCAAATCCCTATACTGGCCGACCCTGTTAGGTAATCTTTGTTAGAAAATAATTCCTATGTTGACCGACTGAGCTCGGTGAATACGGCGAATTTCATGAAAATCCTTCAATCACCGGGAGAACTTGGTAAGTACTAAGTTTCCTGAGATAACCAAGTGAGCTCTGTGGAAACTATCCTTTGGAGACCGAGTGAAGCTCGGTTAAGACTGACTTTTCCATAATTCCTTTGATGACCGAGTGAGCTTGGCGGAAACTTCCCTTTGGAGACCGAGTGAAGCTTGGTTAATACTGACTTCCTCATTTCCTTCATTGACCAAGTGAGCTTGGTGATCACTGTCTTTCATCTTTCCTTTGTTTGACCGAGTTAGCTTGGTTGACACTATCTTCCACATCTTCAACACCATCCTCATGACCATGTTGTTCTTCATTTCTATCTTGATTAGTAGCAAATGACAATTGCAATAACGCAATATTGTAATGTATGAGCTAACTAACAAATCATACACCTCTGAGGGTCATCAACCACGTTGATAGATATTTTTTGAAAAGGATCAGGTGTACTCTTTTCACCAATATTTTTAGTAGGAGGAACAACAAGATTCCCATCTTTCAATTTAGCAGTATAGGGAAAATTTTGCATTCTATTCTACTTATTGTAATGGGCATTAAACTGAGATTTTTCACCAGTACCTTATTTTTTGGCATGATTTGCTATTGGATTTAGATTCTTGAGAAGATTTAAAACCTCATCCATTTAATCATCCTCAGGTTTCTTAGCTATAGCAGGTTTCTCACCTTCTCTCCTATTGCCCCTTGGATTAAATAATTTTGGATCATCCCCTCTTCCTAACTTACTAGAAGCCTTTCTATTGTTCTCAATATTGATAGCCATCTTATAAGCATCTCTAGATGTTCTAGGGTCCTTATCTTTGAGAGTATAAGCCATCTTACTATCAAATGCATTGAAGTTAGTTGTAAGACACACATCTTCCCCTAATCTCATTTGACATAAGGAGGGATGAAAAACTAGGGCCAAAGGCACACCAAGCTATCCAAACCACCTTGCAAGAGTTAACATAGTAGAAACACAACACAATGAACAACAACCAAAGGAGGAAGAAGAGAAAATACTTATTGATTCATCAACTAATCAACATACATGCCTAGCTGTAAGGCCTTCTAGGTTATGACTAGATAGAAAAATACATTCAAATCCATGATCCATCTAGAAATTTGGATTTTGAGACACATATGCTTCCATCTTTTACATCCACTAAGTTTTTTCATTTAACCTAAGCCTAAGCACTCCATTTATACTTGCCAGAACAAGTTACAAAAGATTCTAGAACATTACATAATAGAAATGCCGACCTTAAAATGGCCAATACTCATTCCTAAACAAGATCCTATCATTAAATTCATGATCAAAATTAAATACACAAGTCAACTCCCACTAAGAACCAAAACATAAAGAACTCAACAAAAGAAGGAACTA
Organism: Cupressus sempervirens; assembly: GCA_028749045.1. Taxonomy (NCBI): domain Eukaryota; kingdom Viridiplantae; phylum Streptophyta; class Pinopsida; order Cupressales; family Cupressaceae; genus Cupressus; species Cupressus sempervirens. The sequence continues at coordinate 694,835,744 of CM053784.1, forward strand.
AGATATTGGCACTCGATACCCAAATGAACTTGACATCCACACAAACTTGGAAACCATATGAACTTTGTAGTAATTATGAACTTGGCATCAGCCAGGAAGCTTGGCATCCACTAAACACTTGGCACCCACTAGGAACTCAGCAATGTAAGACATTGTGACTAGGCAGAAAATAGGAAAACTGAAAACATGTAGGATATCAGTGCAACCCAAGATTCTCCTACATCAAACAACTAGGGTAGAAAGAAATGATTCTCTTAAATCATGCAAGTGTCACAACTTGAGCTAAATCCAACTTATATTGAGAAATTCATTTAGCATCTTCAACTGGTCTGTTCTTCCACTTTACCGAATATTCATTGTAGTCTTTTCCCTCTTGTTCTTTTACCAACTCTCTGATCCAATATCTATTCAATCTCTTAAATCTACTTCTTAGGATAACCATCAAGTACAACAACTTCATCATCTAACTCATAATACTTATGTAGATCAACATTATTGAATATAGGAGATATGTTCATGTCATCAGGTGACTCAACTTCATAAGCATCTCCAATGTCAAACTTCTTGAAGATCTTACAAGGTCCAAACTTCTTAATCTTCAACTTACTGTATGCTCCAACCATAAATATTTCTTTCTTCAAATGAACTATCACCTCATCACCAACTTGAAAAAATTGATTTCTTCTAGACTTATTAGCATTCTCTTTATATTCTAATTACTTTTTTCCAACCTCGACTTGATTTCCTTATGCAAAGACTGATAAAATCAGAAAATTCTTCTCCTACAACACTTCTCTTTTCTTCAACAATGACATGCCTCAAATCTGATATTCCTCTAGGCTATATTCCTATAACAATCTTATAATTTTCTTTCCTATACTCCTATTCACAAAAATATTATATGCAAACTCAGCTTGTGTCAATACCATCTCCAAATTACTTGGCTTATCTCCAACTAGACATCTCAACAAATTACACAAGCTTTTATTCACAACCTCTATTTGTCCATTTGTCTACATATTGAATGTAGAACTAAACCTTAATTCAATACCCATCTTCTTCCACAAAGTCTTCCAAACCTAACCAATAAACTTATTGTCTTTGTTACAAATAATGCTTCTTGGTAATCCATGCAATCTCAGAATCTCTTTGAAGAAAAGTTCAGTAACATGCTCAACATCTGATGTCTTCTTACAATGTATGAAATGAGCCATTTTAGAAAATCGATCCAAAAAAACAAATATAGAATCATATCCCTTCACTATTTTAGGAAGTCCAAGAACAAAATGCATATTGATGTCACTCCAAGGTTTCTTAGGAACAACAATAGGTGTATACAAACTAGTATTTTGACTTACTCCTTTTGCAACTTGACAAACTCCACAACTCTTTACAAATTTCTAAACATCCTTATACATTTGTGGCCAATAATACTTATCCTTTAGCAAACTCAATGTCATATCAATTCCAAAATGTCCAGTCAATCCATCACTATATTTTTCCTCGATCAAATTAACTCTCATAGAACTTCTAGGGATACACAACTAAATTCCTTCAAACAATATACCTTCTTGAATAAAATACTCAACATACTTACTTATGTGATTTGTTAGAATTGGTTCTCTACACTCTCTCCATGCCTCAAAAAAATTAGGGCCAGTATCATACAATTCTTTCATTTCATCAAAACCAAGAATTTCAACCTTCATTTTGGTTAACAAGGAATGTCTTATACTTAATGCATCAACAACACTATTAAGAACTCCACTCTTATGCTTAATGACAAATGTGAAACTCTAGAAATACTCAACCCACTTCATATGTTTTTGATTCAATTTATTTTGACTTCCCAAGTATTGTAAAGCTTTATGATCAGTATACAACACAAACTCCTTAGGAATCAAATAATGTCTCCATTTCTTTAAGGACTACACAATAGCATAAAACTCTTGATCATATACAAAATACTTCCTTTTAGCATCATTCAACTTCTCACTAAAGAAAGAAACAAGTTTACCTTCTTGACTCAATACAACTCCTATTGCACTACCAATAACATCACATTCAATCTAAAAAACCTTATTGAAATCAGGTAAAGCTAATATAGGAAACTCAACAACCTTTTGTTTCAAAGTCTCAAAATTGTTATCAGTTCCATGTGTCCACTTGAATTCCCTTTTATCTCCTCTCATTGTCTCAGTCATAGCATTACAAATAGAACTAAAATTCTTTATAATTCTTTTGTAGAAACTAGCCAAACCATGAAATGGTCTTAACTCACCCACATTCTTAGGTGTAGGCCATTCCAAAATTACTTTAACTTTCTTAGGATCCATCCTCAAACCATCAGGTGAAATCAAAAATCACAAATATACAATCTCTTCTTGCATAAAATAACACTTTTTTAGATTAACCATCAACTTCTCATCTTTCAATCTCTGTAATACTTGTCTAACATGCTCAAGATGTTCTTCCTTAGTATTACTAAATATCATAATATCATCCAAATTAAAAATCACAAACTTACCCAAAAAATCTTTTTAGAACTTCATTCATCAACCTCATGAAAGTACTAGGTGCATTAGTCAAACCAAAATGCATTATCAACCATTCATACAAACTATCTTTTGTCTTGAAAGAAGTCTTCCATTCATCAACTTCTCCAAATCTCATAGGATGATAGCCACTCTTCAAATAAATCTTGGTAAAATACTTTTCTCCACTTAAAAAATCCATTACATCATCCATCCTTGGCATATGAAACCTATACTTCACTATGATCTTGTTAATAGCTTTAGAACTAGTACACATTCTCCATTCTCCATTCTTCTTAGGTGCTAATACAATAGGTACAACACATCAACTTAAACTTTCTATAATTAATCCCTTCTACAAGAATTCATGCACTTGTCTATTAAGTTCTTCGTTCTCTATAGGTTTCAATCTATATGGTACTTTATTTGGCAAACTACCTCTAGGAATTAGATCCATTCAATGACTTATAATTCTTACTGGTGGTAAACCATCAGGAATATCCTCAAAAACAATCTCTTTATACTCATTCATAAATTCTATAATTTCTTCTAGTACTTGACTACCACTATTTTCTATCACTCGGTCACTACTACCCAAACTTAGTCCTTTAGGAATTATAGCAAAACAAACTTGATTCCTTTTCATTTCTTTTAAAATTGTTTTTCATTAACCATGCAAACTTTTATTGCAATACCATTAAACTCGACTGGACTTTCAATCAAAGGAAACAATATTTCCTTCTTCCCATCCACCCAAAGAGTATATTGATTCAATCTTCCATCATGTATAACATATCTATCATATTGCCAATGTCTACCCAACAAAATACGACAATAATGCATAGGCATGATATCACATAGGACTTCATCAAAGTAATGCCCAATCTTGAACTTCACAATACATTTTTCACTTACCAATATATTATGCTTATCTTTAATCCATGAAACATGGTAGGGTTTAGGATGCTTGACCCAATACAACTACAACTTTGTAACTAGCTCTTCTAATACCAAATTTGTAGAACTTCCACTGTCAATGATTACCTTGCAAAATTTCCAAAAATCTTACATCTAGTTTTGAAAAGACTTCTCCTTAGGGTAGGTTCCTCATCACTTCCATTATTGCATAAGTTTCTTCTCACCATCAGATTTTCTCCAACCTTAGGGGTAAAAGCATAGATCTGTGTCACCATTTGTGATACAAAAACCTGTTTTGGTCAAATCTCATTTCTCTATCAAAACTCAATTTTTTTTTTAAAACTAAAAATACCCTTTTATAGATTTTAGATTCAATATCATCATTATATAAATTTTTGAGTGTTTTGATTAGTTATAATATGCTATAATCTAAAAATATTATAAGTCGATATTTCAACATTTCAGAAGATGCTCTCTCAAAAAATGAAAAAAAATAGTAAATCATATCAAAAAATAAAAAAAATATATTTATCACTAGAGGAGAGAATCATCTTCATGAATATGTAATTTTTTTTCAAGAAGGTATAGATTTGATAGGGAAGTTTTGACGGGAGGAAAAAATTGTTGGATTCTGACAAGGTCGAACTTGAGTACTTATAACAAAGAAAATATACATAAAAAATAATTATTTCTTTTTTTGTGCACCAACTATACATGTCATCTATAAAATATTTTCAAATCATAACAAAAAAAGATTATTTGCACATACTTCTTTGATAGGAACTACATCCTATATTTTTTACAGTTAAAAAAGGGACTTCAAAATAAAATAAAATGAATAAATTCTTAGTCAAAAAAATAATAAAAATTATAGGCATAAAATTCATACAATTCTACACATTTCATCAGTTTACATCATCTTTATATTTTAAACACAAATACCATTTTTTTTGTCATTAATGTTGAACTGTCACATTCTGATATCACTTTTCTTTATAAAAAGGTGACATAGGTTTGTGCTTTTACCCTTAGGTCCACTTGTTGAACCCTTAGTGTCTCCTTGAATCAAAAAATTTTGTTACCTTTCCCACTTTCATAAGATCTACATTTAAAGGATCTATGCCCTTCTTTACCACATTTGAAAAAGTTACCACAAAATCCACCTATAGAATAAGAATTACCTCTTCCTCAGTAAGAACTAATACTTCCTTGGTAAGAATCACCATCTTTCCAATTGGTCTTGCCTTTGTCATCATTCTTCCATCCAGACTTTCCCTTATCTTGCACATAATTATCAGATTTGCTACTTCTCCATAAGATCTACCTCTTCCTCTTTGGAATCTACCACATCTATCACTTTGTCTTTGTTCATGCTTCTTTGTCAAGATCTCCTTAGCTTTCAAGGCATATTGGTATGCTTCTTCCACACTTTCCAATTTCACAAAACTTATTTCATCTTGAATTCTAGATCTTAATCCATTTATGTACCTTGCAATTTTCTCAACATCATCATCCACGTGTCCAGATCTGATGTCCAATCTATGGAATTTCTCAGTATACTCCTTTATAGTCATGTCTCTTTGTCTCAAATTTTGCATCTTTCTCTACAAGATAACTTAGTAATCAATAGGAAGGAATTTTTTCTTCACTTTATTTAGCATCTTCACCCAAGTTCTAATCTTCTCCTTTTGTCTCCTTTGTCTATAAGTTTGAAAATGCTCCCATGATAGTGAGGCATGTCCTTTCAACCTAATAACTGCAATCTTCACCTTCCTATTATTAGGAGTGTTTTTGTACTCAAAGAACTTCTCCATTTCAGAGATCCAATCTAACACAACATTGGTATCCAATTTTTCATCATAAGAAACAACTTCTACAATAGGTTTTGAATTTTTCCTAGACAGTACTCTAAAAAACCTTACTTCATCTTGGTCTTCTTCAGGTTCTAGATTAGGGTTTATTGCTACTACTTCATCATCACTTACATCATCAAGATGTGCTCCTCTCCTATGGGCTATCACCATAGCATCTAATTTGGCTGCAATTTGTCTCAATGTATCTAATATTGTATTATCAACATTTCCTCTACGTTGAACCATCTTTACAAATCAAGATCCTGCAAGATTGTAACCCTTTGCAAATTGTAGGTCAACTCCTTAGATTTTCTACCCCACAACCATATTCACTTATGTTTATACACAATCCAATCTCCACAAGGATGAACTATGATTTGATATCACCTGATGTAGGGAGGGATTAAAAACTAGGGCAAAAGACACACCCAACTATCCAAACTATTGGTCTGAATTTTTACATATTAATTTTTCTTAGAATCATGGTGAAAAAAATTAAATGTGAGTTCTTTTGTTAGGTCCTAGGGTTTTAGGTTTTGGTCTTACATTTTTTATATCTTTTAAAAATTTATGTAAAACCCTAGGTCTTGCTTTAAAATTTTTATCCTGGCGTGAAAGTTTAAAAAAAAAAGGATAAGTGAATATTCTTTTCCCACTTGTTTTGAGGTCTTTGTTGAGTCCTTTTGAAAAGGGTTTTATCCTTTCGTTGGATCTTATTTGAATCTATGATTGTCACATCCTCACTTTAGCAAGATGCTTGAAGATTACACATAGCAATGTAGCGACCATTGGAGAACTGTGTGATACTAAAAAGTGAAGTCCGACACCAAGAAATGTGTTAACATGAAGACATTATGACCACGTGCTATGTCCCAGGCTTGACAATTTTAAGAAGAAATGCACGTGAAAAAACTTGCAAATGGTGTCATTGGAGTTCAAGTTTCTTTGGCAATTCACTAAGTCACTATCAAAAAATCCATGCAACTTGTCGGTGGTGACATAGAAAGTGCCCAAATTTTGCAAAAGGCAGTGTTCTTTTAATGGTTGATGTGATCGCACAAATTCCCATGCAAACTCATAAATATGCACAACTACCTTTTTTGATACTAGTATTAATTAGTGAAGTTTCAATCAATGTATCTTTGTTTTCCATCACCAAAATTGTGAATCTATTAGAGGTCGTTATATCACTAGCCAAGAAAGCACCAATTGTTTGGTAGCGACATAGTGAGGGCCTGATCATTGCAAAAGATGGCATTCTTTTAAAATAAGAAATGATTTTGAGGATCTTGAGGAAAATATTGTGCAAGCTTTTCTTTTATTTTTATTCAAGTTGTTTCACTCATAGTTTTATTTCCTGGTGTCAGTTTTTGATGGTTACTGGAAAGTTGCTATATCACTAGCCGGATAGTTGGTAATTTTGTCAGTAGTGATGTAATAGAAAATCCTCAAAGGTGGGCCCCAAACAAGTGACTTGAAAAAGCTGAGTTGTGTAGATCAAATGACATGATGGCATCCTACTGAGCATTTATAAGCTGAAAATTTTGAATTCGTCAAAACTCGCTATATTGCTAGCCGGATAGTAATTTTTCCAGTAGCGATGTAGCGACCCACCTGAAAGTAACAAAAATGGAAAGGCTAAGGATGTGTGATGTCACTAAATTTTTAAAGCAATATATATATATATATGTGATTACTTGTTAAACTAACTCAGTGCCAGTGGTAACCTAGACCCACTTCCCATGTATAAAACATGCAAAGAATTTTGATTGTTAGATCAAACTAGAATCAACAGTCCTCACTATCTCGCTATGGAAAGTTGCATGTTTTTTACTCTAAGAAACCTTTGATTTGGTCTTGGATCAACGATGCATGTTAACTTTCTATGGAAAGATGTGCAAATATTATGTATAGCGAGTTAGCAAACAAGAAACCCACCATTTTTCTGTTAAAAGTTGTTTCAAATATCTGCCACATGATCAAAGAAAAATCAATGGTTGTCGCATACTTGCTATAGCAAGATGCTCAAAAGTTACGCATAGTGAGATAGTGATTTGATGACACGTGTCCCTAGTCATCAGTGGGCCTAGGATGAAACACCAGCATTGAAGGAGAGATACAGATGGAGGTAGTTTATTGGTTTTACTGCCAGTGTGCTAAGAAGAAAAGTGAGTCAGCCTAGTTCTCATTCCTAGATCATAGAATTTTTCAAGGATCGACGACACAAATTTAAAAGGAAGTGTGTTGCCACTCTATTTTCCTATTCTACACATTTATGATGAATGAAATCTTCGTGTGTGGGAGAAATAGAGTATAATACATGAGATTTTCATTAGTTCCAATCCCATGCAAACAAATATTTCACATTTTCTGAGCACAAGAGCCTATTGATCACATTTTGTTTAGCCTAGTACGAATGTGAACTAATTCCTCATCTATTTGAGAGCAATTGTAGAGGTTCAGAGAAGAACAAGTTTGGAGAATCAAGTAAGTACTCATATTTCAACCTCTATAGCATTCTAGTTCCTATTATTATGATCAAGATGCCTCCGAAGAAGGCATTTTTTGGGCAAGTTAATTACATAGATAGGAATGTTCATGATGATTTGTTAGAATTACTCCTAGAATCCACTACTAAACCTGTGCAAGTTAAAAAATTGGTTTCCTTAAACCCTAGGCTTAAAATTACTAATGGCTTATATGATAAAGGGAACTAGGTTAGGGATGCAAAAACTACACAAAGTGGTTGTGTCTTGTTTAAAAAGTGGTTTTCAGAAAGGAATTTGTTTGCCCCGCATGCTAATGTCTAGAATTTTGATTTGGGAAAGCTAGTAGTGCCAAGTATTTTCATGGACTATGATTTGCTTGAAGCCATTGCCAAGAATTATGACCAAGCTATTAGGGTTGTGAGAAGAAATGATGGTGTGTCTCTGATCTCAATTAGTCCTGAAGAAATTAGAGAGGTTTTTCACCTAGAACCATTATCAGATTACCATGTGCCAATCAATTTGCTAGACTTAGAAAATGAATACAAAGCAAAGAAGGATGTGATTAGGGGAGGTGCACTGAGGGAACATATTGGTACAATAAGAACTCTGTCAATAATTATTGTAGCCTTGAGAGAACCTTTTAAGAAGAGTCTTTTCATTTCCCAGTCTGTAGAGATATACAAGACCTTGTGCCATGTTTTCAGTGAAGATGAGTAGGATTTCATGCCCATTGGCCTTATGTATATGATGGTTCAAATTGCTTCTTTTGGTGTAGATGTTATCTTTGATTTTGCCTCCTTTTTGGCTGAAGAAATTCATACCAGTTTAGTTGTAATTAAAAAAGGGAAGATAGAGAATACTTTTGGACGCTAGTCTCTATTGATGCACATGTTCTTGTTCAAAGGGGTGACTTATTTTGGTAAAGAGATGGATTTGAATAGAGAAGAGAATGGAGAAGCACTGCCAGTCTAGTTGTGTAGTGCAGATATGACCTAGGATGCAAATAATGCCAATTTTGTCATATTTGATAGGTATTTTGCTTCTAAATTGAGATGTCTCATATTTAGAGACAATCCCAAAATACCAAAGGTATTAATGGACCTTCTCAAACCTATGGACAAACCCCATAACTTGAAAGTTTCACACAATTTGGGAGATATCATTCCTTACCCTATTTCTATGGTTTTCAAAATCTATGGTTTTAAAGGGAGTCCTCATGTCTTGCCTTACCAAGTACCTTTGAAGGTAGGAATGGCTGAAGTTTTGTGGCAGTTAGGAGGAGTGGAACCAATGTTTCTATTGAAAAGGCAATTAGGGTCAATTTTCCCTACCTGCATAGTGGCTCATTAGTTTGTGATTACCAAAGGGAGTTGGCTCTTTCTACATAAAATTTTGGATTAGTATATGATGGCTGTCTCTCATCCCCATTTTTGTGATTCTGAGGGATTTTTTAATCAGACCTTGAGGCATAGAATTAAGCTAGGACAGGTTAAACATGATTCATATTTTCTAGAGGACATTATAAGGAATGAATTCTCATTGTAGGAATAGGAAACTAAAAAGGAAAAATGGAGAGTTTACTCCTAGGTCCTAGAATTCGTTCATTGTTTTGATCAGAAATATAGTCCTTTAGATAATGCTAATATGGAGGCTGGCAGAATAAATAAGCTCATGAATAACTTCCCTAAAATAATGGAAGCTATGAATGAGAAGAAATATTTTTTTATTGATTTTGATCCTGATAAGGCTAAAGAAGTCATGAGGAGGTTCGCTTTCATCCTAATATAGGAGCTAGTCAAATAATTGTACAAAAGAAGCTTAGTTACACTATAATTCAAAATAAAAGATCTCCTGTAGATAAGTGCAAGAAAATAATGGGATGCAATAGTATATCCCAAGAGGAGAGACCTAATGAGCCTAGTCCCAAGAGGCAAAAGGTAATGAAAGAAGAGAGGCCTCAAGTTGAGGAATATTCACCCACTAAATTCCCTATGAGGATTGGAGAAGAACAGCTCACAGGTGAGCAAATTGAGTAGATGGGATCACAAGGAGTATTTTTATTAGTCAAGTAGAATTAGATGAGGGAAACCCTCCAGAATGTCCCCTCCCAAGTTTTTACCTAACAATAGCTAACTATAGGGCTAGGGAATTGGACCCTGTGTTAGAATAGGCAATTCATTAATTTTTGGCTGATGACAGCTTTGTGAAATGCAGGGCTTTTCAGTAGTTTGCATGGAGGGCAAACATGAATTTTTTGAGGAAAAATGTAAAAGGTTAAAAATAGAGCATCCAAAAATAGATGAAGCTTCCACCCAAAACCAAACAAAAGAATAAATGATAAAAGAGTTTCAGAATATAAGCGTTGAGGATGGAAGGAAAATGGTGAAGGTATCTAACATTTTATTGTTACCAAATTGGGATATTGCTGATGCCTTAGTTTTTAGTTCTATTTCAAATAAATTGACTTTGCAAGATCAAAATAAAGGGGGCTTTCAAGGCACTGCATTCATTGAAGATCAAGCTGCATTGGTTAGTTGGTCATTGAAATGAGGATCTAGAGCAACATCATCACAATGAGATGAGTTCGGATTGATGGGAAGAATAATTGTGAGAAGAGTTGTTGATACCTCACATGTGTAGGTAGCACCCTGGAATGTGGATTCTTCCAAGTTTCTTTTGGCCACTGCTAAGAAAGAGGAACATGCTATGTTTGAGTTACAGAATAAATATGAAACAATTCTTGAGGCCTATAATAAGGAGGTAAAGAGGAGAATTGAGCTTGAAGACAAGCTAATGGGGAAGTGCACTAAGCCAAGAATATCATACCCTCATCGTCCAATAGAACCTTTTAAATCCATCCCCCTTGTAGAAATACCAGACACACCTCAAAGGCCAGAATATTACACAACTAAGGATTTTGAAGAAGAGAAAAGCAAGCTATGGGACTTACATGTAGACTTAAATATGCAACATGAGGATAAGCTTAGAAAGGCTCTAATGTATTTAGTAGATAAAATTGAATGGCCCTTATTCTATGATCAGTTGGCAAGAGTAATATGTATATGTGAGGAACTAAAAATCCATGATGAAGCCGTCAAGCCTATTGTTAATAAGTGGGGAAAAAGGGAGAAAGAAATCACCATTTTATGTTATTCAATTATAAGGTTTTCCCATGATCATATTGAAAAAAAGTATGATGTTGCTAATGAATTGTCAAATTTTTATAATAGGAGAATTGCTCTACAACTAAAAATTGTTTCTTATTTAAGCAAGTACAAGAATCAAAGATTTGATTTTTTTCCTTGTGCATTGGATAGAAAAAGTAAATTGAAAAATAAAGATGCATGGAGTAAAGAATTAGATGACCTTTTCTACATAATTATAAATAAAGTTGTAAACTAGAAGGGGCATGCCTAGTAGGCCATCATGATAGAAGAATTGGTTAAAGTCCAGTTATTTTTTTATTCTTTGAGACAAGAGTTTGTTGGTCTTGAAAATGAGGCTAACTACATATTAAAAAAGCAAGATGATATCCTGGAATTTAGCTGGCTTGATGATGCATAGTTTAACACATGGATAGCAGATATTCCTTTTGATGAGCAGTTAGATGAAGGCAATACAAATAATGATGAGGAACTAAAAGGTGAGGTGCAGATCATTGACACATCAGCACCATATCTAAAAGAAGAAGAAGGTGAAAATGTAACATTACCTGCTCAAGGTGAAAGCAGTGAAATCCTGCAGGAAAAAATTAATTTGGAGGCACCACAGAATAACCCTTCATTGGCTAGTTTAGTAGCCATGTATTCTGAAGATCTAGAATAGTGAGGGATAAATCAAAAGTTGATGATTTTCAATAGTAACAAAAATGGGCCTATCCAAAGAAATTTTGATGCACTTGGCATTCTGTTGTGCTCATTTTTGTCTCTTGTATGGTGTTTTGTTTCTTGTTTGGAAGGACACTTGCCAATCATAATTGCCCTTTGCTTGTTGCAACTCATGTTATATAAATGAGTTTTCAAGGCATTGTGAGTGTCCAAAAACTTGTATAATTTTTTTGTTTCTCAAGAAAAGTACAGAAAGTTGGCCCAATAGTATGTAGTTGTTTTGATTTTGCTTCCACTAGTACTCTCTGATGACACATTGGAATGACAAAAATAGTAATCTGTTCTATGCTTTCAATTGATTTCTATTGGTCATTGTATTAGGCATCTAAAAGGATAATACAAAGGGGTATTTATACTATATTTGTGTCATCAATTTTTGTCTTCTTTTTATGGGTTTTTCTATTTTGAAGTCATTTTAAATAAGGTTTAACTTGGCTGAATGCAATTTGGATGGGTTGTATGATGATATCACTATTGCTTTTAATTCAAGCAATTATATAAATGCTTCAATGAATTAGTAGGGTTTATGAGTTTATAGAAAGGATACTTCATAAGAATGGAAATGGGTGATTACAATTGATTAATTCATTTACAAGTTATTTGAATTAGATCTCTTACCAATAGTTAATTTTCTACCCAATGGATAAGGCACTGGTCACATAAGTCAGAAGTGAACAAGGGTGAATTCTGCTAATGCATATCAAATCTTTTTAAAAAAATCAAAACCATTTCATTCCATTTTTTTTAAAAGTTACAAATGTTGGTTACTACTCATTTGCATATAGTTTTCTAATTCTTAGATAGCCACTAATTCCAAAAATACTTGTAAACCATAGGAGATTTATAACCAGATCTACTTGTAGTAGATGTATATAGATTTGAGAAGCTTTTAGTGAAAATTCATTAACTGTGTATGTGCCTAAGAGTAAAATATGAGACTCAAAATGAAACTAAGATAATTTCATACCACAATTTGTATTAGAATCATCTTTAGGTATACCCACCTTGGTTTAGCAAAGCCTAAAGAGTAGAAAACCAATTTTTGTTTTGTTGAAGTTGGGTCAAAATGGTTTATTCATGTAATTACTACTAGGAATTGGCTAATCCTTAGATTGTGTGAGTAATTTCACTATGATATTGAGCACTTTGTTGCTTAGTAGTTTCAAACACCAACAAAATGATGACTCTTCTGAGGAATTACACTTAGTGTTGTCATAAATAGTGAATTATTAGAGATCTATGTCCCCTTGGGTAGAGTTGTAGATATTTCATGAGAATGTTTCTCATGGATTTGGAATTTGTATACATTTTTCTTAAAACTGTCACTAAAGGATTTATCATTTGTTGAGTTCTTTTTCCCATTCTAATAGAGTGGGTGGCAACTCAAAAGGTTTTAACCAGTGTCAAGATTAAGAAATTTGTTGTCTCAAAACCATGGAAAATAAGAAAAATACATATGAAAATGTGAGGAAAAACCCAAGAATCAAATTACCAACTAATCTCCCTCCTAGAGGAAGATAGAATTGGGCTGTGAAGGGAAATTAGATGTAGAAAGGAAGCTATTCATAGGAGCAATTAGTAGGGGAAAGTAACGCTCACCAATCTGCTGTTGAAAAAGTGCCTTTCTCCAAAGGTCCGAGATCTCATCCAATTTTTTCTGATGATGATTTCTATAATACCCCTACAATGATATGCCAGGAGAAGATTGTGCAACCACATGTATTTATTCTTGAGGATAGGACTAGTAACAATCTTTTCCAATGTAGTACAAACCCTTTCATGTCAGACTATTCCCCTTAAAAGGTCAGACCTAGACACTTAGAACCTAAAAGTTTTAATGATGAGAAAACATCTAGGTCTGAGTTCACTATCCCTGATCTCGATGAGAATGAAATTTTGAAAGCACAACTCACTGAGAAAGAAGCTATTAATAGGAGATTTCAAAAGGAAAGGGAAGAAGTGATTACAAAGACCTATGAAGAAAAACAAGAATTACTAAGGTGAATTGCTTCTCTAAAGAAGAAAATGAGATAGCAGCTAGTGCATGGCAGCTTGAGATTGTGGGACAAGTTGAACAACTTAAGAGGTAAGAGAAAAATTTGTTGGAAACTCAAAAAATTAATCTAGAGGGACCTATAATACAACAGATTAAAAACTATACTATTCTAGAAGTTGATAACAATAGAGTAAAAAATGTGGAACCTGTTGTAGGGGCTAATGACAAAGGAAAAAAAAAGGAGATTGGTATTAAGATTAGTGGCCAGTGAAGATAGTTCAGATCCATGATTCTATGTCACTTTTTGATATTGAATTGGAAAAGAGAAGGAAAGAAAGAGATGCTTTAGCTAAGAGATTGGAGATTGCTGAAAATGAGGCTGCTATAGTTGAGATGAACAATAAGATCAAATTCCTAGAAATTACCAAGAAACAGTTTGCAGCTATGCCTAAAGATGATGATGGATCTAATGATGCAAATTAGAATACTACTGAGGCACTCATTTCTTTCTTGTCTTCATCTTCACTAAAATTATATCTTAAAAAATCTATTGGTGATGCTAGCACTAGTAATACTATGAATAATACTAAGAAAGACAATACTAATCACCCCAAGATTGATTTACAAAGAAGACTTGTTCAATTAGAAGGCTATAGGAAAATATGTTTTGATGGAATCCCTGGTTTTCCAAATCCTATCCCACAAGAAATGAGGAAAAGATTGCCTAAATTTGATGGAAATAATGCTATTTCTTGTGAGGACCATTTGAGGAGTTTTCTTGATATGATGAGCGATTATGAGGTTGAAGCTGAAGATGTCATTATGAAGTTGTTTGTTTAGTCTATAATTGAAGATGCTAGAGAATGGTTCAAGAGACTTCCTAAATTTTCTATTGTTGATTGGAAAGATATTGAGTATTGATTCAAAGAGAAATATGGTGACAAGAAAAATCAGAGCTATATCTTGAGTGAATTCAATAATATTAAGAGGTTGCCTAATGAATCTGTTACTAAATTTAACACTAGATTTCAAAAAAGGATGTACAAGCTAATTCAAGCCATGTGAATTGATGACAAGCTATGTCTAATCACTTATCTAAATGTGTTTGATAGTAAAATGGCATACCAACTTAGCGATAAAGAGCCTAGGACCTTAAGAGATGCTTTTAGGATTGCCATTAATATATAAAAAAATCTAAGGATTTTAGGGAGATTAGAAAGCAAAAGAGATGATCCTAGGTTATTTGGGAATAAGGGAAATAGAAAGGAAGAAAATAAAGCCATAAGAGGAAAAAAGCAAGAGCCTAGTGAAATGAGTTAAATTCTAAATGCTATAAAAGGTTTCAACCTTCCTTAGATGAAGAATGATAGGAATCCCACTGTTAAAAGGGCCCCTTATCAATCAAATTTCAATAGACAAAATAGGCTACAAAATTTCCCTTATAACACTACTTGGAAGGATGGTTAGCCTAGTATCCCTCCTCCCAAGAACAACAACAACAAGGTGACCCCTGATCCTTTGTCGAAAAATTCTATAAATTTGGTAGACGATCTTGAGTTTTTTGTTGAACGTACTTGGTATTTTGCATGTCAATTACCCCATTCCCCTGAATCTTGTGTAGTAGCATTGTCATTCCCAGGAAATCAAGTTGTAGTAGAAAATTGTCATGAGCAGGAAGAAAATAATGATGATGTAGGATGCAATATGTTTGAATCACACTATTTTGACTATGAAGATTATGACAAAGATGTGTATGACCAAAGATAGTTTCAGAATGTCATACAATAGCAAGTATTTTCTGATGAAAGTGATGTGGAGGACAATGTGTGTAACATGGTAAATGCAAAGGAAGAAGTAACAATAAGAAAACCTTCTAGGGAAGAAATTGATCAAATTACTGCCAATATGATAGCCTAGGTTCAGACTAGAAACATGGCTCAGAAAGATGAAAGTAATAAGGTAGCTAGTATCTTCATAAAAGGGATTGATCCTAAGAAGGGGGAAATTGTGAAACCTAAAGAAGATCCTACTATGAAGGTTAAAATTACTAATAAAAGGTGGGAACAAAAGAAAGGAGGAAATCCTAAAGATATGAAGTTTTAAATAATGTCCCAAAAAAAAAGATGAGAAGGTATCAAAGATCATCACAAAACATGATAAGAATCATAAAAATACTCTGAACATTTTGGATAAACAAGATGAGAAAAGGAATGTGACTAATGATGATCATCTTGGTTCTTCCATAGATATGCTTGCTATTTGTCTCAGATTACTATTAAGGTTCCATTGTCTGAATTGCTAAGAATCCCTAAACATTGAAATAAAGCTATAGCATGGTTGGGAAACACTCATGTAAGGATAAGTCAGGATTGTAATGAAAATCACAGTCCCAAAGAAAGCACTAAAGAAGAAGTAAAGGAAAATGAAGTTGAAGGAGTTCTCTCTTAGATTCCTCAAATGTTTTTGGATAATTTTGTAAATCAGTGTTTGGGAAATGTTTAACCATTTTTCTTAAGCATTTTAGTAAATGGTATAACATTAAAAAATTGCATGATTGATTATGGTGCTTCTAGTATTGTGATGCCTTTTGAAATAATGAAGGAATTAGGCTTAAAAGTGGATACAACTCAAGGAAGATGTTGTGTTATGGATAAAAGAGAAGTGACAGTCATACGCACTATAAACTCTTTGCCATATAGATTAACAACCTGCCCTAACAAAGAACTTACTATGAGTGTATTGGTTGTTGAAATTCCACCTCAGCATGGCATGTTATTATCAAGAAAGTGGAGTGTTACTATGCATGGGAGTCTGCAATGTGATTTTTCATTTTCTACTTTTAATATTGAGGGGAATTCGATAAAATTCAATAGGGAGCCTAAAAGTATATACATGATAGAGGAAGATGTAGAAGATACTATGACAAATTTTGTGGACACAGATGTAAATGCATTCCGAGCTAAGGTCCTAACCTTGAGGAAAGATAAACATAAATCATAGATGGAAGTAGAAGCTGATGCAAAAATAGATAAGGGTGATTTATGGACTATGTTCTTCGATGGTCCCTACTATGAAGAAGGATCTGGTGCAAGTATCTTATTAACTTCTCCTATAGGAATAACATATAAGTTCTCTTTTACATTGAGTTTCCCTTGTACTAATAATATAGCAAAATATGAGGCTCTATTATTAGGACTTAGATTAGCTCATAAGCATGGCATAAAGTGTTTATATGTTATAGGAGATTTTGAATTGGTTGTATCCCAAGTGAGAAATGTTTATGTATCAAAAAACAAAAGATTAAAATAATACAGAAATGTAGTATGGGATATGATTGAATATTTTGACGCATTTGGAATAGCTTGGAAGGATAGGACTAATAAAAAGATGGCAGATTTGTTAGTAAATATAGCAAATAAAGCTTGATGACATTACATTTGCTAGTATATATAAAGTGAAAATCCAAGCTAGACCCTTTGTTCTTGACAATATCCAAAATTGGCAAGTATTTTAGGTTGATAAAGATATTTTAAGTTTTTTGAATTGTGAGTATATGTTATCAGGGCAAGAAATTGATTGTGCAATATATCTAGAAAACATAGATGGAAAAGATATTGTTTTTAGACAAGAAGTTGTGCAATTGAAAACAAATAAAATACCAAAGGGTTTGGTTGTCCTAGAAACTATTTTTGATAATCATGATAGATCTCAAATGGATACTAGTGAATACAATGCTAAGGATCTGGAGGAGATAAATTTGGAAACTGAAGAAACCCCTAAGAAGGTATATATTGGTAAAAAATTGTCTCCTAAGATAAGATAGGGTTTGATAGGTTTGCTAAGGAAATATAGATGTGTTTGCATGGTCATATGATGATCTAAAGGGCTATAGGGAACATCTCTTTCAACATGAAATCCCTTTGAAACCAGATGCTAAGCCTTTTAGGCAAAAACAAATACCAATAAATCCAACCTTGGCCCCTAAAATGCAAGAGGAATGGGTCAAGCTAAGAGATGAAGGGATCATAAAACCTATTAGACATTCATCCTGGATATCCAATTTAGTCCTTGTTAGGAAGAAAAATGGAGATATAAGGTTGTGTGTTGATTTCATAAATCTTAACATATCTTCAATAAAGGATAATTATGTTTTGTCAAATATGGAAGCCATGTTGCAAAGGGTCATTGGTTCATAATTGATGTCCATGATGGATGGGTTTTTAGGTTACAGTCAAGTGGTTGTTAAATAATCAGAATAGTTGAAAACTTCTTTCACTACTCCATGGGGTACTTATGTTTATGTCAGAATGCCATTTGGGCTTACTAATGCTGGGGCTACTTTTCAAAGGGCCATGGATATAGCTTTTTTTGATATCATTAATAAATTCTTGGTTGTATATCAAGACAATTTAACTACTTATTCTAAGGATGAAAATGATCATTGCATGCATTTAGAAAAGGTGTTTATCAGAGCCCTCAAGTATGGTGTCTCTTTAAATCCCAAAAAGTGTCAGTTTGGTGTCACTGAAGAAAAGTTGTTAGGACATTTAGTTGGAAAGCATGGAGTAAGGATTGATCTTGAAAGGGTAGAAGCAATAGACAAGATTCAGAAGCCTAAAAGTGTTAAAGGAATTCAATCATTTTTTGGGAAAATTAATTTTCTTAGAAGGTTTGTGACTAACTTTGCAGAGATTAGTAGGCCAATATCAAGAATGTTGAAGAAAGGATCTGAGATAAAATGGGATGGTGAACCTAGTATTGCATTTCAAAAAATTAAGCAAGCTATTAAAGATGCCCTTGTTCTTAGAGCTCCTGATTATGATAAGCCAATGGACATATTTTGTTTTGCTTCATTTCACACTGTTGCTGCAGTATTGTTACAAAAAAATGAAGAAGGTTATGAGCAACCAATTGCATTCTTCAGAAAGTCCTTGTAAGTAGCAGAACTCAAGTATGACATCAATGAAAAATAGTCATGTGCATTGGTGAAAGGGGTGAAAGTTGTTAGATGTTATTTAATGGGAGCCATTATTATTTCTTTTGTTCCTACTACTGATGTGAAGACATTTTTTCACAACAAGAGGTATCTGGTAGAGGATGTAGATGGATTAATAGAATACAATAATTTAATATTGATATTAAAATCACTAAGTTTGTTAGAGGTCAAGGTTTAGCAAGGTTGATGAAAAAAGCTAATTTGGAAGAAAATCAAATCAACCAATGTGATGACATCTATACGAATGACCTTTTTGACATGAATAACTTTGATTGGTACAAGGATGTAATTTATTATTTGTAGAATATGAAGTCCCCACCAGAATTAATAGACAATCAAAAAAGATCTTTGAAGTTGCAGGCTATAAGGTATATTATAGTGCAAGGATAGTTATGGTGGAGGGACATGGAAGGAGTACTTTTGAAATGTGTAGGTGAAATTGAGGCTATGAAAATTTTAAAAGATATGCATGAAGGTGTGTGTGGAGGTCATTACATGGCTAAAACCATAGCCCACAAAGTCCTTAGATCTTGTTTTTGGTGGCCAACACTTTTCAAGGATGCTCATGAATTGGTTAAGACATGTGATACTTGTCAAAGATTCAGTGGAAAGTTGAAATTTTCTAGAAATTTACTATTAAGACCTGCAGAAGTATAGACACCATTTCAACAATGGGGAATTGATTTCATAGGTGAAATCTCAAACAAATCTAGTGGTGGACATTCTTGGATTCTGGTGGCAATTGATTACTTCACTAAATGGGTTGAAGCAATCCCTACCAAGAATGATACAAGAAAAGTGGTGATCAATTTCATCTTAAATAATATTATAACTAGATTTGGTTGCCCACAAAAGATAATAACTGATAATGCTATGTGTTTCAGATCTGATGAATATAAAAAAATTTGCAGAAAATATGGCATTACAAAATATGCATCCTCACCTTATCATCCTCAAGGGAATGGTCAAGTAGAATCAAGCAATAAGAGTATACTAAAGATTATCCAAAGAATTCTAGGGGAAAACAAGAAGGCATGGGATTCAAAATTGCCATTAGCCCTGTGGGCTGATAGGGTTACTATGAAAAAGGCCATTGGTTGTGCCCCATTTGACTTGGTTTATGGTATACAGGCTAGACTTCCCCAAAATAATCTAAGGGAGATGTATAAATTCATTTAACTATATGAAGATGATATCATTGATGAGATGCAACTCAGAATGGATGACATTAAATAGTTAGAAGAGACAAGAAGAGACTCCTCTATTCAAAATGGTAAGCTCTAATCATAGATGAAGCACTTATATGATAGAAAGGCCATTGCGAGAAAATTTGAAATTGGAGATATGGTACTAATGTGGAATGCTAGAATGGAAGACAAGGGAAAGCATGGTAAATTGACCCAATCTGGCTTGATCCATATAAAATTTGTGATAGAAATGGAGAAGATTCATATTTTTTGAGGGAATTAACTAGAGGTATTCTTGAATTGCCAGTTCATGGACGATTCTTGAAGAGGTAATTTTCTTGAAGTATCTATTTTCCATGAATAGTAGTTTTAGGGTTTCTTGGTGTTTTTGTACATTCTTTATATTTTTTGAATCCTTGTAAATATCCCTATGCAGTCTGGTTTCTTGTTTCTGTGTGTTGCTCTGTGCTCTCTAAAAAAGTTGTCATCGTTGTACTAAGTATGTGGTCTGCTCCTCCATAGATTCTGAATTCTTGCATAGACTCAAGTAGTCTATCATCCCTAGATAGAGCCACTGTTGGTCTGATTTTTTACATATTAATTAGATGTGAGTTCTTTTTTTAGGTCCTAGGGTTTTAGGTTTTGCTCTTGTATTTTTTATATCTTTTAAAGATCTATGTAAAACCCTAGGTCTTGCCTTTTAAATTTTATCCTGGCATGAAAGTTTTAAAAAAAAAGGATAAGTGAATATTCTTTTCTCGCCTACTTTGAGGTCTTTGTTGAGTCCTTTTGAAAAGGGTTTTATCCTATGGTTGGATCTTATTTGAATCTACGGTTGTCACATACTCACTATAGCAAGATGCTCAAATATTACACATAGAGAGGTAGTGACCATCAGAGAACTATGTGTGATACTGAAAAGTGAAGTTCAACATCGAGAAATGTGTTAACATGAAGACATTATGACCACATGCTATGTCCCAGGCTTGTCAGTTTTAAGAAGAAACACACATGAAAAAACTCAAAAATGGTGTCACTGGAGTTCAAGTTTCTCTCACAATTCACTAAGTCTCTATCAAAAAATCCATGTGACTTGCCGGTGGTGACATAGCGAGTGCCCAGATTTTGCAAAAGGCAATGTTATTTTAAAGGTTGATGTGACTGCAGAAATTCCCATCCAGACTTATAAATATGTATGACTACCTTTTTTGACACCAGTATTAATTGGTGAAGTTTCAATCAATGTATCTTTGTTTTTCGTCACCAAAATTGTGAATTTGTCAGAGGTCATTATATCACTAGCTGAGAAAACACCAATTTTCTAGTAGTGACATAGTGAAGGCCCAATCATTGCAAAAGATGACATTCTTTTAAAATAAGAAATGATTTTGAGGATCCCGAGGCAAATATTGTGCAATCTTTTTTTTTATTTCTGTGCAAGTTGTGTCACTCATAGTTTTATTTCTCGGCGTTAGTTTTGATGGTTACCAAAAAGTTGCTATATTGCTAGTTGAATAGTTGGTAATTTTGTCGGTAGCAATGTAGTGACTAGTTGGAAGGTTGTGATGTAATAGAAAATCCTCAAAGGTGGGCTCTAAATGAGTGACTTGACAAAGCTGAGTTGTGTAGATCAAACAACATGGTGGCATCCTACTCAGCATCTATAAGATAGAAATTCTGAATTCATGAAAACTCGCTATATTGCTAGCTAGATAGTTAGTAATTTTACTAGTAGCGATGGAGCAACCCACTTGAAAGTAACAAACACAGCAAGGCCAAGGACATGTGATGTCACTAAAGTTTTAAAACAATATATATATGTGTGTGTGTGTGTGTGATTACATGTTAAACTAGCTTAGCACTAGTGGTAACCTGGACCCACTCCCCATGTATAAAACATGCAAAGAATTATGATCATTAGATCAAACTAGAATCAACAATGCTCGCTATCTCGCTATGGAAAGTTGCCAGTTGTTTACTCTATGTGACATAGCAAGTATGAGGCCCACCATTCTTTAGGGTACTTTGTGCAGTTTCTCTACCTTTGATTTGGTCTTGGATCAATGATGCTCATTAACTCACTATGGAAAGATATGCGAAGATTATGTATAGCAAGTTAGCGAATGAGGGACCCACCATTGTTCTCTTAAAAGTTGCTTCAAATATCTGCCACATGATTAAAGCAAAATCAGTGGTTGTCGCATACTTGATATAGAAAGATGCTAAAAAGTTATGCATAGTGAGATAGCGACTTGATGAAACATGTCCCCAGTCATCAGTGGGCCCAGGATGAAACACCAGCATTAAAGGAGAGATACAGATGGAGGCAGTTTATTGGTTTGACTACTAGTGTGCTAAGAAGAAAAGTGAGTCAACCTAGTTCTCATTCCTAGATCATAGGATTTTTCAAGGATCGATGGTGCAAATTTAAAAGGAAGTGTAGTGCCACTCTTTTTTTCTATTTTGCACATTTATGATGAATGAAAGCTTCATGTGTGGGAGAAATAGAGTATAATAGGAGATTTTCATTAGTTCTAGTCCCACACAAACAAAGATTTCATATTTTCTGAGCACAAGAGCATGTTGATCATATTGTGTTTAGCCTGGTACCAATGTGAACTAATTCCTCATCTATTCGAGAGCAATTGCAGAGGTTCAGAGAAGAAAAAGTTTGGCAAATCAAGTAAGTACTCATATTTCAACCTCTATAGCATTCCAATTCCTATTATTACAATCAAGATGCCTCCTAAGGAAGCATTTTCTGGGCAAGTTAATTACATGGATAAGAATGTTCATGATGATTTGTTAGAATTACTCCTAGAATCCACCACTAAACCTGCGCAAGTTAAAAAATTGATTTCCTTAAACCCTAGGCTTAAAATTGCTGATGGCTTATATGACAAAGAGAATTGGGTTAGGGATGCAACAACTACACAAACTAGTCTTGTCTTTTTTAAAAAGTGGTTTTCAGAAAGGAATTTGTTTGCCCCACATGCTAATGTCTGGAATTTTGATTTGGGAAAGCTAGTAGTACCAAGTATTTTCATGGATTATGATTTGCTTGAAGCCATTGCCAAGAATTATGACCAAGCTATTAGGGTGGTGAGAAGAAATGATAGTGTGCCTCTGATCTAAATTAGTCCTGAAGAAATTAGAGAGGTTTTTCACCTAGAACCATTTTCAAATTACCATCTGCCAATTAATTTGCCAGAATTAGAAAATGAATACAAAGCAAAGAAGGATGTGTTTAGGGGAGGTGCACAGAGAGCACATATTGGTACAATAAGAACTCTACTAGTAATTATTGTAGCCTCTAGAGAACCTTTTAAGAAGAGTCTTTTCACTTCCTAGGTTGTAGAGATATACAAGACCCTATGCCATGTTTTTGATGAAGATGAGCAGGATTTCATGCCCATTGGCCTTATGTATATGATAGTTCAAATTGCTTCTTTTGGTGTAGATTTTATCTTTGATTTTGCCTCCTTTTTGGCTAAAGAAATTCATATTGGTTTAGTTGGAATTGCAAAAGGGAAGATAGATAAAACTTTTGGACACTATTCTCTATTGATGCACATGTTCTTGTTCAAAGGGGTGACTTATTTTTGTAAAGAGATGGATTTGAATAGAGAAGAGAATGGGGAAGCACTACTAGTCTAGTTGTAGAGTGCAAATATGACCTAGGATGCAAATAATGCCAATTTTGTTAGATTTGATAGGTATTTTGCTTCTAAATTGAGATGTCTCATATTAAGGGACAATCCCAAAATCCTTAATGTATTAATGGACCTCCTCAGACCTATGGAAAAACCCCATAACTTGAAAGTTTCACACAATAGGGGAGATATCATTCCTTACCTTGTTTCTACGATTTTTAGAATCTATGGTTTTAAAGGGAGTCCTCATGTCTTGCCTTACCAAGTACCTTTGAAGGTAGGAATGGTTGAAGTTTTGTGGCAATTAGGAGGAGTAGAAGAAATGTTTCTATTGAAAAGGCAATTAGGGTCAATTTTCCCTACCTGCATAGTTGCTTATCAGTTTGTGATTACCAAAGGGGGCTGACTCTTTTTGCATAAAATTTTGGATCAGTATATGATGGCTATCTCTCATCCCCATTTTTGTGATTCTAAGGAATTTTTTAATTAGACCTTGAGGCATATAATTAAGCTGGGACAAGTTAAACATGATTCATATTTTCTAGAGGACATTATAAGGAATGAATTCTCATTGCAGGAACAGGAAACTAAAAAAGAAAATTGGAGAGTTTACTCTCGGGACCTAGAATTCATTCATTTTTTTGATAAAAAATATAGTCCTTTAGATAATGCTAATACATAGGCTGATAGAATAAATAAGCTCATGAATAACTTCCCTGAAATAATGGAAGTTATGAATGAGAAGAATCAATTTTCTTTTTATTCTTATCCTGATAAGGCCAAATAAGTCATGAGGAGGTTGGCTTTCACTCCTAATATAGGAGTTGGTCAAGTAATTGTACAAAAGAAGCCTGGTTACACTATAATTCAAAATAAAAGGGCTCTTGTAGATAGGGGCAAGAAAATAATGGGATCCACCAGTATAGCCCAAGAGGAGAGACCTGATGAGCCTAGTCCCAAGAGGTAGAAGGTAATGAAAGAAGAGAGGCCTCAAGTTGAGGAATATTCATCCACTCAATCTCCTTTGAGGATTGGAGAAGAATAGCTCACATGTGAGCAAATTGAGCAGATGGGATCACAGGGAGGTATTTTTATTACTGAAGCAGAATTAGATGAGGGAAACCCTCCAAAACCTCCACTCCCAAGTTTGGACCTAACAATAGTTCATTATAGAAATAGGGAATTGGACCCTATGTTAGAATAGGCAATTTATCAATTTTTGGCTGATGACAGCTTTGTGAAATCTAGGGCTTTTTAGCAGTTTGCATGGAGGGAAAACATGAATATTTTTGAGTGAAAATGTAAAAGGTTAAAAATAGAGCATCTAGAAATGGATGAAGCTTCCATCTAGAACCAAAAAAAAGAAGAAATGATAAAAGAGTTTCAAAATATAAGCCCTGAGGATGGAAGGAAAATGGTGAAGGCATCTAACATTTTATTGCTACCAAATTGGGATATTGTTGATGCCTTAGTTTTTAGTTCCATTTCAAATAAAATGACTTTGCAAGATCAAAATAAAGGGGACTTTCAAGGCACTACATTCATTGAAGATCAAGTTGCATTAGTCAGTTGATCATTGAGAAGAGGATCTAGAGCCACATCATCACAATCGAATGAGTTTGGATTGATGGGAAGCATAATTGTGAGAAGAGTTGTTGATACCTCACATGTGCAAACATCATACTGGAATGTGGATTCTTCCAAGTTTCTTTTGGCCACTACTAAGAAGGAGGAACAGGTTATGTTTGAGTTACAGAATAAATACGAAACAATTCTTGAGGCCTTTAATAAGGAGGTAAAAAGGAGAATTGAACTTGAAGACAAGCTAATGGGGAAGTCTACTAAGCCAAGAATAACATACCCTCATCCTCTAGTGGAACCTTTTAAATACACCCCCCTTGTAGAAATACCAGAGACATCTCAAAGGCCACAATATTACACAACTGAGGATTTTGAAGAAGAGAAAAGCAAGCTATGGGCCTTACATGTAGAGTTAAATATGCAATATGAGGATAAGCTTAAAAAGGCTCTAATGTATTTAGTAGATAAAATTGAATGGCCCTTATTCTATGATTAGTTGGAAAGAGTAATAAGTATATGGAAGGAATTGAAAACCCATGATGAAACCCTCAAGCCTATTGTTAATAAGTGGGGGAAAAGGGAGAAAGAAATCACCCTTTTATGTTATTTAGTTATAAGGTTTTCCAATGATCGTATTGAAAAAATGTATGATGTTGCTAATGACCTGTCAAATTTTGATAATAGGAGAATTACTCTGCAACTAAAAATTGTTTCTTATTTAAGCAAGTACAAGAATCAAAGATTTGATTTGTTTCCTTGTGCATTGGATAGAAAAAGTAAATTGAAAAATAAAGATGCATGGAGTAAAGAATTAGATGACCTTTTCTACATAAGGATAAATAAAGTTGTAAATGAGAAGGGGCATGCCTGGTGGGCCATCACGATAGAAGAATTGGTTAAAGTCTAGTTATTTTTTGATTCTTTGAGACAAGAGTTTATTGGTCTTGAAAATGAGGCTAACTACATATTAAAAAGGCAAGATGATATCCTACAATTCAGCTGGCCTAATGATGCATAGTTTAACACCTGGATAGTAGATGTTACTTTTGATGAGTAGTTAGAAGAAGGAAATATAGATGATGATGAGGAACTAAAAGGTGAGGTGCAGATCATTGACACATCAGCATTAGATTTGAAAAAAGAAGAAGGTGAAAATGTAACATTGCCTACTCAAGGTAAAAGTAGTGAAAACCCACAGAAAAAAATTGATTTCGAGGCACCACAGAATAACCCTTCATTGGCCATATTTGTAGCCACGTATTCTAAAGATCCAAAATAGTGATGGACAAATCAAAATTTAATGATTTGCAACAATAATAGAAATGGGCCTACCCAAAGAAATTTTGATGCGCTTGGCATTCTGTTGTGCTCATTTTTGTCTCTTGTATGGTGTTTTGTTTCTTGTTTGGAAGGGCACTTGTCAATCACAATTTCCCTTTGCTTGTTGCAACTCATGTTTTATAAATGATTTTTCAAGGCATTGTGAGTGTCTGGAAACTTGTATAATTTTTGTATTTCTCAAGAAAAGTACAAATAGTTGGCCCAATAGTATGTAGTTGTTTTGAGTTTGCTTCCACTTTTACTCTCTAATGACACATTGGAATGATAGAAATAGCAATCTATTTTGGGCTTTCAATTGATTTCTATTGGTCATTGTATTAGTCATCTGAAAGGATACTACAAAGGAGTATTTACACTTTATTTGTGTCATCAATTTCTGTCCCCTTTTTATGGGTTTGTCTACTTTGAAGTCATTTTAAATAAGGTTTAACTTGACTTAATGCAATTTGGATGGGTTGTATGCTGATATCACTATTGCTTTTAATTCAAGGAATTATATAAATGCTTCAATGAATTAGTAGGGTTTATGAGTTTATAGAAATGATACTTCATAAGAATGGAAATGGGTGATTACAATTGATTAATTCATTTACAAGTTATTTGAATTAGATCTCCCGCCAATAGTTAATTTTCTACCCAATGAATAAGGCACTGGTCACATAAGTCAGAAGTGAACAAGGGTGAATTTTGTGACTACATAGCAAATCTTTTTTAAAAAATCAAAACCATTTCATTCCATTTTGTTTAAAGTTACAAATGTTGGTTACTACTCATTTGCATATAGTTTTCTGAGTCTTAGATAGCCACTAATTTTATGAATACTTGTAAACCATAGGAGATTTATAACTAGATCTACTTGTGGGGAATGCATATAGATTTGAGAAGCTTTTAGAGAAAATTGATTAACTGTGTATGTGCCTAAGAGTAAAAGATGAGAATTAGAAAGAAACTAAGATAATTTCATACCACAGTTTGCATTAGAATCATCACTAGGTAACCTGCATTGGTTTAGCAAAGCCTAGAGAGTAGAAAACCATTTTTGGTTTTGCTGAAGTTGGGTCAAAGTGGTTTATTCATGTTATTGCTACTAGGAATTGGCTAATCCTTAGATTGTGTGAGTAATTTCACTATAATATTGAGCACTTTGTTGCTCATTAGTTTCAAACACCAACACAAAACACCTTGCAAGAGTTAATACAATGGAAACACAACACAAAGAACAACAACCAAAGGAGGAAGAAGAGAAAACACTTGTCGATTCATCAAATAATCAGCATACATGCCCAACTATAAGGCATTCTAGGTTATGGCTAGATACAAAAATACATTCAAATCCACAATCTAGCTTCAAATTCAGATTTCCAAACACATATGCTTCCAACTTTTACATCCTCTAAGTTATACCCTTTAACCTAAGCCTAAGCACTCTATTTATACTTACCAAAATAGCTTACAGAAGATTATAGAACATTACATAATAGAAAAGTCAACCTCAAAATGGCCAACACTGATCCTTAAACAAGATCCTATCATTAAATTCATGATCAAAATTAAATATGAAAGTTGGTTTTCACTAAGAACCAAAACATAGACAACTTGGAAAAAGAAGGAACCGAGATACTAGCACTCGGCACCCAAAAAAACTTGACATCCACTAAACACTTGGCACCCACTAGAAACTCGACAATGCAAGACATTGCAACTCGATAAAAACTTAGAAAATTGAAAACATGTAGGATATCAATACAACCCAAGATGCTCCTACATCATCATCACTTGGAATAATTTGTACACCCTTTTCTAAAACCTTATATTGAAATCAAAGGTTGACTCATTTGGGCTCTTTTTTATATTATTGAAATCATTTAGCATAAAACCAACATTGGTGTTGTCACCATATTTCTCTTTGAAGAGCTTCTCCAAATCATTCCATGAGTTAATATTGTCGTCTAGAAGTCTCCTAAAACAATATCTAGCATCTTTTATTAATTATTGAACAAATAGCTTCATCACCACATCCTCATGCTCTACCTCAAAGTCATTAATCATGTCAATGAATTTTCTAAGGTGCTCTTCACTAGTTATGGCATTATTGCCTAAAAATTTAATGACTTTATCTCTCAAATCATTGGAAATGGAATGGGGGAAACTAGATATTCCTTAAAAAGACATTCTCTTATAATTCTCCATATAAATGGGTTTTCTCTAAAATCCTACAACATTTGAAGCGCTTGCTCTAGTAGCTTGGGTTTGTATTGGGATTTGAATTTGTTGAGCAACAAGTAACTGACTACATGTTAGGGATAAAGTGGTAATTTTTTACTGAGATAAAATTTGGCTAGTTACAATTGGTCTATAGATAGGAACAAATGGCTTGGCTTGGGAAGGTTGGTTTGTCCATTAAGCTAGGGAAGAATTGGATTTGATAAAATGTATTTTCCTTGTAATTTTTGTAGCTTGGGCTTCATTTTCAACCTTTTCAAGTTCTTTGGCCAGACCTTCTCTTTCTTTCTTGGTTTTCTCTAAACATAAGTCAAGTTTTGACATAACAAGACTTGTACATTTGTTAGAAAGAACTTGGGGCTCTTTAATTTTTATCCCTACAACCTTCTTCTATCCTTTATTTGGATGTTTTATAGTCAAGTATATGATATTCTTTTTAGTTGGCATATAAGGTTGGACTTGGGAAATAATAGGCCCTTGCTTCTCTTTAGAAGGTGTTCTTGTTCTTGAACCTTAAATCTCATATTGTCAACATCTCCAAAAACATCAAAATGCAAAGTAGAAGATCTTTCTTCTAACTTCCTTTTTTTTCTTTCAAGGCCTCCATCCTCCTATGTAGAGCTTCTCTCTCCATTAGGGAATTCATGGTGATGGCTATCTTTTCCTTTTTTACATGTATCCTCTTAGCATTCTCTTTATAAACTTTGCTTCTAAGAGTTTCAAGTTCTAATAACAACTCATCTGGGTGTACAAAAGTGGCTTCTGAATCAACTGGATAATCTAGGTCTATTAAATTTCTCTCAATATATGGGGCTCACCAAGGATTTGGCCTATTGGATTGGACACTTCTAGGTCCAAGATGTAGGTTTATTTTTACTAAACCACCTATTTTGAAACTAGTATCCCACATAGATGATACCATTTTGTCTTGGTAAAGTCGATCATCATGAAAACATGTTGTGAAAAGATTACTCAAAAGTCTAGTACTTTCAAATTCAAAACTATCGGATAAAACTTCCATCTCAACTATGGGCTAGTATTATGGATTATCTATGAGCTTCCATGCATGACTAGACTTCCCTTTCTTCTCAGGTCAAGCTTCTTACTAGCCTTTGGTAACTCTATATACAGAGGTCTTTTTGGATTTTCCTTTATATATGCTCTCATATTTTTTCTTTTATCAACCATCTCTCACTTATAATATTAACACTAGTTAACAAAACTTTGATTGAGTTTCCACCCACTAGGGGAAAAGAAATTTATTATGGCTAGAGGACAAATAGTTCATAAGAAAAAACTTCTGAAAAATAGATCTAACATAAGGACCTGACCTAGAAAGACTTTTATATTGTAAACTTTGGGAAATGCAAACTCTATTTGGCAATAAGGCACTATGCAAGGACACCTCACATCACACTACTCCGATGGTATTGGGAAATTTTTAGATTCTCAAGGTTTGTCACTATAAAAGAATAATACAAAAGTGGGAAAGGTATAAAAGAAGCAAGACTGTGGATGTACAACTTTATATTAGAGACCATAATATTCTTCCAACAATGAATTGTATTGAACAACTCCCTAGTAGAGTTGACATTTTGTTGGTGTTTTAAAGTATAGGTTCCAACCACTAGTACCAAGATATAGAAGATAAATAAAAAGCCTAAGGATTATATAGTGCCCATATTTAGTAGAAATTATCTTAGATATGGACCAACTTCAACAAAGCATAGAAGATATTTCTACTCTTTAGGCTCTATAGGGCCAAGGCAGGTGTACCTAGGGATTTATTGGCTTCTTCTTTCATTTTCCTCTTCAATATTTATTAAATAATATTACTCTTCTCATATTTATCCATTATAGAAGAAAAAATGGTTAGAAAAATTCTTGAAATGTAATCAACTTATTTATTTACAACAACTTATTATAAATTCAAGGAAAGTTGACACAATAAGGGAATGACCAACAATTTAGTTCTTTATTATAGAAATGGAGAATTGGTTTTGATTTAAATATGTACTGTGCAAACACATGACTATTTTTGACAATTGGCTATATGTAAATATGTAAATGATATCAACAATGACAACACAAGATGTACATGCTTGTAGAAAACCTCAAAAATAAAGATACTTAGCTTTTTGGTACTCAGAAAATTGTCTAAGTATGAAATTGGTTTACAACACTATATTGTTTTGTATGCAACCTACTTCTCACATCATACTATGACTAGCAAGGTTACATGGAGGAATAATGAAGTAAGCTAAACATGTGGTTAGCATTTCTTCAAAGAATATTAACTCTGACACTTGTTATTCAAGTTCTAGTGAATACAATTATGTATTTATCAGAGAGGACTAGAGAACAGTATTTGAAGTATAACTTTTTTATATGATGTTTTTTTGAGAGAGAGGTTATATGGAAACAAGATACATGTTGATGATGATGTGTAAAACCTTAGACATTAGTAAAAATAGTATGGAAAAGAGATATTTATGATTTACCAGTATAACTACGTACAAATCAACAAAATGAAAGGTAAATGAATTATTTTGTTTACAAAATTATTACTTGACCAATTAGGGATGACATCCTAGATTTTTACTTTAAGTTGGGAAATTTATTTTGGTCCTAGCTGACCTACCAATAATTTATTAAAAGGCATGGTATTTATGCAAAGACATCTTGCAAGGTTGTAGTGAAGTTATGTGTGAAAGTTATGAATGCAAAGTTTTGTATCATATGCAAAAGCGAGTTTTTGATAACCTAATTTTGTGATCCAAAATTGAGCTGGGGTTAAAGATCAACTAAAAGAAATTACAACATCTATAATTCTATACTTGAGGAACTTAAATAATAAATTACTTGTTTGAGTAGTGAGCTCTTCTTGTTATTGAAAGTGCATGTTTGGGCAGTGAGCTCTTCTTGCATACATTGTACCCCAACTCCTAACAGGGTTGGAATCTCCTAATAGGGACTCTTATGTACTAAATGTGTTTATAGACTCCTAACAAGGTCTATCCTCTAATAAGGAATATGTGTGTGTGTGTGTGTGTGTATCTTTGTGGGCATTATTCCTATTGGGCTTTTCCCTCGGCCAAAGTTTCCCTAGTTAACAAAATATGGTGTTATGAGTTCTCTTTGTGCATGGTTACTCTTACTATTTAGCATTACTTGTTTACTTTCTTATGAATGGTTCAAAGTAATAAATAATGCCCAGTTGGTAACAAAAGTTTGTACAATACTGATTCACACCCCCCCCCAATCTCAATATTCTCTATTTCTAACAATTGGTATCAAAGCATAGTTATCCAGAAGAGGATTAACAACTTGAGTAAGATCCCTATGGATATGGAATAGTTGATGAAGAACTTTGAAGAGGCACTTGAACAAATTTATCTCCTTACTAAAGAACAAGATAAATTAAGTAGACATGAAGACTCCAAAGTGTAAACTAGACAACAGAAAGACAAGATTGAACATCTCCAATCCAAGCCTAAATCTACTAAATCTGAAATTGGTGATGATGAATATTCAAAGCTAAAAATAGGGTAGAAGATCTTGAAACATGAATTAAAGATTAAAAATCTAAAGTTGAGTTTGAAGAATGATTCTATCAAAGTTGAATCTAATTTGAGGACTGAAAATTTAGATCTTAGAGGCAATCTAGCAAAGAGGACATTTGAGCTTGAAGCATTAAAAGCAGATCATATAGAACTTCAAAAGTACAACACTATTGTGAAAGGTGAACTAACTCAAAGAAAGGTACAACTTGAAAAACTTTATTTTAGTAGAAAAAAGCATGATGAAAAAATGCTAGTACAAAGTGTAGACACCTAAATTTGATTACACCACTTTAGTAATCCTATTTAGTTATCTCTAAAGGCATCATTAATTAAATTTTTATTTAATTAATCCTTTGCCATCCCTAGTTGATTAATTTAATTAATCATCTATAGTCGTAATTGATAAATTAAATAACCTATTATTTATCAATTAAATCCTATTCTTCTATCTAATTCCAAAAATCCCCATTTACTAAATAAATCTATTTGATAAATAAAATCTTCAAATCTAAAAACCCCTAACTTATCCCTAATCCTCCATTTAGCCTAATCCACCCCATCCACCCATACTAACCTAGCTTAGCCACTAACTCACCCAACCTCATTAATGCCATCCACTTGTACATCTCTAACATCTCTAATCTAATCCTAAACCCAAGCCTTATCCACCCCCTAATGTTGTCACATTCTTTAAACAAGTTTAAGACTTTCCTAATCCAAACCAAAGTCTCCCCTCAAAAATCCCAACCACCAAGTCATGAGTTCTCTTACAAACCATAAAAAACTCTTACAAGCCCACTCATGACTCTTACATCCATCTTCCACACTCTTCCCTCTTCCACACTCATTCCTCTTACATCTCTCTTACATACTCAACCCCACTCATCATGCCTTTAACCAACCTTTACCCTACCCTCTCACACTCATCCTCCTTGTGACAAGTGTCACCTTCCCATTGGTGCTAAACAAGCACAATCCATGTGCTCCCCTTTGAGTGCATCTTAGCCCTCCTTAACCATCTCCCCATCCTTGCATCTAAGCCCTCCATCCCTCTACCCCTTGGCCTATAAATTGAATCCCATCCCAAGCCATTTCATCAACAATCTTTGAGCTAAAGTTACCATGCTATTTTGAGAACCAAAGCCATCAATCTTACCCTTATAATGCCAAATTGAGAGCTCACAAAGCTACCAATTTGCCATTACCCACCTCCATTGAAGTAGCTTTTGAGCATCTTAAGCATACATCCACATCAAAGGACACATCTACAAAATCAAGAAAGCATGGAGTCTTTTCTCTTGTGAGGTTTGCACTTTTTGTTTGCTTTTCTTTCTCTAAACATATATGTGAATTTAGTTTTGGTTTGTGAATGTTTACTTTATTTGTTAATTTTCTTTGCATACTAAATCTTGTTCTACATTTTGGCACGCCTGGTGGGACCCCACCATGGGTCATTTTTTCATCAATTTCTATCTATATGTTGTTTTAAACTAACCATCTAATGTTTGTTGTTGTTTGAGTGTGTTGTGAGGGTGTTTTGCTTGTTTTTGCAGGTTAAAGAATGCACTTGGGAAGAAGACATACCCTCAGAAATCTGAAAATAACCAAAAAAAAAAAAAAATCTCTGGAAAAATCCACATTTTTCAACCTTTTTTTTTCGCGCAGTGTCATCTTCGCAGTTTGGCGTCTGCGCCTGCAAATTGTCGTCTCCGCCAGCTACTCTGTCTTCTCCGTAACCAAATTATCATCTGTGTAGTTTGGCATCTCTGACTGTCATCTACGCATCCTAAACTGTCATCTCTGTAGATCAGCATCTCTGCAGTTTGGTGTCTGCACCTAATGAACAGTCGTCTTCGCCTGTCTCTGTTGCACTTCTGTTTTAAAATCTTTATTTCTGCACTTTGTAGTTAAAAAATTAAAAAAAAAACTCTGTTGCACTTCTGTTTTAAAATCTTTATTTCTGCACTTTGTAGTTAACAAAAAAAAAAAATCAAAATTTGACTTTTAGTGGTTCCGTAGGATTTAGACCATTTGAAGCATTTTTACACGTAGGAAAAATAGCAAAAAAAGTTTAAAATTTTTTTTCCATAGTTAAGCTCTCATTTTTGAAGATTTTGGCTAACTAACTAAATTTCTTTTTTTTGTCTCATTGCAGGTTGGAGCACATATGGAACCACTAACCATGTTTCTTGCAGGTTTTCATGTTGCTAAAAAAATGAACTTGAATGTTTAACCATTTGTCTTTGAATGCATGTTGCTAAAAAATGAACTTGAATGGTTAAACACATTTTCCATTGAATGAATGTTGCTCAAAACACACTCTTGAATGCCATGGATTAAAATCAATTTTTCTTGGAATGCATGCTTAAAACAACAAATCCAATCTTGAATGCCAAGGATCAATTAACCATTGCAATATCAAACACTTCATTTGGAACTTCTAAAATTGAACAAAACAAATCTCTCTTTCACATGCAATTTAGGTAAAGTTTGATTTTTGGATAATTAAGAAACTTTGTTAAGTTAAATGCAAATTTGCAAGAATCAATTTGAGTAGTTCCTTGGACTCACCTCTTTTCTAATCACCCATCAATTCAACCATTGGTTGCAATCTCAGCGCCATTTATGGGGATGGGTCTACTTGAAAAAGGTGTTAAATGTTTCACAATCTAACTAACTCACTTGGTCTTTGAACGTTTGCTTTAACTTTATCAAAATTCTTAAATGACCAAAACTCTAGATTAAATCGATCACACTTCAAGTTTGGACACTAAAATTGAACAACAACTAACGTGGAGAGCCTCCGGGTGCGCGCTTGAAATTGAATCTCACACACTTTTGTTTTGGGCTTGAAACAAACTCACACTCAATCTTGAATGCCTTAAAGAAAATTAATCGATACTTGATGTGGAGGGCCTCCAGGCACGCGAGTTTGCTTTTGTTGACCCTAACTCTTCTTATTGTTTGCATTCTTTGATTGATTTACTTTTGTTGGTGCTTCAAGTTGGAATTCAACATTGTCTCTTAAACATGAGTGTTTGCAAAGTCTAGATTAGCACACATAAGAGTTAGTTGGTAAAAGAACAAGCATGTTTTTTAGCCCAAGGTCATGCAAGTCTTCTCTCCCCTTGTCATCTTTCAAGGCCATCTTGGGTGCATAAGATTAGGATCCAAAACCTTGTTTTTTTTTAGGAGGCCTACTTGGGGATTTCATCACCCCTTGGATAACCTCAACTCCAGCGTTCTGGCAGAGTATAAGAATCGGGAGGTGAATCGAAAGACACCTCTCTTGGGATCAAGATTTTGTCACTCGGGCTAAGCCTCAAGGAACTTTATACCCTTGAGAAGTGAAAGAGGAGAAGTGGGTTACCGCTCCTCTCAGCTGTGTGACATCATTTTGGTCTCATCTACGGATTTGGGCCTCATGTACCTTGCGTATATCAAGGACTCCCTAGCTAAACCAACTGTCAGCCTTGCAGACAACCATCTAGGATGTTAATGTGTTTGAAGTGACTGATCGAAACATTTGTAGAATATACACACTCCTCGGTGCAAGTATCACATTATGAGAACCATAAACTTCTATTTGGGTGTTCCTATCTATTGCTTGATTTTATTTTACTTGTTGAATGAATGTTTGCCAATCTTGGTCAATCCTAGCTTAGGGCACACTTAGCATAGTCACTGCCTATTTTAGAAGTTGAACGAGTCAAAGCAAAACAACTAAGATTTCTCAAAAGCCAAGCAAATTTAGAAATTTATGTCGGAACAACCCAAACCCAAACAGAAGTTTCACAAGGTCAAACTCAAGCCATCTCTAGCATACCAAGAACTTTCAGCCAAGAGAAAAGAAATAACACCAAGCCCACGAATTGCCAAACTCCACAAAGCAGAGGACAAAGCTATCGACGAAGCACTTCAAGAGGCTTGGTTAGAGTGCACCATCAAATTTAGCCAACATCCAGGAGTTAATCCTGATTATGCCTTACCAACTAGGCATGATTTCTATGATTAGACACCCTTGTTTCTCCCCATCTTCTTGGATAAGCTTCACTTTAGAGTCATCTTTGTAGAAAATCCAACCATCTTAGGTTATCCCTGTAAGCATTATTAGCTCATCCATCTCATTTAGAATCAAACCATCTAGCCAGCAATCCAAAATCTTTGCATCCAAGCCTTCAAAATTTGTTGTCACCTTGCCAAAAGTTGGCCATTCCTAAAATCTTCCAAATCCACCAATCTCACCAAGGTTATCCCTTTGACAGAGCTTTGTCTAGGGTAATCTATCTTTGTCACTTGTTATCCCTCATCACCTTGAGCTAAAGGTTGGGACCCACAAGTGGTCAATCTCGTGTTCTTCCTAAAGGATCATTAGTCTATCCTTAAGTTGACACAATCACCACCAAGCTTGCACATAGGAAAGTAGAATTTTTGTGCTTTGGCAACATATCTTTGAAGTTAGAATCCCCAACCCAAT
This sequence comes from Cupressus sempervirens, assembly GCA_028749045.1. Lineage (NCBI taxonomy): Eukaryota > Viridiplantae > Streptophyta > Pinopsida > Cupressales > Cupressaceae > Cupressus > Cupressus sempervirens. Next base: position 694,872,442 of record CM053784.1, read on the forward strand.
CCTCCTTAGGTTTTGTCATAGAGCTTTGCCTCAACCTAGGAAATCATTTGCATAGAAAAGCCTTCCCCCCTTTTGCATCCACCAGCATTTCTTGCATCTCATCCCTAGGAGCATTTTTCATGCCACCCGTCACTCGCTTAGCCAAGAAGAAAGAAACAATGGAGCCCTATCATTTGGATCGAACAACATCACCCCCCTTGAACACTTAGCCATCCTTTAGCCTAGAGAAAGCTATGCCATCACCTACTGACATTGAAGCTTTCATGAACCAACCAGGAAATGTAGTATTGGTAAATGCCATTATAGACAAGAACAAAGAGACAATCATGGCTAATTTTCGAAGGGACAATGTAGGAACCTTTGACTTTGGAAGACCCCCTCCATTATTAGATCCATCTCACCCATTGTTTGGGTAGCTGCCACCACCCATAGGCTCTTATGATCCAAATTATCCTCAATATATGCCAAAAGAAGAGCCTCCAGCCAATCCATATGATCCAACAGACCCAAACATACCATCATCCACCCAAGTTGAAATCTCCATGCCGCAAGAAAACCCAACCACCACCACTCCATCCTTGGTTCATACCTCTCCGCTGCAAACCCCCTTTACCCAAAACACCTCACCGTTCACCCCCTTCACTATTGATGCTGCTCCCCAACCCAGCCTTCCAAATCCACCCATCTCCCAAATCAGTGCTAGCATCTTTGGCCAACCTCAGCAATATACAACAGGGATGCCACCCATGCGGCCAAGTAATCAACCTTTCATCACCCCTAGCTTGTTCACCACAGCCCAAAGCACAATCCCATCATTTCCATTAGGTCTTGGGAGCTCAATACCATCAGTCACAAATCCACAAGCTACTACCTTCACTCCACAAAGCTATCAAATCCCACAAGCTACTGCCAATTTTCTACCAAGCTCCCAAGTGACCCCAGCTCCCACCACCACTCTACCAAGATTCCAAATCCAGCCACTAAGCTATCAAACCCCATCAATTCCATTCCCAAGCTTTCAATTCCCACCACCTCCAGCACCAACTAATCCATTACCTCCTATTACCAACTACATTTCAATGCCACTTCTAGGAGGTAATCCACCAATCCAGCCAACCACCAATTATTTATAAATACCATCCCAAATGGGGGCACAACCCACATATATTGGTCAAACCACACAAGCCCCCCGATCCTTTCCCCAAGCCTCACAACCATCTTATACCTTGCCTCCACAAAGCAATCTATTTATCCCACAGCCATCTTATGTTCCTCAATCCCAACCTCAAATCCCATATCAACAGCAAGCCTCACAGCACATGCAACAATATGTACCACCTCCCCCTCAGCAACCCGTTATCCACCATGAAGCTTCCCAAACAATGTACAATCCCTATCAAAAAATCCCTCATAGCCATCCATATTCAGTGGCCCCATCTAGCGCATACCTACCTCAAGGCACTCCTACATTGGGGGTACCCCAAACATCACCTATCAATTCAGAATGGGAGCAAATGAAGACAGCCTTGAAAGCCATCCAAGAAGGGAATGGTCCAAAGACATTCAAGTTTGAGAATGTGTGTCCTTACCCATTTGACAGAGCCATTACCATGACACCATTTCCCAAACACTTTGAGGTACCCAAATTTGACAAATTCAGAGGAAAAGGAGACCCTGTCACACATATCAAAGAATTTTACATGCACTACCAAGATGTGGCATACAATGATGTCTTCCTCTTGCACCTTTTTCCCAAAAGCTTGGCTGGACTAGCTCTTGAATGGTTTTACAGAATCACTTATGGCACAATCAAAAACTTTGCTGAATTATCTGAGGCATTTGTAGCCCAATATGCTCATCTTGTTGAAATGGAGCTATCAATAGTTAATCTTGTCCACACCAAACAAAAAGGTTGAGAAAGCCTTGCTGAATACCTACAAAGATGGCAAACCCTTACCACCCGCATATCCTGCACCTTGCCAGAATGCCATGTGGTGAAAATGTTTATTGATAATGCACATCCCAGCTTGGCTCACCACATGACCATGAATTGTTTTCAGACCTATAAGGATATCAAAGAGAAAGGAATGATCCTTGAGCAAGGACTCATCAAAGATGGTGTGGTCAAGATTTACAAAGAGGCCAACCAAAATAAATCACATTCCAATGACAAGTCTAGGTATTGGAACAAAAACAAGCATGTTGCAACAGATGGGGTTACTGACACCAGACATGTGAATATTGTTGGTCCTTCTCAAAACCAGTCTAACCCACCATATCAACCAAACAACCAACAAGCTATTAATTACCAACAATGGAATAACCAAAGCTATCAAAACCACAATACAAGGTCCAACTTTCAAGGGTCTAACAACCAAGCTAATGCCATCAATGTAGCTGTAGGGCAAAAACCTAGATTTCAACCTACACCTAGAAACTATACACCCCTTGGTGAGCCATTGGATATCATTTTTGAGAAATTGGCTAAGGAAAACCTCATCAAATTTCCTCCTACCTAGCAAATTGATCCAAGCCAATCCAAAGCTGCATGGTACAAGGACAATGAGTATTGCAAGTTCCATAGGGTAAATGATCACACCACCCTCAGATGCATGAAACTAAATGATTATGTATAGGACCTCATTGATCGGAAAGAAATCACTGTTGGTGCCCAAACCTCTCCCAATGCAGGCTTACAGATATATCAAAATTCTTTTCCTCCACACAACAACCAAAATCCTAGAAAAGCACTTGTCCAAAACAACACCAACAACCGCCAGCCAAAGTAGCAGCATGGGAAGAACAATGACCACACTTCATCCTATATAGACTATGGTAGCCTTATAGGTTGTATATCTGAGAAAGAGTCTTCTGTCAATGTTATCAATATCCAAGGACCAGACAATGAGTGTGCAGTCACCACTCGAAGAGCACGATTTAACATCACAGGCCCACCAGTTTCATCAGCACCATCAGCTCCATCAAAAAGTTGGTACAATATCTTGGAACACCTTGGGAACATGCCAGCCCAAATCTCCATTTTAGACCTTCTTCGCACTAGTCCTGTGTACAAAGACATCCTTGACAATGCCCTCATAGAATCTTGTGTCCCTTCTGATATCAATGCTACTGATTTTTGTAATCTCGTCAGACACCTATCCTCCTCATGTGCCCTATCCTTCAAACCCACCGACATACCCATGGTTGAGCCAGATCACACCCTTCCACTTCGCATAGCCATCATGGTATCCAATTTTTTTGTGAAAAGAGTAATGATAGATAATGGATCAGCCTTGAATATTTATACCCTAAAATTCATAAAACAAGCTGGGTATACCAAGGTAGATATGATCAGTGAGGTTATCACCATCAAAGCTTATGACAACTTGGAAAGAACCACAGAAGGGACTATTTTTCTACCAATCAAGGTTGGGCCAGTCATCCAAGAGATAGTTTTCCATGTTGTTGATCTAAACCTACCATTTAACATCCTCCTCGGTCGCCCATGGATTCACGCTATGAAGGCCGTTCCATCCACCTACCATCAGTGCATCAAATTTCTGCATCAAGGCACTGAGGTAACCATCCATGCTGATCCAGAACCCTTTGCTTACTACAATGTGGTTGAAGCCTCATATACAAATCATTATCCTAGAATAGACATTGACACATCCATCACCAGCTCATCCCACACTTGTAATGATGCAGAAACAATCCTTGCGTCCACCCTATCTACCATAAAGATCAACAACAAAGGCTGTGGAGAATATAGTTTATCAGATGCATTTGCTGTCAGAGCAATCCCACTTGATCCACATACCCATGGATGGCCGACATATCACAAAGCTAAGGAGATTCCATCTCCTCGATACAAACAGTTTGGCCCAACAACCTTTATATCCTCAAAAACTCCAGATATCAACAATTGGTTACATAAAGATGCACCTCCAAGAAATCAAGCACACCTTGATCACTTCAACCAGAAGTATCCCCAAGAACATAAGCTCATCACTGAAAAATGGAACTATCAAGGTGGTGGACTAGGACCAGCAGAAAGGGGCATGCAATGTCCCATTAAAGCACATAAGTGGGAAATGAAATCAGGTCTTGGCTTTAGCATACCCACAACTGGGGGCACCAATGAGAATGGTCATGCTTTTTCGAACATCCACCGCGACCTTGTCAAAATTGAAGACATTCCTGAGGAAGTTGAAAAGAGAGCCTACGATGATATCCTAGACCAAATCTTCCTAGGAGACTCTGTTCTCCGAGAACTATCCATCCATCTCATTGACCTACCACTCACTCATCCACAACTCATAGATTGGGACCAACCAAGCGTCATACACATTGATGAGTTTGCATCAGAGGAAGCACTTCTAAGATTCATGGGAGCGGAAACACCTCACAAGTAGACAAAGCCAGATTCTGATTATATCTATAAGCTAGATCCCAAAGGGTATTTTGGAGAAAATCCCCAACCTAGTTCTGATACACCCAAAACTATAACTAAGGTGAATCCAGGACTAGCTAAGGCAGCGAAGAGAACCCCTTCAGTAAGAAAATCTAGAGCCACAAGCAGAACATGAGGATTTCGTATTGCCTCCTCAAGATAATCGACCAAAGGTGTCATCTATTCTAATAGAGGATACTAGAGAAGTCAACATCGGTTCTTCAGAGATCCCCAAACTTGTTCATATTGTTGTATCCCTATCACAAGACCAAGTTGATCTCCTCTCTGAGGTCTTAAGAGAGAAAATTGGCCGATTTGCATGGTCATATTAGGACATGCCAAGGTTGGATCCAAAGCTTGTAGTTCACCATCTTGCAGTCGATCCAAAGATCAAGCCCATCAGAAAAAAGCTTAGAAAAATGCACCCCAAGGTGGCATTACTGGTCAAAGCTGAATTAGAAAGAATGTTAGCTGCTAAGGTTATCTGACCTATCAACTACTCAGAGTGGATCTCCAACATGGTCCCTATCACTAAGCCTTCCAGTGACATCAGAATCTGCACTGATTTTAGAGATCTAAACAAAGCTTTCCCAAAGGATTATTTCCCTTGCCCAACATAGATATGATTGTAGATCTTACAGCTAGACATGAAATTCTATCCCTTATGGATGGATTTTTTGGGTATAATTAGATCAAGATTGCAGAAGATGATCAACATAAGACATCATTCACTACCCCTTGGGGAACCTTTTGAAAGTCTTTGATAGGTTAGCCCAATATCATCTCATGCTAAATCCCAAGAAGTGTGTCTTTGGGGTCACATCTAGCAAGCTTCTAGGCTTCATAGTTTCTAAATGAGGTATAGAGATTGACCCCAAGAAGGTCAAAGCTATCTTAGACATGCCTCCTCCCCAGACATTGCAACAACTTCGCTCTCTTCAGGGAAAGCTTCAATCCATCCGGTGCTTCATCTCCTAGCTTGCAGATAAGTGTACACCATTTTCACATTTACTAAAGAAGGATGAGAACTTCAAGTGGGATCCTTTTTGTTAGCGTAGCTTCAATCAGCTCAAGCAGTATCTAGCCAATCCCCCTATCTTGGTTCCACCAGTTCCTGGTCGTCCCTTTATCTTATACATATCAGCAACACCTATTTCTCTAGGGGCACTTCTAGCACAACTTGATGACTACGACAGAGAAAGAGCCATCTACTATATCAGTAGAACCCTAGTTGGTTATGAACTCAATTATACTCCTATGGAAAAATCTTGTTTGGCAGTTGTTTTCTCAACTCAAAAGCTTCGCCACTACATGCTAAGTCATACCATCCAACTAGTCTCCAAAATTGATCCTCTCAAGTATATGCTCTCTAGAACAGCACTCATAGGATGGCTATCAAAATGGGTTATGCTACTAAGTGAGTTTGACATCTAGTATGTGGACAAAAAGGCAATCAAAGGGCATGCTATAGCAGATCACCTAGCTGATGCACCTCTAATAGATGCATGTCCTTTGATCACAAAATTTCTAGATGAGCATATCTATCTAATTGAAGAACAGTCCCCATGGAAACTTTATTTTGATGGCTCATACACCTCTCATGGATCAGGGGTAGGAATATTGTTGGTTACACCTCAAGGAGATTACATTCCAAAAGCCTTCAAGCTACAATTCCCTAGCACCAACAATATAGCAGAATATGAAGCTCTTGTAGCAAGAATAAAAATAGCTGCAGAATGGAATATCACTGAGTTACAAGTCTTTGGTGATTCTCAACTCATCATCAAGCAAGTCCTAAATGAATATCAAACCAAAGATGAAAAGCTACTACCCTACAAAGAGCTAGTTGATCAACTGACCCAACATTTTACAAAGCTTCAGTTTACACAAGTGCCACGAATGCAGAATAAGGCAACAGATGCCATGGCCACTATCAGCTCGCTCTTGGAAATTCCCCAAGAAGCTACACAATATGAGTTTTTAGTTGAGCAGCTCCTCACACCTGCCTATGCAAATGAGGATTCAAACCGTGTTTGTATCTTGGTTGGTCCCCAATCCCCTTGGTACCATGAAATTCATGCTTACCTTAACGATGGTATCATATCCCCTCACCTCACACATACCCAATGCCAGAACTTCATTCGAAAATTATCCCGGTATGTTATCATAGCCAATACCCTATATTGTCGAGGTTATCACGATACTCTCTCTCAGTGTTTAGATGAAAATGAGGCCGCAATGGCGTTAAAAGAAGTACACTCTAAACTTTGCGTTGCCCACACGTGTGGTATTGTCCTAGCATGACAAATCTTTAGAGTAGGCTACCATTGGCCTACCATTGAAGAAGACTCCTGTGAGTTTGTTAGAAAGTGTCTCCCATGTCAGCAGCATGCAAATCTTGTGCATGCTCCAGCACAAGATCTACAACCTATTGCACCACCTTGGCCTTTCACTTGTTGGGGCCTTGATCTAGTTGGAACTATCACACCCCTCTCATCTAATGGACATAAATGGATAATAACAACTACAAACTATTTCACTAAGTGGGTGGAAGTAGTCCCCCTAGTCTCAGCTATAGGAGTTCAGGTCTCCAAGTTCATCTTGTACCACATTGTTTGTCGCTTCGGCATCCCATCCACCATCTTCACTGACCACGAAGGTAACTTTGAAAATCTCAACATGGAAGAATTATGCACTTCCCTCCACATCCATCACCACTTTTCTAGCCCATATTTCCCACAAGGTAATGACTAGGCAGAGGCAACTAACAAAACCCTCCTCAAAATCTTAAAGAAAGTTGTCAATGATTTCGGCTGCAATTGGAACCTACAAATAAATCTGGCTCTATGGGCGTATAGAACTTCCTTCCGTACATCCACAAGCACAACTCTATACTCCCTAGTCTATGATGCCAAAGCGGTATTACCTATAGAAGTTGAACTTCCCTCACAATGCATATCTTTGTGAGGGAAAATATCAGATGAAGAATATAGAGTAGCTCGACTCACCCAGCTATATCTCTTAGACAAGAAGTGACAACAAGCCTATGATCATCTCACAGTCTATCAAACTTGTCTCAAAAGGAATTTCAACAAGAAGGTGCTTCCATGACACTTTTAGCTAGGTGACATGGTCCTCAAAGAAAACATGAAAGTCCGAGCAGATCAAGAAAAGAAAGGCAAGTTTGAACCTACATGGCTTGGTCCTTATGTTGTCACTGCTTCCTTTGGCTTTGAAGCCTATCAGCTATCTACACCGGAAGGAGAACTCTTGAATGATCCTACTAACATCATTCATCTCAAGAAGTTCTATGCTTGAAGATCCTTGGTATACCCAGCTTTTGAAAAATAAAAATAAAAATAAAAACAGTAAAGAGAAATAAGCATCCAATGGTGAAAACTTGGCAATTCAGGTGCCTTGGATAGGTACCTTGGCAAAAACCTAGTAATTCAGGCACCTTGTGTACTAAAGACTAATCCATTATCTATCACTATCCTATCCCTCCTCCATCCACCTACCATCCCATAAAACACCTGCTTGTTCCCTTGGTGTTCCAACCAAATATCCAAAATCTGATGAAGCTTGTAAATACCTCCTGTACAGCTTGTAAAATCTTGTACCTTAGCTTGTAAAAACTTGAACCAAAGCTTGTATTATACCTTGTAAATCTTGTACCATACCTTGTATATCCGAATCTTGTCCAAAGCTTGTACTATATTCCAACTTGTAAATAATCTTGTATCCTAGCTTGTATCCTATCACATGCACACAAAGAACCCCATTTTCACTTAAGCTTTTCACAAACCATCTACCTATCCACCTATCAACTATTATAGACATCCCATCCTTCACAAACATTTCCATCTCACAAAAAACCAAAACATGAACAAACTTGTACATTTGTAACATATCTTGGTCCGTCATCTTGTACATCCTCTTTAGCTTAGTACCATTGTATCTATCCAGCTTTCGTGTCAGTTCATCCTTGGTCAACATCTTGCACACATCACACACCTTGGTTAGCTATTCCAATGCATCCTTTAGCTAGATTTCCTGTCACCAAAGTGTTATCCTTCTTAGTTCAGCTTGCCAGATGCATCACTCATCCAAATCCACCAGCTTAGGTGCTCTTTGATAGGTCCTTGTAGGATATAGCTTTCCTCATGTCTGATCTTGGTCCGTTAGTACCTCGTCCTACCCATCTTGTTGGAAAATGGTTCTCTTTTGGATTTTCACTTTCTTTTGATTTGGAATCTTTTTTTTTGGATTTTGAAATATCTTTTCCAAGCAATCTCCTTGTTCCCTCCTCAAGGTTGCCACGATCTTCCATATCATGGTATGCTGCGAATGGGGCAATTAGAGCGTAAGGTCTTGACCAGGTCTTTTGCTTTTTTTTTTTTTTCCTTCTTGTGGGTTACCTAGTGTCGTTTCCACGCTACTTCCTCTGGGATTCATGTGTGATACTGGGGCAATCCTTGTGTGTTTGTTTTGAGTCAGTTCGTCAGTCCTCTAGACGGTTGGTGAAAAGGCCTTGATGTTCTTGGTAACCTTGGCAATTAACCAACAGTCCTATAGCAAATCTAGTGCTCAACTACATGGTGGTACTTCTCTTTGAAGTATCTCCCTACTCAAAAAAGCTTCAATGGATTCCCTTCATCTCCATTATCCCCCATCCATATCCTGCATCTGTCGCTCCTACCCCAGCTTATCCATTAGTATCTCTTTGAATCACTCCTCACGCTTAGCTTTAGGGATCCACAATCCTAGTCTTAGGGATCCACCAATCAAATAAATCCACCAAGCCTCATCTTTTGAGATCCACAATCCTTGTCCTAGGGATCTCCGAAACCCATCTTCCACCAATCTGACTCTTTGAAATCCTGTTGCATCAGCTTTATCATTCTATCATCCATCTCCCTACCACAGATTCCTTTTATAGCGCTCCGCTCCTCCATCCTCCCCCCACAATCTTGGAAAGTCTTAAGCTTTCTTTATTTTTGTGCCTCTAATTTCCATTTATCATTCTCCTATACTAAGAGTTTGAGCTAATTCAGCCCCTTCTCTTCGCCAACCTGTGTCTTAGCTCATCTCAATTTCTTGTACTTTTCAAGAAGTCGTCGAGCCTCACTTCTCTCCCCACCGCTTTCTTGAGGGGGCATCATCTAAGTCTAGTCTTCCTCTTCTTATCTGAAACTGGGGCAACCTCATTGCTAAAACATCTCCCTCGTGTCATCTTCATTCAAACTTGTTTGAAATAGTATTGTATCAACACTATGTCAAAGAGGGGCAAAATGTAGACACCTAAATTTGATTACACCACTTTAGTAATCCTATTTAGTTATCTCTAAAGGCATCATTAATTAAATTTTTATTTAATTAATCCTTTGCCATCCCTAGTTGATTAATTTAATTAATCATCTATAGTCCTAATTGATAAATCAAATAACCTATTATTTATCAATTAAATCCTATTCTTCTATCTAATCCCAAAAATCCCCATTTACTAAATAAATCTATTTGATAAATAAAATCCTCAAATCTAAAAACCCCTAACTTATCCCTAATCCTCCATTTAGCCTAATCCACCCCATCCACCCATACTAACCTAGCTTAGCCACTAACTCACCCAACCTCATTAATGACATCCACTTGCACATCTCTAATATCTCTAATCTAATCCTAAACCCAAGCCTAATCCACCCCCTAATGTTGTCACATTCCTTAAAAAAGTTTAAGACTTTCCTAATCCAAACCAAAGTCTCCCCTCAAAAATCCCAACCACCAAGTCATGAGTTCTCTTACAAACCATAAAAGACTCTTACAAGCCCACTCATGACTCTTACATCCATCTTCCACACTCTTCCCTCTTCCACACTCATTCCTCTTACATCTCTCTTACATACTCAACCCCACTCATCATGCCTTTAACCAACCCTTTACCCTACCCTCTCACACTCATCCTCCTTGTGACAAGTGTCACCTTCCCATTGGTGCTAAACAAGCACAATCCATGTGCTCCCCTTTGAGTGCATCTTAGCCCTCCTTAACCATCTCCCCATCCTTGCATCTAAGCCCTCCATCCCTCTAGCCCTTGGCCTATAAATTGAATCCCATCCCAAGCCATTTCATCAACAATCTTTGAGCTAAGGTTACTATGCTATTTTGAGAACCAAAGCCATCAATCTTACCCTTATAATGCCATATTGAGAGCTCACAAAGCTACCCATTTTCCATTACCCACCTCCATTGAAGCAGCTTTTGAGCATCTTGAGCATACATCCACATCAAAGGACACATCTACAAAATCAAGAAAGCATGGAGTCTTTTCTCTTGTGAGGTTTGCACTTTTTGTTTGCTTTTCTTTGTCTAAACATATATGTGAATTTAGTTTTGGTTTGTGAATGTTTACTTTATTTGTTAATGTTCTTTGCATACTAAATCTTGTTCTACACAAAGAACTACCCATGATAAGACTGGTCTTGGTTACCTATTTAACATGTCTGTAGAGAAAACTAAAGTTAATGAGATTTGAAAGAAATAGATAAATCCAATGATAAGATCAAATCTAGTCAATCTTTTGATAAATATAAAGAAGTTGGACAAGACAAGGAAACTAAGAAATTGGATGAACCTAAACAAGTTGAATCTCCTAAAGAAACTAGGTATGAATTTAGAGGTAAGTATTTTTCATGAAATGAAATAGGTCATATGAAAAGAGATTGTGCAAATAGGTCATTTAATCATGTTAAAAAAATTTATTGTCATAATTGTCATGGTATTGGTCATAAAGAATTTGATTGTAAGAAACCTAAATATGATAATGATAAAAGGAATACCAGAATGTATGGAAATACTAACCCAAAAAATAGAAGAAGATCTAATGAGAGGACATCAAGACAAAGAAGACCTTATGAAGAAAGAAAGAATATTGTCTGTTATGAGTGTAACAACTTTGGACACATATCCCAGAATCATCAAGCACCTATTGATCAATAGAATCCTAGAAGAAGAACCCCAAAATGTTAGTTATGCAACAATTTTAGGCATGTAATGAAGTATTATAGAAAGGATAGAAGGAACAATGGAAGAAACAATGAAATAAACTTCAAAAATAGAAGAAACAATGAAAGAAACTTCAGAAATGATAGAAGGAATCATGAAAGGAACTTTAGAATTAATAAAGATAATGAAGATCAAAGAAATATAGTTAGTGAACTTTGAGAAGAACATGATGAGACATTCGTAAAGGGATTAACTATTGGATCTAAAGAAAAGTTAGATGATGTAGAGAAAGGAATATTGAAGTTAGTAATCGAGTTTGATTCAACCAAGTTGAAATAAGCTTGTTCACAACACCAAATTTTGAAACTTCATTTAGGGATCAAACTATGAGTAGTGAGGTTGATAAAAGATGTATTTGGATGAGATTATATTGTAGCTAAGCTCTCTTGTAATTTGGATCTTATTGGAACAAGTTATGAAGGAAATAAGAGTTACTATTATAATAGAGAAAGTTTATTCTATGATAGAAGATGAAATCTATTTTTTTACAGAAAATTTTGTGGAGCAAAGTTTTGTGGAGAATTATCATGATGAAAGGAAGCTATGGTTAACCTCCGATAGAATTTTAAGATTGGACAAATGATTTTGAGTAGATATTTTATTTCAAAATGAAATTATCAACTTTTTGATTTAGAATAGCATGTAATTAATTCAAGTTCAAGTTGGATAAATAAATAGAGTATAAACTTGATTATTTTGACATTGTAATCATCTCAGAATCTTAGAACACCCAAAAGCAATTTGTCAAAGTGATTTCAAGTGAAACCCTACTTTGAAAAGGGTATTTTATCATTTTTAACTCGTAATTTCTTCGATAAAATTTCTATTTGGTGAAAACATGGATATAATAGTAGTTCACAATGTTGAGAATATTGAAAGACCCAAGTTGAAGGTTGTCCCTATGAAAACCTTAGAAGGAAACTTGAATTTGGCTCTATTAATTACTCTAAGAAAGGTAGTGTAGACACACAAAATTTGGCAAAGACTTAAATTATGTAATCTCAATCAATCAGGACCGAATTAAAGAGAAAATTAGAAGAAACACAACAAACTTTTAAATCAAAAATTGCATTAGGTCATTAATCACCTTTTAAATCAACAAGACCTAGATCAACTCCAAAAGAGGAAGAAAACAATTCAAATTCATAAAACAAAATGCAAAAAAGGAGAAAGAAAAGGACAAAGTGTTGAAAATAATTCATTTAGTAAATCAATAAAATCACTTTATCCTCACAAGATGAAAATCTCCCTTTTACCATTTAAAAGAATATGAAAAATCCTCATATTATCCCCAAAACCAAGTTTGTTGGACTCTTCCTCTTGGCCTTTTATGAGATATTTTGAGTTTCACTTTCACCCACAGTCAAAAGTGAAAATCTTGGTTATTACCCCAACCCCTTCTAAAATCCTATAAATAGAGAGAAATCTAAGAGACAAGGGACCCAAGTTTTTATGCACCTACACTATAGGCATATTTAGACTTATTATTTTAGCATTGTCATTATAGCAATTTCATAGCATTGTTAGTATCATTTTATGTCATTTAGCATCATTTTGTATCATTTAACTTCATTTATTGCATATTTAGCTCATGGCATGTTCATTGCAAGAGCATTTCTAAGATTTGCATCACACACATAATTCTCATTATAGTCATAGATCTTGCATTCTTCATCATAGATCTAAAGTTTTAGCAATATCCCATTCTAGAACTATCACTAAAAGGATGGTCTGAGAGCTATTTTAGCAGTTGTAGTTAGGGAGACATGAGACATCTATAGAGATTACTTGTTGCTAGTGATATCTTGGGTCTAGCATAGTTTATCATCAGTCCATTTTCTTTCTACATTAAAGTCTCATGAATACGTGTTCTTTTATCATGCAAAAAATGGCACCCACCATGGGGCTAAACTAAAAGCCTCTCTACTTTTGAGTTTTTCAATCTAATCCTTCTTTTTCCTTAGTATACATCTATGTTTTTCTTGTTGTCTTTTGTGTAGATCTAGTCAAATACAGGTTTTACTATATCTAGGAGGCCTCATGTTAGCAAGAACAACTTTCCAAAGTCTTTCCTAAGCATAGAAGAGTTGGATCTAGGTCTTCTGATGCTTTTGTGCTTCATTTTGACGCTTCCAAGCAATATTCTAAAGCTTTTGAACTCTAGTTTTGCACATCTAATCTTACTATAGCACTTATACACCATTCTTTAATGCATTTGCTTTATTTTGTAAAGCATCTACATATTATTATAGTGCTTTTAAAGTGTTTTCTAATGTATTTATTCATGTTTTTAGAGCATCTAAAGAATCTTATAGCACATTTGATATTCTTATAGCACATTTGCATGATAAAATAAAGCATTTGCATGATAAAATAGAGTATTTGTGTGATAAAATAGAGCATTTTCATGATAAAATAGAGCATTTGCATGATAAAATAGTGCATTTTCATGATAAAATAGCACATATAAAATTTCTTGTGACGCATATGAGCTTTTCTGTAGAGCATTTGATAAAAGTTACAGTTTTTTGTATCTAACTTCTAGATCTGAATATTTTTTTGCTTACAGGTCTCTTCTACATCAACAAACAAACCTTCAAGCTATAGATAGTGCACAATAGGAATGAAGACCCTCATAAATGTGCCTAGCCCTTGCTAGCTTTGAATCAGGCAGGTGGACCATTGCTCTTGTCGATTAAAAGTGTGGCATTTTTGAGCTTTCAAATATAGTTTAATTAGATCATTCAAACTTACTGATCTGATAAAGAAGTAGGCCTGTGCTCTCAACTCTTTCAAGTTGATCAGAATGCCTAACCTTTTATAAAGATCAGTTACAATTCAATGAGGAAAAGAACCCACACATACTCTAATTAGGAGCACCCCTATTTTTTTAGTATAAGGGCTTGAAATAAATCTTTTGTGACTAACGTGTTTGGGGAGACAAAGTAGTAGGGATATGCTCTCAATCTCTTGAGTGATCAAATTCCCAGACCTATTTATTGACTTCCATTTCTCACTTTTCACTAGGTAGAATAATCTTGCCATAGAAGGGCTACCTTTCGAGTTGCCTTAGTAGGGCTAGTGAGAGGGATTGCCTCCAATCTTGCATTCTTAATTAAATGAAAGCCACCTATGTTCAGCGCATAGCCTTCCTCTAGTAGTCCTGCAAGGGATTACACCAAAGCTCCCTGTTGTTGGTGGGAAGCTCTCTATTACAAGAGAGGTAAATTTGAACACAGTTGGAACACTAGAACCTACTAGTCATCGGCCTTAGATAACCTTGTTAGGAAGCCATCTTTTTCATTTTCTAGGTGCATGTGATTTTTCATTTTGTTTTGATCTCACTACTATTGTTTTTGAGTGCTTTCAAACTTAATAATGAACACTAGTGTGAATCATAAGCTTTCCAAAAAGATAAACCTCAAACCAGTATTGAGGAATCAAGTGTAAAACAAAGACATTGCTGAACAATCCTTGAAATAGTGCATTCAATTAATAAAACATTACTTCTAAACATTCATGTAATGCTTCTAATTTCTATTATGATACATATACCTATGAAATAGCACATTTGAGACTTAAAACCATGCATTTGATTCATAGAATAGTGTATCTAAGCATTGAACTAACACATCTGAGCATTGAAATAGCCCATATGAGCAACAAAACAACGCATTTGACTACTAAAATAGTGCATCTGAACATTCCTATAATGCATTTGAGAAAAAAAACAAAAATAAGGATATCTACAAACATGATACTTGCAAAAAAACTATAAATTTGGATACCCTTTTCCATGCTAGCATTTTATAAAGACTAAAATTTTTCATATCTGACCGAAAGCATCTTTTAAAAACTAGCAGGGTAACATCATCATCAACCCAACAATCAGCATTACCTCACTTTGCACATCAAGTCAGGAACATTCAAAGACACACATCTATACCTAACTTTGTAAAAGTGGACCTCATCCTATCAACATCGACAATTTCCTTATGCAAATTAGCTTGTTGCTATGAACAAATCATGGTCAATAGAAACTTTCACTTCTTGCAAAATGTTTAAACACTAAAAGGATCCTACTCACTTTTCATGTCACCACACAAAACAAGTGTGCCAACAAAACCAAAATGGTCACCCATATGAGTGAGTACCAGAATAGAAAGTAAAACTACTAAATGCATAAAACCTTTAAACCTCTCAAAATCTGCCGCAGCAATAGATTGCGCACAAAGAAAAGTCCCTGCCGAGTCACCCTTATTTGATCAAAATTCAAAATCCCTAACCACAATGGGCTCATTTCACACATGGGATGAATGAAGTGTTGAATGTAAGATTGAGGATTTTCAACAAAATTCTGAACTTGTTGACATCATGGACAAGATTCTAGAAAAACAAAAAGAAAGATACATACTTGCATTAGCACAACCAGGTGCAAAATTTCCATCCGATTTTGATGTGACCAACTTGAAATGAGATCAATAAGAATCACCCTTAGGTGTGGTCAAACAAAAATTACAAGACCTACAATTAGAAATGGAAAAAATGAAGAGAGGAATAGCACAACCCACAGAGTTTAGCCTTGAAAAAGTATGTCCCCTACCATTTGACAAAAACATCACCTTCACACCTTTTCCTCCAAATGTGCAAATACCAAAGTATGACAAATATTTCAGCATGTTGGATCCACAAGATCACTTGAGGCAATTTTACATGCTAAGTATGGAGTTTTTCCATGACACAATGTACTTGATGTGTCAATTTCCTAAGAACCTCGGGGGTCAAGCCATGGAGTGGTTTTCCAAATTACCCTCCAATATTAAAAATTTCAACCAATTGGTCTCCATTTTCATCACCCAATACTCTTAAAACATTGAAAGAGAGGTTACGATGATCGATCTATGCAACACAAAACAACTCCTAGGAGAATCATTCAAGACCTTCTTACAACGGTGGAGGCACATGTTCGCTAATTACCATAGAGACATACCAGATAAGGAAAAGATGGATATTTTTATCAATAGTCTCTCCAAACAAATGAATTATTGGCTCCAACTTCAAGGGTCTAAAGACTTTAAGACCATTTTAGAAAATGCAGCCATGGTGGAAGAAACCTTGGTAAACAATGACATAATCAAATTATCTAAAGATGGTAAAGACTTTTCCAACAACTCCACACACACACATGACTCCTCTGATCGGTCCATAAACAAATAGAAATTGTGGTGGAGAAACAATAATAAAAACTTCACAAATGAGGAGGCAATTGAAGCTAATCATGTCAAAATGCACACTCAACTCCCTTTAAATCAACCAAACCCCAATGTCACACCTCAACAAAACAATACAAGCCCATTTTATCGATGTAGCACAAAGACTCCCTCAATGTCCAACCAAAAAGTCACTTACAATCAAGCTCCTCCACCATGAAGATATTAGTCTTATGATATACCTAACAAGTATACACCCATCAGGGTGCCCTATGGGAGTGCTTTACAAACACTTTTGGCTGATGACCTCATCATATTACCTGAGGCTAAACCATATGAACCCCAAGTCAAGCTAAAATGGTGGAATGAGAAAAACACTTGTGCCTATCATCACAATCGGGGGCATCTAACAAACAATTGCCTCACCCTTAAGGGAATCATTTAGAAATTAATAAATGATGGAACCATTGAAGTAAATAATCTCAATAATAATGAAGATCATACAGCCTTTAAGAACCCCTTCATGAGTCATGAAATGGGGGAGTCCTCTAAGACTAATCAAAATGCACCTCCACAAACTAAAGTTAATTATGCGCACCACTATGACAACACCATTGGCATGATTTTTGGATTTGATGACACCATAAATGTCATCATAATCAAAGATAAAAATAAAAAATAGTCCTCAAATGCCATCACCTGAGGTCAAGCCTCCAAAATTACCCTACCAAGACCAGTGACAAATCCTAACTGAGCAACTCCAAATTCCTCCATGCCCAAATATGACTTGGTTAACCAATTTCTTAAGACTCCAGCCCACATCTCCATTTTTGAACTATTACAAATCTCCTTGGAGCATAAAGAGATACTCACTAAAGCCTTAGTGTTGAATGACCTAGACATGAGTAGTTTCCAAAACATGGTCAGCAATTCAGTCACTCCTCATTGCATATCATTTTTAGTATGAGATGACATGTCTATCATATAGCCACAAAACTCTCCTTTTCACATAGAAGTATTCGTCCATAGGAACTGAGTTAAAAGGGAATTGGTCAATGGTGGGGCTGGTCTGAATATCTACATACTCAGTTTAGTGAAAGCCCTTGGGTACACAGAGGATGCTATTGACCCAAGAAAAAAGATCACCATCAAGGCCTATGATGATGAAGAAAGGTCCTCCAAAGGCATGGCCATATTACCAATTAGAGTAGGGTTGGTCATGAAAGAAACCATCTATCAAGTCTTATATTTGCAATTAACTTACAACATTCTACTGGGAAGACCATGGATCTATGACATGAAAGCCGTTCCCTCCACTTACCATCAGTGCCTCAAATTTCCATACATGGGTCAAGAGATAACCATACTCGGAGATCAGCATTTTGCATAGTATTGTAACTCACTTGTCCCTTATAATAGAGAAGAATTTGATACACCAATAGATGCCAATAGTCAGTCCACAGTTATAGGCACTTCACACTCAACTAACCAAACAAGCAATCACTTATCAACATCAGCTAAGGGTAAAGAGAAAGTGGTTTGTTTGGGTCCTTTCATTCCTTCACCACCATCATCATCAACAAATCGCAAACAACTACAATATGGAGAAATGGATAAATTGATGAAGGAATTTGATAAAAAAAATGCAAGTTGCACTATAAAGGGGTAGGTGAGTACTTAGTCTCCCTATTTGATCCCCCACTTTCTTTGAGATCTCATGGAAAATTGGCTTCCACCAAACCATATCATGCACATTTTTTCAAAGCAAGTGGCACACCTCCACACTTAGTGGAAGACATTAGTCAATATAACATTGATATCTCCTCCCACCTACATGCAAAAAGCTTTGATCTAATGAAAAAGATGGAATACATGGGAGATGGTCCCTTAGAGAAAGGGAAAGGAATCATAGAACCGTTGATAGCATAGTTTTGGTCCAATAAATCTAAAATAGGGGTAGGGTATGACAGACAAGAAAAGGCACAAACCTCCTCTACCTTAGTATGGGTACCCAAACCAAAGGATAGTTATACCTTGATAACTACTGATGACATACATAAGAAGTTGGTCCTCTCCAGTTCACATTCTACAGAAGAATCACCCCTACATACTGCCAATAATGAAGACGATGATGATTACACTAAGTGGCAATTTGAGTCACTATATAAGGAATCCCTCCATGAAAAATAATTTTATGTTGTCCACATGCCCACCCCTAACAGTTTGGCTACACAAAGAATAATTCAAAGTCCAAGAACCACTTCTCCAAGAAACAGAACATATCAGGGAAACTTAGAAGATGATGAACACATTGAAGGATTTCACTTTCAAAATTTATTCCCTGACTTCTTTCTAGTGGAAATCAAAGATGATTACTATGAGCATCTTGCAAGCTCTACTTTCCCCAACACTCTAGAAGAAGCCCATGTCATAGATCTGATGGATATAGTGTATGAGCTATCTAACAAAGTTATCTCTTTAAACCCTATTGAACCCTTCCCATGCTAAGAGTTGCTTTCCCTAGTCCATCCTAAGCTCATTAACTGGGATACAACTAAACCCTATCACCTCCCTCATTTTGACACTAACTATGAAGCTTCCATTTACCTTAACATGGTTGAACCATCTCATTGAAAATGAATGAAAGAAGAACATATGGTTGGGTCTGGTATCAATCACTTCAGTCACACTAGGATAGGGCAAGTGTACCACAACTTTGGTAACCACTACCAAGTTGTGGCTAATCTTGACAAAAAAATAGAAACAAATAGAAGTGACACATATCAAGGTGAAACCCCAACTGTGACACCCATGGATGGGGTAATTGATACCTTACCTAAACATTCTAAGGAGTGATCTTCTATTTTGATTGAGCATACAGAATTGGTCAACATTGGCACAAAACAAGAACCAAAGGTCATTTATTTAGCATATTCTTTGAGTCCAGAAGAAAGGAGGGCATTCATTGACTAATTTGAAGAAAGACAGATCAATTTTGCATGGTCTGATGTGGACATGACCGGCTAGGACCCAACCTTAATCCTCCACCATCTTAACATCTCTCCAGAGGTTAAGCCGGTCAAACATAAACTCAAAAATATGCATATGTATATAGCTTTGTTAGTGAAAGAAAAATTGGAAAAATTAATTAGTACCAATTTCATCTAGTCCTTAGCATATGCATCATGGATCTCCAACATTGTCCCAATATTGAAGAAGAATGGAAGCATACACATCTATATCAACTTCTGGGATTTAAATAAAGCATGCCCTAAAGATGACTTTCCTCTCCCTAATATCGACACCATAGTCAATCTCATAGCAGGCCATTCCATGTTTTCCCTTATGGATGGATTCTCAAGATACAATCAAATTAGAATAGCACCAAAAGATCAAGAAAAAATAGCCTTTACTTTAGCATGGGGCACATTTTGTTGGAATGTAATGCCCTTTGGGTTAAAGAATGTTGGGGCATCCTATCAATGGGCCATGACCACTGTTTTCCATGATATGATCCATATCTTCATGAAAGATTATGTGGATGACATTCTTGCCAAATCCCATAGTTGGGAAGAACATCTTCCCATATTGGCCAAAATATTCACCCACCTAGAAGCATTTAAGGTTAGGCTCAATCCCAAGAAATGTGCTTTTGGCATCAAATCAGGCAAGCTCCTTGGATATATTGTCTCAGCTAAAGGGATATAAGTTGACCCTGAGAAGGTACAAGACATAGTTAGTATGCAACCTCCAAAGAACCTAAATTAGTTATGCTCCCTTCAAGCCAAGCTTCAATTAGTGTGCTAGTTCATTTCTTAGTTGAAAAAAAAGTGCATACCATTCACACACCTGTTACATAAAGACATAAATTTTAAGTGGGATGATCAATGTTAGAAGGCCTTTGAAATGCTTAAAACCTATTTGATGAATCCACCTATGTTGATGCCCCTGGTATCGCATGAGCCATTACTATTGTATATTTATGTAATAGATAAGTCAATTGGAGCCCTCCTAGCACAAGAAAATGACCAACGAAAAGAATGAGCCATTTACTACATCAGTCACACCTTAGTCAACTATCAGCTTAATTATTCTTTCATTGAAAAGGCTTGATTGGCCATAGTTTTTGCCTCCCAAAAACTATGTCATTACCTCCTGATGCACAAAGTTAAGCTCATATCCAAGATTGATCCTCTCAAATACCTTCTCAACAAGATAGCATCAACAGGTAGACTAGATAAATGGGTAATGATCCTAAGAAAGTTTGACATTGAGTATGTGGATAAGAAGACAATAAAAGGATAGGTCATTCCTAATCAATTGGCAGATGTGCCTATAGAAAGTTCCAATCCTATCTTAGTTGACTTCCCTAATATGCATATCCTTCAGGCAAACCCAGTCACATGGAAATTTTATGTTGATGGTTCCTACACACACCATGGGTTAGGCATAGGTATTTTTTTCATCACACCATTCGATGTTCCCATCCCCAAATCATACAAACTACTCTTCCCTTGCACCAACAACATGGCTGAATATGAAGCTTTGGTCTTGGGTCTCAAGCTAGCTTTGGAATGGAAACTAACAACTTTAGAAGTTTATGGAGACACTCAGTTAATCATCAATCAAGTTAATGATACTTATTAGACAAAAGATGAAAATTTGTTGCCTTATAAACATATAGTTGATGCACTCAAGACATATTTTGTTCACATTACTTTTGAACAAATTCCCAGAGACAAGAACAAAGCAATAGATGCTATGGCCACCTTGGCCTCCTTACTTCAGGTCCCAAAACAAAACGAGTAGTATGAGTTCCTAGTGGAAGAGGTGGTTCAACCAACATTTATTCAACCTAATTCCCTTATCATTTTCCATCTAAACACCCCCAATTCCCTTTGGTATGATCCCATTATCATTTACCTTCATGAAAACACCCTTCCATTTGACCTCTCACACAATCAAAAATGAAACTTCATTTGCCAAGCCTCTCATTATGCCTTGGTGGCTGATACGATATATAGGAAAGGTCTTGACAGTACTTTATTTAGGTGTCTTGAAAAGGATGAGTCTAGAGTCGCTTTGCAAGAAGTCCATGCAGGGATTTTTGGGTCACACTCTAGTGGGTTCACATTAGCCAAGAATATTTTGAGAATGGGCTACTTTTGGCCAACCATGGAAAAAGGATTCTATTGATTTTGTCAAAACCTATAAAAATGCCAAATCCATGGCAACCTTGTTCACGCACCAACCCAAGAGCTAAATCCTTTAGCCATGTCATGGCCTTTTTATCATTGGGGTTTTGATTTGATTGGAGCCATTCATCCACCTTCCTCCAAGGGGCATAAGTGGATTATCACCACCACTGAATACTTTACCAAGTGGGTCAAAGCAATGCCACTTGCAGACTCTATGGGAAAATTGATCTCCTCTTTCATTCTCAACCATATCATTTGTTGGTTTGGCATACCTCATGCAATTATCACAAATAATGCCTTGTATTTTAAAAATAAAATAGTTGATAAATTATGTGAAAAATTTCACATTATACACCATTCTTCATCTATTTATTATCCCCAAGGCAATAGCCAAGCAAAAGCTACCAACAAAAATATCATCAACATCCTCAAGAAAATAGTTAATGATACTGGAAGGGATTGTCACTTACAATTAAACCCTACCATTTTGGCCTATAGGACAAGTGTTAGGATGCCTACCAGCATGACACCCTTCTCTCTTGTTTATGGTTGTGAGGCTATTCTCCCTTTAGAAGTTGAGATCCCATCTTTGAGATTTACTCTTCAAGATGTCTTATCAAATGAGGATTATAGAGTGGCCCATCTAGAATAGCTAGAGTTATTGGAGGAACATTAGCATATAGCCCATGACCACCTCAAAGTCTATCACAATATATTATCAAGGAATTATAACAAAAAGGTGAAACCTCATGTTTTTTAGACTAGTGACCTAGTGCTTCGAGAAAACCCCAAGAACCAAGCAACAAGAGAAAACAAAGGAAAATGAGAGCCTAATTGGATTGGTCCTTACCTCATCACAAAATCCTTTGGGAGTGGTACCTATCAACTTTTAGATTGTGATGGTACTAAATTAGTAGAACCTATCAATAACATCCATCTTAAATGGTTTTATGTCTAAAAGCTTTGCAAAACATCAAAAATACCAGAAAAAAAAATTCAAAAAAAAAGAAAAAAAAAGTTGGTGAAAAAGAAGTGAGAACATCACTTTTGGTTTGAAAGGGGGCAAGAGATAACACTTTTAGGCTTCCAACATAGGGCCTTCAATGCTACAAAAGGGCTACAATTGAATGGTTGATTTACTATCTTGAGACACATTTTTGTTCCTTGCAAGCTCCCATTGCAATTAATAGAAGATGAGAATAAGAGAAAGGGGTAGCATTTATGCTTGAATTATTGGGAGGTATTTGGTAGCAAATTATTTGTTTATCTGGGGTTGAGAAGCTAGCATAATTTATCAGGCTGGTATTCAATCTAGAATTAATTTCACACATACCCCCTTGAGAAACATTTGTGGGTTACAGTTCTGAGATCTTTTGGCATCAAGAGAGGATTCATAGTAGTGAAAATAACTAGTATGGCAGCAATAGTAAGGCAAGGGAAACAGAGCTCATAATGGAAATAATAATAACAATAACAAGAGCAAATCAAAGCCCTTTTCCTAGAGTGAATGTGCACAGTAGTGGAAACAACTAGTATGGCAGCCCCAATGGGGAGCACCACAAATTCAACAACATAGAGATTCTAATTATGTATTGAGATACCATAAACATGAATTGTAGGAAAATCAATGCACATCTCTGCCATCCACCTCACCCAATGATCCCCCATACTTGTCATAGCCCTCAATCAACCCATTTGACGTCATAAACTCCTTCATTGCCTCTTTAGGTACCTCACATGGTCCTGGTCACCCCCATATTCCACCAAATCTCGCTCACATCCTCCATTTCACCCCCGCAAATCCAAAAATTTGCCTTAAAATACCAAAAAAATTCAAAAATAGCTCAACAATGTCAAAAAAATTCAAAAGTAGCTTAAAAATACCAAAAAAATCTAAATATCATCCAAAAATGTCAAAACAATTTAAAACTTGCCCAAAAATGTCAAAAAAATTGAAAAGTATATCAAAACTGTCCAAAATTTTAAATAAAATAAAATTATATATTATATATATATATATAAAATCAAAAATCATCTAAAAATTCACAACTAGCCCGAAGTATTCAAAATGGGGGCAATTCCTGCCAACAACACCCCAAAATTCTTCTCAATTTCTCACTTTTGCTACACAACCAAACAACAGCTCCCAACATGCCCTGTTAATATCAAGAAAAAGCGTAGTAATGTCCTGAAACATAATTTCAGACTTAAGAAAATCCAACACAATGTAGATAATGTAAGAAGTGCCCTTGCTTCCCTCCTCTTGTCAAATATGGCCATGATTTAGTCTTATTTAAGTTGTAGTGGCCACGATTGGTCTAGCCTCCTTCAACAAATATGTCAATGCTATCTTGAAAGCCCAGATATCTGTTCAATTCTTTTATCCTCACTCAACCAAAGGTACAAAATAAGTAGGCATAAGCATGTGAGCTTGGCCTTCCCTCTAGCACCGTTTTCAGGGCCCATGCATCCTTTTTGGACCCATCCAATGCCTTTTTAGGCCCAAAGTGCCTATTTTAGGCCCCTCTAGCACCTTTTTTGAGGCCCATGCATCCTTTTTGGACCCCTCCAGTGCCTTTTTAGGCCCAAAACACCTTTTTAGGCCCCTCTAGCGCCTCTTTCAAGGCCCAAGCATCCTTTTTGGACCCCTCTAGTGCCTTTCTAGGCCCAAAGCACCTTTTTAGGCCCCTCTAGTCCCTTTTTCAAGGCCCAAGCATCCTTTTTGGACCCCTCTAGTGCCTTTTTTAGGCCCCTCTAACACCTATTTCAAGGCCCATGCATCCTTTTTGGACCCCTCTAGTGCCTTTTTAGGCCCAAAGCACATTTTTAGGCCCCTCTAGTGCCTTTTTCAAGGCTGGAAGCATCCTTTTTGGACCCCTCCAGTGCCTTTTTAGGCCCAAAGTACCTTTTTTAGGCCCCTCTAGCACCTTTTTCAAGGTCCATGTGCCCTTTTTGGACCCCTCTAGTGCCTTTTTAGGCCCAAAGCACCTTTTTCAAGGCCCATGCATCGTTTTTGGACCCTCTAGTGCTTTTTTCAAAGCCCATGCATCCTTTTTGGACCCCTCCACTACCTTTTTTGGCCCAAACTGCCTTTTTCAAGGCCCATTTGTCCTTTTTGGACTCCTCTAGCACCTTTTTCAAAGCCCATGCATCCTTTTGGACCCCTCCAATGCCTTTTTAGGCCCAAAGCATTTTTTTAGGCCCCTCAAATGCTTTTTTTGGCCCAAATGCCTTTTATAGGCCTTGTTTCATCATTTTTCAAAACCCTCAATGTCCTTTGGGCCCCCAACATGCCTTTCTTGGGTTAAAAACATCTTTTTAAGGCTCTTTTTTGCATACTTGAGACCCACATGTCCTCTTTTGGGCCCAAATGCCTTTTCGTAGGCCTGAAAAATTCCTCTCTCATCACACCCCTAGAAAAATATCCTCTTGTTGGCATCATCATTGTCTATATTAGTTCTTCATATGCACACAAACATTCTTGCTAGCCCATCATGGTTATCCTCACTGTACAGATGGTATTGTTCTTATTTTTACAAGAGTTAAACCATTCCAACATTTATCCAAAAAACACAAAAAAATTCAAATAGTTGCCAAACAAAAACACAAAAACATCCAAATATGTGCCAAAAAAATCACAAAAACATTTAAATATTTGCAAAAATCACAAAAACATCCAAATATATTTTGAAAATACCAAAAATACACATGACAATGCATTACAATCAACATCAATTGCCACAACAACAAACATCAACTTTTTATTCCACTATGACTGCATTAACTGCATTACATCCCAAAAATGTCTAGTGGATTATTTATTCTAGCTCCCCAGAGGAGGTGGCATCATAGGATGTTCGATTAATAATGTCTCTTATGGCCTAGCTCTAGAAGAAGAAGCTACTAGTATCAACCCCTGATGTGTCCATACTGCTTCCATAGGAATTGGAAACCTTCTACCATGTAATTGTGCATTTAACAGAGTTGTAAATTCTTTATCTATAAACTGTATCTCATTGATCCTCATGTGGGAATGCTTGATATCTAATAAGTGGCTTATTGGTGTACCTTGGCCATCCAGTGCATTTCCACAAACACATTCTCCACCAACTTGCTTACCCCCTGTGCAGTGATCGCTCATTGGGCTACATCCCGCTCCTGTTGTATTTGATCAGTCATCATTCGCTAATGCTCCACATCTACTTTTGCCTCACCCAATAAGTGGCTTCTTGATGTACCTTGGCCATCCAGTGCATTTCCATAATCACATTCTCCACCAACTTTTTTACCCCCTATGTAGTTATCGCTTATTGGGCCATATCCCACTCCTATTGCATTTGATCAATCATTGTTCATCAATACTCCACATCCACATTTGCCTCGCCCAAATGTTGTTGTAGTTGCCTCATCTTCACCTCACTTAATGCTAACCATTCCCACAACTTCAATGTCAAGGTGTTCTCCTTTGCAATTTCTTCCCTAAACAACTCAGACTACGACTATAATAACACTAGCTCATTTTGTGCACTCTCCAAACCTACTTGCACCATCTTCATTGATTCTTGTAACTACTGTGAATTTGATCATTCAACCTACATTCCTACATCACTTCCCTTTTCTTGTGCATGTTCTACATGCAACTCCATCTCTAGTGATTGCACCCATGCCCACTTTGTGTCTATCATTGCCTCTAGTCACTTTGTCTCTATTTGTGCTCCATCCTCCCAAGCCTTCTCCATCAATCCTAGCAAAAATGCGACCTCTTGTTCTACATTTTTCACTCACACTCTCTCTATCACCAACAATTTTTGTAATCCTTCCACATCCCATGATGCTTGGTCACTTTCTCCCACCTCTAGCTATAGCTCCCCTACATTTACCACACCCACTCCCCCTCCTATTGAACCTCATCCTGGTGTCCTGAGACTAATCCACTGTCATGTTCCACTCAGTACTTCACCACCACTAACACCTCCCACATCATTCATGGTCTCTCCCATAGACTTTTTAGGAGACTTTATTTCCCCAGCTTCCTCCTCTACTCCCAACATACTCTTCATCTTTTTAGATGGACTATCCTCCACTTGCATCTTTGACCCATCATATGTTGTCTCTTGCAGTGCTTGCTGCCTTGTAGTCTAAGATAACATCATTAAAGCTAACAAAGGCATGTCATCCATCTCCATCCCCACCCCTTCAGGTTGTGTAGGCCTTTGCTTGGGTTGGGTTGTCTCACCTAGACCAGAAATTACCACCTAGAGTTTAGGTTGATCCACCCACTCCTTGAAAGATTTCTTAATGCATTTTGTTCTTCACCCTTGCCTCATCCACCTCCCTTGGTTAGCATTACTCTCTCACTATGACTGATCTGGTGAGCCTAACATACTTTCACTTGCATGATTCCCACAACTTCTCACCATCTCCACTAAACGTGTTCTACTCTCTGCTTTACCTTGATTCATTATCACACTATCCACCTCCTTATAGCCACATTCACCTGAGCCTTGTTCTGCACTAGTCTTCCTCATATCCACTCTCTACACCCTACCACAATGGTACCTAGTACATTTAATCTTCAGCTCTGACATTCCATAAATCAAATTTTGGCTGATGCACACCACCCATCAGATCCTACTACTAGATCACCGCTGACACATCCAACGCCTTTTCATCCACCTAATGTAATAAAGTTACTCCCTGATAGACCTAAATGACACAAACAAAACAACATGATACTATTACACACAACTGGAAGCACATCTGGTTCACACATAATGGTTTTCTATGCTATCATGTGCTTTTAGTATCTTGATGATGTGTTCGACTAGAGGTACTAGGATAAAGTCATGATATTTTCTTGGTTTTTCACTGCTTACTTCCTATGATCCTTTGGTTTCACACATTATTGGTGTCCACTTATAAGAGCCTCCTCTCAGTTGGAACACCATGTGTACCTTGACCAATTTTGTGCAACACCTTAGGTGAGGTCTTTTATCTAACACGTGACTAGTCAACGTGCCTATTTTTATTATTCTATGACTATAGCTTTTGTTTCTTAATGATTGTCATATTTTCTTGTACATTGTTCCTCTTTGTTGGTACTTCTCGGTGTGACATAGTATTCATATCACTATAGCTGAGCTAGTGGTGGTTGTATTTAGTCACTTTTATCACTTTCTCTATGATGACAATTAGTTTTCCTTTCTTTAAAAAAGTGATAGTTAGTTGCATTCATCTAGATTGCATTTTTCATCTTGGGTTCCTTGTGAAACAAATGGTTGGTACCCAATTAGGTTACAATTCATCAACATCACTCAGCAATTTCACAACTAATTATAAACAACACATGCAACAACATCAACAAGCGTATGCACACTCATGGACTTTGTTTCTTTCACCTCATCCACACCAGCATTACATGTCATAAATTCCCCATCAGCTTGCACCACCTCATTTGTTGCCTTGTGTGGCTTTTGAATCCCAAACAATCTCATTTAACCACCTTCCATCTTCATTCATCTCATTGCATCACCTTTTCACATTTTCCCTCCCTTTCATTTCACCATTTCATCCCTTCATTTAGTGGTTTTTGAATCACAAATTTTGACATACCAACTCAAAGCCTTTGAATCTCAAACAATTTCATCACATTTTCATTTCATTTCCTTTCATTTCATATCATATCACTTCATTTC
This sequence comes from Cupressus sempervirens, assembly GCA_028749045.1. NCBI lineage: Eukaryota > Viridiplantae > Streptophyta > Pinopsida > Cupressales > Cupressaceae > Cupressus > Cupressus sempervirens. The sequence continues at coordinate 694,901,060 of CM053784.1, forward strand.
ATTTCATTTTCATATCACTTCATTTCATTTAATTTCAGCTTCCATTTCATTTTCATTTTATTTCATATCATTTCATTTCATTATTGACTCCATTGCATTCTCTGTTTCATCATCCATTTCCTATCCCATGTCATTTCATTTCATTCCATCTTCCATCTTGTTTCATTCCGTTACTTATCTCTTTTCCACCTCCTTTCATCTTCATTTCACTATTATATCATTTCCCTACATTTCATATCATTTCATTTCATCACATCTTCACTCCATTTCACTACTTTTCATATCATTCCATTTCATTACATTTTCACTTGTCACTCCCTTACATTTTCATTTCATTTCATTTCGTCACATTCATCTTTTCATTACATTTCATATCATTTTATTCCATTTCCTTACATTTCACATTGTTTCATTACATTACATGTTCACTTTCATTTCCTTTCATTGCATAATCCATTCTATTTTCATGTCATTTCATATACCATTGCATTTGCATTTCATTACTCATTGCATTTCATTGCATAATCTATTTCATTTAATTTCATTTTCTATTTTTCATTTCAAATATCATACCATTTCATCTTCATCTCATTTCATTTCTATCACCTAATCCATCTCATTTCAATTCATTTTGTTATGTATCACATTTCAATTCACCTCATTTCATTTTAGCTCATTATATATTACATTCCATTTCATTGCTCATTTGATTACATTTTAATTTCATTTCATTACATTATCCTTACTCGTTCCATCACATTATCATTGCTCTTCTCTTTGCATTCCATTTCCTTACACATTTTATGGCATTTCCATCATTAAAATTCTTTTCTAAGGACATCCCACTATATTGTATTACAAATCATTTGTTTCACCATCTCATATTACTTTGCATTATATCCCATCCCATTATTTCATTTCATTCCATTTTCATTACTAATGTCATTGCATTACATTACATGTCATGTTATCACATCCAATTTCATCTCATATTTCATTTCATTTCACATGTCATTTTCTTTTCTTATGTTCATGTTACCACATCGCATTTTCATTACATCATCAATAACCTACCATCTACTCTCAATAATGATTCAACTACATTAATTATTCAAATTTATATACACATCCGCATCCACTATTGACACCATCATCACATCAACCAATCACAGGGTAACATAAGTCCATGAAATCATAAATGCACACATCTAAAACATCAAAGAAGCTCAAATATCTCATAATGCAACAAGACAATCAGATAGTCCCATAAAAGGATACACTCACATGAACCATAGATAACATACATCAACATGAAAATCATATGATCATATAACATGCCAGGACATTAATTGAGGATCAAATACATACACTGGCATAAATATCCAGTAACCATCTTGGGAATAATCATACACAATGAAAAATATTGCCATAGCACAATCCTATACACTCATCCTTGTGAGGGTACCTAATCTGATGGTCCCTACTCACTAGGGGCACCCATATCCTCTTGTTGTGATTGCTCTATCACATCTATCGATGGTACAATGGGTGCAACCATAACTATCTGACTTGATGATGCCCCATCTACCCTTGGTGGTGGTGGTGGTAGTGGTGGTCTTGGTGTGATCACTACTATGAGTGTTTGCAAGCTACTCATCACCTCACCCATCCACACCTCTATAGCACTCACTTGAGTCTCTAAATAAGTCTATCCCTAGGACCTCTTTGGTGGCTATGCCTCTGGTGGTACCTATTGTTGTGCCTGTGGCTGTGCATCTGGTAGATCTTTGATAGGCCCCTGTACTCATGGTCTCTACCAGAAAACAAACTTAACATCCTCTAGCAATCCTGCCCTCATCTGCTCCACTCCATCATGCTGACCAACCATCCCTCTCACTTGCACCACCTTAGCCATGGACATCCTTGGCTCTCCCTACACCCACTAGTCCCTGTACTGGGCCTCATGCCACTCCCCTCTATGGTAACACCATGGCTACTCAACCTAATCTCCCTCACACTTTGCCCACTTTGATCCTAGCTTGTTGCCTTCCCCTGCCTCTCCCTAGACCACCCTCATCATCATCATCCTCTCCCCCAATCAATGGCTCATTAACATGAGGCATCAACTTAGCTAGATCTATGTACCTTAGGAAGGGGTGATCTCGAAACCACCATGCATAATCTCCCTCCATCCCAAAATTTTCCACTCCATCTCACAATGCCCATGGTTGTTTTGTATCTATCATCTATATAAAAGACTCCAAAAAAGCCTCATACTCTAGCATCGGCCCCCACACTGGTCTCTCTGACTGCACTCGAGCATACTATGTAGTCCCCTATGGCATGCCCTATCGCTGACCAAACTACCTCACCACCCACCTAAAGTAAAATTGCTCTAGTATTGATAGAATTTGACAAAGAAAACACCTCAAACTAAAGAAATACACCATCTCATCATCATCCTCTACCCATGGCTCTGTAAACCTGTAAGGTCTCCATATGATCTCATCAATATCATCTAGTATCTGGTGCCATTAATTTGTCTTGCTCAAATGGGGCTACATAATAGGACCTAAATAAATATACATATATGGCATTGCCCTATGGCCATTGTTGTACACACATTGGATGTGTAATGGGTAGATGTTCCCTTGTCCATACCTATCGCAAAATAACCCTTGCTGAAAATGATAAGGCCCCCAAATATACCGCCTAGCATAAATCATGATACAAATGAGACAAAATATAGCTCCCCCATGAAAATCTCTATGGCTCATCAATCATCTCCTAAATCAACTGACCCCATCCCATTGGGCACCTTCACCCTTGGTGATCTGGCAATAGAAACCCACCTATCAGTCCTGCCAATACTGTTGATAATGCATCATACTGCAACATCTAAAACTAGGACACACTATCATCACCAATACTATCATCCTTGAACAAGTCTCAGAATGTGGCCCCACCAATGGTCTGATCATAGTACACCAAATCCCCTATAGTTGGGATCCAAAGAATCATGTACACATCCTTAGGATTCATTTTCATCTCCCCCATCAACAAATGGAATGTGTTGTGGTTCGAGTGCCACCGCTCGGACACAACTGTCAATAATGACCTATTCACTTGGAACTAGGGCATCTACAATAAATATATAAAGCCACATTGGCCTATCACTTGCCTATCTACATCCAAAAATTGGCCCACTGAATCTAAGGGCCACAGATAAAGTCCTCACACCATGAGCTTTTGCCCATGCACCTGTTATTCATCATGCAAACACAACGCGTCTGCCTTCGTCACAAAGTGACCATCACAAATCGATCTCATAATCACATCTAGCCACCTAGCTAATGGTCCTATCATGGACCTATTTATTGTCTTTCTCTATCTTGATTTGGACTGGCTTAGATTCCCTACTTTGCATCTTGAGTTGGGGCATCACCTATCTATCATCAACTCAATCCTACACACATCACTGCATGACCACCTGATCTCTAATGTTTGCTTGTTATGCCCATCCCTAGTTGACCACACCTAAACCCTAAACTTTGGTGGTATCTTATGATCGACAAAGAATCAACACCTAATCAAATACATCACAACATTCAATTTCCCTAATCCACTATGACAAAGTGCCCTTATATAGATTGTGTGTGTTATCCCACCTCGCATGTGCTATTACATCATGCAAATGTGCTATTTCATATGCACACGCTCCAAGATACTTCATATGTACTGAAAGACATCTCAAATGTGCTATCTTTGTAAATGCACTACAACAATGATCAAAAGTGTTGTTATATAGCAGATATGTGCTCTTATTTTAGATGCGCTTGATAATATTTCATTTGTGCTATTACATTGCGCGTATGCACTGTTTAGATCAAAATCACTATTACATGTTTCATATGTGCTATTTTTTACCAAATGCGCTAATACATAAAAAAACTTAGCATTTCCAAATGTGCTAAAATTCTATGCACATGCACTAAAACACTACACGTATGCACTATAACAATAAAAATGCACTAAAAGAAACCTCAAATGCACTCCATCTATGAAATTAACACATCTACCCTACAAATCCATGCAAAAACTTCACAACACAAGTAAAACAAGCTAAATCTCAAACAAATAGGATCTTGACGACATACAAGGGCATTGTAGTCTGCTGGACACTCATACTGATGGCCCTTCTTTAATCTATGCTCGCATAATGGCACTACCATCTTCGCTAGATCAAAGCTCCAAATCACCAAATGCAAAATCCAAAAGTGAAAATGACAAGGGTAAAAGGTCTTTTTGCCCTATTTAACCCCCCAGTGGCATTTATCTCAACTTTTCAAATTATTTACCCCCTTTTTTGGCACCTTTTTTATCACTGTAGTCTGCTAGAAGCTCATACCAAACCCTTTGGCTAATCTCCCACCATGTCAAATATAAAATTGGACCATACTCCACTTTCACATTTTCCTACTTTTGTCTAATTTTATTTTCAAGGGGGCAGTATATCAAATTGGGACACCCAAGCTGGGGCATTAAATTTTTTTGAAACATCAAAATGATCTACCCCAACCAAAAATTTGCAAACATCAAAACCAAGGTATCCAAACAAAACCATTGCAATCAAATCATCGAATCAACATTGCAATCCAACCATCAAATCAATGTCAATCAAAACATCATCAATGATCAAACATCAAATCATCGACAATCAGACATCAAACCATCAATAGACAGAGACCACGACGATGAAAAAATGATAGAATATCATTAAATAGGCATCCAGTCATTAGAATCTGACCTAAAATCAAAGAATAAAGATAGTCTTTGAACTAATATGCTTTTCATATTAGCTCAAAGAGAGGCATTTGTAGACACCCAAAAATGGGCAAAGACTTAAATTATGCAATCCTGATCAATCATGACCAAATTAAAGAGAAAATCAAAAGAAACATGACAAACTTTTAAATCAAAAATTGCATCAGGTCATTAATCACCTTTTAAATCAACAAGACCTAGATCAACTCTAAAAGAGGAAGAAAACAATTCAAATTCATAAAACAAAATGCAAAAAGGGAGAAAGAAAAAGACAAAGTGTTGAAAATAAATCATTTAGTAAATCAATAAAATCACTTTATCCTCACAAGATGAAAATCTCCCTTTTACCATTTAAAAGAATTTGAAAAATCCTCATATTATCCCCAAAACCAAGTCTATTGGACTCTTCCTCCTAGCCTTTTATGAGATATTTTGAGTTTCACTTTCACCCCCAGTCAAAAGTGAAAATCTTGGTTATCACCCCAACCCCTTCTGAAATCCAATAAATAAGAGGGAAATCTAAGAGACAAGGGACCCAAGTTTTTATGCATCTACGCTATAGGCATATTTAGACTCATTATTTTAGCATTGTCATCATAGAAATTTCATAGCATTGTTAGTATCATTTTATGTCATTCAACATCATTTTGTATCATTTTACTTCATTTATTGCATATTTAGCTCATGGCATGTTTATTGCAAGAGCATTTCTAGGAGTTGCATCTCACACATAATCCACATTATAGTCACGGATCTTGCATTCTTCATCATAGATATGCATTTTTAGAAATATCCCATTTTAGAACTATCATTAAAAGGCTGGTCTAAGAGCTATTTTAGCAATTGTAGTTAGGGAGACATGAGATATTTGTAGAGATTACTTGTTGCTGGTGATATCTTGGGTCTAGCATAGTTTGTCATCAGTCCATTTGCTTTCTACATTAAAGTCTCATGAATACATGTTCTTTTATCATGTATAGGTAGTTTACTTGGAAGATGTAAGAAGTTACTTGTCTAGCAAGCTTGAAACTATTAGAGGTGAACTTATGAAAAAGGTTCTAGAAAAATTTTTCAACCATGATATGACTGTAAAGCCCAAATTTGAACATCTTAAAGATTTAAATCTATTCAAATATTACTTTTATTGTGAACTTGAAAATGAAGAATGGACTCAAATTATATTAAGTAAAATTCATAATGGGAAGTTTTAGATGGGTGATAGTGTACCCATTGGTGAGAAATTAGTCAAGAAGAAGGTTGAACTCAATACTAAAGTAGTTTATAATGACAAGGAAATGGTGATTAGCACCATTAGACAACATGATGTGAGATTCTTGAGCAGAATCATTACATATTCTATTTGGTGCAAGTTCTAAGAATGATGTGTTGTCAACAATATTTATCTATGTAGCCTACAAGATTTGTATTAAGAAAGAACAAGTAAATTTGAGTGAGATTTTGAATGTACAACTCCTTTAGAATCTAGAGAAGATTAAGAGAACTAAGAATGGTGTATTTAGATTTCAATCACTAATCAATCATATTTTCTTTCATGTACTTAAAAGATTTCCATTTCTATCAGTTGCAGAGATCATGAGCAATGAAAGATGTACTATGGATAAGATAATAGATGCATGCAGAAGGCATCCTGTAGATAAAATCTTGGATAGTGGTAATTTAATTATGAGAACATTCTAGAATGAAATGAAACAAAGTTTCAAAATTGCACCAAAAATTATTAATAGATTTAAGGATGACCAATGCTTTATGGTAGATACAGACCTAACTTATGTTAAAGCAATAGAACAAAGGAAATCATTTCTTGAACCCTTAGGTTATGAATTGAATGATGATGTAGCTATTGGTTACATTGATCTTTTGTTGAACTTTGAAAAGGACAAAGCCTCATATAGATTTGGAACATATGAAGAGATAACTCAATCATCTTAGGCATCTCTAGAAAAAGCATCTCATAAGAAGTTTGAGACTATGATGAAGAAAAAATCAATTGAGGAAAGTATGATAGAAAGACAATCATAGGTAGTCAAACAAATAATCTCTAGACTCAAACAAACTGGTGAACAAAGTGTGATGTATGTACCACCTAGTCTGCCTCACAATAGGTGTATCATATCCATGCTCTAGGCCATGCTTAGGAATAGTATATTCAAACTAAAGACTATTTTTACCACTATGAGGTGCATTTAATCTTGTCAACCTAGGGACATATACTTGAAATGGTTGGCACAGTATGTGCACTAGGTATATTAATGTGTCACTAAGCTTATGCTCTAGGAAAGTAAAAATGCAAGGAAAAGAAATTACACTATTGCTATAGGAAACTAACACACATAACTCTATGAATACTAGAAATACAATGAAAAGCTAACAAATATTCCAACTTAGTTCATCCACTACAACTACTCTCACATATGTTATAGGAACATTCACAAAGTGTAATGCTATAGGAAGGAACTTACAACTTCTACTTACAATACTAAGAATGCTTGAAAATAAATGTATTCTATCCTAATCTAATCAACCTTCAAAGTGGGCCCCCTTCGTAGGCTTCAACTAAACTACTAAGAGAAGATAGAAGCCAAAAAGATAATTCATTACATTTCAAAAATCCATTACATAACACAAAACTGTAAAAACACAACTCATTGTAAAAGTTAACAGTCTATTCTCATAAACTCTTTCTTCTAACTTGATAAACTAACAAACTTGGGCTGATTCCTATATATAAGAGATCGACACTTATTCCCATAATAGAAAAGTAAATGACATAGCTTTAAATCTACAGGAGAGAAAGAAGGAAAATAACAATTCAAGGCTAGAAGAAGAAATAATGGATTAAGCTAGAAATAATAAAGTCTGAACATCTACTCATCATAGGAGTAAATGTAGAGAAGGTAATAAGTCTTCATAGCTTCTCCATATTCGCTGCCATGTCTTTTGGAACCATTACAACTTTCCTCCACTATGGCTACACCTTATCATTCTTTTCTCCTTTAATGTTGTTGGTACTCATCTTTGAATTCTTCCAATCATCTTTCAGTCTTCATTGCTAATAGGTTAGTTATTATGTAGAGACATGTTTGCAAATAATCATTTATCAAATTAAATTCAAATATAAGAACACACACTTTGATATCTATATGAAATACTACATAATATATATAATACTAGAAAAAGATGGCATAGTACCTACCCATAGGTTTATCATAGGTTTCAGTAAACATAGGTCCACAAATGTTTTGACAAAAATAAAATAGAGTATCAGCAAAGTATTTAAAAACTAACATGAAATAAAGGCAATATTTGGCCTCATCACCACCTCTATTAGTTGGTCAAGCATCTGATGTATCTATTGCAGAAACTCCTATAGAGAAAAGTATCCCATATCCTACTATATCAGTCAAGAAACTTAGTGAACCCAAAAGGAGGTCTGGAAAGCTAGTAGAAGTTGAGACTCACAAGTCAAAAGGAGTCAAGAAACAAGCTGCTAGACTTGGGAAAAGGAAGAAAAAATTGTTAACAATTGTAGATTCTATTGAGGAACAAGAAGTTAAATAGCCTAAAAAGGTTATTTCTTCTAAACAACCAATAGGTAAAACAATGCAACCATGGAAATTAAAGATAGAAAAGATTAACACAACTATTGTCAATAAGGGTGACTTTGTGAAAATGAATAAGTTTTATGATTTATATAATGATATTGAAAGAGAGCATATTGATATCTCTACTATGAGATATATGATTCTTAACAATTTGAAACTTGAAGACATTGAAGGCTTGTGAATCAAAAAATCTATGACAAAATTGTAGCAAAGAAGGCATCATTTCATGAATACGACATAGGACTTTAGAAATCCATTATAAGAACTATGTGAAAAATTGATGATGAAGAAGAAATTAGGAAATTGATGAAAAAACTAGCACCTTACTTATGAAGTAAGATGAGGCCATTTCTATTTATGGGAGGTGAGAAGAATGTCATAAGAAGTGAAACAACTACAACCATCAAAAAGATGGTGTTTGAGTTAAAGGCAACACTTACCACTGCAAAGAAAACTTCAAAAGTGTTAGTAAGTGGTGATACAATGCAAATTGATCAAACAAATATTTCTATTAATATTAAAGATGATCCTTTTGTAAGTTGTGATCAGCTTGAGTCACATTTTGAAAACATTCAAGATCAATTAAAACTAATTGAAAAGGAGAAAAGGTAGTTAGAAGAGGAAAAGAAAAAGGTTGAAGAATCCAAGCTGAATTGCTTAAGGAGGAGAAGAAGCTAGAAGAAGAAAAGAAAGAATATGAAAGGAAGGAAAAAGAGGAGAAGGAAGAAGAAGAGAGAAAAACAAGGGAGACAACAGAGAAGAAACAAATGGAAGATGAGACTAAAACATCTAGTGTTAGAGTAACTATTTATTTATACTTATTAATTAAATCATGTTGATTTAATTAATTAAGTCATCTATTACTCTAGTCTACTTAAGCTTACTCTTAGGTGCATATAATTAATATTTTATATTAATTATAATGCACAAACCTAGTTTTCTTTCCCTTTAAGGTTTTGTTCACCTTTAAGGTTAGACTTTTGTACTTTTTTTTTTTTCATAACTTGGAATAGAATTTCACTCTCACACCATTGAGATTTTCAAAGCTCTACTTTTTCCTTTTCTAGTTTCTCTTTAGTATAGTTTATTTGCATGAAGGTGTTCTTGGTGATCTATGAAGTTGGTTATCACAACTTCTACATGGTAATAGAGTGTCCCTGCTACTCCCTAGTTTGAAGATTTTTGAAGCCACAATTCAAAGACATAAACCTTAGCTTTTTTGAGGTTTTTTCCTTCAATCACAAGGAGGACATTTTTTTGGCTCACTTTGGGCCAAAATGGATGCTACCATCATGCTCAAAAGGCATGATATAGTAAAAAACAATATAAATTTTTTTATTTTTGGTCACTATAGCTTTTGGGAAAAAAATTTGGCCCCCAGAAGGCTGTACAAACATGATTTTCAAAAAAAAAAAAACTTTGTTTTTAGGCTGCTCTACCCACTGGTAACCCTAGCACCACCCTGCTGCCACCAGAGCACCACCCATGCCTGACTTGTACTTAGCTGTAGCCTGTTCACCACTTGCGGTGTGACCCCCACCCCATCGCCACTGACAAGCCACCTTCCAACCACCACCACTCGACAACCACCACTATCAGTGCTGCTCTACCCAATCGTCACCAACCTGCTGATGCACTTATCTGACAAGATGACGTAGAAATGTGGTAGTAACATCACTTCCTAGCAAGCCCATGTCATCATTTTGGCATACATTTTTGGTAGCTACTAACATCACCTTTCAGACCATTAACATCACTTTCCAGCTGCTAACATCATTTTTTGCCAGCTAAATTTTTTCCCAGCAATGGGTAGTTGATGGCCATATGGCTGTCAAATTTTTTGCCATTTCTATATTTTTCCATTGAGCTTGTCTTTTGGAGTAGTAGTTGGTCTTTTGGCCATAACTTGAGCATACATAGGTCTTTTTCTGATCTGAAAGAAGGAAAGTTGGTTCCAAGATAGAGACAATGATGCTAGTTTTATTTCATTTTGAGTTTGTTTGAGCTCTCATTTTTGGTGTTGAAGTAGTGGCTTCTATTTTCTCCTTCTTTGCATCCATAATCTAGGTCCTTTTCTTAGTTTTGTGCTTTCTATAGTTGTTTTTCTTTGGTATTTGAGGGATATCTATATACGTTGTGGGGGGGGCATTTTATTTTTTATACTTTACTTCAGAATAAGACCTTTGTACTTTCATCTTCTTTTCTCAATGTCAGATTCTTTTATGACCTAGCTCATGCTACACAACTATCACATCTAGAAAGTACAAATGACTAGACTTCTCATGTCATGAGGCTTATGGTCATGTCTAGATGTGAACCAACATACTCTACAGTGCCCTTTTGAGGTTCCTTAGCACAGGAAAAAAATGGATGAAGCCATAGGATTGATTACACTGAATGTCTCTAATAGTCTACTATTTCACTTGGATGGTTTGACCACTCCTCGAGCTATTTGGACCAAGTTTCACAACTTGTTTGACATAGTGAATGAGTTTTGGGCACTACAACTTGATGCAGAGTTGACTTCTTTGACACGTACCAATTTCCCCACCATCATCAATTCCTATGAACAAAGTATCATCCACAAATATTTTTGCCAAAAAAATCCTATTATCTAGTCCTTGCTTGATATACAAGCTGCTATTATCATTAGTTCTTTAAAAACCAATATAAATAAGATAGTTATGCAATCTTTCATACCATGCTCTAGGGGCTTGTTTTAGACCATACAATGCTTTGTGTATTTTGTAGACCATGTCCTTCTTGTTTGGATCAAAAAAACCTTTAGGGTGCTCAATGTAAACTTCTTCATCCAATATACCATTGAGAAATGTTGACATCTATTTGATAAACCTTAATTCCTTTGTATGCAACATATGCAAGTAAGGTCCTGAAACCTTCCAATCTTGCAACAGGAGAAAATGTATCTCCATAGTCTATTCCTTCTTCTTGAGAGTATCCTTTTCATACCAGTCTAGCTTTGTTCCTTGATAGCTTACCATCTTCATTCAAATTATTTCTAAATACCCACTTAGTTCTAATCACATTTTTATCTTTAGGCCTAGGTACAAGATTCCATGTTTTGTTTTTCTCTATCTGCACTATCTCTTCATTCATAGCCTCAATCCAACTTTCATTTTCTAATGAATCTTTGACATTTATAGGTTCAAAATCAGCAAGTAAACAAGTACCTTTCAACTTACTTCTTGTCATAGTACCTTCAAATTTGTCTCCAATGATCTGATCTAGTGCATGATATCTCCTGAAATACTTAGCTAATATAGGTTCCTTACCTTTTCAATGCTTTGCATTCTCATCCTCTTGTACTTCAACTTTAGGTTCTAGCTATTCTTTCTACTGCTTGGGTCCTTTAGACTCAATAGGCATTGGGTCACTAGCATCAGAATGTGACTCAAGTTCCTGTAGCTCAGTTTGAACTTCCTACAACTCAATTACTGAAGACTCTAGAGTATAAGATTTCTGATTGACAGGTGTATTTGGCACCATATTAGGTTCAATGAAAACAAATCTCCTATAATTTTTTGGTTCCCTTTTTCTTTCTTCTTTAGTTCTTTCTACAAACTCATCAGCTTTCACATGTGCACTTTCTATGACTTTGTGAGTAGAAAAATTCAAACATCTATATGCTTTACTTTTGCAAGAATAACTCAAAAATATTCCTTCATCACCCTTCACATCAAATTTATCTTTTCTAGATTCTTTCAAAATGTAACATTTACTTTCAAATGCCTTTATATAACTTACATTAGGTTTATAGCCATACCATAACTCATAGGGGGTTTTGAATGAATCATTTTTCAGCTATACTCAGTTCAAGGTATGAATTCTAGTGCTAATAGCTTCCTTCTAGTATTTGATAGCAATGTTCTTTTCAATCATTAAGGTTCTTGCACAGTCCATGATAGATCTATTCCTTCTTTCAAGTATTCCATTTTGCTCAAGAGTTCTAGGGGCTGATACCTGTCTTTTGATCCCTCTTTCAATGCAAAAGTTATTGAACTCATGTGAAATGAATTCACCACCTCTCTCTGACCTCAAGCATTTCATTCTTTTCCTTATTTCCTTCTCTACTTTGGCCAAATATCATTTGAACTTCTCAAATGCTTCTGATTTCTCTCTTAGGTACATGACAGTCATCATTCTTGAGTAATCATCAATAAAAAGAATGAAGAAATTTTTACCAGTATAGCTTTCAATTCCAATAGGTCCACATTAATTAGTATGCACAATTTCTAAAACTTCTTCAGATTGATAGTTTTTACTTTTAAAGCTAGTCTTTCCCATCTTACCAATTTGAAAATTCTTACATAGACCAACCTCGGGTTTCTTTATATTAGGAATGCCTCTTACTTTCCTAAATTTACTTATTTTCACCAAGTTATCAAAGTTCACATGACACAACCTCCTATTCCATAACCAACTTTCTTCAACTTGAACAATAAAACATGAACATTCACCAAGTTCAAGATAGAACAAGTTACCTTTTGTTTGTGTGCCTGATCCAATCAGCTTTCCTTTGTCATCCAACAGTCTTGCTTTTCCATGCATGAATTCCACTTTGAATTGATTATTGAGTAGCTATGCCACACTCAATAGATTGTGTTTTAGTCCTTCTACCCAATATGCATTATCACATACAAGCTCTTTGGTTAGTGAGATTCTTCCTCTTCCTTTTATGCAATAGGGTTCATTATTACCAAATCTCACACTACCACTATCATAGTCTTCAAAATGTTCAAACTTAGTTTTATCACTAGTCATATGATGAGAGCAACCACTATCTATAATCCATGTATCATTTTTTTTCACATGAGAGATAAGTGCCATTTCCTCATCATTGTTAGACTCATCTTTCATAGCAATCTACACAATTTCATCTTCTTCATCATTATAATTCTTAGCCATGAAACATGTTTTCTTACCTTTATCCTTGAATGATTTGAAGTCTTTCTTGCCATTTCAATTGTGACCTTTCTTCTCATCCTTTTATTACTTGTTTGGGCACCTAGCAGTAATATGTCCAATTTCCTCACATGAAAAATAGATTAGAGGGACCTTAATTTTGTATTTCCCTTTGCCTCTAGAATATTTCCTTGCTAGTAGAGCTTCAACTACCTCAAGATCACTATCAAAACTCTATTATGATTCTTCTTTACTTTCTGACTGAGAATCCTTTATCTTCTTTCATTTCTCCTTGAGTGAAATCTTGGCTTCAAATATTGATTCAATGTTCTTGGTAGCTAGAACATAGTTATCATAGTTATCTAGCTCAAGTGCAGTTAATCTTTCAACTATGGCCTCTAACTTTATCTTATGATTTGCTTCACATCTTCTTTCTTGAATTATAGAAAGTCTAATCGCATAAATGGGAAGTAATGTTCTAAGAACTTTACTTATAACTATTTCCCCCTTGATATCTCCTCTAGAAGCATTGATTGCACTAACACTTGCTTTGAATCTTTCAACATATTTTGCAATGTTTTTATCCTCTCTCATCCTCATTTGATCAAATTGTCCTCTTAAATTCTTTGGTTTGGCTCTTTTCACATTATCATCTCCTCCATAGATATCTTTTAGCTTGTTCCACATTTCAAAGGCAGTTTTGCAATCCTTGACATCATCAAATTCTTCATAGCTTAGGGCAGATGCAATGTCTATCATCATGATGTTATGAGTCTTCTTCTCAGCAATATCATTAGTAGATAATGTACTAGAAGGAGTTACATATGCTTCATCTAGATATTTCAATCTTGTGCCTCCAATGGAAGCTAGATGGAGTCTTATGAGACCTTGCCATTCTAAAAAGTTATCCTTGTTAAGCCTTGGAGTTTCCCTCTTGCCTATCTTTAGCCTAGTTCCTTGAAATCTTTCCTATAGGCACTAAAAGATTTTATACCAATTTTTGGAATTATAGATGGAGTAACTGAGAGAGGGGGGGTGTGAATCAGTTACCACAAAAATAAATCCACAGATCCCTTAGATGTCTTAAAACTTAACTATTGCTATCACTTGATAGCCACATAGAAAAATGTTGTAACTCAGTAGATTAACTTCTTGCTGATCTTTAATCATTCACAATTATTATCATGCATGCAAAAGAAAATAACATGAACACAAGAGACACTAGATTTAACATGGAAACCCAATATGGGAAAAACCACCAAGTATCTAGCTACCAATTTTCACTCTTATGAAGTGAGCCCTATTAGGAGCCAACTTTGTTAAAGGTTACAAAACACACTGTTAGGTGTGACCTGGTTAGAGGATTTAATCACCTTGTTAGAAGTGGCCTTACTAGAGGACTTTAGAAAAATTTAGTAGAACTATCCACCTTGTTAGAGGATTTACAAAATGGCTATTAGACCAACTCTATTAAGAGATTTAGGAATTAATGCTACAATGGTGAGAAAGTAACAATAAGTGACCTAAATGAGATGCAATTGAACTTTGGTGATATAGATATCTTCTCTACTTCAATAGATCCCCACTGATCAAATACAACTCTACTTCTCCTCAAGGATATCTAATCCTTCTTCAAAAAGTTTCCATACTTCCTCTTTACACAATCAAGTCACTTGCATGCTTGCTCATTCATACATCTATTCATACATTTGAAATCAGAACTTGACCTTTTATTTATACATTATAGATTGTCAAGTTGGCTCATTTACAAGTTACATTTACCAATAAATAATACATCAGTCAGCTGCAAACATTTCATTAAAAAAATAAACTTTATTTCAAAAAATAGTGAAATATTTCATTGGCTGACCCTGGTTGGTAAATACTACTCCCAAAAATGATTTCTAGTGTTAACCAAGTGAAGCTCGATAAACACTATGAACTCTGCAAAAATCCTTTGGACATCGAGTGAACTCAGTAAGAACTAATTTTCCTTCCCTGAACTTGTGAGCTTGGTACAAACTATCTTCTACCACAGAAGCCTTAAACTCTTGAGTGAGCTCGGTAGAGACTGACTTCATAGTGTAAGCTCTAGAAATGCTTGGTAGGCTCTATAATTCTCTTTGCTAACCTTCTGAGCTTGGTAGACTTTGTCTTTTGCCTTACTGACCAATTGAGCTCAATAGACTCTGACTGATAAATGATATGACATTTTTGTAACATCAAAGACAACACATAATTGAATAATTGTATCCAACACTCTTCCACATCCCCAAAAACACCAAATGTAGTTTAAAAGATATTTCTCCTAACTTCCTATTTTTCTCCTTCATAACATCCATCCTTCTAAGAAAATCTTCTCTTTCTATCAGGAAATTCATGGTGATAGTTTCTTTTTCTTTCTCCAAATTCATGTGTTTGGTATCCTCATTTGCAACATTTTAGACTAAGGGTTTCAATCTCTAATAATAGTTAATCAAGATCTATAGAAGTAGTCTCTAAATCAAATGGATCATCTAAGTCAATGAGGTTTCTCTCAATATATAGAGCTTGTAGAACATTTAGTCTATTATTCAAAGTATTTTTATGTCCCCACCTATGGTTTACTTATTTTCCCATATTAGATCTACAAGAGATGTCTCCTATAGAATAGATGATTTTATCCTTGTAAATCCTCTCCTCTAGTAGTCATGTTGACCTATTTTTTGACCTAGAAAGTAAACCTTAAAATTTGTTGAGAAAAATCTAGATATCCTTTTGGTAATTAGGGTTTGTATGCCTATTGATTAATTATGCCCTAGAAAATCCATAATTGTTATGCCCTAATATACATTATGTGCTAGGTCCCTTTTAAAAAATTGTCAACATTGATCACATTTTCAAATGTACATGGGATATTTGAGAGAGCCTTAATACCTTTCAAAAAATTCTTATTATAAGTTTTTCTCTACAATCTTTTCAAAAAATATTGCAAGTTTTTTATTTTTCCCTAACTCATAACTCATTGTTAACCTAGGTTGTATCATGGATAGCCAACATATTGTTTTTGCTTGATTTAGAATGCTTATACTGAGTTATTTTTGAAATTGTTGATCCCTTTCTAGATTAATGGTTGTTGCATTCTCACAATTTGAAGATGCAAAGATTTTAACTAAATCGAGGTTACAATAGAATGACACTTTTCTGGTGGAACTTGAAGAAGTGCAGATGTTAGTTATTTTATGACAATTGTTGATCTCCTCTTAGGTCAATGGATGTTGCATCCTCACAAAGTGAGGTTTCTCATTATTTAAAAAGTGTGAAGATACAACATCTTGGTGGGCACTGTGAAGTATTGCTTCAAAAATATATGTTGTAGTATGCTAGGTTTCACATCCATATTGATTATAAGTTCAATTTGAATCTATCTTCTTGATCATTGATTCAAGTGATGATCAATGGATTTTGTATTAGTTCATGACAGAGTTTCTCACTATTTAAAAAGTGAAAAAATATTATAGATTGAAACCTGTCCTAGTGGGTCCCCAAAGCATGTAATAGGAAGAATGTTTCCTAGCTATTAATGGGAATGCAGATCAAGGGCTCTCACATTTTTGCTGATTCAAGATACAAGGTAATTAAAAAGTGCTACAATGTGATGTATTGACAAGTGTCAATGTGGGCCCATGCAAAATTCCATAATATCCATAAGAAAGTACATATTTATAACCATACATCATCACATGATCAAGGGTTGTCACAAATTTGTAATCTCACAAAACAAAAGTGATCAATTTTTAGCCAAAGTGAAGTTGCAAGGAGGTGACATCTGGAACTTGTGGCACCAAATTGAGTTATGAGTTGCAAAAGGAGGCTATCATCACAAAGTCCCATGTGGCATGCTCTGGTTTTGATGAAGGGTGCTCCCCTTAAAACCAACAACTCATAATAGAAACAAAGAAATAACAACAAACATGGGAACAAAATATGGACTTCTTATTTGCACTGCAAATGCAAAATTACAAAATTCACAAGTACAATATGCTAACCCACATGGGTGGCTTCATTACAATAATTTATAAGACTAAGCTATGAACTACCACCTAGACCTATTATAGAAAATGTTTAGGCCTTTCTTAAATGAGAAATTTTATGCCACCTAAGAAGGTTCTAGACAATGAAACTTAATACCTAGGGCCAAAAAACTCTAACAATACATATAGAGTTGGCAATTACATCTTTGACAATTATTTAAGATACATCAGGTAGCCCAACTTCAGAAGGCCATAACTCTCAAACCATTGCTCTGATTAGCTATTATAACCACTTTTTGAAAATGCCATCTCCTGATCTACAACTTTGGAACAACACAAGCACCCTTCCATTGAGTTTTTGGACCTCATCTAGGTACTCTAAGGCCTCCAATGGTGAGCTTGAAAAATTTTCTACAATTTTTCCATCAAAAATTAACTTCTTCCATACTTAAGTTGGAGCAATGAGATCTTTATGGTAGGCTTAAAACTCTATAATGAACCTTTATATAAAAAATGAGAACAGTTTGAGCTTGTATGACAAACTTACTAAAAATAGCAAGTTCCCATAAATAGTAACCACCTTGTTTACTAGTCCTTATTAAAATATAAAATATTGAAAAGAAAATATTTTTTTGTGTGATGCAAGATTGCTCTTACACCTAGGATGCTCCTTCATTAGACACCTGGGGTAATTTGAGAAGTGACTCGATCATGTCTCAGATGTTTAGAGGAAAACCAAGATGGTTAACCTTCTTCCTTGCTAGCCATGATGAATCCTCCATTGGCCTCCCTTTCCATTTGATGAGGTATTCCTTGTAAGTTCTATTCCTAGTACTTTGGCCAACATGACTATCTAGTATCTTCTCAATTTCTTTTGTAGCCAAACTAGCTGCTGGAATACTCCACTATGCTTTTGCAACTTCATTTCCATCACCTCCTTTATTATACATTGTCAAATCTGAAATATTAAATACTAGAAAATGTTCAATTCAGCAAGCAACTCCACTTCATAGAAATTTCTAGAATTATGCCTTTTCACTATCTTATATGATCCAAACTTCTTCATCTTTAGCTTATTATATGTACCTACTAGAAAAAACTCCTTTCTCAAATGAACCATGACATCATCTCTAATATGAAATTCCTTATACCTCCTTTTCATATTTTCCTTAGCCTTATACTATGCATTCATCTTTGTGATGTGTTTTCTCACCTCCTCATGGATGTTCTTCAAGTATTCAACAAATTATTCTACTTCAACACTACTTATCTCTACTTTATGCAACTGCCTCAATTCAGAAGCATTTCTGGGACTACTCCCATATACAATTTGGAATGGTGATTTTCTAAGTATTCCTATTGATTGAAATATTATATGAAAATTCTATCTATGGTAAAATCATATCCCATCTTTTTAGTTTATCTCCAACCAAGTATCTCAAAAAGTTTCCCAAATTGTGATTCACAACTTCAGTCTACCCATTAGTCTATGGATGATACGATGAACTAAACTTGAAATATGTCTTCAAATTTTTCCACAATTTACACTAGAAATACCCAAAAAATTTGGTATCTCAATCTAAAACCATACTCTTTGGCAGACCATGTAGTCTCACCACTCCTCTAAAAAAAACTTTGCCACATGAAAAACATCACTAGTCTTCTTACAAGGAATAAAATGTACCATCTTTGAAAACCTATCAACCACGACAAAAATAGAATCATGTCCATGTTGTGTCCTTGGTAATCCAAGAACAAAATCCATTTTGACATCCTCTATTGGCTTCTCTGGTATAGGTAATGGCTAATACAATCCTATATTCTGCAATTCTATAGAAACTTCTTCACATCTTGCTACAACTATGTTCAGTAATAATTCTTAGGAACCAAAGCTATGTTTTTATCTCTACCAAAATGGCCAACCAATCCTCCTCTATGCTTATCCTTGATGAGATTCTCTCTCATTGAACTTCTTAGAATGCACAACTAGCTTCCTTTGAATAACATCCTATCCTAGATCATGAAATCTAACCACTTTGTTCTATCAAGTGTAAAAGGCTCTATACAAGCATTCCATGCTTTACCAAAATTAGGATCATCTAGATACAAAGTACTAAGTTCCTTGAACCCACAACCTCTATCTACATTTTTTTCAAGAAAAGTTATCTTCTACTAAGAGCATCTGCAAATTTGTTAGACTTCCCACTCTTGTGTTTTGAAACAACTGTATAATTCTACAAAAACTCAAATCACTTCAAACGACTCTGGTTCAATTTTCCTTGACTTTTAAAATATTGTAAAGCTTAATGATCAGTATAAAAAACAAAATCCTCAGGAAGGAGTTAGTGTCTCCACTTCTTTAATTCTTGAACTATAGCATAAAATTCTTGATCATAAACAAAATATTTTCTTTTTTCATAATTCAATTTCTCTCTAAAATAAGAAACATGTCTACCTTCTTGGCTCATAACAACTCCTATTTAAGTACCACTAGCATCACAATCTACTTGAAATACCTTATTAAAACCAAGAAGTGCTAAAATAGATTGCTTAGTAACTTTCTATTTCAATAGATTAAAAATCTTATCTACTCTTACAATCCACTTAAATTCTTTCCTATCCCCTCTCATTATTTTGGTCTAAGGTCCACAAATACTGCTAAAACCTATTATGATTTTTTTTGTAAAAACTAACTAGTCAATGAAAAGATCTTATCTTTGTTGCACTCCTTGGAGTAGGCCATTTAAGGATAGCCTTCACTTTCTCTAGGTCCATTTTTAGACCTTCTACTAAGACTACAAATCCCAAGTACACTAACTCCTTCTTTACAAAACTACACTTCTTTAGGTTTATTAGCAACTTTTCTTCCCTCAACTTATGAAACACCTTGCAAATATGGATCAAGTGCTCCTCTAATCTCTTACTAAAGATCAAAATATCATCTAGGTAAATAATGAAAACGTACCTAGAAACTCCTTTAGTACCTCATTCATGAGCCTCATGAAAGTTCTTGGTACTTTGGTTATCCCAAAAAGCATGACTAACCACTTATACAATCCTTCTTTTGTGTTGAAAGTAGTCTTCCAATCATCACCTTCTCTTATACAAATCTAATGTTATCCACTCTTCCAATCTATCTTTGTGAAATACTCAGCTCGATTCAAATAGTCCATAATATCATCCATCCTTGGAAATGGAAATTCATACTTGATTGTAATCTTGTTGATAGCATGATAATCTATGCACATCCTTCATTCTCCATGCTTCTTTGGTGCTAATATGAAAGGTACAACATATGGATTCAAACTCTTTCAAATCAACCCCTTCTACAAAAACTTGTGAACTTGCCTATTCAACTCTTCACTTTGTACTGGTGTCATTATGTGTGTTGCTTTGTTTGGAAAATTTTCTCTTGGAACCAAATCCATTTGGTGACTGATCTTCCTCATTGGGGGCAATCCTTCAGGTACATTATCTGATACAATATCAAAAAACTCTCCCAACATATTTGCAACTTCTATAGGTACCTCCTCTACTTCTTTACTATCTTTAGGAATTATATCAAAACACATATGCTCATGTTTCATACCTTTGAGAAACTCTTTTCCATCAATAAAACATATTCTAGTAGCACTATGTACCTTTTCTTCTTTCTCCTTCAATGACTTCAACTTATGTTTCACTTTATCCTTAGTCAAAGTGTAGGTATGTGTTCACCCATCATGCACAACATGCCTATCAAACTGCCATGATCTACCAAACAACATATGACATATTTCCATAAGTATGATATCAAAAAGTACCTCATCATGGTAGCTTCTGATTTTGAACTTTACTAGGCACTGCTCATTGACCATGACCTTGTGATCATCCTGCACCCAAGCAATACAGTATGGATGTGAGTGTTTCTATCTCTTCAACTTCAACTTGGTGACCATAATTTTTTTAACTAGATTGTTAGTACTTCTACCATCAATGATCACATCACAACACTTATCTTGACATTTTCACCTTGTGTGAAGCAAGCTCCTTCTTTGATTAGGTTCATTCTCACCATTTACTAGGACTCTTTTGCTAACTAGGACTACTCTTCTTTCAACATCTTCAGAATGTGAGGATTTTGCATCTTCATCAACATGTGCAACTCTGGCTTGGCCTTCTATTTTTCCATCTATCCTTCCTTGGCACTGGGAACATTCACATGTTCTATGACCTTCTTCTCCATAGCCAAAACATTTCCTATGGACACCTCCTCTTCTAGACCCTTTTTCTCTACCTCTTCCTCATTGATCTCTATTTTTTTGATCATGGAAAAGATTGGAATTTTTCCCCTTTGGTTCTGATTACTACTTCCAGCATCATCCTTGTTCTTTTGATCATAATTATGACCTCCATAAGATCATCTACCAGATCTTCCACCATGACCTCTTTCATTATTCTTGTTGTCAAAACTCTTGCTTAGTTTCTCCTCAACTCTTAGGGAAAACTAACATGCATCCTTAATACTATTCATTTAAACCAGACTCAGCTCATCTTGAATGCTTGGCCTTAACCCATTAAGATAATGACCAACTTTTTCCTTATTAGCTTCTGCATGGCCAATTCTAATGAGAATTTGGTAGAACTCTTCAGTATACTCTTGAACAAATTTTTCCTCTTACTTCATCCTTTGCATCTTCTTCAAAAAATCAAGCTCATAATCCACAAGAATGAATTATAACTTTAGTTTAGCTATCATTTAATCCCATTTGGTGATTTTTTCCTTTCCCTTCCCATTTCAATCAAATCAAACCTCTTGCCACTAGATCTTTGCTATTGGGATTAAAGATAAATTAATTGAGAGGGGGGGGGGGGGGGGGTGTGAATTAGTTACTAACAAAAATTAATCCTTAGATCCCTTAGAGTTCTTAAAGATCTAGTTACTGCTAATACTCGATAAACATAACTAATATGTTGTAACTTGGTAAATTAAATTGTTACTTATCTTTAAGAAATCATGCATGCAATTGAAAGTAAAATGAACACAAGAGACACTAGATTTAACATGGAAACCCAATATGGGAAAAACCACCAAGTAACTAGCTACCAATTTTTTGCTCCTTTGAAGTGACCCTTGTTAGGAGCCAACCCTATTAAAGGTTACAATATACACTGTTAGGTGTGACCCTGTTAGAGGATTTTGATCACCCTATTAGGAGTGGCCTTGCTAAAGGTCTTTAGAAAAATTCAATTGAACTATCACCTTGTTAGAGGATTTACAAAATGGCTATTAAACCAACTCTGTTAAGAAATTTGAAATCACTACTACAATTGTTAGAAAGCAATAATGAATTGACTTGAAAAAGATGCAACTAAATTTCTGATTACAGGTCTCTGTTCTACATCATTAGATCCTCCTTGATCAAATATGGCTTTTCTGCTCCTCAATGATCTCTAATCATCCTTCAGATTCACATCCATAATAATCAGTCCTCATATCACATCAATTCCACTTCCACACTTAGAATTTTCAACTTGACCTCTTATTTATACCATTCAAATTATCAAGTCAGCTCATTCTCATGTTACATTTACCAATGATCCATACATCAGTCGGCTACAAATGTTACTTTAAAAAAATTGATGTTATTTCAAAAATCAATGAAATCCTTTACTAGTTGACCCTGCTTGGTAAATACTGCTTCCAAAAATTTCCTAAGTTAACCATCTTAACTTGGTTAACATTGCAATATTTGTGAAATCCTTTGGCTATCGAGTTTACTTGGTAAGAACTAAATTCCTTCTCTATCCATGAGAACTCAGTAAGAAGTGTTTTTGCCATAATTCCCTTTGATGACTGAGTGAGCTCAGCAATAACTAAATTTCCTTGCCTAACCTTGAAAGCTTGGTAACAACCATCTACTTGGTAGACACTAGAAAGATTCTTTACTAATCTTCTAGGCTTGGTAAACATTGTCTTTTGCCTTGCTGACCATCTAAGCTTGGTAGACTTTGTCTGATGACTTGATATGACATTTGTGTGACATCAAAGACAACACACAATTAAATAATTGTATCCAACACTTTACATGTCACTTTAGTTTTTCCTTTAGAGAATTGACCCTATCTAGATCCTCAATATCTTCATAGTCAAAGTAATCCTCTAGTTCATTGATCCAATCAATTAGCTCCTTTGGGTTAAGATTTCTTGAAAATGTGGGAACCTCAAACTTAGGTCTTTTTCCAATCTTGAGATTGCCCTTAAAATCCTCTCTTCCTCTAGGTTTAGAACTACATCTACTTTGACATTTTCTTCTACTTCATCCTCATCCTCGCTTTCCTCTCTTTAGGAAGATTTATTTCTCTATGCATTTGTTCTTCCAATACTTCCATTTATCTTTGGAGGCCTTGAAAATCCTTAGGTGTAACACCTAGAGCTCTTCCACCATAGTCTCTTTGTCAAGGCATTTTTTCTCTTTCACTAAAACCCTAGTGCAAACTGCCTCACAATCAGTGATCTTTCTAACGCTCTGCTCAAACCATGGTCCTAGTGCAAACTACCTCATAGTTGGTGATCCATCCATACACTCAAGAACCTAGCTCTAATACACTTGATGAAGTGTTCTCCCCTTAAAACTATAAAATCATAATAGAAACAAAGAAATAACAAATGTGAGAATGAAATATGGACTTCTTATTTGCATTGCAAATACGAAACTATGAAATTCAAAAGTAAAATATACTAACCCACATGAGCACCTTCATTATAGTAATCTAAAAGACCAAGCTACAAACTATCACCCAAAGCTATTCTAGACAATGTTCAGACTTTTCTTAAATAGGCAATTTTATGCCACCTAGGAAGGTTTGAGATAATGAAACTTAATACCTAGGGTTGCCAGACACTAACAACACATATAGACTCAACCAATTACATCTTTGACAATTATTTTAGATATTTTTAGTGGCCCAACTTTGGAAGGCCATAACTTTTGAACTATTTCCCTGATTGGATATTATAACCACTTTTTGAAAATGCTAGCTCTTGGTCTACAACTTTGGAACAACACAAGTGCCCTTTTGTCAAGTTTTTAGACCTCATCTAAGCACTCTAAGGCCTCTAATGGTAAGCTTAAAGATTTTTCTGCAAATTTTTCTAGTGAAAATCCATAATAACTTCTTTGATACTTATGTTGGAGCAATGGGATTTTTATGGTAGACTTATAACTCTATAATGAACCTTCATATAAAAAATGAGAGCATTCTAAGCTCATATGGAAAACTTACTAAAAATAGCATGTTCCCATAAATAGTAACCACCCTGTCTACTAGTCCTTATTAACATAGAAAAGACTAGAAATAATTTTTTTTTTTGGGCAATGCAAGTTTGTTCTTACACCCATGATGCTCCTATATTAGGTTTACCATGAGTACTAAGTATAATGAAAGATATAGATTTATCTCACCTATTAGACAATCAGATGATCAAGGGTTATTACATCCTTACATTTTGAAGTCGTTTGAAATTTAACCAAAGCAAGAATGCGAGAACTTTCCATGTGTCCATGTGGACCACACTTTTCATACAACCATGGGTAGAGATTTTAACCATCCATCTGATGTAGATCAACAGACATCACTTTCTTACAAGATGAAGATGCATTATTTTTCACTAAAGAAAGAATGCAAGGAGGTGACATGTGGCTTAGTGTGCCAAAGCTTTAAAAGAAATGTTATAACTACTAAGATCTTTTGTGATTGTAGGATCATAAATGATCGATGATCATCATAGTCTTGCACAATGAAAGTGCTCAATTTTTATCCAAAGCGAGAATACAAGGTCTTGACACATGTTTGTCTTTTCAAAAAGGTAATGTAATCATTAAATTAAATTAAAATGTCTAATTGTGCCCAAATTAGTGGCCAAATTTGAAATTTTAGCATAACATTAATAATTTGACTATTGGAGGATTGATGGTGAATGAAAGAGAATT
The DNA here is from genome assembly GCA_028749045.1 of Cupressus sempervirens. Taxonomy (NCBI): domain Eukaryota; kingdom Viridiplantae; phylum Streptophyta; class Pinopsida; order Cupressales; family Cupressaceae; genus Cupressus; species Cupressus sempervirens. Next base: position 694,926,416 of record CM053784.1, read on the forward strand.
TGTGTGAAAGAAATTTTCATAAAAACTACAAATTATTACATGATCAATCACAAAGTGAAAGAGAATTGAAGCATAGAGAACCAAAACTCAAAGTGTGATTTTCTAAACTAGTGAATTTTTGCAAATAAAGTGCTTAGCTAAAGAAATAAATTTGTGGTTAAGTACTTGAAACTTTTGATTCTCTAAAAAAATTCAAGTCTCAATTGTACTAAATCAATAAGATGCCTCCATGAAGGGATTTTTTTTGAAAAGCTAGACTAACAAAAAAGAAATGTGCGTGAATTTTTTTTGGATCAATTGCCTTTTTGCACTAATGTAGCATCTAAGGGAAAATATTTGGTTTCCAAAGACCATAGATTGCTTGTTAGTGAGGGTTTTATGATAAAGAAAATTGGTTAAGGGATGATGAAACATCTATTAGTGGTTTGAAGCTATTTAGAAAATGGTTTTCAAAGCTCGAAAACATGAAACTCCATTAAGTTATGTTTGCCATTTTAGTTTTGGGAAGTTGATTTTCCCTAGCATCTCCTTTGATGATGATTTGTTGACAATAAGAGTAAAAAGGTATGATCCAATATTGAGGTTAGTGAAGAATCATGTAGGGAAAACCTCTCTATGGTCACACCTAAGGTAATTAGGGAGGTCTTCATGTTAAACTCTAATGAAAAGATTGACCTATATAATTTACAAGCATGGTATGATGCCCAGAGGCTATACCTAAGGAGAGGGTGTTAGAATATATATAGTCCACCAATATAACTAAGAGGGGGGGGGGTGAAGGAGAGTGGGTGGGGGGGTGGTTCAATTATACAACTAATATAACTATTATCAACCTATTAAAATTTAACCACATGCACAATATAATAAAAAACCACAACAAGATACTCATACACTATTAACACCATATATGTTAACTAGGGAAACCCTTGATCAGAGGGAAAACCCTAGTGGGGATCATACCCACAAGATGATGCACTAATATAAATATTCCCTGTTAGAGGATGGACCTTGTTAGGAGTCTATAACAACATTTTGTACATATCAGTCCTTGTTAGGAGATTTGAATCCCTTTTAGGAGATTCCAACCCTGTTAGGAGTTGTGCTAGCCTTGTTAAGAGTTGTGCCAAAAATAGCTGGACCCAATGCCCAAAGAACTTCAAGGTTAAGATAAATGAACCCACTATCTAAATTATCTCCATATTATTCCTTAAAAAATAATAGAAATGAATTTTCCTTCCTTCCTCGATCTCTGTCCCATCAACCAAACTTGTGCATTTTTAGATCTTGTAAGAAGATCATACAATTTGCATCCAATAATCACTTAGATCACTTACTCACATTTAATAAACACTCTACTCCTTTTTGTACTTGATTTACACTCAACTTGCTGTTAAAAAAAAAAAAAAACATCTTTCCTTTATATCATATCTTCAAAATAATTCCTTGAGTTAGCCTTGAGGCTTTCCCAATTAATTATAATAAGATAATTAATTATATTGCAATTACAATAATATTGTCGGCTCACAGTCTATACAAATTCTCACACATGTGACTCTAGGGCTTACACACTTGCTAAGGTGACCATACAACTATCTTCTATTACTAGCTAACTATGAATCTCTTCATTATGTCTCAGATGTAAGATAGCTAATGAACATCAAGAACTTCTTTCTTAATACTCTATTTCTAACATTCTCTTTATGAATTAGGTACAACTTCTGTATGCATTCGACTTTGACTCTGCTCACTTAACCACATCATGAGGACATAATGTAGAATATTTCCTTAGCCATGCATCACTAGATAATGTAACCATTTTTTGTACCAATAAGATCTCTGATTTCTACTCTACCAATCTTTACAAACTTATTACTATGTTGACATCAATGAAAAATACAGTTATGAATGAAACATGTCAATACTCTCTAATGCTTAAGATACTCCCCCAATGTAGTATCATCAAAATTCATGCTGAAAATCTCCCCCTTTGGCATTGATGGTAACATAGATGAAAAAAATCTAAGTTCCACTATTACCAAACCAATACTCTACTGCTACTACTGCCATCTTCTTTGTTCATCACCTTCTTAGAATCAACAACAATTGTTCACAATAAACAACTAACCATACATGTCACCCCCATAGAGATACTCCTCCTTATTTTTACATGAATCATTCTAAATATCCCTGATCAATTCTTAGGAGATTTTTTTTATGTATATTCTCCCCCATTAACATCAATGACAAAAACCTCATCATGCCAATATACCAATTGTTAAGCATACCAATTGTTAATACACTTGTTCCAACTCTTTAACCAGCTCAAGTGTCCAAAGACAACATTCACTAACAAATGCCAAATAGAAAATACCAAATACCAAGAGCCCTCAATGACTCAACTCTCAATAGATAATCCCCCATACAGAAAAAATCAACATTCAGTCTAGTCTCACAATAGTGCTCTATACTACTGGACTGATGCACTCTCTATATCATCTCCTCTAAAGTTGGAAGGGACATAACCCCAAGCATACCTCTTAATTACTCAAATGTATCTTTAATTATGGGCTTCATAAAGATGTCTACAATTTGATCTTTAGTGCTTATATACCCCAATCTAATCTCCTTTTCTTTTGCCTTCTCTCTCAAGACACAATAGTTAATGTATATATGTTTAGTCTTAGAATGAAATACATGATTCTTAGACATTATCATTGTACTTGTGTTATCATAGTATATGATAATAGGTTTTGTAAAAATAATCCCAATATCCTTCAACATCTACTTCATCCACATAACTTGATTACAATTATTGGTTGCCGCTATATATTATACCTTAGTTGTACTCTATGAGATACAATCTTATTTCTTGCTTAGCCAAGAAACCAATCTTCCTCCTGTAGACACCTAAATTTGATTACACCACTTTGGTAATCTAATTTAGCCATATCTAAAGGCATCATTAATTAAATTCCTATTTAATTAATCCTTTTCTATCCCCTAGCTGATTAATTTAATTAATCATCTATAGTCCTAATTGATAAATCAAATAATTTATTATTTATCAATTAAATCCTTTTCTCCTATCTAATTCCAAAAATCCCCATTTATTAAATAAATCTATTTGATAAATAAAATCCTCAAATTAAAAAACCCCTAACCTATCTCTAATCCTCCATTTAGCCTAATCCACCCCATCCACCCATACTAACCAAGCTTACCCACTAACTCACCCACCCTCATTAATGCCATCCACTTGCACATCTCTAACATTCCTAATCTAATCCTAAACCCAAGTCTAATACACTCCCTAATGTTGTCACATTCCCTAAACAAGTTTAAGACTTTCCTAAACCAAATCAAAGTCTCCCCTCAAAAATCCCAACCACCAAGTCATGAGTGCTCTTACAAACCATAAAAGACTCTTACAAGCCCACTCATGACTCTTACATCCATCTTCCACACTCTTCCCTCTTCCACACTCATTCCTCTTACATCCCTCTTACATACTCAACCCCACTCATCATGCCTTTAACCAACCCTTTACCCTACCCTCTCACTCTCATCCTCCTTGTGACAAGTGTCACCTTCCCATTGGTGCTAAACAAGCACAATCCATGTGCTCCCCTTTGAGTGCATCTTAGCCCTCCTTAACCATCTCCCCATCCTTGCATCTAAGCCCTCCATCCCTCTACCCCTTTGGCCTATAAATTGAATCCCATCCCAAGCCATTTCATCAACAATATTTGAGCTAAAGTTACCATGCTATTTTGAGAACCAAAGCCATCAATCTTACCCTTATAATGCCAAATTGAGAGCTCACAAAGCTACCAATTTTCCATTACCCACCTCCATTGAAGCCATTTTGAAGCTATGTTGAGCACACATACACTGAATTCAATCAAATAGACGAAGCTAATCAACAAGAGGGTCCTTCGTTGGGAGAGTCCCATTTAATGGCTCACATTCCCATTTGAAGGCTCATCTTAGTCTTGCTTTATATGTTATTGTTAATTTAGTGTGTGAGTATTTTCATGTTTGTTATTGTTCTTAGCACACTAACTTTTCACGTAAACACCTCCAAGAAAGAATGCTCTACCACTCATGATCTTTTTTTCATCCATACTGCCTTCCTAATCCACATTAATATATACACATAAAGTGAAATCACTTGATTTATCACACCATATTCCATAATTAGATGTTCCCTTCAAATATCAAAATATCCTCTTTAATGTTGCATATTTATACTCTTTAGGATTAACTTAAAATCTAGCTACAATCCCAACTACATTTTCTATATCTAGTCTAGTGTGAGTCAAATATTACAATCCTCCAATCATAGATCTATATTTCTTCTCTTCAACTATAGATGTCTCATCCTTGCTAGATAACTTGTGACTAGTTATCATAGGGGTACCAACATGCTTACAACTTTCCAATCCAAATCTCTTCAACAAGTCCTTTCAAATACTTAGCTTGAGAAATGAAAATACCATCACTATTCTACACAATCTACAATCTTAGGAAAGACTTCATATCTCCTACCATACTCATTTAAGATTCATTCTTCATCTCTTCAGAAATCTTATCACTTCTTCATCATTACCTCCAAATATTATGTAATAAAAAAATATTACTATAATAATTAAACCATTATCAACTTCTCTGAAATAAAAATTACCATTTGTTGTATATTTAACTAATCCAAGCTTTATCAAATATTTATCCAACCTTTCATACCAAGTTTTAGGTGCTCACTTTAGACCATATAGAGCTTTGTTTAGTCTTTTTAACACCTTTTTTTCTTATATTAGAGGGAATCCTTTAGGTTGCTCAATATATACCTCTTTTTCAAGTTCTCCATTCAAGAAATATGACTTAACATACATCTAATATACTTTGAACTTCTTATTTATTGCATAAGCTAATAACATTCTTACTTCTTCCATTCTAGCTATAGGGGCATAAGTTTCTTCATAGTGTATGCCTTCTTGATATGAATAACCTATGCAAAAAAGTATTACCTTGTTTCTCACAAATTCCCCTTGTTCATTCATGTTATTTCTAAATACCCATTTGGTTCCTATCATTTTCTTGTCTTTAGGTCTAGGAACCAACTCCCATGTCTCATTCTTGACAATCTAATCGTATTCTTCCTTCGTTGCTTGAATCCAATGATCATCCCTACATGCTTTGTATGTGCTCTTAGGTTCAACTTGAGAAATTAAACATAATTCCTCATTACTTTTCTCCTTGACATCACACCTTTGTCTTTACTTTTGATAATTTTCTCTAGAGGGTGATTCTTTTTCATGTTCATGTTAGAAGTAGGAGTTTCCATCTCAACTCTTATCTGATCTCTTTGTTTAGACCTCTTTTCTTCTCTTTTCTTAATAGATAGCACATCATTCTATAGATCATTGTTAATCTCAAAGAAAACTTCAACATTCTTGTGGTTAGCTTTTGGATCAACAATAGTTAGCAAAGTTATCTCTTATAATACTTCCTCTTTATTAAACAATTCATAGTTATTATCATAAAAATCATTCAAGAATCTTTCCATACTCCCTTTAAATTCTTCATCATCATTAAAAAGAGAACTTTTTCTAGATTTTCTTACTCTCTTAGGATATTTCGATGAAAAATGACCTATCTCTTTACGAGTCTAGCAAATGAAAATTTTCATACATTCTGGTTCTCTTTTCATAAGAAGATCAATACCTTTCTTGATCTTCTTGTCTTCTTCAAATATGGATCTATCCTTGCCTCTATTCTATTTTATGCAACAAAAGGATTCTGGATTAGGAAACTTAATGTCTAGATCTTCACACATATTTGATAACTCATCAAGAATCTCTATCCTCTATGAGAAAAAATTCCTCTATTAGGTTTAAGACTAATATTTCCCACCATGATCTCCCAAAACTATTAAGCTTATCCTTCAAAGACCTAATTCTTTGATACCAATTGTTAGAATATATATAGTCCACCAATATAACTGAGAGGATCGCGAGATGGGGATTAATTATACAGCTAATATCACTATTAAAAACCTTATTAAACTTTAACCATTTCAAAAATATAACTAGAAACTAGAAAAGGATACTCATATACAATTAACATGAGATATGTTAACTAGGGAAGCCCTTGATCAGAGGGAAAACCCTAGTGGGGATGGTACCTACAAGATAATGTACTAATATAAGTACTCCTCATTAGAGGATGGACCCTTTAAGGAGCCTATAACAACATTTAGTACATATTAGTCCCTATTAGGAGACTTTGAATCCCTGTTAGGAGATTCCAACCCTATTAGGAGTTGTGTCAACCCTATTAAGATTTGGGGAAGATAGCTAAACCCATTACCCAAATAGTTTCAAGGTTAAGATCAATGAACCCACTATCCAAATGGTCTCTATATTATTCCTTGTAGAATAATAGAAATGAATTGTCCTTCCTTCCTCTATCTTTGTCCTATCAACCAAACTTTGACTCCTTTAGATCTTGTAACTAGATCACACAATTCATATCTAATAATCTCTTGGATGGCTTACTCACATTCAGTAAACACTCTTCTCCTTTTTGCACTTGATTCACCTTCAACTTGCTATTACAAACAAGGACAATATCTTTCTTTTATACCGTATCTTCAAAATGATTCCTTGAGTCAGCCTTGAGGCTTTCCCAATTAATTATAATAAGATAATTAATTAAATTATAATTATAATATTATTTTCAGCTCATAATCTATACAACTTATGACATGTGTGACACTAAGGCTTGCACACTTGCTGACATCACCATACAACTATTTTCTATCATTAGCTAACTACATATCTCTTTATTTTATCTTAGATGTAAGATGGGGAATGAACATTAGGAATTGATTTCCTAATACTCTATTTCTATATTGCTCTCTATAAATTAGGTACAACATCTATACACTTTTGACTTAGACTCTACATAGTTAACCACATCATTAGGACATAGTGTAGAATATGTCCTTAGTTGCATATCACCAAACAATTGAATCATTGTTCATACCAATAATATCTCTCACTACTACTTTTCTTGTCCTCACATACTACTATGTTGACATTAATGACAAATACAATCATGAATGCAACATTTCAATACTCTCCAATACTTCGGATACTCCCCCAATGTAGTATCATCAACATTCATTCTAAAAGAGGGCCATTGCAAGAACATTTTGTGAAAATAAGGCATCTACCATTAATAAAATCTAATACCCCTTAGCTATTATTAAAGAAAATTTTAGTCCAAGGGCACATGCACTTTATTTCTCCCTTTGTAGACTCTTTGGGATAGATGAGAAAGATCCCATCTAGGGTTACATAGTTTTATTATTTCCCAGACATTACAATATGGTATAAGTTGTATTGTTTATTTTGAAACATACCTCATAGAAGAAACTCATAATGGATTAATTGGCATAAGTAAGGCCAAGGTTGAAAAGCCCTTCTATTGGTATTCAATGTTTATGTATATGTGTCTGTACAAAGGAGTTTCTCCTTTGTCTAAAGAGAGGAAGATAGAGTTGGAAAAGAATGGAGAAAAGCTACGTGTCCAACTATGGAGTGTTGACATCTGGGATGTTATAGTTGGCAGTTTTGTTCAATTTGATAGATATTTTGCCTAAAAGATGAGGATTTTGTTAACAAGAGATAACGCTAGTGTTATGATTAAATCGTAGATAAAAATAAAAATTATGTGCAAATAAAACTAATATCAAAAAATAATAGATCACATAGAAAATAACACAAGACACAAAGATTTAACATGGTTCACCCAATCCCTGGGCTACGTCCACCAAATAGCAAGTCTGATATTATTATGATCCAATGATTACAACCTGATTACAATCCGTAATCCTTTAAAGCTCAATATTGTTGCAAGAAATAATTTTTGCATCACAATAATTAATCAATCCCTAACCCTAGCCCTTTTATACAAGTATTTTTATTGCTTTAGGGTTATAATTAACAATTACGTGTCAGCCCAAAATCTCGATAAAATAGGGAAAAAAAATTTCGAGGTGATGCCTTGAGCGCCAAATTTTTTATGGAGTATGTACAATACTTTCTTGATTAGTCACCAAAAACTAACAATCTCCCACTTGGGGACTAATCAAACTCCACACTAAACAATAATCTCCCACTTGGAGACTGATCTTATAGCAATACCACTACCACATGGGGCTCCTGTTGGATCAAACCACCCTAGACTTTGTTGTTTTGTTAATCTTGTTTAGCCTAGAAGATCAATTGAAGTTGAAGAAGAATTAAAATTCTCCCTTGTCACTACCTTTGTAAGAATATCAACAAGATTGTTATTTGAATGTATCTTGTTCATCTTAAACTGCCCATCATCCAAAACTGACCAAATGAAATGGTACAACAACTATATGTGTTTGGTCTTTGAATACAGAGCTGAATTCTTTGCAAGATGAATGACACTCTAATTATCTATAAAGAAATAATTATCCTTTTGAGGGTGTCCCAATTCTTCCAAGAAGAACTGAAGCCATATCATCTCCTTTTTTGCGTCTGTAGTGGATAAAACATTAACCTTATGTACCTAGAAACCTAGCTCAAGGTTACCCCACCAATAGTAAAGACATAACCTATAGTACTCTACCTAGTATCAATATCCCTTGCCAAATTTGAGTCAACATAGCCTTGTAAATTAGTAGTCAAGCCCCCAAAGTGTAAACATGTATTAGATGTTCCTCCCAAATATCTGAGAGTCCATTTAACTACATTCTAATGCTCAATTTTGGGATGATTCACATATCTACTAATGAATCCCACTACATGTACAATATCTAGCCTTGTACATACCATAGCATACATCAAGATTCCGAAAATTGAAGCATAGGGTACCTTGGACATCTTATCCTCCTCTTCATGTGTCTTGGGATACATCTCCTTAGTCAACTTAAAATGACCAAGTAAAGATGTGTTGATAGCTTTAGAATTCTCCATAGAGAAATGTTCCAGCATCTTCTCAACATAATCAGCCGAAGATAGCATCAATTTCATGTTCTTCCTATCTCTACAAATATTCATACTGAGGATTTGTTTTGCTGGCCCCAAATCCTTCATAGAAAATGCATGTGCTAATTGGCATTTCAGCCCCTCAATCTGATCCATGTTAGACCTAGCTACAAACATATCATCAACATACAAACATAAAATAATATAGCTATCATCATCCAACCTCTTAAAGTAAAGAGAATGATCTAAATGACACCTACTATGTCCATGCTCATGCATAAAATTGCCAAATTTTAGATACCATTGTTGAGGTGCTTGCTTCAAGCCATATAAACTTTTCTTCAATTTGCACACTATGTTCTCCTTACCTTTGACCTCAAATCCATGTCACTAGGCCATATATATCTCTTCATCCAAATCACCATGAAGGAAGGCTATTTTAACATCAAGTTTCTCTAAATGAAAATCTTCAATAGCCATAATACTTAAAATAGTACATATAGAAATCATCTTAACAACAGGAGAAAATATCTCATCAAAATCAATGCCCTTTTTCTATGCAAATACTTTTACAACTAACCTAGCTTTGAATCTTTTCTTACTTTCATCCTCTTCTTTTAACCTATAAACCCACTTATTCTATAAAGCCATTTTACCTATAGGCAACTTGCATAAATCCCATGTCTTATTTTTTAGAAAAAAGTCCATTTCATCTTTCAGTGCAAACTCCTATTGAATCTTAGCATTTGTCTGCATGGCTTCATCATAACATTCAGGTTCACTAGCATCTGTTAGTAAAATAGAATACAAAGAGGGAGAAGATCCTTTTGGAGGTCTAATTTTCCTTGTTGACCATCTAAAATCCATTGGTGTACGTGGTATTTGTTCTTGCGGTTATTGTACATCATGATGAATGGCCAGAACATCATCTTTTGGCATATCATCTAGCACTACATAATCATCTTCTTTCTTCTCATGTTGCTGCAATAGATCTTTGTACACCACTTTCTCATTGAATATAACATCCCTACTTCTAACAATTTTATGATTTTCAAAATCTCAAAGCCTATAACCAAATTCATTAATGCCATATCCAATAAATACACATTTCATTGACTTTGCTTCTAGCTTCGTTCTATTTTTAAAATCTATATAAGAAAATGCTTCACAACCAAAGGTTTTGAAAAAAGAATAACTCACCTTCTTACCAGTCCATGTTTCCTCTAGAATACCATAACCCAAAGGAGTAGAGGGACCTTTATTAATCAAATATACAATAGTATTGATAGCTGCCACCCACATGTGTAAGGGCAACCCAACACGCAACCTCATGCTCCTTGCATGCTCCATTATAGTCCTATTCATGTGTTCAACCACTCCATTTTCCTTTGGAGTCCTTGGAATAGTTTTTTGTCTACAAGTACCATTAGTGGATCAATAATCTTCAAATTCATGACTACAATACTCACCACCATTATCAAATCTGAGACATTTTAAGTTCTTACTAGTCTCATTTTCAACCAAGCATTTCCATTTCTTCAAAGTTTGAAATACATCAAATTTCTATCTAAGAAAATAAATCCATACTTTTCTAGCTACATCATTAATGAATATAAGATAATAATGAGGCCAGCAAGGGAAGATACTTGAGCCGATCCCCATACATCAATATTCACAAGTTCTAATTTCTCCTTTTTATTTTCCTTCCCAATCTTCACAAAACTCACTCTCTTTTATTTTCCATACACACAACTTTCATAGAAATCCATATTAACACATTTTAGAACTGGTAAAACTTTCTTTAAATGAAGTACTTTCATACCTTTCTCACTCATATGCCCAAGTCTATTGTGCCACAATGTTGTATCAAAATTTACAACATCTATTTGTTCTCCCTAGTCAACTATAGCTCAATTATTCCTGAACATTCATTTTTCTCTTAAACAATTAATGTAGAATGAATAATATGACCTGTACAAAGATATAAGGTACCTACTTTCACACCTTTTTCTACTACAAGGGAAGCTTTTGAAACTTTTTGATTTTTATCATTAAAAGTACCTACACAACCCTCATCCTTGAGTTGGCTAGTTGAAATTATATTCCTACTCAGCCTTGAAACATGTTTTACCTCATGTAGTAGCCAATGATTCCCATTCTACAACTTAATCTTAACTTTTCCTTTTCCAACAATTTGATAGGATTCACAACTTAATCTTAACTTTTCCCTTTCCAACAATTTGATAGGATTCACTATCCCCAAAATAAACAAGTCCAAAATCCCCTTGGACATAATCAATGAAATAACGTCAATGAGGTGTAGCATGAAATGAAGCACCAAAATCTAAAACCCATGAATCATCAACTCTTTCTAAAGACAGAAGAAAAGTATCCTCTTTCAATTTGTTACTTACCACATTTTCTTCCTTGTCTCCATCTAATTTATCTCCTTCATTTTTTCTTTCAAGTCCAACAATCTTTCTTTTTATGCCCTAGTTTTCCATAGTACCAACAATTTTTCAATCCTCTCAATTAAGACTTCCTCCCCTTTGACTTTCCTCTTAATTTTTCAAGATTTTCTGAATTACTTCCTCTCTCAATTGTTCTACCCTAACTTTGTGTGTTCAAAGCACTTCTTGATATAGATCGACTTGAGATTTTCTTATGAATTTCCTCACTCAAAATAACATCAATCATGTCATCATATTTTATGGTACTAGATCTAGGAACAAAATTACTCACAATCATTACCAAGCTATTCCAACTTTTAGGAAAAGAACACAAAATCAGGGGAGCCCTAATTTCTTCATCAAAATTGATACCCATAGAAGATAACTAACTAGTAATAGTATTAAACTCATTTAAATGATCTGCAACAGATCCACCTTTTTTCATTTTCATATTAAATAAATGCTTCATAAGAAATATCTTGTTTGAAGCAAAGGACTTTTCATACAATTTCACTAGGGTCTACATCAAATCTTCTGTTGTCTTCACTTTTGTAATATTAAATGCCACTAATAGTGCCAGGCATAATTGAATGCTTCCAAGTGCCTTTCTATCCAAAAGATCCTAGTCATCATTTGACATAGATTTGTGATTCTTCGTTTTGCCTTCCAATGGCTTCCATAAATAATTTTGATAAAGATAGTCTTCCATTTGCATCTTCCATAACTGAAAGTTTTGCCAACTAAACCTATAAACCCTTAGCTTACCCTCATCTACCATCACTCCCACTCAATTGTGAGACTCCAACTCAATTGTAAGACTTTCCTACAGAGAATAACTAAAAAGCAAACTAGCTCTTATGCCATTTGTTAGGATTAAACCTCAGACATAAATAACAATTACATGAAAATATTACCAATATCAAAAAATAATAGATCACACAAAAAATAACACAAGACACCAAGATTTAATTTGGTTCACCCAATCCCTAGGCTACATCTACCAAACAGAAAGTCTAATATTATTACAATCCAATGATTACAACCTGATTACAATCCATAATCCCTTATAGCTCAATACTGCCACAAGAACCAATTTTTGCATCACAACAATGAATCAATCCCTAATGCTAAGCCCTTTTATACAAGTATTTTTACCACTATAGGGTTATAATAGGGCCCAATGATAAAATAGAGCCTTAAAGAAATTATGAAGTATGTATAGTACTTTCCTGATTAGTTACCACAAACTAAGACCCAAAATACCTCAACCCTTACTAAAGCTAATCATGCCTAAAGATGATGCCAAGGGAGAAAAAATGAGCCACAACCAAGGGGATATCATCCCATATTATGTATCTAGTATTTTTAGAGTGTATGGTTTCCAAGGGAAGCCTCATTCCCTTCCATATCAAGTACCTCTTAAAGTTGGAATTGCAAGATTTCTATAGTATATAAGAGGACTGGAAGAAAGAGATCTAGAGGCAAAATTTTACAAAACTTCATAGTCATCCAAAAAAAAAATTCACCAAAGGAGAATGGAGACATCTAAGTAAGTTCGTTGATAGATACCAAATGGATTAATCCCATCCTCATTTCGTTGATCGAGATTGTTTTTATGATATGCTTAAAGATAGGACCAAAGCTAAATATTATGAACATCTTGTTTACTTTCCTAAGAACATTATTAGAAATGATTTTCCATTGCAAGAACATGAAGTAAAAAAGGAAAAATGGAAAGCTTATAGTAGAATTCTAGAGTTTATTAATGCATTAGATAAGAAATATGATCCCCTTTATCAAATATTGGGGAGTTAGAATTAATAAAATTATGAATAATTTTGTTGGGTTCATGCAAACCCTTAATGAGAAAAACACAATTTTGATACAAGCCTACCCAAAATAGGACATAGAAATTGAGAAGAGGCTAGAAAATAGAGCAATCATAAGTCGAGGTTAGTATACCTTGCAAATGAAGGCATGATGTCTTGTGGCAATAATTGTAAACATACAATCTATTGCTTTATATAAGAGACAACTTTCAAAAAGCCCTCCTTTAGCTAGAGAATTGAGCAAGGTTCTTCATATAAACCTTAGGAGTACCTCCCTCATAGACTACCATCCATTTTGATAATGAAGACTCCTTAAGGGAACATTTAAAACAAATGGGAGGTTAGGATGACATTGTAATAATTAATACATCAAAGGTGGAAGAGGGAGCACCTGAAGAGCCTCACATGCCACTCCTATCCCTCACTATGGAAGATTTCAAGGGAAAGGAGATTGATCGTTTTGTGGAGCAAGCAAAAAGGAATTTTTTGGATGACGTTTTTTTTGTAAAGTCTAGGGATTTTATTCAAATTTTGTGGAGGAATAACATTGGAACCTTTGAGGCCACATGCAAGAAAATAAAAATAGAGCAACCTACTAGGCAGGTTTCTAACATAGAGGGGGAGGTCAAGGCTAGCCTAATTCAAGAATTCAGCCAAATAACTCCCATAGGGGAAGATACTTAATGAAGGATTTAGGAGTGATGATACTGCCATAAAGGGACATTGCTAATGCAATGATTATTGATGTAGTGGGGAAGGATGAAGAAACTAAATTCATAACTAAAGAAGAAGTAATAGAAGCACATAAAGGGGTAAAATAAAGTGATGATCATAAGGCCCTATTCATGTGGTCTATCCAAAAAAGAGACAAGGCCAAGATCTAAGAGGTTTCAGATTTTGAACATACAAGGAGCCTCATGGTATACAGGGTGGAAGAAGTGGATAGTAAGTGGGTAGCTAGAATGAATAAGGAGGTAGTTGATTTTGGGGTAGTAGTAGCTGCCAAGGATAAGTACAAGTTCCTTGAACTCAATGAAAATTTTGAAAAGGTTCTTGAGGCATATGATTAAAGAGGTAGAAAAATAAATGAGATGGGGAAGTTATCTCAAGTTTTTGAAACCAATAGGGTAAAATGAAAGTAGGTGAAGAATCAAACCACCTTTTTATTGCTTCTTCCCCAATTCCTCCTCCACCCACTAGACTAGTAGTTGATATTCCTAACAAAACTCAGCATTAAGGAGGTACTAATGTAGAGGAAATAGGTGAAGAAGAGAAAAAAAAGCTATCAAAACTTCATATAGATTAGAAGACTTAGCATGAGGATAGAATCATAGATACAATTTTGTATTTAGTGGATAGAGTAAATTGGCCTCTCTTTCACCTAGAATTGTCAAGGTTGGTGGACATTTGGAAAGAGTTGAATAATAATGAATCCACCTTGAGAACAATTTTGAATAAATGGATGAGTAGAGATGATTCCATTACTATTTTGTATTGTTCTATCATATATCATTTTTATGATCGAATAGAGAGGATTTTTGATCAGGTAAGTAATCTCTTGATTTTTTATTAGAAAAGGGATTTTTTGTAGAGCAGAGTAAATATTTTCCTCTCAAAATATTTGAGCAAAGATTTATGATCTTTTCCCACATGCATTCAAAGGCATAGGTATTATGAAAGATAAAGGGGAAGGGGAAATGAATTAAAGGAATTAATGAGTATCTAAATGAATAAAGTGATAACTAAAGAAAATTATATCTGGTTTGCAAGAACCACAAAATAAATTATTCAAGCCCAATTATTCTTTGATTCTTTCAAGCAAGATTTTGTTGAAATAAATAAAGTGGGGAAGGATACTCTAAAGAAAGTGAGGGAAATAATAAACTTTAATTGGCTAGATGAAACACTTTTCAACAAGTTGATGGTAGACTATTCTCTAGCAATGCAATTGTTGTAGATGGCAACTGAAGTGAAAGTTCTGGACAAGGAAACTACCATAGAGAAAATATAGTTAGTCAATGAAGCTATTCAAATAGATGATAGAGAAAAAGATCAAAAAATTACAACAGTTGATATGGCCACCCAAACTGATGATTCTATAGATAATCAACAACTTACAATAGATATCCAAATGTTAGAGCCTTATACAGTAGAAGAAGAGAAAGTGGTCCCGTGACCTAAGGACCAACAAGAGGAGAATCAATCATCAAGTATAGTGGATGCACAAGAAAATACCACAATAGAATCATCCCCACCACAAAGAGACCAGTAAAGGGACTATTCTATTACTAAGAAAAAGACCAATAATTATGTCTCTTCTCATGCAAATTTTGATGGTGATAGTTTTTTCCTTTTGTAATCTCTTTTTGTTTTAAGGAAAAACTATCTTTTCCCATCTAGTCTTGAAGTTTATTGCAACTCACAATATACGTGAGTTCTCAAGGGTAGAGGATAGTCTAAATTTCTTTGTTTCATAAGACTTTGAAAGTTTTGAGTTGGTCCATGCATATTGTAAATAAGTTTCTAGAATAAAATAAAAAATTTAATAGTTGCTAGTCTATGTGTATTATTTTTTAATAGAGGTGATAACTAAATTGGATATAGTTTCAAAGAAATTAATACAAATAAAGAGAGTTGATTTCATCTAAGATCTTGTCTCTTTTCTTTTCTCTATTTTCTTCTCTGACATTTAACAACAAACTTTATTAAGTTTAAGTTGTAATTCATTTTGAAATATATCTCTATTTACCTTTGGATGATAATCTAATGGATTATATAAATGCTTGATATAAATTGAAAGAACACTATAGATTTAACCAAAGATATGATAAGCATAAGATATGGAAATGAATATAGATAAATCTTCACATAAAGTGCTAAGATAAGATCTAGAAGTAGGTGTATGATCTCTATGAGTTATAGCCCAATGGATAAGGTACTCCTCATCCTTGTGAATTGGTTTGATTGGAATGTTTTACACAATGCAGAAAACTTATATTAATTAGTCTTTTAATTATCTATTATCCAAATGTGAAATGTCATCTTACACTTGATTCCTGTTGTCTAGTGTTTGGTAAAATAGCTAATTATCATCTCTTTATTACCACTAAATTAGAAGAAAGAAGGCTAAATAGTCTGTTATTTTTGGATTTCATATTGTGAATCTTGATTTAAAAGCAAACAAGACTGAATTCCTAAGGTAAACCTATGTGAACCTTGTAGAATTGAAAGTGGAGAAGACTTTAAGGTCTTGTTAGTTAGTCCTTTTGTAATGCCCCACTCAGAGATCCTTGGAAACAAGGATTCAAATCAAGCCAAGATACTTTTTTTTTACAAGTATGAATGCATAAGACAACATCATACAGGGATCACAAAGATCACAATGGAAGACTTCAACACAATCCCAACAACCAATGAATCTTCGAACGCCACTACCCAATTGACACACCCAAACAAAAGCCAACAACCACCACAACAAGATGAGGGCACAAGAAATGACCACTCATCAACAAAACACCAAGCTGGGGTAAAATGCAGAATCTCAAAATTTGGCTAAGCCTGAAATCCTAAAGACCTGAAATTTCCTAGAATCCATAACTTATCTTCGAGAGGTCTGAAACCTATCTCAAATGATTTGTCACATATATTAAAATATATCTTAAGTATAAGAACTTATACTTAAATGATATATTTTAAACCCCAAGAGACTAAAATAGAAACATGAAAACTTGATTTCAAGAGAAACCAACAAAATTCAAAATGCAACAACATAGGGTCAAAGAACGCCCAAAAGGGTGTCCAAAACCACTCTCAAAAAGATCGGATCATGAAGAAAAGTGCTCGCTGATGGCACGCGCAGGCTTTCACAAAAATTGTGCGACACTTTATACTAAGGGAGGGCGACACTTCTCCTTAAGGCGTAAGACACTCTTCCAGTGTCGTATGACATTTGTCAAGAAGGTGTGTAACACTTCATAGTCTCATGCAACATTTCTCAAGAAGGCATGTGACACTTTTCCAGTGTTGTACAACATTTCTCAAGAAGGTGTGCGACACTTTATAGTGTCGTACGACATAGTTTTTATGGGTGTGCAATACATTTTTATGTCACACAATGCTGACAAAATGTTGCCCATAGAAACAAGAAAACACTCCCAGAAGAATAAAGGACCAAAAAGAGAGCAAAGAACCTCCAAACTAGGGAGTACCAGATCCACAAAGGCTCGAGGAATGAACACTCGAGTGCAAGAACAACATAGAATGAAGAACATCAAACCATCTAAACTACAATAGCAAAGAACACACTAAAAATAAACATCACAGAGAATAAAAGCAACATTGCAATATACATAAATACATCTCAGGAAAAAAACAACCAAACTAAGTACGCAGTTCCTCCCAATCGTCAATAGCATCATAAGACCATCGTGGATCCTAGCCATCCCCCACGCATAACATCCCAAGCCACTGACCAAATCGTCAGTACTGTCATAATAGGGCATCATTACTAAAAACATGCAACAATAATAGAATAATAAAATCTAACATGCTAGTGATAACGCATAAGATAATCCTACAGTAGATAACATCACCTATCACATGCTAAACATCAGTAAGCAACATATATACTACTAAAGAAAATCACATCATCTAATCATATGCTAAACATCATAATAAGGGAATGCACCAAATAAAATAACATCATCTAAAAATGATATACAAGCATCCCAATGAAAGCACAAATCACAAGAAAGCATACTTCAAAACCTGAAGTACCAAGTGAAGACATCTAGCAACGGTTGCACTAGGACAAAAGATCGTCTCTGTACACCGATCCCTAGCAGTGGTGAAGGTAGCTACACTTCCCAACCACATGGAACCCAATAGGTCCACACCCGTCATGCTAATGGAGATAATGATCCAACCAAAAACACACAAAAGCACAACATCCAAGGCTAACACTCACGCTAGATAGTATGATGGTTGCAACCAAGAACCTAAGACAATGTAAGGAGTATAGGTCCTAGTCAGACACTCAATAGGCTACTAAGTAGGGACTAACATCATGGAGAGTCGCTTGGCATTGAAAAGCCCAATCTCAGATCTGTGTAGCTCAACTCCCTCAACGGAAGGCCAATACACAAAAGTACCATTTTATTATCTTAAGTTTTATTACCAGTCAGACATTTTATTTAGTTATCACTTATTTAAAACTTCCTATCCTCCGCCAACCCTATGGGACTAAGGTCACCAGGCTGCGAGATAGAAGCCCCCTCCATATGCTACCCTACCCTACCCATGCTCATCCTATGACAAGTGCCCGTGGGCATGCATAATCCCATCCCAACCCCAATGATCATAACTTCTGGAAGTACCACAGAAGATCGAGCCTCACAAATCACTTGACAAATGTACGCAGATGTACTCATGTGTGGCGCACCACCATCATGAAGATCATAACAAAAGGAAAGGAATGAGAACACAATGCAAAGAAAATACCCAACTAAAAACAACATGGGAAGGATGGATTCTACACAAATCCCAAAGATAATAAAATCATACATCATAAAATCACTCAATTGGCCTCAATCCGAGAGTATGGATTCTACACGAAACTCAATGATGTAACAAGACCAAACATCATGAACTCACTCAACTGGCCTCAATATGAGAGTATGGATTCTACATGAATCCTAGCATTCATGAAACAAAAAAAAAGGTCCAAAAAAAACCATACCAAGTATAAAATCACTCAACCGAACACAACGTCGGGAGTACGGATGCAACATGCATCTCAATGCAACATAAAAGTGCAAAAGTTGTCTGACTGATATCCAAATGGATCATCAAGGTCCACGACCCATATTGTGCCAAGAAAACCCAATAAAATAGGGCGGCACACAAAATGAGGTAAAAACCCCAAAAATTTGGAAAAATTCAAAATTAAAACCCATTTGGCCTTTGGGTTCAAAAACCCCAAAAATCCAAAAATAAATGGAATTAGACACCGTATGCAAAAACGGCCAGCATAACGACATAAAATTCCAAACCCTCATCCCAAAAAAAGGGAAATGTTCATATCCGCCCAACTAGATAGAACTAGCATACAAAAACATAGGGGAACACTAGTTCTCAGCCTCCAAACAAATGGCTACCAATAACAGAAGCAGAAATGGAGCAGAAACAATAAAACAAGAAAGCCCTACCTCATAGCCAAAAGGGCAAAACGAGAATCTGAACCATAAAATAAAACGCTCGCAAAAGTGGCTGAAAATTGCGACAATCCAAGGTTTTCCTGAGCTGGATCCAACAAGCTCAACCTCGCGATGATCCCATGCCCGTAGCTCCCACAACAAACAAAATAGTAAATCCTCATGAAGAGGATTTTGGCTTTTACTTTCCAACTTTTCAATTTGAAAGTGAGAAGTGAGGAATTAAATTCCTCTTTGGATACTTATTCACTTTTTGGGTGAATAATTGATTAGGGCATTTAACCAGCCAATCTAGTTAAACCCCGAATCAACCCAAATGAAAATAGGCTATTCTTATAAATAGGAATTCATCTATGGAAAAGCTGCTAGAAATTAAAATAAATCAATTAAAAAGCCCGAAAACCTAAAAACACATAAATCTTCTTAAAAACTTTCGCAACAATGCAAACCTCTAAATGCACAAACACGCTTACTGATCTAATCACATAATGCAAATGAGTTCAGATTTAATAATAACTGAAAGGTTTAATTTAAACATTTTAATAAAGGATACATCAACCATATAAGGATGACATTGGTAAAATATGAATGGCTGAATCACTAACTCCATGTGCCACTGCCAGGGATATAAATCCTATACACTAAACAACACGATCAAGTGCAATTGCATATAATAACATAGCCGAAGAAATAAATGCATTAAATCACCTAATTTAGCCATTTAATTAATTATATTAAAATAATCTATTTACATCACTCACATTCGCATAAAGCATAACAACGTAGGAATGAAGTAAATAACCATAGCATTAAATCCATCACATAACATAATCAGAGGTATGTCCAAATACCAGATAACCAGATATCATCATAAAACACATTGTCATCTCAAAATGGCATCATCATGCAATATGATTAACTGAACAACATAGTAGTCTAATATCTATGATACTAGAATCAAAGAGTAACATTTGACCCTCAGGTCATCTCAAATGTAAAACATCACATAAGAACAAATATCTCTCAAATCAAAATAAAACAAGGTAAAATGTTCACAACACATAACCAAATAATCCAACAAGAACAATCCATTCTAATTACTTAAGCATTTAATAATGATTGATTACTCTGCATTAAAAAGGCATTTAAACACATAAGCAAACACAGTCATAAACATGACTAACCACTGCTATAGGAACCTAGTCCAGTGTAGCATGGTAAAAGAATATAGTGCAATCTCTACACACATCTCAGGGTAATCACGGAACAACCTCATGATACCACATTGATCCTGGTAACCACTGGCACAAACCTTAGTGAACCAAAAATCACATCATAATCTCAAAGATCAGTCAAAAGCATAATCAAAGCAACTGATAAAGAAACATAAATCCAAACATCTCAATGGTGTAGACCACTCAGGGTCACAATCATGGTCCCATCACAACAAAAGATCAGCAAGGTTGCATCCATCAGGACGACTTACAAAAGTCAAATGGGAGAGGCACTACACCTTTTATTTTGATCTTCAAAATCTCCACAATGGTATTTAGCTAATTCCTATGTGTTGTAGCATCATAAAAGGTAGTTGAAATTCTATCAAATTAGGAGCCAACCAAATGGCAATTCTTCTAGTGAGTTATGTAAAGAAATTCATTGTATAAACTACTACAATCTTTGGTGTTATTTGTGTATCTCTACCCTAACATTTAGTTATTATTTTTGTGCATGTATTGGTCCTTTTCTAGTGACAAACCTTGAGAATTAAAAAAATTTCTAGTACAATAGGAACAACATGACATGGGTTATGTTTGAATAGTGCCTTGTCTTAATGTAGACTTATTTTCCCCAAAGTGTTGCAATATCAACATTCCTCGGTAATTATCTTTTATGTCAGATATGTTTTTAAGAGTTTAATTTTTATGTGATATTTTTTTCCATATCCAAGCCATTTACAAAATATTTTCCATTCATAGGGTAATGAGTCAGTCAAAGGTTCTATAGCTAGTGCTAAGTAATTTTTTCAAAATGGCAGATAAAAGAAAAAGTACAGAAGCATTCATAAAAGCCAACCCATAAGTGCCCATGTATACAAAGTTACCTCATGTGGGTAGGAAGAACCAAGAAAAGAAAAAAGGAGATCCTAACCACACATGGAAGCCTAGAGAAAATGCCTTAGTTAATTCACAATATTAACCAGTAATAGAAAGAGAGTTATCTCCTCTAAATTCTAAATCTAAGACTACCAGACTTGTTGGAGAAATATTAACTACCACACTACCAAAAGAGAGGATTTACTAGGATAAAAATGTCTCTTCTGTAGGAGACATCTCTAGTAGACCTAAAATGGAAAAGGAGGTAAGCCATAGGTGGGTATATAAACACACTCTAAATTTTGACCAAATCTTGGATAAGTTCCATATATTGAGAGAAACCTCATAGGTTTAGATGATCTAGTTTATTTAGAGACTACTTCCATAGATCATGATGAACTATTATTAGAGATTGAAACCCTTAGGATAAAGGTTGTAGAGGAGGATGCTAAAAACATTAGTTTGGAGAAAGAAAAAGAAGTATTAATCTCATATTGGTTTTGACATACGAGTGAAAATATACTTACGTCATTTACTTAGTTCATGTCAAAACAAGTAATACATGTCAAGAATAAGTTGTAATATATAAATGCTGAGTGAGAGATATTAATTATGTGCCGAGTAACTAGTAAGTGTTGAGTAGATAGTATGTGCCAATTTATTTAGATGTTGACTGATTAATGGATGCAGAGTCATTCATAGGTTGAGTTACAACATTGAAGTTAGAGTTGATGCTGAGCATTAGGGACTTTAAGTGCTGAGTAATATAGTTTTGACATAGTTGTTTGTAATGGCACAAACCTCTATGTAAACCATATTATGTAAGGATTTTTTTGCAATCTTAGATGATAAAAACAAATCTTTATTGTGAATCCCTATGGATTACATGTAGCCAATCAGAAAAAGGGGAGGATTAAGGGAAAACATGGATGAATCACAATTACTAATTCATACCTAACCCTAAGTTACTTAGGTCTTCATAAGGAGGAAAAATCCAAAAAAATTATGAATGTGTAAGGAGAAAAGAGAGAAGATTGCATGCAAAAATGAAGCATTCATGGTGACTAAGGAGTTGTAATTTAAGATACATTGCAGAATCAGTTAGAGAAGAACAAAGGAAAGGAATTAGAAGATAGAAGAGATACATTTGATCAGTAAGGATCAAGTACACATAAGGAAAGAGGTGATCTATTATCTAGTAGTAGAGTGCTAACCATAGGATCATTGTTGAGGCATTCAAACAAGTGAATCCATTAAATCTCTTGACAGAGTAGTCTTAACAGGCTACTACAAATCCTTTAATAAGGTGCTTACTTTATTGTAAGTTAAATTCCTTTTACTAGGAACACTTCTAACATGGTGTTGAAATCCTTTAACATGGTAAGATCTAAAAATCTTGTAAGTCTTTAATAGGGTAGACCTTTCATAGATTAGATCATGATTCATGATCAAACATTGTAACCTTCATTAGATACACTTTATTAAGGTAGTAGTGGAGTTTCATGGGTGTCATCCCCACCCTAGTTTTACCTTCTCCTTGGAGGGTTTTTGGGTAATCAAATATCTTGTGTCATACATGTGTTTAATGTTTTACTTTCATACTATGAATGTATATGGGTACCCACAAGAAGTTGGGTTGCAATTCTGCAGAAGTCAAATCCGCAAAATTATACTTCTTAGAAATAGGTACCTGATTTTCTTAGAATTGGGTACCCATTTCTAAAATCATGCTTTGGGCACTTGAGCCATGATTCAAAAATTAGGTACCCAATTTTTGAAAAGAAGATTAGTTGCTCGAACCACTTAAAAATTAGGCGCCCAATATTTTTACAAATCGGGTACCCAATTTGTTAAAAATTGGGTACCTAATTTATAAAATATTGGGTTTTCGATTTGTAAAAGTTACAAATACCCATTTTAAAACATTTTGGGGTCATTTTCACCATTTGGAAAATGGGAGCCCAATTTGAGAGCAATATGGGAGCTCATTTTTTACCTCTACCAACCACCCTCTATTGTTATTTTCTGACATAGTGAGTATTTTAATTTTTTTTGTACTATTTTACTTAATTATTTTCAGTTTTACATTTTATATGTATGTCAATTTATTGTTTTTCTAAAATTTTAATATACATAGAATTGTAAATTTACATTGTTAATGAGTATTATCTTTAGATTATTATATCTATTAATTTAAATAATAGTTTCGTAGATGTTCATTTAAAAATTATTATTTTAGATGTTTTGAAATGTATTTAATTTATGTATTTATTACAATGTTGAATGATTAGATTAGATGTAAATTCATTTTTTTAAATGTAATTACAAATAAATATTGATTTCAAATAATTAGTGATTAATTATCTAGATTAGTTTGTAAACCATATAACAAAGAAAGTATTTAAACTAACTATAACCTCAACCTAACCATATAGTTCTATACAATAAAACCCTAAACATATAACTAAGTATTTAATTATGTAACACCCTACCAAGGGATCCAAACACAAAACTTAGTATTTAATGATTTTACTTATTATATTGTACTTTGTTTCATGGATCAACAATGGATGATGTAAACTATTTTATAAATGTATATTCTTTCAGCCTTTCATACCCTGTTACAAGTACCGTGGATGATTGTGCATTCCAAATTAATTTGCCAAGTGGCATTCAGAAAAAATTTATATTATTTAAATGGATTGAACTCAAGTAGTTATTCTTTCATGTAGATGTGTTATTTATTTTACTTCTAGTACTTATAATTATTTAAAAATGAAATCTAAATGTTCTTGTTAAGGAATCATTACGGAATGTAATCTCTTATGTTTTTCTATGTAAATTATTGTACATGTTATTGTTTTCTTAGTACAATGTTAGATTAGTTCTTTGGATCCCTTGGCTAGCCATCATTTAGGATTAACTATAATCCCAATTTTAACCAAAACTCTAATCATAACCCTTATTGTCACCCTAAACATGATCTTAATTTTCTAAAACCTACACCCTAATATATAAATAATTGAATAACTATCCTAAGAACCAAGTACTAATAATAAATGTCAAACCATAATCATAACCTTAAATGATAAACTATTATCCTAGAGGAGCATCATATCTACATCTACATGTCATATGAATCTAAAAACATTTACATATCTAATTACATAATTTATTGCATGGGAAGGATTTAAAAATTTCATTATATTATCCATGCATATCATATCAAAAGAATCATATACAGACATATCATTTACTACATTCATCATAGATAATCAGGAGGGGTATTTAGGTAAATTTATATATAACACGATATTATAAGAAAATAAAAACACCATATAAGAGCATCTCATGTATAAACTAGAAAAATTGATCATGACACATGTAATGAGATCAAATAATATTTGCAATCATCGCATATACTATCAATGTATGGGGGTAATGTAATCAAAATATCAAAAAATGAGTGATATCAGAGCATTATCAATATCAAAGTCTTAAAGTGATACAAAGACAATGATACATCATAAACAAATTAGACGAGAAGAAGGAATTAGGCATCTAATTAAATAACCCTCCCTCAACATTAGTGCGAGTAGGAGGGACTGTACACCCTTGGATGCCTAAGAATATATAGAGAAGTGAATAACTTTTCTTTCCAATAGAATAGTTGTTGAGTATTCATCATAACAGTAAGCCTCTCTAGAGTTATGATAAGTGGCCTCACCCTATGTAATCCTTAGTTGAGAAGTTAGCTCTGCAATCTGCATGTCATGATCAATTATCATGCTAGCTTAGATGATCACCTATGTCTAGACTATCACCTAGTACTATGCTACTCTCAATATTCTCTAGAGTCCCCTAATGACATCTTCTTATTCGGGCTCTCCTTTGGCTTCCTGCTCTAGAGGCCCATGATAAAACATCAATAATTTAATATAAAAAATAAATTTTAAAAAAGGGGCATTGATTCATTAATTAATCCTAACATAATTAATCAAATCAAGTTTTTAAATCCCATGGCTAGAACTATTAATTTAAGTAATTAATTAAAATGATCAATTATCCATATCATCACTAATGGAAAATAAAATTAATTCCCACCAATAAAGTTTAATCATGTATTGATCAATCA
The DNA here is from genome assembly GCA_028749045.1 of Cupressus sempervirens. NCBI lineage: Eukaryota > Viridiplantae > Streptophyta > Pinopsida > Cupressales > Cupressaceae > Cupressus > Cupressus sempervirens. The sequence goes on from CM053784.1 coordinate 694,952,158, forward strand.
AGGGTTCAACCTCCACCACTCATGGAGAATGAATCCAAACCATTGAACTCCCATATATTTCTATAAATGTGCCATCAACTCAAGATTTTGAGATATCTACATTTTTTGTAATAAGGTTATGCAAATCATTCTAAGTGATTTGCAAGTGCTTATAAGTGAATTATGGACATTTGAGAGCTAATCCATATTACAAGATCATAAAATCATTACACTTTATAGCTTTCTAGCATTATGTAGGGTTTATTTAGTGCTACTTGAGTTCATGATTACATCCATTTTAGGATTACATGTGCTTAATTTACAAAATATTAAACCTTGACATTAAGTTCTAAATTCTAATTATGTCAAGTCTTGTTGGAAATGGTTGAAAAGATCATGAATGATGAATAATGGAACTGGTAAAGAATATTTTTAGTCATTTTTTTGTCATTGATGTCAAACTTGCTACTTGAAGGAATGACAATTTCTTAAGTGATCCAAATACTATTAATTCATTGATTCTTAAGAAGGTGGCAATCAATAAGATGTAACTAGAGCACCTAGAGAAAGGTTGAAGTTATGATGTTGAAATGAAGTATAAGGATAAACTAAGCCATTGATGAAATAGTGTATTGATGACATACTCTAAGACAAAGAGGATGGACACACTGAGACACATCAAAGATGTAAGGATTAACTAATTCATTTGTAAAGCCTAACTAAGCTCATTTGAGAGAGCCAAGCTAGCTAGTCAGTGTCGAGAAAATTCTTAGTTGAAGTTGAGAAAGTTCAACTTCAATGAGTGCTGAGTAATCCTTCAGGTGTCGAGCAACACAAAATCATTTAGGTGTCGAGTAACATAGAATCCTTTAGGTGTCGAGTAATCCTTCAGGTGTCGAGTAATTGTTCAAGTGACAAGTAACTTAGGAAAAGACTTCAGGTGCCAAGCATCAATAAAATAACAATAGAAGCTGAGTAACACAGAAGGAGCTAAGCATTTGTAAACCAATGATGCTGAGTTGCTGCATTATTTTGTAAGTCAAAGATTCACTAGATTAGTAGAAATAAGGTTGTTACATCAAATTTTGTGAATTAGTTGGATGATAAGGATGATGAGTAGATGTCACAAAATTTTATGTAAACCATGAAAACCAATTCAAGGTGAATGCTAGTGGACTTATCATGAAGTTTCTAGAAGAAATAATTTGGAGGGAAAACAATACCGTTTTCTCAAGATCAAATTAATATTTGAGTGGGAAATGAGGAATAGAACTTCTATATAAGGAGTTACAGGTCAAAGATCAAGTGTGCATGTATGAGAGGGAGTTGGTCATAAGTGTGGTCATGCAAAGAAGCCAAGAGGAGTAAGAACAAAGCATCAAGGCTCTGAGTTGATCAAGTGACCATAGAGTGCATTGGCATAATGAGTGAAAGAACTCAAGGAGATAGATCTTGAAGGGTGAACATGCCATTTGCACTGCAAGGAAGAAAATCCAAGCAAAGAAAAGAACTGAAGAGTGACCTAAAATTTGCACAGTTAGGGTTGCAATCTTTATCAGGTCAAAACCCTTCTAATAATCTCTTACCATTGTATTAGATATTGAAATCCTAGATTGCTAGGTTAGCTTAATAGCTAGGTGGATAAGCCTCAGGAAAAAGATAGAAGATCCCCAGGAGAAGGATAATAGATCCTTAGGAGAAGGATAGGATCTATCCTTAGGAGGAGGATAGGAGATCCTTAGGAGGAGGATAGGAGATTCTTTTGAGAAGGTGACTGAAAATCCCATGGACTTGGGTGGGCCTAATAGCTTTATGTAAATCCCTTAATAGGGTGACATTCTAAGCTAAATGTTCTTAAGTCCTCTAATAGGGAACACTCCTAACAGGGTGTAGAAATCCTTTAATAGGGTCAAATCTTACAGTGTGTAAAGCCTTTAACAGGGAAAACCATTAGAAGTGGTTGAAATCAATTGCATAATTATTTTGTGGGTGTCATCCCCACCCCAATTTTACCTTCTTATTCTTGGAGGGTTTCTGGGTCATCAAAATCCTTTGTGTTATGGTGTGATGCATGTTTTACTTTTCATGATTGTTTAATGTTTAATTGCATGCATGATAAAAAAGTAAAAAGGATAACACTTCTAATTCACTCCTATTTTAGTAGAAAGTTTGAATTGGATATTATTGGACCTTGAATAACTGATTCACCCCCCTCTCAGTTATTCTAAATAATTCTAACAATTGGTATTAGAGAACACTACTGATTTGTTTCAAGGTACTAGTAGTAGGAAGATCAAGATATCCAAGAGAGAAGTTCCCAAGCTAAAGAAAGACAACTTTGTTGCATGGAAAAGTTTGATGAAGCTACACCTTAGATCAATAGGTGACTATGCACAAACCTCAATCGTAGTTGATCATGTAGATCTTGGAGGACCCTTCATTGTAGATGACATGAGAAAGAAGAAGGAGCACAATCAAGTGATGTTAGATATTGCTTTAGCACTAAGCTATGTTGAGTATGATGACATCAAAGAATGTGGTACTGCACATCAGATGTGGGAAACATTATCAATAATCTATGGAAGAGATGATAATGTCAAGAGAGCCAAAAGAAAGAGCCTAAGAGGAAATTTTAATGACATGAAAATGGAAGAAGGAGAGAATGCTGCTCAATATGGTGTAAGGATGAAGGAAGTAGTAAGTGCCATAAGAAGCCTAGGAGGATAGTTAGGAGAAGAAGTAATATGTAGCAAATAGTTGAGAACTTTGCTTCCTATCTATGCTATAAGAGTATCAGCCATCCAGGAGCTAAGGTGTGTACTAGGCAATGCATTATCATTTGAAGGAATAATTGGAAGACTCATTGCCTTTGAGCTATCCAACTTTGACAACTACAAGCAATAAAACTTTGAATCTACATTCAAAGCCAAGATGACAATAAAAGACAATGATGAGGTGTAAACAAAGAAAAAGAGTGGAAAAGGAAAGTATGTATCTAGTGACAATAGTACTGATGAAGATGATGTAGATCAATTAGAGGCATTACTAGCAAGAAGATTTCACAGAGGAAGAGGAAAATTCAAAGATAAGCTACCAATCATTTGTTTCAACTGTAATGAAGTTGGTCACATTGCAACTAGATGCACACAAAAGAAAAATTACAAGGATGGAGGCAACTTCAAGAACAAAAAAGAGGACAACAAGGACTACAGAGGTAAAGGAAAAAGATGCTACATTGTTGAAGAAGACTCTGACGAGAATGATGATGAAGTAGTCTATGTGGCTATGAAAGATGAATCAGATGAAGATGAAGCAACTGCCCTAGTAACCTACATGAACAAGAATGATAAATGGATCATAGATAGTCGATGCTCTCATCACATGACTGGAGATAAAATGAAGTTTATTTCCTTTACTCAATATGAAGGAAGTAGTGTTAGATTTGGTAACAATGCACCGTGTTAGATCAAAGGGAAAGGTAGTATCAAGCTTACTGAAAAGATATCATGTGATAATGCATATTATGTTGAAGGCCTGAATTATAACTTGTTAAGTGTCTCATAGTTAGGCAACATAGGTTGTAAGTTTGAATTTGAAAATAGAGTTGCAAAGATCTATGATTCTCAAGGAAGTCTAATAGGAAAAAGTGACTAGACTAGGAGTAATTTTTTTTACCTTGACATGGAAGATGTTTCTTGCCTCATTGTTCAAACTGATGATGTATGGTTATGGCACAAGAGGCTATGTCATGTAAATTTTGACAATCTAATAAGCATCAGCAAAATGAAGAAAGTCAAAGGTCTACCAAAGTTGAAGAAACATGATAACACCATGTGCAAACAATGCCAACTAGGGAAGATGACTAAGTCAACTTTCAAAAGCAAGGATTATACATCTAATGAAGTATTAGAGCTAGTTCATACTGACTTGTCTGTTCCTATTGAAGTACAAAGCTACAAAGGTGATAGATACATTATGCTATTTGTAGATGACTATTCAAGGATGATGATAGTCATGTTCCTAAAACAAAAATCAGATGCATTCCAAACGTTCAAATGGTAATTGGCCAGAGTTGAGAAAGAGACTAGAAAGAGCCTAAAATGTCTCAGATGTGATAGAAGAGGTGAATTCACATCAAGAGAATTTGAAGAATTATGTAATGAAAGAGGAATCAAAAGTCAATCATCAGCACCTAGGACTCCACCGCAAAATGGTATAGCAAAAAGAAGGAATAGATCAGTTATTGACTATGCCAAGACCTTAATGATGGAGAAAAATGTTGCACTCAAGTACTGGAGAGAAATTATAAGTACAATAGTCTACACACTCAACATAGTTCAAGTCAAGAAAGGTACAAATGTAATACCTTTTGAATTATGGTATGGGCATTCTCCTAATGTAAAATATTTCAAAATATTTGGATGCAAATGCTATATATATAAAGAGTCTAGAAATGGAAAGTTTGATGCAAAGAGTGAGGAAGGCACATTTCTTGGTTATTCTACTAGAAGCAAAGCTTATAAGTACTTGAATTTTAATACTAACAAAGTAATAGAAAGCACAAATGTGAAATTTGATGAGCTTGCAAAAGTTCAAAGTGTTGAGAACACCAAGAAAGCAGAAGAATACAAGACCATTGTATAATTTTATGAAGGTATACCTAATAATGGTGAAGTTGCAACTTAGAATGACAATCAACAACAAGATCCAATATCTACCAAGTCATAGACAGTGAAAGCAAAATAGCAGACACATTCAGAAGTCAAGCTGTAGAATACAGAGAATGTTCATTTAGATTTTTAAAATAGCCAACATGAAGGAAATGAACAAATAACTAATGAAAATATGCATGAGGGTTTGGATTCTGAAAGAGACAACATGCAAACAAGGAGAGAATAGTATTGACAAAGTATGTAAGAATAAATCATCTTGTAGATCAAATTATTGAAAACAAAGAGGTAGAACCAATGACAAGGAATAAAATCAGAAATGAGACATGTTTGCTTAGCAAAATGGAACCAAAAATAGTAAATGAAGCTATAAAAGATGATGACAGGTACAATGCTATGAAAGAATAAATAGAACAAATTAAGAAGAACAAAACATGGACCTTAGTCTCAAGACCAGCTAACAAGAATGTAATTGGAACCAAGTGGGTGTTTAGAAAAAAGTTAGATGAGAATGGTGAAATCACAAGGAACAAGGCAAGACTAGTTTGTAAAGGGTATGCACAAGAAGAAGGACATGACTATGGAGAAACTTTTTCTCTAGTTTCCAGAATGGAAGGAGTAAGGACCTCACTGCCATATGCAACCTTCAAAGGATTTAAAGTCTATCAACTGGATGTTAAGTCTGCATTTCTAAATGGTATACTTGAAGAGGAAGTCTACATAGAGCAACTAGAAGGAATTGTTTATGAAAATAACAACAACAAGGTATGTAAATTGCATAAGGCTCTATATGGATTAAAGTAAGCCCCTAGAGCTTGGTATGAGAGACTTCACAAGTATCTAGTGCAAATAGGATTTGAAAGAACTGATGATAATAGCAACATGTACATCAAATCAAATGAAGGTAAGTATATCTTTGTATCTAAAATCTTTGTGGATGATATAGTTTTTGGAGGAAAGGAAGCGCTTTGCAAAATTTTTGCTGACAAAATGAAACATGAGTTTGAGATAACATGTACATCAAATCAAAAGAAGGTAAGGATATCCTTGTATCTAAAATCTTTGTGGATGATATAGTTTTTGGAGGAAAGGAAGTGCTTTGCAAAAATTTTGTTGACAAAATGAAACATGAGTTTGAGATGTCTATGTTTGGAGAAATCAAGTTCTTTGTAGGATTGCAAGTACATCAACTAAAACATGGCATATTTGTGACACAATCAAAATATATCAAGGAGATACTCAAGAAATTTGGATTAGAAGACTCCAAACTTGTCAGCACACCAATGGTAACAAGAAATAAGCTATCCAAAAATGATGAATCAATTGAAGTCAATCAAACAATGTACATATCCACAATTGGAAAACTACAATACATTGTACATAGTAGTCCAGACATAGCACTAGCAGTTGGAATAGTGGCTAGATTCTCTACTAATCCTAGAGAAAATCATCTCATGGTAGTAAAAAGGATAATGAGGTATCTTGAAGGAACTGATGATTTTGTGCTATATTACAAAAATAATGAGAAGTTTGAGTTCAATGCATACATAGACGTAGATTGGGGAGACAACATTGATGACAAGAAAAGCACAAGTGGAGGAGCACTATTCTTAGGAACAAGGCTAGTTACTTGGACTAGAAAGAAACAAACATGCACATCTTAGTCCACTCTAGAAGTAGAATATGTGGCAGCAGTAGTTAATTGCACAAACATTGTGTGGCTCAAACATCTATTGAAAGGAATGAAAGAAGATGTAACCAAACCTGTGATACTGTATTGTGATAATACAAGTGCTATAAACATATCCAAGAATCCAGTAATGCATGCAAAAACCAAGCATATTGCAATCAAGTATCACTATGTCAGAGAATTGGTGGAAGACAAACAAGTGAAGATGGAGTACATTCACACAAAGGAAAAAACTACAGATATCTTCACCAAACCATTGCGCAAGGATGCTTATGAATATCTTAGAGGCAAGTTGGGGGTAATGCCCCTAACTCAAGCAGTCTAAAGCAACAAAGAAGCTATCCTACATCAAGAAGAACAAATCATTGAAATATTAGAAGAATGATGCAGAGGATGACAATAGGAATAGAAATTCAGATCAGTCACAAGCATGGTGATAGAGGGAGAAAACATGAGATGCAAAGCTTATATTTAACATGTTAAAGATGCAACATCTTTGGCATTTATGTCAAAGAGGGAGATTTATGAGAAGCTAATCAATAAATGGTAACGATATGGAGATATATGAGATCAATAGTAACGATGTAGTAGTCAAGAAGGAGAAGCAAAAGATGTATATAATTTTGGTGGTAACTAAGTTGATTTGCACAATTGTTTGATCAGTTTGGTTTGCCATCAATGCTAAAGAGGGAGATTGTTGGAAATTATTGAAAAGATCATGAATGAAGAATAATGGAACTGGTAAAGAATGTTTTCAATCATTTTTTTTTCATTGATGTCAAACTTGTTACTTGCAGGAATGACAATTTCTTAAGTGATCCAAATACTATCAATTGGTTGATTGTCAAGGAGGTGGCAATCAATAAGATGTAACTAGAGCACCTAGAGAAAGGTTGAAGTTATGATGCTGTAATGAAGTATAAGGATCAACTAAGCCATTGATGAAATAGTGTATTGATGACATACTCTAAGACATAGAGGATGGACACACTGAGACACATCAAAGATGTAAGGTTTAACTAAGTCATTTGTGAATCCTAACTAAGCTCATTTGAGAGAGCTGAGCTAGCTAGTCAGTGCTGAGAAAATTCTTAGTTGAAGTCGAGCAAGTTCAACTTAAGTGAGTGTTGAGTAATCCTTTAGGTGCTGAGTAATTGTTCAAGTGTCGAGTAACTCAAGAAAAGACTTCAGGTGCTGAGCATCAGTAAAATAACAATAAAAGCATAGTAACATAGAAGGAGTTGAGCATTAGTAAACCAATGATGTCGAGTTGTTGCATTATTTGTTAATTTAAAGATTCACCAAATCAGTAGTGATAAGGTTGTTACATTGAAATTTGTCAATTAGTTGGATGATAAGGATGATGAGTAGATGTCACAGAATTTTATGTAAACCATGCAAACCAATTCAAGGTGAATGCTGGTGGACTTATCATGAAGTTTCCAGAAGAAACAATTTGGAGAGAAAACCATACCATTTTCTCAAGATCAAATCAAGATTTGAGTGAGAAATGAAGAACATAACTTCTATATAAGGAGTTATAGGTTAGAGATCAAGTGCCCATGTATGAGAGGGAGTTGGTCATAAGTGTGGTCGTGTGAAGAAGCCAAGAGGGGTAAGAACAAAGCATCAAGGCTCTGAGTTGATCAAGTGACCATAGAGTGCATTGGCATAACGGGTGAAAGAGCTCAAGGAGACAAATCTTGAAGGGTGAACAAGCTGATTGCACTACAAGGAAAAAAATCCAAGCAAAGAAAAGAACTAAAAAGTGACATGAAATCTGTATAGTTAGGGTTGCAATCTTTATTAGGTCAAAACCCTTCTAATACTCTCTTACCATTGTATTAGATATTGAAATCCTACATTGCTAGATTAGCTTAATAGCTAGGTGGATAAGCCTTAGGAAAAGGATAGAAGATCCCCAAGAGAAGGATAAGAGATCCTCAGGAGAAGGATAGGAAATTGTTAGGAGGAGGATAGGTGATCCTTAGAGAGGGATAAAAGATTCTTTTGAGAAGGTGACTAAAAATCCCATGGACTTGGGTGGGCCTAACAAATCTATGTAAATCCCTTAACAGGGCGACATTCTAAGTTGAATGTTCTTAACTCCTCTAATAGGGTGTAGAAATTCTTTAATAGGGTCACATCTTATAGTGTGTAAATAATTTAACAGGGCAGGCCTTTAATAGGGAAAACCATCAGAAGTGGTTGAAATCAATTGTGTAGTTATTTTGTGGGTGTCATCCCCACCCCAATTTTACCTTCTTATTCCTAGAGGGTTTCTGGGTCATCAAAATCCTTTGTGTTATGGTGTTATGCATGTTTTACTTTTCATGATTGTTTAACATTTAATTGCATGCATGATAAGAAAGTAAAAAGAATAGCACTTCTGATTCACTCTTGTTTTAGTAGAAAGTTTGAATTGGACATTATTGGATCTTGAATAACTGATTCACCCCCCTCTCAGTTATTCTAAATAATTCTAACAAGTCTAACCCTTATCCTAAACCTTTATATCCTAAATTCTTAACCCTTAGACTAACTAAGTTATCCTAAATGCTAAACCTTTATCCTAAAAAAGTCATAAATTCTAAGCCCTTCTCCTAATTCTAAATAAAAATATTAAGCTTAAATGTTAAACCTTAATCTTTACCTTAACTATGATTTACATGTATAAGGTTAGGGTTTAACATTTAAAATTTAAGATTAGGATCTAGTATTAGGATTTGTATTCAATTCTAGAATATAAATAGGATCTAGAAGTATTATAATTTAGATTTTATAAGTATACTTAGATTTATGATTAAGGTTTATAATTAAGTTTTATATCCAACAACTCATTAAAACACTTTAAGAAAAATGATAATTTATGAAGTTGCTTCCAGCTACAAATCAGAATTACAAAAACATATTTTATTAATTTTGAAACTACTGAGGCTAATGTTTGGATGAGCCAAGAGTAGTTCATAGGTGGAAGACAAGTAAGCATCCAAAAGTAATTATAAATGATGTGATCAAGTAATTTAATAAAAAATTTTGTAATAGTAAAAAGACTTTGGTCATAATTAGCAAATACAATTAATATAACACATTCCAACATAGAGATTTAGAGGGAAGAAAAGTTCTATTAGCGATTCATAACAATTGTTAAATGATAAGATAGGATTTAAATTATTAAAGAAGATATTAAATATAAGTTTAAGTATTATGATTACAATTAGGATTATGATTAAAATTAGGATTATTATGGTTAGGGATAGGGTTCATGTATTAGAATTAGGATGATCTAGACTTATAGTTTGCATTAAAGTAGATAATATTTAGGATGAACTATAATCATAAATAAGAATCAAATCATAATTATATCTCTAAGCTTTCATTCTAATTATAACCTTAACTCTCATCCTAATGCCATCTATTATATATCCTTTAAATAATAGCACCATAATAAATATCCGAAACCTAAATATAATTGTAACTAAAACCATAATCCTAGGTAAGTTCCCTAACATTAAAGTCATAATCATTATAATAATATTAAGCTTATCCATCATGAAAACCATAGACATAACAAAATTGTAAACCATAACCTTTCCATAATCTTAACTTTGTTTGATCCTGAGATGAACATATAATCCATAATGAGAATACAATCACCCAGTGTCACAAAATAAGTGTACATGAAAGCAATTAGCTAGGTGGCTCCTATTTTTAGAAAATAAACCTTGAAGTAACCTATATAGTTTTTATGGAGTATTATTTTATGATTAGACTTAAATTCACTATTTAATGTTCAATTAGACTAAAGTGTTGAACTTTATCTATTTAATTGGTATGATTTTAAAGATCTACTCATTTATATAATTGATATTTTAGATTTAAATTTTATTAACTAGTAATTTTGTCATTTATTATGTTTTTTAAACATATATACAGATTGTATTTGATGAACCCACTGCCACCCCCTCCCCCTCCTGCACCCCCACCTCTGCCCCCTCCATTTCCACCTCCACCTCCACCTCCACCTCCACCCCCACCTCCACCACTCACCACAAATGATTTGTGAGAGCGTGAGGCATAATGTTAATGACCTCATGTGTAATATTGAGGCTATCCAACATGAGACCTAGCCCCCTCCTCACCTACTATGCCTTGTAGATAGCATGCAAAGTGTTATTTAGTCTATACAACATTTAGATTGTGATATTGATTCATTCAAATTATGGAGGCAAAACATGCATGCCTTCTATTCCAATGGCTTATCATATAGAGAGGTTCATAACCTCAATATAGGTAAAGAAAATTTTAATAGCTATTTTGAAAACCTTAAGATAGGTGAGGAGATTACCAGTACCATCATGTTCTCCTTTACCATGTCCAGCCTCAAAAAACCCCACACATGTTGGATGTTAGTTTGCCTATGTGTTCTACTCAACCAATAGAACATTATAGCATTCTTGAATTGTCTTGTACAATTATCTAACCATATCCAATGTTGTGCCATTTGAATTTGTCTTTCTTTTAAATTATCATAAAAGACCTTGAAATAGTATTGGACAAACTTAGATGAATGGAGTTTATTATCACTAATATAAAAAATGGTACTCCCTCAATATTTTTTGATCCTCCTTTGTACTATTAGGTGCATGCGTATAAACTATATGAACATAAATTGTTACTTGCATTGAATTGTGATATTGTGGTTGTACCTTTTTTTGTGGTGCAAGTGTGTAGTTCTTCGCAAAGTCAACAACTAAAAGTATAAAGGAATCTACCATATTGAGAGTGTTTAACATATTTTGGTATAATCACACTCTTAAACTCATCCATAAATGCATGACAACTAACTTTATTTGTAACTAGATCACACCTTCTTCCAATCTTCCTATCCTTTAATGTATATTCAATAATTTTGATTCTTTTTACCTCAACTAATTGTTGACCAAAAGTAGTCAAAGCATTTTTGTGCAAACATTCATCTAACAAAGGAAGATTGCCACACGTATCACATCTACTAGAAAGACATGTATTGAAAAGAAACTATTGATCATTAGGTGGCTTACAAAACAAACCTAATATGAAATCCTTTATAGTTTGAGGTGGTATTTTTATACCACATTCCTACAACATTTCTTTACTATGCATGGTACCACATATAGATCAAAATACATCATAATGGTAATGAAATTGAATATGAGTTTTACAACATGTGATTATTTCCTTGTTAATCCTTACATACCATAGTTTACACTTTTTAAAATATCTTTGACTAATGGTAATATTTAATACCTTACCATCTACAAAAATTTTAAACAATTCAGTTTGAGTCATGTCCAAAAGGTGTTTAGAATGTGGATCATGTATTTTTGACCCAATTCTCAATTTAAGAACATCTCTTGAATTAGGTGATACTCTTGTATTATCATGCCAAAAAATTTCAATCAAACTTTTGACTTCACTAGTAAGTTTCATATAACATCTCGAGAGTTTACCATCCATAAAATATTTGCTAGATCATATTCAAAGTTAACCCTTCTTTTTATAGCTCTTTCTAAAGTCTTATGATTCACATTAAGATATCCACTTATGTTGTTAATCAATATTTTGTTAGATGTTGATTTGTTAACTAAAGTTGTTGTTATTGCTCATCATGCTGCATTCTTATCTTTAGACTAACGTCTCTTTCTGATAACATCAAAGGCACTAGCAAAAGTGGATACAACTTGTTTTAAAGACTCATTTTTATTCTTGGGTTTTGCATACATTCCCAACCTTCTTATTACTTTTTACATTTTAGATATTTTAATTAGTTGCAACATTAACTAACATTGAAACCCAAATTTCTTATTATAAAAAAAATGTCTATACAATCTATTAGCATGTGTCCTAATTTGTCTCCATGAAACCAATCCCTCAAGATTATCTAGCACATCATTAGGAATATGAAAATTGTGTTCAGAAAATTTACTATCATTCTGACATGTTTGTTCAGTAGTTGGTGTTTCTATGTCTACATTCATTCAATTTTTATTTTGAATTGACATTTCATTTTCATTGTTATTTGGGATTTGAATCTCATTTTCAATTTTCCTTGGTATTTCTTTCAGGGCATGCATTTCAATTGGAGTTTTTTGTGCATGATCATTTGACAATTGCTTCTCATGAAGAAAATCTAAATCATTTAAATCATAACCTACTACTAAAAAATCACCAATTTCATCATAGAGAAAATTTGAGGGTTTAGAGACACACCTATATTGAATGCATGATTAGAATGTGCACCTTAATTTTCTTGTATTGGGTTCTCTTCTTTGACCTCTTCATCCATCATGGTATCCTCAATGTCTTTCTCCTTTGAAACATTGTTCAAGTCTCTAATTCTTTGTCTTCTCTCTCGTTGACATTGTACTTCATTCTCTTTAATTGCTACAATCTCCTCATCTGTCAGAACTTTTTCATTCTTCTTTCTTCGTTGTTTTGATCCCATGTTTACACCAATTTTGAATTTGAATCAATAGCTTGCAAATTGTATAAGAATACAAGAAAACAAAATAACTACGACAGAATTCACTATTGCAGATCGAAACTATTATTCAATCATTTCAATCATTAAAAGTCAGTCTATGGGGTAGCTTTAGGGGCCCAATGAGTACATTAGAAACAAGTACCTGATTGTTTAAAAATTAGGTACATGCTTATAAATTGGGTTCCTAATTTCAAAAAGGATCGAGTACCCAATTTTTAAATAATTGGTTACTCGATTCTTACAATGGGTGATATGCAATCAAGCACCCAATTTTTGAATTACAAATTGGGCGCTCGATTCTTGAGACATGAGTAGGAATTTGGTATGGAATGTGACTTTTGCATTGGATTTTGCCTTGTGGAAAGGCATGGCATAGGGTTGGTCCCACAAATCCATGCCTTTATGATCCATTTTTTTCTAAGGCATTTAATCAACAATTTCTAGTATTGTTGTAATTTTTTTATAGTCGTCCCCATTGAATTTTTTGATGAAACAAAAACCCATTATAGGTCCTACTGTTCTAATTCCAAAAATGTAAATTTTATAGTGTTATTAGTTTATTTTCTATTTTTTCATTATTTATTAATCAAAACTATCTCTTAAATGTTAAAAAGTGACATTCACTAAAACTTTAATAACTTTTTTATTTTATAATTTTTCTTAAATTAATTTATATGTCATCAATCTACATACAATTCTTTTGAGGTTTAATATTTTTTATGAAAAAAGTGAGATTTTGATCAAATTATGTGGTCTATACACAAGAGGCTTAAAAATTTACCTTTATAGCCAATTAATAGTTAATAAAAAATTAAGGAAAAATATTATCATCAATCTTAGATGTATCAGGTAACTCCCTTTAAAAGGATTTGTGAAAATTCATTTATTTGTGTCAAATTATGTTGTCTATAAATGAGCATGGTATGGTCAATAGGCATTTTGAAAAGTGGCTTTTAAAGATCCATATAAAAATAATAATCTATCATATGGGTACACAAATAAATTACATATTCAAAAACTAGATTCTGAACACTAAAATTTTTATTTTTAAAGTTTTTTAATGTTAGATCTCTAAATGCCTCAAATTTTGACATCAATTGACAAAAAAATTCAAAATTAGGAAAAACACTTCCACTTTTTGGCCAAAAGTGAGACCCAACTTCTTGCACTGACCTATATGCTTAATTTGGTATTTTAGTTTATATGCATAGATTATGAGATAGATTTTTGGTGAATGATTTTTGACATTGAAATTTTAAGTGCTAATTCACCCCCCTTCTCAGAGCTTAATTTTTCCATTGCAATTACAATGATTGGTATTAGAGCCTAGTCCTCTAAAAAGGAAAGCTTTGCAACTTTGAGGAAAGATCTTAAAGATGGAAGTTTACAAGTTGGGAAAGACTATTGAGAACCAAACAATTGAAATACAAATTCCATACATTAGTTAGGTGAAGCAAGAGATTAGTTAAAGAGATAATTGAAGAGAAGGAAATAGATAGTTATTGAAAAGAATGACACACATTACTAAGAGATTGACACTACTGAATTGTTTGTAGATGGAAACAAAAGTGAATTTGATGCAACAGTTGCCGATCTGATGAAAAAGAGTTTGTTGAAAGTTTCAACAAATCTAGTAAAGACATCAAGTATTTTGAGAAATTGATGAGATCCCCTAGATCCAAAAATAATACTTCTAGATTGGGTTATACTAGTACTGAAGATGGAGAATCATCTAAAAGTGGTTAACAAATAATTACCAATGGTAAGAACTCAAAACCTACTTTTCATAATTGTGGTACAATAGATCATACTACCAATGTTTGTAGGAGCAAGACTATAAATCAAAATCCTAAACATAAGTTCATGGGTCACTACTAAAAATGCAACAAACAAGGACATCAAGCACATGAATGCAAAAGCAAGAGCATAAGCACATAAAGATTTGAAGGATATTCCTATAACAAGTAGACAAAGGTAAAGCATAATGGAAACTCTTATAATTGAGATTATAATACTAGGTATAGTTGTCACTATTGTCAAGAGTATGGACATGTTGCTGAAAATTGCATTAGAACACATTTTAGAAGTGACTACCAAAGATAGTTGAGTCAAACTACATATTTTAGCTATTTGAAGACTAGTAACATAAGCATGAATTTTCCAACAGGGTCAACGGCACTTACCAATAGATTCAACAAAGGAAAAGGAAAGACATATGTTGAGAATGTTAGAGATGAGATGAACAAGACATGGGAGAGAAAGGAAGATTGCAGCACATCAAGCTCATATATGATCACTTCACCCAATGGGTCAGGTGATCACATCATCCCCAATTAAGCAATCAAGAGGTATATGTGGGAGTGATACTTAAAAGATATACTTGTTGTGGTTTCACAATGCACACCCCATTTCAACTAGAAATGGGGACCCCCTACTTTATTTTTTGGCTTTCTAGAACCCTTGTTTGGGGTTTGAGTCTTTTTAAGGTTTTATCTACTTTTTTAAGTCAAGATTGGGTCCTAACTTGGGAACCTAGATCTTGAAAATCAAGTATTTGAGAGTTTAAGTTTTTGCACAAGAAAAAGGTGCACCAACACACCTAATTAGGTGTGCTAGTGCACCAAATTCAAAAGGGAAATAAAAATTGTAGGCAAGTGCACAATAGTGCATCTACACAATTGTGTACCTACCACAACTATGCTAGGGACCCTGGGCTATATAACCTGGGGACCCCCCTCAAATCTTCACTTGCTTTTTTCTAGACTCTAGCTCCTAGACCACAATGATGCACCAATTGAGGTGCACCTTATCACTTCCCCTACCTATCAAAAAAGACACAAAATGAAGTTAGACTTCAAATTAAGGTGTGCTACTATGCACTTTGTTTTTTGCTTTTGAAATACTTAAAACATTCAAAACACCTAAAGGTGTGTATCAGCACACCAATCTAGGTGTGCTAAAGTGCACCTTTGTTAAGTCAAAATAGAAAAGAATACAAAAGGGTGCATAGTAGCACACCTAATTAGGTGCACTACTGTGCACCCTTTAAAAAAAAAACTTAAAATGTCAAAATATCAAGTGCACTGATGGACACCCTATATTTTAAGAATGTTGCCAAGAAAATGGTGCACTAGGTGCATCTATTAGGTGCAGTTGGTGCACCCTCTTTTTTGCACAAATAAGGTCAAAGTTAATTTTTTCTTGTGTTTATGAGCAATTAGTTTTTTGGGTCTTATTTGTGTTTGTACTAGGGTTTGAATTAATCAAGATTTCTTCAACTCCAAACTAATGGATGTCATTTTGTGCAGATTCAATGGCTTCTTAATCATCCTCCCTTGCAGCAAAGATGATTCCAAAGCCCATAGTGTTCAAGTTTTAGGGCATTCCTACAAAGTCATGATTTCAGGATGATCATTTAGAGATCCAAGATACCGAATGAGGTCACCCTGAATTGGTGCATTGTTGACACTAAGCAACAAATCAATAGAAAGATCACTGATGATATCCACCTTGATCTAATTAGGACTAGTTAACATAGGATTACATCCAATTTTAGTGCAATCATTAGAATTGATCATGACACTAGAAGAAAGATACGTTATGAAGAAAGTGTTGTCAAGAGCATAACTAGAGAGATCGTCCTAGATCTCTGACCTAAAAATATAGAGAAGGTATTCCATCTTCCAAGGGTGGATCAATTTATTAGATTGACTTATCACTATGTTGAGAGATGGTATAGGGAACATATTGATGAAGCTTTTGAGATCATATAGTCATTATACCTCATAGAGAAAAATCCTCTAGGGTAGAAAGCTACATGAAGGAAGATATTGGATATTCAATAATTCTCTTGAGCAAAATCATTGCTCACATTTGAACATATGGATGGTCAATTTCATTGAGACTATCAAGATGAAAAATATGCCAATTGATTGGGCCTCTATTCTTAGTAAGAACTTGGGTGAGTAGTAGGTGGAAATGAAGAATAACAGAAGATTTTGCATAACATCATACTTGGTGTACTTGCTAGCTACGAGAGAGAGATTATCCCGAGCTCTATAAGAAGGGTAGCATGTAGGAGTAAACACATGGCCCTAAATTATATATCCTTAGCTAGTAAAGAAGAGGCTTCTAGAAAAAATCAAGGAATATATGATTGTGAATGATGCTTTTATATTCACAATAATTCAGTTCATAGAGGGGGATTATGAAAAAGGATGTCAGAAGAGGAAGCTACTAAGATATCAGAGGTTGGAGCCTACTACATCCAATTCTGAATATTTACATATTTTAGGGTAGTAGGTACAACTATCAACCCTAAAAATCTCCCTAAGTATCCTAGTGATAGACTCATTCTACTAGAGATCACTAGACAACTCTTGTCCAAATATGATAGAGTCAGGAAGTAGCATAAAATATATTGGATATGGCCTATTACTATAGGACCTTTTAGTGTGGTGCAAAGACAAGACATTCTATCTTTTGAGTGTGAATGGGATCAATATCCCTTGGAAGAATATAATTCTCCTCAACCCTAATTTGATAATATTGGAAGAGTCCAATATCTAGCTGGTAAGACATTCTACCATGAAGATGCGGTTGAAGATCATTAGATGAATGAAAAAGATGACTTAAATGTCTATATAAGTGATTATTGTAGGATGAATTTTTATGTGGTAGAGAGTTCTTTGAAGATGAAGATTTCATTGAATATTGTGCAACAAGATACGGTCGATCTTCTTAATCCATTTTTCAATAGGGACAAGATTAGTGACAGGCCAATTATGAATGTTGAGATTGACAAAGAAGAGAACTTAGACATTAACCATAGGGTAAGGCACATCATCAAACTAACAAAGGATTTGATCAAATGACCCTTCAAACTTGATCAAATTCCTCAAACAGTGGTCTTCCATGCTCAAGCCCACCCAACTAAAGGCCAAGGAGCTAAGGTCACATTTCCTACATTCACAGTCTAGTTGCTAGTGAGACCTGAGACAATACACCAACTAGATAGACTAGTTGGATATTATAAGGCACAAAAGGGTAAAAAAAAGAGGAAGAGAACTTCTTCCAATAGGCTGAGCCAGAAGAAGAAGTGACTTAGGCACCTCTATAGCAAAGAGAGGAAAATGTGCAAGGGCTAGAGGATGTTGAAGTTGCACAAGCCCCAGAGGATCCCCAAGTGCCACCAATTGAACAAGGCCAAGTGGAAGAAAAAATTAAAGTACAAGAAGTATCCCCACCTCGACAAGTAGAACAAGCCTCCCCCTCCATGCCTAAGAAGAGAAAAATGAAGACTTTGGTAAATAGGAGACAAAGGGTCATTAAGAAAGTGATTCCTTTCCCATCAGTCCCTGAGCCTATTCTGGAAGAAGCAAAAGAAGAAAATGATGAGGATGAGGAGGACAATATACCTTTGAATTAGAGGAATTGTCTCTCAAGAGCTATAGAGTCAAAAAGGAGAAGAAGCTCCACTATCACACCACCATCTATCCCTAAGGAACCCATCCAGGCTACAACTTCAAAAGATGAAATGCAATAGTGGATAGATGAGCAGGATGTGGAGCACACTAATGTCTTTCAGATGTTAGATTTTGATTTCATGCTCATGGGTATTGAATTGATCAAGGATAAGATAAGGGACACTCCAACCAATCAACCTCAATGTGAGGATTAGAGTCAGCTACAACCTAAACCACAAGGTCTTGAAATAGCCCTACCATCCCTAGTGCAAGTCATGTTTTGTGTAGATAAGGGATCAACTACTCCTATTCCTCCAAACAATGAAGAAGAATAGGTGCAAGAGGAAGAGCCATGACAAGAATCTGCCAAGGAAGTGTCAAAGAAAGGGCAATTAAGTGAATAGCCTCAACAAAATTCCCAAGACACCAAGGTAAGGATTGTGGACTCTATAGATATAGAGACTCCTGTTATAGATCTTCTACAAAAGTAGAGGACTCTAGAAAGGGGAGATAAGGGAAAGGGTATAGATGAAAAGACTCCTTTGTTCTCAAAAGGAAAGACTCTGATGGAATATATCTAAAGGTGGTAGATAAAATAAGTAATAAGAAATAAGAAACAACAATTCACCACTAAAGAGGAGGATATAATGGAATTAATTGATGTCCTAAGGAAGCCTAATTCACCACTAAAGGATGCATGAGCATTAGCCTTTGTCATGAGTGATTAGAACTAGGACCTATTTTATCACATAGCTATTCCTCCTCTGCATTCAAATGTTGAAGAATTGACTCCACAAGATTATTATATCATAGAGGTCATGCTCGTAATAGGAATAAAAGAGGTATTTAGGAGCTTGGAATAAGATAGGGTAGAGTTGATAACACTTTGGAAACAAAATGAAATCCTAAAATCTAAGTGAATTTTTTGGTCCCCTAGATCCTATAAACCCCAAGGAAACCTTGAACGTAGCACTTAAGAGAAGAGATAGGGGTACAATCCAATTAGATCAAAATTTGAGTGCTTGTCAATAATGGAGAGAAAGTTATGAGGAAAATAATGTATAGATCATTCAGGGAAATCTAAAGTTGTTACACGTCATGCAAGAGAATGTGGATAAGCTAGTAGCCATTTTGAATCAAGATTTTGGTTTGCTGGATGAGATACATACTTGGGGCAAGGATTTACAAGCATTAAAAGAAATTAAAGGCCAAAGGTATTAGATGCTAATGGTTGTGTATACAGCTAAGCAGTTAGATAAGATTGATGATTGGATTGAAACGATTACAGATGACAATAAAGTAATGGAGACATTACATGCAGAGATTCATAGGCTCAAGGATCAAGCTGAAGAGAAAATTTTGGAAGCTAAGAACCATTATAGTGATGTGTGTTTAGACATTTTTGAGGATGATACATGGGAGAAATTAATACCAGTAAAGGTAGTAGTCGAGAAATTTCAAAAAACTTTTAAAGAGGTTGCTAATGATGATGACATTAGGAAAGTATTTAGAATAAAGGAGGCATTGTTAGATCTCAATGTGAAATTAGGAGATTTTATAGAGACTTGTATCAAGGTCGATAGCTATAGATAGAAGGTGAAAGACAAATATGAAGCCTTAGATTTGTTAGATGCAAGTCAAGTCACTAAGATTATTGAGAAATTTAAGGGTAAATACCTAGAAGCTGAAATTTCAATTATGACACTTAGTGAAATTTTGCAATTTTTGAAACCTACTTTGAGGTGCGTTACTACACTGGTGCATAGCTGCACTAGCTGCATAGGTGCATTTTTTTTAGTAGTGTTCTAGAAGATTTTGAGAAATTTAGAGGTGTGCTGATAGTTAATTGCTAGTTCTAAATTTAGAGCATTCCATGCATCAGGAACACATTCTAACAGTAGTTTAACTCTTATAAGATGCCTAGTGAAGAAGGAGCTCCTATTTTTGGCACTTCCAAACACTTCTACATAAACTAAAGGCTTTTTCTTTCATGTTTTCTGATGATTTCCTTGTTTCATGACATGTAAAGGCTCATACATCCAATTAATGATATAAATATGGATCAAATCCTACTTAGCACCAGTTAGATAGTCAGTTTGTACATAATCAGATTTGTTTCATTAGTTTAGAAGAATATGATTGCATTAAGATATATCTCACTCTCAACACAAATTGAGGAGAAGATTTCTTATAAATACAAGAATGTAATATGTATTCAAGGACACCATTGTTCTAATGCAATAATAGTTGATGTTGGTACTTAGATTTGGAGTGTAGTGATTCTTGCATGAATGTTTTATATTTTATGGATGTATGTTCATGGGATGTAATTGAGTCAATAGTTTTATTATGATGTTTTGGTCATGTGATCCTTTAATTCTGGTGTTTGTTACAGGTCTACAAATTTTACTAACATACTTGATTCAAGAAGAGATCATCATATTGTTCCTGTATAATTTTTTGTCTTGTATGAGAAGACTTTCCATGGCCTTGCAATTTGATGACAAGTGAAACATCTTATGGTTACTAATTTCCCATTGACAATTGCATCAATGGAATTAAGGAAGCACTACTCATATTTTCATTGGTTACCCACTAATCTTTTTGAAGGCTTAACTCGTAGACACATTGGTTTTTGTGGTTTATGTCCATTAGGATTTTTATTTTTCATGTTATTTTAAAAAAAATTCTTGTCACCTTACCTTTGTTATTTTCTTTATTAACCCCTTGTTAAATTAGGAATTCATGTAGTTGCATTGTTAGATTGCATCCATCATAAAAATAAGAAATACAAAAAATATATTCCTTTTTGTGTGGTTATTATTTTTGAGATAGTAAGTAGATTCTACATCTTATCTAAATTGTTTGGACCAGCAAAGGCCTCCCCATAAACACTCAAATTTATCTTCAACTAAGTAGATTCTAGTAGGTCGCAAGATCACCTGGAACCTTGGAGTTGATCTCATATCAGCTTTTCAAAAGAGGAGTTCAAAAGGATTCCTACCATTAAGCATTGTGCAAATTGATATCTCAACAGTACTATACATAAGTTCCAAGAATTTAGTTATGAAAAGATTATATTTGCATGAAGAAAGATGCAAAGTGTTGTTCAGAATTTGGAAGAAATCTTTAAGTTTTGTTAGTTTCCATGTTACTATCGAGCATGAAAAGTTTCACTATGATTTCCAAGTGAAATATAGTTAATGCCTAGCTATCATAAGTGATAGTGTTGACCAAAATTGGAGTGGCTTGTCAGCATAAAGGAAACTTCATGGAAGTTGAGAGAGTTGAAATTTCTATTCAAGCCCAGCTTATAGTTGTGTAAGCACTGGGCATTAAATGCAAAGTTTTAAGGTCTATATGATCATTTTTTGACTCATTTGGTATCATTCAAAACTACAAAGAGCAAAAAGATATAAAGGAAAATTGAACAGATCTTTCCAAGAATTTTCAAAGTGAATTCAAACACCATTTGACACCATTCACTAGATTTGAGAAAGTATTTATCATGTATCAAGCTACACTATTTTGAATTTGTGCAAACCCTAGGTATTAAAATGGCATCTAGTTCTTTTTCTACTAAGGTCAAAGATGGAAATGAAGTTTTAAATGTTCAATTAATTAGCAATGAGATTAAACAACTGATTTCAAGGCAATTCCCAACATTTCCTATAAACAAGACCCATATGGTGCATTATCCATGATAGCATCACAACTCTTAATGATTCAAGATATGAGATGTTGTTACACATGCAAGGTGAGTAGCATAAGAGATATGGAAATAAAAAACCTATATGGAAAAAAATGTGAGAACAAAATACTAAAGGAGGAATTCAAAATTGTAGAAAGAAAAGGGTTAACTTGTGCCCTAGATTTTCCAAATATCTTTAAGATAGAGTGGATTAAGATTGTCTTAAGTAGAATTCATGAAAATTCTATGTGGTTAGAAAATAGACTGATCAAAATTACTAAGAAGATTGTGTAGAGGGTAGTAGAGTATTTAACACTAGAAAGACCCAAAACCATGAGAAGTGAAGCAAAAGAGGTGATTGAGAAGAACATAGGGGTTGTGTGGAACAAGAGAGAAGACACCATTACTGATCCCCTAATTACTTTTGTAGTAAGGATTATTTCACACAAATTCTTTCAATCAAGTAGGTTGAACAATGTACCATGTATTGTTGTTGATGTAGGCTAAAAGATAGTGAAGAAGGATCATACATATGACCTTACTAAGCTACAATTACAACAATTATCAAAAAAATTGAGATCTATAAGGAAAACCAAGAGTGCATGACAAAAGTTTGGATCAATACTTGTATGTATATTTTTCTATGTGTAGAACACATTTCCTTCCTTTGGAAAGGTAGCTTAGAAGAAAAATAGATCTATTGCAGTACAAATAGGTAAATTGATTGAGCAAATGGTAGAGAATTTTGAGTTTTTTATGACTAGTTACTTCAAGGATTTTAAGAACTCTATGAAAAAAGACATAGGATTCCAGTGTCACTAGTTGAGAAATATTTTAATGATGTTTTCTTTGTAGTTGATATTGGTTAAACATATGTTTAGGCTATAGTGTTGGTCTGACATTTTGTGTAACAGAAGTTTTTGTTCAATTGTAGAAATTTCATATTTTCTATTCCTAGGTGAAACATAGGGTTTCTGGATAATCCATCCATAAAGAAAAAACTCATGAAAACCCTATGTTCTCTCTATTCATAAATTGTCGGGCGCAAAATTTTTGAATTTTCAAGTAAGACGAATATTCTGTCCCTTTTTATTTTCTGATCCCCCGAGATCCCCTTTTTCTCATTTTTCCAGCCATCAGATCCAAGTAGATCTACCACTGTCATTACCTTGCTATGCAAAATTGCATGCTTTTTAAGTATGGCGAGGTAGCGAGTGCTGAGTATTTTATGAGGCGGGTCCACAAAGTGAAGATACGGTGGTCGAAGATTTATTGTGCAGGTACATGTTGCAACTACCGTCCAAATAGGGAAGGGGACCCAGTAGAATATCTGAAATAAGAGCCGAAATGATTTTTTTTCAGACGCTTTGCCACCTCGCTATCAAAAAAATTAGATACTTTGCCGTTAGCGAAGTAGTGAGGCCTTGTGAAATTTGAAGGGGTGGTGACGTTGCATTTTTCCAGTACCGTGACTACACCAAGTGGTGTGACAAGTCATAAATGCCATTGTCAGAAGCAGTTTAAATAACAGAAATAATTATCTTCTGCCCCTTGCATTTTACAGTATCGAATTCATTAAAATGCTGAAGCTCACTACCTCGCTATCCAAAAAATTAGATACTTCATTGTTGGTGAAGTAGCGAGGCTCATGAAATTTGAAGATCGGCAGGACCTTGGGTGATGTGGACTACGACAAATTTTTGACAGGCACCAACTATGCATGGATCCATTTTTCATTAATGCCTTTCTGACCAAATGTACAAAGAGATCCTGAACGTCAGCTTGGAATAGAATCAACGGAGCTCACTACCTTGCTATGCAAAATTGTGAGGGAGATAATTATAGCGACATAGCAAATAGGGCCCACCACCTTCTTTCTGAGAAAACCCAATAGCATATCATTTGATTGATTCTGAATCAGATCGACGATTGTCGCTGCTTCGCTATGGCAAGATGCTCATTTTTTATGCATAATGAAGTAGCGACATGCTGACACATGTCCTCAAATGTCAATGGGTCCACATACAAGCGCCATCAAGGAAAGAATGATATACGTGGTAAGTTCTCATTGGGTAAATTGACTGACATGTCAAATCCAACTCCTAGTTGTTCTCTCTATATCACATGATCATAGGATCTTTGAAGATCGACGACGCAGTTTTAAACACAGAATGTAGTACCACTCCTTGTATTAATTAGACATGAAAGCTTCATTTGTGAGAAAAAAATAGAGTATAATATAGAGAGATTTCATTAGTTTCATCTTACGCGAGAAAAGATTTGAAGCCATTCTTGTGTAGAAGCGATTACTGAAGGAAAGTGTGCCAAAGCCTAGTAGAAATAGTGAAGTTGTCTATGCGCAGAAAGTTTGCAAAAATACAGAGGAAAAAAAAGACAAAATTCAAGTAAGTAATACTACCATAATCCTCGTAGGCTTTTCAGTTCTTTAAAAAATAAGTCTAAGATGCCTCCGAAGAAGGGATTTTTAGGTGCAGTAAATTATTTGGATAGGAATGTGCATGATGATTTTCTTGAGTTGCTTCCTGAGTCTACTGTAGAGACAACACAAGTTAAGAGGTTAACCTCATTAAACCCTAGGCTAAGGATAGTTGATGGACTGTATGATAAGGGTAATTGGGTTCAAGATGCTCAAACTTCTCAAACCGGTTTGAGTCTGTTCAAAAAGTGGTTCACGAAAAGGAAATTATATGCCCCTCATGCCAATATATGGAATTTTGATCTTGGAAAGCTTGTTCTTCCCAGTGTGTTTATGGATTATGACTTGCTTGAAACTGTAACGAAAAGCTATGATCCAGCCACTAAGGTAGTGAGAAGAATGGATGGTGAGGTTTTAATTACCATTAGTCTAGAAGAAATTAGGAAGGTTTTTAGTCTGCGACCTCTCACCATGTATCATGTGCCCATTAATTTGATAGAGTTAGAAAAAGAATATATGTCCAAAAGGGATGTAGTTAGACAAGGTGCATTGAAAGCCCACATAGGCAGAATTGGAAACCTACCAACAATAACATCATCTTCTAAAGAACCTTTCAAGAAATCATGCTTTAATGCTAAGGCAATAGAGATATACAAGACCCTGTGCAGAGTTTTCGGAGAGGGTGAAGAAGACTTTATTTCGGTGAGCTTCATGTATATGATCACCCAAATCTCTTCTTTTGGTGTAGAAATAATTTTTGATTTTTCATCTTACCTGGCTAATGAGATTCACAATGGATTGGTGGGGATTACAAAGGGCAAG
Organism: Cupressus sempervirens; assembly: GCA_028749045.1. Taxonomy (NCBI): domain Eukaryota; kingdom Viridiplantae; phylum Streptophyta; class Pinopsida; order Cupressales; family Cupressaceae; genus Cupressus; species Cupressus sempervirens. The sequence continues at coordinate 694,977,438 of CM053784.1, forward strand.
GTGGAAAAGGTCTGAGGTCAGTAATCCCTATTGATGCATATGTTTCTTTTTAAAGGGGTTACATTTTTTGGTAAAGAAATGGTTTTAAATAGGGAACAAGAAGGGGAGGCGCTACCAGTTCAATTATGGAGTGCAGACATGACTTGGGAGGTAGAAAATGCTAGTTTTGTTAGATTTGATAGGCACTTTGCTTCTAAACTAAGATGCATCATATTGAGTGACAATCCCAGAATTCCTAAGGCACTAATGCATTTGTTAGGCCTATGGTCAGACCCCATAGTTTAAAAGTTTCACATAATTGGGGAGATATCATCCCATATCCAGTCTCAACTATCATTAGGGTCTATGGTTTCAAAGGGACACCCCATGTCCTACCCTATCAGGTACCTTTAAAGGTAGGGGTAGCTGAATTTTTATGGCAGTTGGGAGGAGTGGAGGAGACCTTTTTGCACAAAAGGGGAACAGGATCATTTTTTCCTACTTGCACTATAGCTCACCAGTTTGTAATAACTAAAGAAGGGTGGATCTTCCTCTACAAATTTTTGGATCGGTATAAGATGGCAGTATCTCATGCTCATTTTTGTGACACAGAAGACTTCTTTAATTCTGCTCTTAGACATAGAATCAAGCTTCGTCCAAGTAAGCATGAATTCCATTTCTTTGAAGATATAATAAGGAATGAATATTCTCTCCAAGAACCAAAAACAAAGAAAGAAAAATGGTGAGTCTATTCAAAAGTTTTGGACTTCATTAATTGTTTTGACAAAGATTACAGTCCTCTTAGTAATGCTGCAACTAATGCAGATAGGATAAATAAGCTCATGAGTACATTCTAAAAAATAATGGAGGTAACGAATGAAAAGAAACAACATTTTATTGATTCTTTTCAAGATAAAGACAGAGAAGTTATGAGGAAATTGGGTTTCACCCCCAACACAGGAGTAGGTCCACTAGTTGTGCGAAAGAGTACAGGATATACTATTATTCAGGAGCAGATGCTCGTTGTAAACAAAGAAAAATAAGTAATTGAATCTACTAATACTGTCCTTGAAGAAAGACCCCCTGAACCTTCTCCCAAAAGAAGAAAAATAATAAGTGAAGAGGAATCCATTGATGAAGGTTACTCACCTTCCCAAACTCCAATAAGAATTGAGGAAGGGCAGCTCACAAATGATCAAATTGAACAAATGGGGTCACAAGGAGGAGTTTTTGTTACTCAAGAAAAAATTGATGAAGGGAACCCCCGGGAGCCTCCTGTGCCAAGTTTTGAATTAACTGTAGCAGATTTTAGAGGAAGGGAATTAGACCCTATTTTGGAACAAGCCAGTCAGCATTTTTTGTCTGATAACAGTTTTGTAAAATCTAGGGCTTTTCATCAGTTTGCATGGAGGACAAACATGCACATTTTTTAACAAAGGTGTAGGAATATGAAAGCAGAGCATCCAGAAATGGATGAAGCCTCCATTAAGAATCAAATAAAAGAACAAATGATACAAGAATTCCAAAATATAACCCCTGAGGAGGGTAGACAGATGGTGAAAAACGAAAATATTTTATTATTGCCCAATTGGGATATTGCTGATGCCTTAATTTTTAATTCTGTGTCAAATAATTTAGGATTATAGGATCCAGATAAAAAGGAATTCTTGGGAACAGCAATTAGTAATGATCAAGCTGCCCTTGTTATGTGGTCACTAAGAAGAGGATCCAGGACTACTCCATTACAGCCTGATGATTCAGGACTAACAGGGAATATCATTGTGAGGAGGGTCACTGATACTTCAATTGTACAGGAAGCCTACATGAATGTGGACTATTCTAAATTTGCCTTGGCCACTATAGAAAGAGAAGAAAATGAAATGACTGATTTGCAGAGTAAGTATGAAATAGTGGTGGATGCCTACAATCAAGAAGTAAAAAAGAGAATTGAGCTAGAAAATAGGGTATCTCAATTAGAGAAGATACTTGGAAAAAGAAAGGTGGGAGAATCTAGTACACTTAGAATTGTGTATACTTCACAGTCATTTGTTGGATCAACCCCTATCATTGAAATACCTGACACCCCTAAAAGGCCCCAATTCTATACTGCAGAGGACTTTGAAGCAGAAAAAACAAAATTGCATGAGTTGCAGATAGAATTGAGAAATCAATATGAAGAAAAGTTAAAACAGGGTATAATATATTTGAGGGATAAAATACAATGGTCAAAATTCTTTGATCAGTTGGCCAGAATTGCAGCCCTCATTGATGAGTTGAATAGGGATAAGGATAAGTTGACTCTTCTTGCACAGAAATGGAGGGAGAGAAATAATGATATTACAATCATATGTATATCTGCAGTTCAAATACCTTATCATCAATTTGAGAAGATTTTTTATTTATTAAATAAGCTAGAGAATTTTGATGATGAAAGGGATTCTTTACAAAGAAGATTAACACTCTGCTTTTCCCAATACATCGCTGAAAATTTCACACTATTTCCTTGTGCTTTAGAAACTATTGATGTGCTAAAATAAAAAGAAAAGTGGAAAAGGGAGATGGATGAATTATTAAATGAAAGAATAATAAAAATCATGAGTGAGACTGGCCACTAGTTCTGGGCTAAGACTAATGAGGAACTAGTAAAAGTACAGTTATTTTATACTGCTATGGGGGAAAGAATTTGATGTTTTAGAAGAAAATGCAAATTCTTTAATAATGATACAAAGAGAAGCTCTGAGTTTTGATTGGCCAGATGATGATGCTTTTAATAAATGGAAAAATCAGTTTCTAGAACAAATATCAGAAGACGATGAGGAAGAAAGTGAAAAAGTAACAACCATCCCTGAAGTTAATACTGAGGACACAGAAACTCCCCAGGTTGAAGTAAATTTACAGGTAACTGAAGATAATACATCACTTTCAAACCTCATGGCTACTTACTCTGAGGATGAAGAATAATTGGAGAATCAGATCCTATCTTCTTGTTAAAACAAATGAGAAGTATAACAGAAAGGGACCCACCCAGGATGTTTTGATGTGTTAGCTTCTCTGTTATTTGTTTTTTGTCTTTCACTATAGACATTGGTCAGTATCTTTTAAAGGACACGTGTCACTCTCTTTAGCCCTAAGCTTGTTGCATCTCACACTATTTACGTGAGATCCCAAGGCTAAAGAAGGGTCCAAATTCTTTTTCTTCTAAGCATTGTGTTTAGTCTAGTTTTTGGTCCAAATTTTGAAGGCAAGTTTGTAATGTGTTTCTCTGTCAAATTTTCTTAAAATACATGAAGATAGAATGAACTGTGTTTATTTCTGAAGGTTATTCTAATTTTATTGTAAAAGATGTACCATTTTCAGAGGAAATGAATACAAACTATGAACTGTCCCCATATCAGTTCTTTTTGAATTTTGTCTCCTTCTCAATACTTAGTTACCTTGATGTTGTATGAGTAAAAGCCTATACAATTGAATGCAATCTAAGTAGGTTGTATATCCATCTACCATTGCTGTTAATTCAATGGATTAAATAAAAGCTTTGATGAATGTGATAAGATCCCTTAAGTATAGAAAAGGATTTTGAATGACAAATTCTGACAAGAATTGCTGATAAAATTTGTTGTAAGGCAACAAATTAGATCTTAGATTTTGCTGTAGACTCTGAACCCCCAATGGATTAGGCACTAATCAAGTTGTTTCAGCTGAAGGAGAAATATCTTACAAATGGTTTTTCAAATGTATCATCAAATCAAATTTTACTTTTATTTCCTGTAGATCTTCAAAGTCGGCCAGCACTTGTCTGCATGAAATCTTTTTAGCTTCAGTTAGCCATTGTTGTTGAAAACGTCTGCAGATCTATAGAAGACTTCTTGGCCATATCTGTTTATGGGATGTGTTTAGCAAGTTAGTAAGAATTATGTATATATTTGAGGATTTTGAAATGAGAATCAAAATGAAACTAAGAATAACCCTCATATAGTCATCTCAGATTTGAACCATCCCTGGGTATACCCACCCTGGTTGTGCAGAGCCAAAAGAGTAGAAAACCATTTGTGGTTTTGTTGAAGTTGGGTCCAAATACCTTACATATGCAATTGTTGATAACAATAGGCTAGTTTTTAGATTGTATATGTACTGTCATTTTGGTATTAAGCTTTTTGTCACTTAGTAGTTTTAGTACCATTTAAAACACCAAAAAAATGGCAACTCTGCTGGGGAGTTGTCCAACACATCTGTGAAAAGTACTGTAGTTTTCTTTGGTCTTGCTGTCAACGCATGTGTCATGTGATCTATGTTTTGCCCGTGGTTATAAGGGAATCTTTCAGTGTCAAACCTTGAGAATTTAAAGAAGATAGAGCCCAAGTACCATTACTACACACTGACGTACCTTGCCTATCCAAGTATCTTATCTAACAAGCAAGAGTTGCAGTCTTATGACATCAGTGATTGGTCTGTCTGTGCATATATTCTATTCCTTTTTGTGTATTGTTTTCTTTTGGTCAGAAAAAGTGTTATTATATATTTTCTCGAAATAGGGTGGCGACTCAGTCAAGGTTTTGAAGCTAGTGCTTATTGTAACAAAAGGTGAATATGGCTGACAAGAGAAAAAACACGAGAGCTTACATGAGAGCCAATCCCGATGTATCAATGTATACTGATTTACCCCAAGGTGGTAGGAAGAACCAAAATAAGAAAAAGATAGATCCAAATCCCACTTGGAAACCCAGAGGTAATGCATCCATCAATTCTTGTTATCAACCAGTAATAGGAAGAGAATCTTCTTCGCTTAGCTCTAAATCCAAAACTACAAGACTCTTAGGAGGCATTTTTAGTACCCCATTACCAGATGAGAGAGATTTTCAAGACAAGGACGTGTCTACTATGGGAATTGCTTCATTAAGACCAGATCCTGTAGCCGATGTAAATTACAGGTTAGGATTTAGGAGTCCATATGATAATCCTTTTAATCCCAGAGCAGCCCCATATGTAGAACCAAACCTAATAGATTTGGATGACCTTGCTGATTCTGAGGCAACGTCTGCAGACCCTAAAGAAGTGCACTCTGAGATAGAATTTTTGAAGAAATGGATTGCTGAGGAAGAAGCTAAATGCATTCGTCTTGAAAAGGAGAAGGAGCAGGCTACCTTAGATGCCATAATAGAAAGAGATACTCTGTTAAGAAAGATGGATGCTTTGAAAGAGAAAAATAAAAAATTAGAAGAGAATATCACAACTCTCCATAAGGATGTTTTTGGAGATATTAATAATCTGAGAGCTAAAGTGCAAGAATAGGAGAAACACCTAAATCGAAGGCAAGAACCAGTTATTGCTCAAGTTCAAGCTTATAAACCTATTCAAGTTGAACCTGTAGAGCCCACTACAAAAGCTCTAGATAAAGGGAAAGGAAAGGCTATAGGAATCCAAATAAATGAGCCTCAAGCTATACCAAGCAAACCTATACAACCCTCCATGTCAAAGTTAGATCTAGATCTTGAGAAGGCTCGAAAAGAGAGGGAAGATCTTGAAAAAGAGCTTGAGAAGGTTGAGAATGAAGCTCAAGCTACAGAAACTAGAAGGAAAATCCAATTCATAAAGTCTAATTCTGCATTGGCTTCATGGCCCAATTTGTCTATCCCACCTATAAATACTGTACCCGTTAGTGCTCCCACAACTTCAACTCATGGAATACCCCAATCTGCCCCTACCTCATCCTCAAATATTGGCACCCAAGTCCCATTTGTCCCACCACAACAGTCCCAAGCCGCTCCACTGAGTCAAGCTAATATAGCTAGTACCTCAAATGTTCCTGGTTTCCAGAAGAAACCTATATACCTGAAAAAATATAGACAGATATCATTTGCTAGTATTCCTAGTGCCCCCCATCCCATATATTTTGATTTAAGGGATAAAGTGGTTAAGTTTTCTGGAAATAATGCTATTACTGGTGAAGAGAATTTGAGGATTTTCATCGACATGTTGAATGATTATGAAGTTGAACACGAAGACATGGTAATGAAATTGTTTGTGCATTCACTAACAGAGGATGTAAGGGATTGGTTTAGGAGGTTGCCTGATGATAGTATTACCTCATGGAGTGATATGGAGAAAATGTTCAAAGAGCAGTATGGGGACAATACCAATGCAGGATTCATGTTGAATGAGTTCAACAATATCAAGAAGAATCCAGATGAGTCCACATTTGATTTCAATGTGAGATTCCAAAAGGGTATGTACAAAATTTTTCAATTCATGAGGTTAAATGAAGACGTTTGTCTCACAACCTATTTCAATGCTTTTGATAGCAAAATGGCTTATCAATTGAGGGATAAAGATCTTAAAACTTTGATGAAGGGCCACACCACTCTAACAACTCACAACCAAGAAAGCAACAATATGGAGACCAATAAAAAAAAATGCTTCACAAGAAATTTTATTATACTTGAAGATCCTTACAACACCCACAAGATGATATCAAGCTTCTCCTTGAGCTTCCACTCCTCGAGCTTCTCCTTGAGCTTCCACTCCTCAAGCTACTCCTTGAGCTTGATTACAAATGATAATAAGCCTTTCTTAAATAGGCACTTCTAACCCAAGACATTACAAACACAACCAATGTGGGATAAAAGGTAAATACAACTATCTTTAAATAAATATTAAATTCCCACCCAAATACAACTAAGCACTCAACAAATATTAAATACATGATTTATCCAAAACCTTCTAGAATTTCCACCTACACACCTCGATTAATGAAATGACAACTATTTTTCTTATTTTTCTATTTTATGCCACCTATGCACCTCGAAAATAGAAATTCCTCTTTTCCCTTTTTTCCTCTTTTCTATTTTAAATTATTTCTCCTCTAATTTTCGTCACTTTCTCTCTCCTCCAGATTTTTTTTTTTTTTTTCAATTTTTTTTTTCAAATTTTTTTTTTTCTCCAATAATTTTTCCATGCAAGATGCTCCTGCATCAGACTCCCCCGGTAGATAGAAAAGTGTGTCCCACACTTGGATGCCAAAAAGAAAATCTACAACCATCTTCATCTTCACCAAAGGTTTCCACCTCAAAAGGGATAACAAAACCACCATGCAAATCTTCCACACCAACATCTCAACCATCCAATCAACAAGCTCATGCACAAGAAAAAATTGAACATAATGCTTCATTAACAAACTCCCATTCACATCAACAACTAGTGAATCCACACTAGCAGCAACAAACCCCACATCAGCAACAACAAACTTCATATCAGCACCAACATGTAGATCTCCATCAATACATGCCAAACTCTCCACACCAACAACCTCATTGTTCACAATAAGATGCTCTGCAACATACAAGTCACCATCAAAAATTGGATCATCTATGCCCAAATGCTCTACAATCTCCATGTCAGAATCAACCAACTGATCATGAAAACCAACCTTTGTCCCAACATCAACAACGTCAGGAATATCTTCAGCAACAACCTCTAGTTGCTCTGCAGGTTCTGCATCAGACTCCACAGACTGATCAGCAAAACCAACCTCTTCCACCTCAACCTTGTGATGCCATCTTCTCTCACGAACCTCCTTAACTTGATCAGCCAATCTATCATCCAACCGAGAAATCATCTTAGAAAAATTTCTCTCCACTATATCATGGATTTTGGCAATAATCTTAGGGTCCAATCCTCTTGGAGCCATATCCCAAGATCTTCGTAAACCCTCTGCAACAAATCCTTCCTACACTCCTTGTGACAACCTCAAATTGTTTGCAAGTCAGATCGCAACCTGCCACCTCGCACAAACAATCAGGAACCACATCAAAAGTCTAGGACCACGGATTTGCAATCCACAAGCTCTAATAAACTTTACCCAACCAAGGTCCTGGTACAAACTACCTCTCTCCTCGGCGATCTGCTTGTACACTCAGAATGTCCTGCTCTGATACCACTTGATGAAGGGCCACACCACTCTAACAACTCACAACCAAGAAAGCAACAATATGGAGACCAATAAAAAAAAATGCTTCACAAGAAATTTTATTATACTTGAAGATCCTTACAACACCCACAAGATGATATCAAGCTTCTCCTTGAGCTTCCACTCCTCGAGCTTCTCCTTGAGCTTCCACTCCTCAAGCTACTCCTTGAGCTTGATTACAAATGATAATAAGCCTTTCTTAAATAGGCACTTCTAACCCAAGACATTACAAACACAACCAATGTGGGATAAAAGGTAAATACAACTATCTTTAAATAAATATTAAATTCCCACCCAAATACAACTAAGCACTCAACAAATATTAAATACATGATTTATCCAAAACCTTCTAGAATTTCCACCTACACACCTCGATTAATGAAATGACAACTATTTTTCTTATTTTTCTATTTTATGCCACCTATGCACCTCGAAAATAGAAATTCCTCTTTTCCCTTTTTTCCTATTTTCTATTTTAAATTATTTCTCCTCTAATTTTCGTCACTTTCTCTCTCCTCTAGATTTTTTTTTTTTTTTTTCAAATTTTTTTTTTCAAATTTTTTTTTTCCTCCAATAATTTTTCCATGCAAGATGCTCCTGCATCAAACTTTGAGAGATGCCTATAGAGTTGCAGTAAATATAGAGAATAATAGAAAGGCATCTGGAAAACTAGGTAGGAGGGATGATCCTAAGCTTTTTAATACTAAAAACAATAATAAAAGGGAGGGTGACAAAACTCCTATAGGAAAAAAGCCCAAAGAACCTACTATAGGCCAGGTTTTAGAAATGCTCAAGAAGATGAATCCCACTAGTTTCAATAAGCCAAATGTTGCTCAAAGAACTCTTGTGAATAACAACAACTTCAATAGACAACCTAGGATGTAGAATTACCCTTATACCACTCAGTGGAAAGATGGTAAACCAGTTCCTAACCAGACCCAAAATGTGAAGGATAAGGGTACTCTAGACCCCCTGCAAAGGAACACTGTAAATATGAATGATGATGTACCATGGTGCATTATATGCCAATCACCTCATTCTGCTGATTATTGTGTTGTTGCTCAGTCATTTGTCCAAGCCCAAGGAGTGCAAGTTGAAGAAGAAACTGAAGAGAAAAGCCATGATGATGTAAGCTGCAATATGGTGAGCATGTGTGATGATTTGATAGATTCTGATTTAGAAGAGCCTAAAAATGATGTTACTAGCCAAAGAATTTCTTACCAGCTATATCATCAGCAAGTACTCTCAGATGATGAAGGGTATGATGCAGATAAGGTATGCAGTACATCTTCTGATATAGGTCTCAGAAGTCTAAGAATGCCCTCCAAGGAGGAAATTGACAGAATTACAACCGAAATGATTTCACAAGTCCATAGTAATTATAATTTGAGAAATAGAGCAACAAATAATGATGCAGGAAAGCCATCTAGTGTCTTCATCAAGGACATCACTCATAAGAGAAATGATCAAGACAAGAAAGTCCATGTAGATGTGCCTAAAATCAAGGAGAACAAGGGTAAGAAATGGGAACCAAAGAAGAAAGTTCAATTTCAGATAAGTGAAGCAACAAAACTAGTTGTGCAACTAAAGAAGTCAGAACCGGATGTTGTCAAGAAAAATGTGGTGCCAATTGCTCAAAAGACTCCGACTCCAGGTACTATTGTAAAACCTACTGTGGTTGAACCTGTTGATATGATATCCATGTTATCTCAAATTACTGTAAAAGTGCCCCTGCCTGAACTTTTTAGAATTGAAGAACATAAGAATAAGGCTTTGTCATGGTTGGGTGGAATAACAAACAATAATATTATTATTGACCAAGCTATGCCCCAACAGACCCCATTAGTAATAGAGGACAGCAATATCATATCCTAGATTCCTCAAATGTTTCTAGATGATTCCTCAGTGGCATTCATAGAAGATATTGATCCTTTTTTCCTCAGTCTAATCATAAAAGGGAAGACCCTAAAAAATTGCACGATAGACTCAGGAGCTTCCAACACTATAATGCCTTTCAAGGTAATGGAAGCCTTAGGATTGAAGGTAGATACCAAGCAAGGTAGATGCAGAGGGATGGATGCTAGAGAAGTCCTAGTCATAGGTACTATAAATGCCCTACCATTCAAAGTGGCTACATATCCTGAAGTAGAATTGACTATGTCTGTCCTTGTGGTAGATATACCTCCACACTACGGAATGTTACTCTCCAGAAAATGGAGTGCTACCATGGGGGGAAGCCTACAATGTGATCTTACTTATGCCACTTTTCATATAGGGGACAAAGCTGTCAGGGTAAATAGAGAACCAAGGGTTAACCACATCTTAGGTGAAGAAATTGACAAAGATACCACTTGTTTCCTAGATACTGGGATTAATGCTTTCAGGGCTGAATTAATTATTCAGGAAGTTGAAAATTTACTTGCTATCATCGAGACTGAGATTGAATGTTGCATGAATTCACCAAAATTATGGACAATGTTCTTTGATGGGGCTAGTTCTAAAGAGGGTGCAGGGGCAGGTGTAGTCTTTGTGTCCCCTGAGAATAACACTTTTAGGTATTCATTCACCTTGAAGTTTTCCTGCACTAATAATATTGCAAAGTATGAAGCATTGTTGCTAGGACTCAAAGTTACCATACATCATAAAATCAAGAAATTATGTGTCATAGGGGATTCTAAACTAATTATCTCTTAGATCAAAGGAACCTATTCATCCAAAAATAGGAGATTGAAACAATATAGAAATGCAGTCTGGGATCAGATAAAATTCTTTGATGCATTTGGGATCGCATGGAGAGATAAGACACAAAATAAGATGGCTAATCTATTGGCAAATGTAGCCATCAAGCCAAAAGAAATATCATTTGCAGGAATCTCCCAGATTGAGGTGCAAAACAGGCCTTCCATACCTGACAATATTGAAAATTGGCAGGTTTTTGAAGATGATAAAGATATTACAAATTTTTTGTTAAATGAAGACAAGTATCATGGCTAGGAGATGGATTGTAGTGGACTGATTGAAACCATAAATGGGAAGGAAACCATTTTTGGTCAAGAGATAATGCAATTAAAAACAAATAAGATGACAAAGGGGTTAGTAGTCTTGGAAAATATTTTTGATAATCAAGATAGAGTAAAATCTGGAGTAAATGACCCCAAACCCCAGGAGTTAGAATAAATAAACTTGGGTACTGATGAAGTTCCTAAAAGGGTTATATTGGCCAACATTTGCTTGTTGAAATCAGGAAAACATTGATTGACCTACTTAGAAAATACAGACATGTTTTTGCTTGGACATATGACAACCTTAAGGCTTACAAGGAGGATCTTTTCCAGCATGTCATACCATTGAAGGAAAATGTAAGACCTTTTAGGCAAAAACAAAGACCAATCAATCTTACCCTTGCCCCAAAAATGCAAGAAGAACTGACAAAACTAAGAGATGGTGGAATAATCAAACTAATTAGGCATTCCACCTGGGTTTCAAACCTGGTTCCTGTTAGGAAGAAGAATGGAGATATTAGGCTTTGTGTTGATTTTAGAAATTTAAACATTGCATCTCTGAAAGACAATTATGGCTTACCTAATATGGAAGCCATGTTACAACAAGTGACTGGCTTTGAATTGATGTCAATGATGGGTGGTTTTTCTAGATATAATCAAGTTCTAGTAAAAGAAAGTGAACAGTTCAAGATAGCCTTCACAACCCCTTGAGGAACATATGTGTATGTGAGGATGCGTTTTGGCTTGATTAATGCAGGAGCTACCTTCCAAAGAGCCATGGATGTAGCATTTCATGAGTATATTGACAAATTTATGGTTGTGTACTAGGATGATCTTATAGCGTATTCTAACAAGGCTAAAGATCACTGCAAACACTTGGAAAAAATCTTTATAAAAGCCTTGGAATATGGGGTATCTTTAAACCCAAAGAAATGCACATTTGGGGTCACAGAAGGAAAGTTATTAGGACACATAGTGTCTAAGGATGGGGTAAAAATAGATCCTGAAAGGGTAATAGCTATTGATAAAGTCCCCAGACCAAAAAATGTGAAAGGAATCCAATCCTTTTTTGGCCAAGTCAATTTTTTGAGGAGATTTGTTACCAATTTTTCTGAAATTAGTAGACCCATCTCAAAGATGCTCAAGAAAGGAGCCGTTATAGATTGGAATGGTGAACCCTCACAAGCATTCCAAGATATCAAAACTGCAATAAAGAATGATCCAGTATTGAGGACCCCAGATTATGCAAAACCCATGCATATTTTCTCTTTTACATCATTCCATACTATAGCTGCAGTCTTATTACAGAAAAATCAAGAAGGATATGAGCAGCCTATTGCCTTTTTCAGCAAGTCACTATAGCCTGCTGAGTTGAAGTATGAAATAAATGAAAAGCAAGCATATGCTTTGGTAAAGGCTGTAAAAGCTTTCAGAAGTTACTTGGTAGGTGCTACTGTTATTGCTTTTGTACCTAGTGCTGTAGTCAAGGATATATTCTCTCAACAGGAAGTGTCAGGCAGGAGGTGTAGATGGATCGATAGAATCCAAGAATTTAATATTGACATACAAATAAAAAAGTTAGTAAGAGGTCAAGGTTTGGCCAAACTCATGGCCAAAACTAATCTAGAAGCTAATCAGATAAATCTAGTAAATGATGATCTCAGAGCTGACTTATGTGACATGGACCAATGTGACTGGTACACCAATGTCATATATTACTTGCAACATATGGAAGTTCCTCCCCATCTGCCTGAAAATGAAAAGAGGAATACTAAATTGCAAGTCATCAGGTATATAATTGTCCAAAATAATTTATGGTGGAGAAACTTTGAGGGAGTTCTATTGAAGTGTGTTGATAAAGAAAGGGCAAAAGAGGTTTTGAAAGAAATGCATGCTGGAGTATGTGGAGGACATTACATGGCCAAAACTACTGCACATAAGATAATGAGGGCTATATTCTGGTGGCCTTCTCTATTCAAGGATGCCCAAGTTATGGTTAGAAAATGTGATCCTTGTCAGAGGTTTGCTGGAAAGCTGAAATTCTCAGGAAATACTCCATTGAAACCAGTTGAGACTCAAGCACCTTTTCAACAATGGGGTCTGGACTTCATAGGAGAGATTTTCCCCAAGTCTAGCACTGGCTATTCTTGGATTTTGGTTGCTATTGACTACTTTACAAAGTGGGTAGAGGCTATCCCCACAAGAAATGTGACAAGTAAGGTGGTAAATAATTTCTTGTTGAGTAATATTATTTCTAGATTTGGATGTCCATAGAGAATTGTCACAGATAATGCTATGTGTTTCAGATCTGAGGAGTTTATCAAATTTTGTGATAAATATGGAATGACAAGATCATCATCTGCTCCATATCATCCACAAGGGAATGGACAAGTTGAGTCCACAAATAAGAGCCTGTTGAAGGTCATTAAGAGAACATTGGATGATAATAAAAAGGCATGGGATTCTAAGTTACAGTTGGCAATATGGGCTGACAGAGTAACTGTAAAGAAAGCAATTGGTGTAGCTCCATTTGATTTAGTGTACAAAATTCAAGCCAGAATGCCTCAGAAAAACTTGATGGGACTATACAATTACATCCAGTTATATGATGAAGATACTACAGATGAAATGCAAGAAAGAATGGATGAATTGGTAGGATTGATCGAAACCAGAAGAGAAGCATCTTTGAGGAACCAAAAGTTGCAATTGCAAGTCAAGACACTCTATGATAAAAGAACTGTAAGCAGAAAGTTTGAAAATGGAGATCTAGTCTTGATGTGGAATACCAAAATTGAAGATAAAGGAAAACATGGCAAATTTGATCCTATCTGGTTAGGCCCATATCTCATTGAAAATACTTGGGGTGAAGATTCTTATATAATCAAAGATATATCTGACAATATTCTTGAATTTCCAGTTCATGGACAGTTCTTGAAGAGGTATTTTTCTTGAAAAATACTTATTTTCTTTCGTGAATAGTAGTTTTAGGGTTTCATGTCATTTTGTTTTCTATAAATCCTTGTAAATATCCTTGTGCAGTCTGGTTCTTTGTTTTTGTGTGTTGCTTTGTGCTCTCTGAAGAAGTTGTCATCTTGCCAAATGTGTGGTTTGCTCTCCCATATATTCTGAATTCTTGCATAGACTCAAGTAGTCTATCATCTCCAGACAGAGCCACTGTTGGTCTAATTTTTTGTGTAACAAAAGTTTTTGTTCAATTGTAGAAAAGTCAAATTTTCTATTCCTAGGTGAAACATAGGGTTTTTGGATAATCCATCCATAAAGAAAAAACTCATGAAAACCCTATGTTCTCTCTATTCATAAATTGTCCGGCATGAAACTTTTGAATTTTCAAGTGAGATGAATATTTTGTCCCTTTTTATTTTTTGTTCCCCCGAGATTCCCTTTTTCTCATTTTTCCAGCCATCAGATCCAAGTAGATCTACCACTGTCGTTACCTCGCTATGCAAAATTGCATGCTTTTTAAGTATGGTGAGGTAGTGAGTGCTAAGTATTTTACGAGGTAGGTCCACAAAGTGAAGATACGGTGGTCGAAGATTTGTTTTCTGAATGATTTATTATGTAGGTACACATTGCAACTATTGTCCAAACAGGGAAGGGGACCCAGTAGAATATCTAAAATAAGAGTCGAAATGATTATTTTTTCAGATGCTTCACCACCTCGCTACCAGAAAAATCAGATACTTTGCCGTTAGCAAAGTAACGAGGCCTCGTGAAATTTGAAGGGGCAGTGACATTGCATTTTTCCAGTACCGTGACTACACCAGGTGGTGTGACAAGTCATAAATGCTGTTGTCAGAAGCAGTTTAAATAACAGAAATAATTATCTTCTACCCCTTGCATTTTTTGGTATAGAATTCATTAAAACATCGAAGCTCGCTACCTCACTATCAGAAAAATTAGATACTTCACCATTGGCAAAGTAGCGAGGCCTGTGAAATTTGAAGATCAGCAGGACCTTGTGTGACATGGACTACAGTAAATTTTTGACAGGTGTCAACTATGCTTAGATCCATTTTTCATTAATGTCTTTCTGACCGAATGTACAAAGAGATCCTGAACGTCAGCTTGGAATAGAATCAACGGAGCTCGCTACCTCACTATGCAAAATTGTGAGGGAGATAATTATAGCGACATAGTGAATAGGGCCCACCACCTTCTTTCTAAGCAAACCCAGTAGCATATCATTTGATTGATTCCAAATCAGATTGACGATTGTCGTTGCTTCGCTATGGCAAGATGCTCATTTTTTATGCATAACGAAGTAGTGACATGCTGACACGTGTCCTTAGATGTCAATGGCTCCAGATACAAGCACCATCAAGGAAAGAATGATATACGTGGTAAGTTCTCATTGGGTAAATTGACTGACATGTCAAATGCAACTCCTAGTTGTTCTCTCCGTATCACATGATCGTAGGATCTTTGAAAATAGATGGCGAAGTTTTAAACACAGAATGTAGTACCACTCCTTGTATTAATTAGAGATGAAAGATTCATCCGTGAGAAAAAAATAGAGTATAATACAGAGAGATTTCATCAGTTTCATCTTACATGAGAAAAGATTTGAAGCCATTCTTGTGCAGAAGCAATTACTGAAGGAAAGTGTGCCAAAGCTTGGTAGAAATTGTGAAGTTGTCTATGCACAAAAAGTTTGCAGAAATACAGAGGAAAAAAAAGAAAAAATTGAAGTAAATAATACTACCATAATCCTCGTAGGCTTTTCAGTTCTGTGAAAAATAAGTCCAAGATGCCTCCGAAGAAGGGATTTTCAGGTGCAGTAAATTATTTGGATAGGAATGTGCATGATGATTTGCTTGAGTTGCTTCCTGAGTCTACTGTAGAGACATCACAAGTTAAGAGGTTAAACTCATTAAACCCTCAGCTAAGTATAGTTGATGGACTGTATGATAAGGGTAATTGGGTTCAAGATGCTCAGACTTCTCAAACTGGTTTGAGTCTATTCAAAAAGTGGTTCACAGAAAGGAAATTATATGCCCCTCATGCCAATATATAGAATTTTGATCTTGGAAAGCTTGTTGTTCCCAGTGTGTTTATGCATTATGACCTTCTTGAAACTGTAGCGAAAAGCTATGATCTAGCCACTAAGGTAGTGAGAAGAATGGATGGTGAGGTTTTAATTACCATCAGTCCAGAAGAAATTAGGAAGGCTTTCAGTCTGGGACCTCTCACCATGTATCACGTGCCCATTAATTTGATAGAGTTAGAAAAAGAATATATGTCCAAAAGGGATGTAGTTAGACAAGGTGCATTGAAAGCCCACATAGGAAAAATTGGAAACCTACCAACAATAACATCATCTTCTAAAGAACCTTTCAATAAATCATGCTTTAATGCCAGGGCAGTAGAGATATACAAGACCCTGTGCAGAGTTTTCGGAGAGGGTGAAGAAGACTTTATTCTAGTGAGCTTCATGTATATGATCACCCAAATCTCTTCTTTTGGTGTAGAAATAATTTTTGATTTTGCATCGTACCTGGCTAATGAGATTCACAATGGATTGGTGGGGATTGCAAAGGGCAAGGTGGAAAAGGTCTGGGGTCAGTACTCCCTATTGATGCATATGTTTCTTTTTAAAGGGGTTACATTTTTTGGTAAAGAAATGGTTTTAAATAGGGAACAAGAAGGGGAGGCACTACCAGTTCAATTATGGAGTGCAGACATGACTTGGGAGGTAGAAAATGCTAGTTTTGTTAGATTTGATAGGCACTTTGCTTCTAAACTAAGATGCATCATATTGAGTGACAATCCCAGAATTCCTAAGGCACTAATGCATCTTGTTAGGCCTATGGACAAACCCCATAGTTTAAAAGTTTCACATAATTGGAGAGATATCATCCCATATCTAGTCTCAAATGTCATTAGGGTCTATGGTTTCAAAGGGACACCCCATGTCCTACCCTATCAGGTACCTTTAAAGGTAGGGGTAGCTGAATTTTTATGGCAGTTGGGAGGAGTGGAGGAGACCTTTTTGCACAAAAGGGGAGCAGGATCAATTTTTCCTACTTGCACTATAGCTCACCAGTTTTTAATAAATAAAGAAGGTTGGATCTTCCTCTACAAATTTTTGGATTGGTATAAGATGGAAGTATCTCATGCTAGTTTTTGTGACACAGAAGACTTCTTTAATTTTGCTCTTAGACATAGAATCAAGCTTCGTCCAAGTCAGCATGAATTATATTTCCCTGAAGATATAATAAGGAATGAATATTCTCTCTAGGAACAAGAAACAAAGAAAGAAAAATGGCGAGTCTGTTCAAAAGTTTTGGAATTCATTAATTGTTTTGACAAAGATTATAGTCCTCTTAGTAATGCTGCAACTAATGCAGATAGGATAAATAAGCTCATGAGTACATTCTCAGAAATAATGGAGGTAATGAATGAAAAGAAACAACATTTTATTGATTCTTTTCGAGATAAAGCCAGAGAAGTTATGAGGAAATTGGGTTTCACCCCTAACACAGGAGTAGGTCCATTGGTTGTGCGAAAGAGGACATGATATACTATTATTTGAGAGCAGATGCCTGTTGTAAACAAAGAAAAATAGGTAATTGAATCTACTAATACTATCCTTGAAGAAAGACCCCCTGAACCTTCTCCCAAAAGAAGAAAAATAATAAGGGAAGAGGAATCCATTGATGAAGGTTACTCACCTTCCCAAACTCCAATAAGAATTGAGGAAGAGCAGCTCACAAATGATCAAATTGAACAAATGGGGTCGCAAGGAGGAGATTTTGTTACTCAAGCAAAAATTGATGAAGGGAACCCCGAAGAGCCTCCTGTGCCAAGTTTTGAATTAACTGTAGCAGATTTTAGAGGAAGGGAATTAGACCCTGTTTTGGAACAAGCCAGTCAACATTTTTTTTTTGATAACAATTTTGTAAAATCTAGGGCTTTTCATTAGTTTGCATGGAGGACAAACATGCACATTTTTGAACAAAGGTGTAGGAATATGAAAGCAGAGCATCCTGAAATAGATGAAGCCTCCATTCAAAATCAAATAAAAGAACAAATGATACAAGAATTCCAATATATAACCCCTGACGAGGGTAGACAAATGGTGAAAAATGCAAATATTTTATTATTGCCCAATTGGGATATTGTTGATGCCTTAATTTTTAATTCTGTGTCAAATAATTTAGGATTACAGGATCCAGATAAAAAGGAATTCTTGGTAACAACAATCAGTAATGATCAAGCTGCCCTTGTTATGTGGTCACTAAGAAGAGGATCCAGGACTACTCCATTACAGCCTGATGATTCAGGACTAATAGGGAATATCATTGTGAGGAGGGTCGCTGATACTTCAAATGTACAGGCAGCCTACATGAATGTGGACTATTCTAAATTTTCCTTGGCCACTATAGAAAGAGAAGAAAAGGAAATGACTAATTTGCAGAGTAAGTATGAAATAGTGGTGGATGCCTACAATCAAGAAGTAAAAAAGAGAATTGAGCTGGAAAATAGGGTATCTCAATTGGAGAAGATACTTGGGAAAAGAAAGGTGGGAGAATCCAGTACACTTAGAATTTTGTACCCTTCACAATCATTTGTTGGATCAAACCCTATCATTGAAATACTTGGCACCCCTGAAAGGCCCCAATTCTATACTGCAGAGGACTTTGAAGTAGAAAAAACAAAATTGCATGAGTTGCAGATAGAATTGAGAAATCAATATGAAGAAAAGTTAAAATAGGGTATAATATATTTGAGGGATAAAATATAATGGTCAAAATTCTTTGATCAGTTGGCCAGAATTGCAGCCCTCATGGATGAGTTGAACAGGGATAAGGATAAGCTGACTCTTCTTGCATAGAAATGGAAGGAGAGAAATAATGATATTACAATCATATGTATATCTGCAGTTCAAATACCTTATCATCCATTCGAGAAGATTTTTGATTTATTAAATAAGCTAGAGAATTTTGATGATGAAATGGATTCTTTACATAGAAGATTAACACTCTGCTTTTCCCAATACATCGCTGAAAATTTCACACTATTTCCTTGTGCTTTAGAATCTATTGATGTGCTAAAAGAAAAAGAAAAGTGGAAAAGGGATATGGATGAATTATTAAATGAAATAATAATAAACATCATGAGTGAGACTGGCCACTGGTTCTAGGCTAAGACTTATGAGGAACTAGTAAAAGTACAGTTATTTTATACTGCTATGGGGAAAGAATTTGATGTTTTAGAAGAAAATGCAAATTCTTTAATAATGATACAAAGAGAAGCTCTGAGTTTTGATTGGCCAGATGATGATGCTTTTAATAAATGGAAAAATTAGTTTCTAGAACAAATATCAAAAGATGATGAGGAAGAAAGTGAAAAAGTAACAACCATCCCCGAAGTTAATACTGAGGACACAGAAACTCCCCAGGTTGAAGTAAATTTACAGGTAACTAAAGACAATACATCACTTTCAAATCTCATGGCTACTTACTTTGAGGATGAAGAATAATTCGAGAATCAGATCCTATCTTCTTGTTAAAGCAAATGAGAAGTATAACAGAAAGGGACCCACCCAGGATGTTTTGATGTGTTAGCTTCTCTGTTATTTGTTTTTTGTCTTTCACTATAGACATTTGTCAGTATCTTTTAAAGGACACGTGTCACTCTCTTTAGCCCTAAGCTTGTTGCATCTCACACTATTTAAGTGAGATCCCAAGGCTAAACAAGGGTCCGAATTCTTTTTCTTCTATGCATTGTGCTTAGTCTAGTTTTTGGTCCAAATTTTGAAGGCAAGTTTGTAATGTGTTTCTCTGTCAAATTTTCTGAAAATACATGAAGATAGAATGAACTATGTTTATTTCTGAAGGCTATTCTGATTTTATTATAAAAGATGTACCATTTTCAAAGGAAATGAATACAAACTATGAACTATCCCCATATCAGTTCTTTCTGAATTTTGTCTCCTTCTCAATACTTAGTTACCTTGATGTTGTATGAGTAAAAGCCTGTACAATTGAATGCAATCTAAGTAGGTTGTATATCCATCTATCATTGCTGTTAATTCAATGGATTAAATAAAAGCTTTGATGAATGTGATAAGATCCCTTAAGTATAGAAAAGGATTTTGAATGACAAATTCTGACAAGAATTGCTGATAAAATTTGTTGTAAGGCAACAAATTAGATCTTAGATTTTGCTGTAGACTTTGAACCCCCAATGGATTAGGCACTAATCAAGTTGTTTCAGTTGAAGGAGAAATATCTTACAAATGGTTTTTCAAATGCATCATCAAATCAAATTTTACTTTTATTTCCTGTAGATCTTCAAAGTCGGCCAGCACTTGTCTGCATGAAATCTTTTTAGCTTCAATTAGCCATTGTTGTTGAAAACGTCTACAGATCTATAGAAGACTTCTTGGCCATATCTGTTTATGGGATGTGTTTAGCAAGTTAGTAAGAATTATGTATATATTTGAGGATTTTGAAATGAGAATCAAAATGAAACTAAGAATAACCCTCATATAGTCGTCTCAGATTTGAACCATCCCTGGGTATACCCACCCTGGTTGTGCAGAGCCAAAAGAGTAGAAAACCATTTGTGGTTTTGTTGAAGTTGGGTCCAAATACCTTACATATGCAATTGTTGATAAGAATAGGCTAGTCTTTAGATTGTGTATGTATTGTCTGTAGACACCTAAATTTGATTACACTGCTTTGGTAATCTAATTTAGCCATCTCTAAAGGCATCATTAACTAAAATCTTATTTAATTAATCCTTTGCCATCCCTAGTTGATTAATTTAATTAATCATCTATAGTCCTAATTGATAAATCAAATAATCTATTATTTATCAATTAAATCCTTTTCTCCTATCTAATTCCAAAAATCCCCATTTATTAAATAAATCTATTTGATAAATGAAATCATCAAATTCAAAAACCCCTAACCTATCTCTAAACCTCCATTTAGCCTAATCCACCCCATCCACCCATACTAACCAAGCTTAGCCACTAACTCACCCACCTTCATTAATGCCATCCACTTGCACATCTCTAACATCCATAATCTAATCCTAAGCCCAAGCCTAATCCACCCCCTAATGTTGTCACATTCCTTAAACAAGTTTAAGACTTTCCTAATCCAAACCAAAGTCTCCCCTCAAAAAACCCAACCACTAAGTCATGAGTGCTCTTACAAAACATAAAAGACTCTTACAAGCCCACTCATGACTCTTACACCCATCTTCCACACTCTTCCCTCTTCCACACTCATTCCTCTTACATCCCTCTTACATACTCAACCCCACTCATCATGCCTTTAACCAACCCTTTACCCTACCCTCTCACACTCATCCTCCTTTTGACAAGTGTCACCTTCCCATTGGTGCTAAACAAGCACAATCCATGTGCTCCCCTTTGAGTGCATCTTAGCCCTCCTTAAGCCTTCGTCCATCCTTGCATCTAAGCCCTCCATCTCTCTACTCCTTAGCCTATAAATTGAATCCCATCCCAAGCCATTTCATCAACAATCTTTGAGCTAAAGTTACCATGCTATTTTGAGAACCAAAGCCATCAACCATACCCTTATAATGCCAAATTGAGAGCTCACAAAGCTACCAATTTTCCATTACCCATCTCCATTGAAGCAGCTTTTGAGCATCTTGAGCATACATCCACAGCAAAAGGACACATCTACAGAATCAAGAAAGCATGGAGTGTTTTCTCTTGTGAGGTTTGCACTTCTTGTTTTCTTTCTTTGTCTAAGCATAAATGTGAATTTAATTTTTGGTTTGTGAATGTTTACGTTATTTGTTAATGTTCTTTGCATACTAATTCTTGTTCTACACTGTCATTCTGTTATTAAGCTTTTTGTTGCTTAGTAGTTTTAGTACCATTTAAAACATCAACATATAGTTCGAAGGGTAAGATGGTTAACACCTCTAGGATATGAGATTAATATGGATGAGGCATCTATAACAATTACAACTTTCTTGTAGAAGAAGTAGATACCAAGGCTACTACCTTTGGAAATTATGATATTGCAAAATCAAAGATAACTATGAATTTGAAGATAAAAACAATACTATGAAAGAAGAACAAAATGATCAACAAACTTAAAGAAAATTTTGGTGAAGGAGCAGAGGAAGATGAAGAAGAGGAAGATAATGAAGATGATGAAGAAGAAGATGTTCCTACTCAAGCACCACTAGCCCTAACTCAATATCAAGGGGTGCTTGAAATAATAGTCTAGCAAGATAACTAAGAGGGGAGGTAATCAACTATCCAACTAAAACATTTATCAACTATAATTAATCTTAACCATGCAACCAAACTAAACAACAACCATAACAAGATGCACATACAACCCTTGATCAGAGGGACAATCTAGGTGGGAATGATCCCCACAAAGATATATATATATATATATATATATATTCCTTGTTAGAGGATAGACCCTATTAGGATTCTATGAATGCATTTAGTATAGAATAGTCCCTAATAGGAGAATTTGAATCCCATTAGGAGATTCCAACCCTTTTACGACTTGTAGAAGGAAGAAGGACCCACTATCCAAACAACTTTTGGGGAAAGACCACTAAACTTCACTGTCTAACTGATCTCTCAACTATTTCTTATAGAATAATTGTTTGTACAATGATTTTATCCTCTTTCCTTTGTCTTTTCAACTATTCCAATAACTATCAGACCTTGTAGACTAGGTCACAAACCTTGGATCCAAATATCAAACCTTAGATCTCAAAATAAATCATCGGCAATGAAGTTTTCTCTAACTTCACTCTGCTTATCCTCACATATCAAATTTTTTCTCTTCTCTTCTAATCTTTTTTATTCATACAATCATTTCTTCATACTAAAGGAAAATCTCTTTCCTTTATATCAAGTCCATAAAATAATTTTTGAGTTAGCTATTACACCTTCTCAATTAATTATTATAGGACCTCATTAAGAACATGTTATACTTAGTGATAAAATTAATATGTGACCTTGTAACTTGAACAACTTTTCATACATATACTATTATGACAAGTGAGCTTATCCATGCCATCTCCAATATGTCTTCTACATGCCTTTAACCTTGCTTCTTAGAATAAAAACTTTGCTAAGAGATATAACAAGTTTACCAGAACATGCTTTTGTAAACTCTATCTCATAAAAATCTTCACCAAAACTTGCATAACTTCTTCCAAACTTAATATCTTACGCACCCAAGTTTAGTTATATATACTAGACACTTAGTAGTATCTTTCTTTAACCTGTCTTTTGAAAATACTCAATGATATGCCTATACCAAGTTGATCTTTACTATTGTTCTTCTATTAGATAGCACAAAAAACTACTATGTTGACATCAATTACAAACACAGTCATGAATGTAAAATATCATCATGATAATGATCTAATCATGTTTCTATAATACTCCCTCATAGGAATATCATTAGAATTCATGCTTCTAACAATCTCCCCCTTTGGCATTGATGACAACATAGATGAAAAACATCTATTTTGAATAATACCAACTGTTAAAGACTGTTATACTTTCTTTTCAAATGCCCTTCATCAATCATTCTCCCCCATAAATATACCTCAATGTTCTCTATATAAAAAAAATTTCATGCTGTAATCTCTCTCTCATTGACATCAATGTCAAAGGTTTTAGCAACCATCTATCATTGCAACAACTATCTCTGACCTACTCAAGTGTCCAAAGCCACTGTTCAAAACAACTCTTATCAAGAGTCCTAGATGACTCTATCCATCATAGATACTCCCACATATAGGAAGCACCAATAGTCAATCCAAAAAAACATTATTGCTCTGTATCACTGGACTAATGCATTCTTGCATCATCTATTCAAAAAACTCTTTGGGAAGAGGCTTGGTGAAAATATCTGAAATCTACTCTTTGGTGCTTACATACTCCAATTTGATTTCATTTTCTAAAAATTTCTCTCTCTAAATGTGATATTTGATAGAAATGTGCTTAGTCTTAGAATAAAAAACTAGATTCTTAGACATATTCATTGTGTTTGTATTATCACAATGTATGACAACATGTTCACTGAATTCTATCCCTATATCCTTTAGCATCTGCTTCATTCATACAACTTGATTACAATTGTTTGCTGCTACAAGATATTCTTCCTTTGTTATGCTCTATGAGATACAATCTTGCTTCTTGCTTAATAGGGAAACTAATCTTCCTCCAAGAAAAAATCCTCCACCAGTGGTGATCTTTCTATCATCCATACTACCTACCTAACCAACATTAGTATAAGTATATAAAGTGAAATCATTAGATCTGTCATACTACAATCCAAACTTAGGTGTTCCCTTTAGATTTCTAAATATCCTTTTAACATCTTCGTAATGTGCTTCTCTAGGATCAGCTTGAACTCTTGCAAAAATTCCAACTATATTTTCTATATCCAACCTTATGCAAGTTAGATATTGCAATCCTCCAATAATAGATTTGTACTTCTTCTGCTCAATAGTAGGTGTGTCATCCTTTGTAGATAACTTGTGTCTAGTTATCATAGGTGTTCCAACTAGTTCACATGTTTCCAAACCAAACCTTTTTAATAGATCTTTCATATACTTAGTTTGAGAAATAAAGATTCCTTCTTTATCCTACACAATCTGTAGTCCTAGGAAGTATTTTATTTACCTTATCATACAAGTTTCAAATTTCGTCTTCATTTCTTCTCCAAACTCGTCACTTTCATTATCATCTCCTCCAAATACGATATCTTTAACAAATATTACCAAAATCATCAATCCATCATATATTTCTTTCTAATATATATTACTATCTACAATACCTTTGTTGAATCCATGTTTTGTCAAATACTTATCCAACCTTGCATACCAGATTCTAGGTGCTTGTTTTAAGCCATATAAAGCTTTCTTTAATCTGTATACCATGTCCTTGTCATCTGTGAAAGGAAAACCTTTAGGATATTCTATGTATACCTCT
Source organism: Cupressus sempervirens (assembly GCA_028749045.1). Taxonomy (NCBI): domain Eukaryota; kingdom Viridiplantae; phylum Streptophyta; class Pinopsida; order Cupressales; family Cupressaceae; genus Cupressus; species Cupressus sempervirens. The sequence continues at coordinate 695,002,369 of CM053784.1, forward strand.
TCTTCAATTTCTCCATTAAGAAATGTTGACTTGACATCCATTTGATACACTTTTAATTTCTTATGTGCTATATAGGATAAGAGTAACCTTAATGCTTGAATTCTTTCCATAGGAGAATAGGTTTCATTATAGTCTATTCCTTCTTGTTGTGAGTAACCTTTACATGCCAATATTTTATTTTTCATTTCCACTTCACCTTTTTCATTCATCTTGTTCTTGAATATGTTAGCATGAATGCTGATACTATGGGGGAGTATTGTAGAACAATATTTTTTATTAGGTAAAATAGGTTTTACAGGGATCCTAAAACCAAAAGTTTTACAGCGAAAAGAGCGAGATGAAACAGACTAAATGAAATTTCCCTTTTCTGATTTTATATGATATTTCAAGCCTCTAATCATATTTTTAAGATCAAACAACCAATCTTTCAAAGATCCACCAATTTCTCAATAAACCCCAAATCGGGTATGCCGAAAATAGTGCCAAAAACTTCATAGCTTCACATATTATTAGTAAATCTGAAAGTGGAAATTTTTATAGAAATTTCAGCAGAATAATAGCCTACAAAATGACATTTTTTGATCTATATAACATTTACACAACACCTCCCAAACGGAGGATAAAAACAATGCTCATCGGGCTCCCGAAAACAACATAGAATAGCATGAAAACACCACAAAAACAATAATAATCTATCACAGAAGTATAATCATGACCAAATAAATATATTAATCTCTATTTTAACATCTAAAAGTCTGAAATACAGCAGAAATCCAAACCGATATGAAATACTCAACCAGAAACACCAAACTCTTACAAAAAACACACCCGAAAAACCACAAATCTGCACTATTCAGCACAAAGGCAAACTCTGCAGGAGCATGCACATGGAATGGCTTCAAACTCCCATCCTTAGCCTTCCTAGAAACCTAAAAATTCCCATTCTTGGGTCTCCTTCTTCACAAGTTTGGCAGCCTCTGAAGAATAACAAAGAAATGAGAAAAAATTAAGTTCTGGAATCAGCCCAAAATGCCTCCAAACCCCTTAAAAGAGGGTATAACCCTAACTCACATCCAAGAGGGGTTAATAAAAAATATTTTAATAATAATTTTGGTTTATTAGTCCATTAGCTTCCAAAGATTATCCCCTTTTTTCGTAACTTCACCTTTTTGGGCCTGCCTGCCTTAGAAAAGATTATTATTTTTAATTATTTGAAAAGGGGACATGACAAGTCCTCCCCTTCCAAATATTGCTTGTCCTCAAGAAATTTCTGAATAATAAACCAATAAATCCACCTGGATCCCAAATGTACATCATGAAATATACTATTGTCAATTAACACAGGCTCCTGTAATATCCTCTGCAATATAACCAAGAGGACCCCATAATCAAACTGACGATTACAACTCAACCAAACTCCAAAATCACAACTTCCACAATTAGAAACCCATGAGACACAAACTCTTAGAACATCAAAACTCAAGTAAAGTGGACAAATCAAACTGCCAACATAGTAAATACAATCAATGCATCCCACTGGCCTATATGGAATGTACAATCCAACTCTACAACAATGGTGAATGCTCTCGAATGAAACTATACCAAGTATGGAGAATCCACACACTGTACAAATCCTATAGTCAACACAACTCTATAGATCACCAACCACTATCTCATAACCATAACTCACATGCACCCCTGATGGTGAAAAGCCATCACAAGATAAACAACAAGAAATGGAACCCAAACCAAATTTTTCTACCACCAACTCCTCAACACAAGGATCAAATGCTAACTGATGTACATACACTACAATATAATGTTGATAAAGAAAACCAACCTCAGTCAATAGCTCACCATGAACAAGTGATACAACCCACTATGAATGATCACCAGCTAAGTTAGGTGATGTCATAGCCAAAGGAGTAGAATCAATAAAAACTCCTACTGAAGCATCACTCTAAAAATCCTACTCTAAGTCATGCATTATCAAGCTGTCAACTGCAGAACCTATTGCCATGTCATACCCATCACAACTCTCATCTTGAGGTGTCAAACTATCCCATAACTGATGATAAGCACTGGGAACCAAAGTACATCTCTGTATCATCATCTCATTAACATGGTCATCAAAGGTAAATTGATGAGCATACCTTACAATGTAATGCCGATAGAATGCGCCAATCTTAGTCAGTGGCTCAGACTCCAAACCCGATATAGCTAACTGCAATTGATCACTAACCAAGTTGGAACTAACTACTACCTCTAAAGACATCACCAAGGGAGTAGTATTACTAGCAGGAACCATTCCAACTGTCAGCTCACCAACATCACACATGGTCTTTGATACAACATCTCTAGTCTCCGTGCCATTAGTACTAGAGGTCACCACCATGTCAGGCATACCACAACAATCTGTTGCAGCACCCAACTCAACTAAACCTGACCCTAGTGGGGATGACCCTGATATGCCAATGTTAGTATCAAGGATGGATGCATCCCCATCTCCACTATCTTTGACAATCTCAACCATGGACATCCTCAGATCACCAGACACCATAGCTTGTGACTGTACAGAATCTAGTAAAGATTGTAGTTGCTCTAACTCCATGGTCACCTTAGCCAAATGCAATTGTGACTCCTTGAAAGCCAACTGTTTACTCTCAAAAATCTCAAAAGTCACCTCAAGCTGCTGAGTAAGCTCACTCACCTCATCTTTCTTGGCCAACAATGCATCATATGCTGTACTGCCCCACTCCATAAGACAATCTCTATTAGTTACGAACTGTATATAATCTTGTCTTAGAATCTGGATAGTCTCCAATAAAAAGTGGAACTCTATCAAGGAAAGATAACTACCTTCCTACTCATCACTAGTAGGAGAACCGCATCCATAAACTTCTAACAACTAATGAGCAGCATCGAAATGCTGGCAAGTGATATCAATGTCTTGCTCACTAACTCTCAACTGATTAGACACATGATGGCACTAGCTAGACTGTCTCCTACAAACCTCCTCTGATGCACTATCTAAAAGAGTATCCTCAAAGTTACTAGTCTCTAGAGTATTACCATCCATATACTGTGAATCAACTCCAAAGCTCATATCAACATACAGACTATCAAAAATTGTAGCACTACTATCCAACTCCTCTATACCAAAAGAGACTCCAAAGGAAACTAGGTCTTCAAAACTGCCCATTGCATCCTCCTGGATGTCATCAATGCCAATATGATCCTGGGACTCATCTGTACACAATGCCAAATATGAAAGATCATCAACACATTCCAGCAAGTATGGTCAACTAGATATATGAACAAAGCCCAACACTGGTGTGTAAAAACTAATACCAACAACAGATAAGCTATTGTCACAAGAAAAGACAACACTTTGCAATCTGCTAATCAAATCCATGATAGCACCCAAAAAAACACTACTACCAAAAAGTGTTAAAGATCTCCAGTCAACTAAATCCCAAATGCCAATATAAAAATCTCGAGTCCATATCTGTAAACTAGAATCAGCTGGTAACTCAAGAAAACTCCTCACCTGAGTAATATGACCAATACCAACTAACTCCACGTACCTATCATGATGAGATAATGAAGTCACAATACTATCTTTGTTCAGCTTCAGCTGGCTGGACAAATCATGTCAAGTACTACCTGCCTCAACCTCATGTGATGAAGCATCTAACTGTGCCTGGTACTCTTTCTTAGCAAAGTCATGAATGCTCAATGTCTGCTCATCTCTACTAGGTATCTCACCATCATACACAACAACATCCTCATAATCATCATCTAAACCCACTACCTCCTATGGCATAGTAGAATCTGGGACCTCTGCTTGGCTATAAGCTAGTTTCTCAAACTCCTCATGCAAGTTCTTGGTAATTGTGTCATCTGCCATGTGAGAAAATCTACCAAATAGAAATCTAGTCAACTTATCCACCTTAGCTGGGTCAGACCAGATGTCATTCACCATACGGTGGTGCTCAGCCAACTGTTCAGACATGTCACGGCTTATTTTCCTAAGTTTATCTCGAATGTCTAAATAACCATCCTTCTTACTGTTCTAACTCTGGATATCAATTTTCCAAGATCATGTCCTCTGAGACTCTGTACTATACCTATCCATTTTGGATAAAGTAGAGTGTAACCCCAATAGGTTATAACTTCTTCAAACACTAAGAACTAACATGAAAATAATTAGAAGTAGCATGCAACCATAGATTTTGACATGCAGTTGATTAGAAGCAACATGCAACCACCAAATTCACCAAGAACTAACATGCAAATGATTAGAAGTAGCATGCAACCATAGATTTTGACATGCAACTGATTAGAAGCAACATGCAACCACCAAATTCACCAAGAACTAACATGCAAATTATTAGAAGTAGCATGCAACCATAAATTTTGACATGCAAGATTTGGGTAGTTGTCAAAACTGACATGTAAACTTCTACAAACCCTTAGGCTGGCAAGATAATAGATCTGATACCACTAAAATTTCCCTTCCTTTGATTTTATATGATATTTCAAGCCTCTAATCAGATCTTTAAGATCAAACAACCAATCTTTCAAAGATCCACCAATTTCTCAATAAACCCCAAATCGGGTATGTTGAAAATAGTGCCAAAAACTTCACAGCTTGAAATGTCCCTTTCTATGATTTTCTATGATATTTCAAGCCTCAAATCAGATATTTAAAATCAAAAAACCAATATTTCAAAGATCTACCAATTTCTCAATAAACCCCAAATCAGGTATGCCAGAAATAGTGCCAAAAGCTTCACAGCTTCACCTATTATTAATAAATATAAAAGTGGACATTTTTACAAAAATTTGAGCAGCATAAAAGCCTATAAAATAAAAGTTTTAGATCTGTATAACATGCACACAATAGCTCCCAAATGGAGGACAAAAACAATACTCATTGGGCTCCCAAAAATAGCACAAAATAGCCTGGAATTACCACAAAAACTTAATAATCTATCACAGAAGTATAATCATATCCAAATAGATATATTCAGATCTATTTTAACATTTAGAAGTCTGATATACAATAGCAACCCAAACTGATATGAAATACTCAATCGGAAACACCAAACTCTTACAAAAAATACACTTTTCAGCACAAAGGAAAACTTTGCATGAGCATGCACATGGAATGGCTTCAAACTCCCATCCTTAGCCTTCCTAGAAACCTGCAAACTCCTGTTCTTGGGTCTCCTTCTTCATAGGTTTGGCAGCCTCTGAAGAACAACGAAGCAATGCACAAAAATCAAGTTCTGGAATGAGCCCAAAATGCCTCCAAACCCCTTAAAAGAGGGCATAACCCTAACTCACGTCCAAGAGGGGTTAATAAAACATAGTTTAATAATAATTTTCATTTATTAGTTCATTAGCTTCCAAAGATTATGCCCTTTTTCTGAAACTTCACCTTTTTGGGCCTGCCTGCCTTAGCAAAGATTATTATTTTTAATTATTTGAAAAGGGGACATGACAAGTCCTCCCCTTCCAAATATTGCTTGTCCTCAAGCAATGGCTGAACAATAGACCAATCAATCCACCTGGATCCCAAATGTAGTCATGAACTATACTATTGTCAATTAACACAGGCTCCTGCAATATCCTCTGCAATATAACCAAGAGGAATCCATAATCAAACTGACAATTATTGCTCAACCAAACTCCAAAGTCACAACTTCCACAGTCAGAAACCCACGAGACACAAACTCTTAGAACATAAAAACTCAAGTAAATTGGACAAATCAAATTGCCAACATAGTAAATACCATCAACGCATCCCACTGGCCTATACGAAATGTACAATCCAACTCTGCAACAATGGTGAATGCTCCCGAATGAAACTGTACCAAGTATGGAGAATCCACACACTGTACAACTCCTGCAGTCAACACAACTCTGCAGATCACCAGCTACTGTCTCATGACCATAACTCCCATGTACCCCTGATGGTGAAAAGCCATCACAAGATAAACAACAAGAAATGGAACCCAAACCAAGTTTGTCTGTCATCAACTCCTCAGCACAAGGATCAAATGCTAACTGATGTACATACCCTGCAATATAATGTTGATAAAAAACACCAACCTTAGTCAACAGCTCACCATGAACAAGTGATACAACCCACTATGATTGATCACCAGCTAAGTCAGGAGATGTCATAACCAAAGGAGTAGAATCAATAACAACACCCACTGAAGCATCACTCCAAAACTCCTGCTCTAAGTAATGTATTATCAAGTTGTCAACTGCAGGACTTATCGCCATATCGTGCCCATCACAACTCTCATCCTGAGGCATCAAACTATCCATAACTGATGATAAGCACTAGGAATCAAAGTACATCTCTGTATCATCATCTCATCAACATGGTCATCAAAGGTGAATTGATGAGCATACCTCACAATGTAATGTTGATAGAATGTGCCAATCTTAGTCAATGGCTCAGACTGCAATCCAAGTGTAACTAATTGCAATTGATCACTAACCAAGTTGGAACTGACTACTACCTCTGAAGACATCGCCAAGGGAGTAGTATTACTAGCAGGAACCATGCCAACTGTCGGCTCGCCAACATCACACATGGTCTTTGATACATCATCTCTAGTCTTCGTGACATTAGTACTAGAGGTCACCACCATGTCAAACATACCACAACAATCTATTGCAGCACCCAACTCAACTGAACCTAACTCTAGTGGGGACAAACCCAATATGCCAATGTTAGTATCAAGGATGGATGCATCCCCATCTCCACTATCTTTAACAATCTCGACCATGGACATCCTTGGATCACCAGACACCATAACTTGTGACTGTATAGAATCTAGTAAAGACTGTAGTTGCTCTAACTCCATGGTCACCTTAGCAAAATGAAACTGTGACTCCTTGAAAGCCAACTGTGTACTCTCAAGAATCTTAGAAGTCACCTTAAGCTATTGAGTAAGCTCACTCACCTCATCTTCCTTGGCCAAAAATGCATCGTATGTTGTACTGCCCCACTCCATAAGATAATCTCTATCGGCTACCAACTGCATATAATCCTGTCTTAAAATCTGGATAACCTCCCATAAAGAGTGAAACTCTGTCAAGGAAAGATAACTACCTCCTTGCTCATCACTAGTAGGAGAACCGCATCCATAAATGGCTAACAACTGACGAGCAGCATCAAAATGAAGGCAAGCGATAGCAATGTCTCACTCACTAACTCTCAACTGAATAGACACATGATGGCATTGGCTAGACTCTCTCCTACAAACCTCCTCTGATGCACTATCTAAAGGAGTATCCTCAAAGTTACTAATCTCTAGACTATTACCATCCATATCCTGTGAATCAACTCCAAAGCTCATATCAACATATGGAGTATCAAAAATTGTAGCACTGATGTCTAACTCCTCTGTACCAAAAGAAATTTCCAAGGAAACTAAGTCTTCAAAACTACCCACTACATCCTCCTGGATGTCATCAATGCCAATATGATCCTAGGACTCATCTGTACACACTGTCAAATATGAAAGATCATCAACACATTCCAGCAAGTATGGTCGACTGGATATATGAACAAAGCCCAACATCGGTGTATAAAAACTAATACCAGCATCGGATAAGCTACTAGCACAAGAAAAGACAACACCGTGCAATCTGCTAATCAAATCCATGATAGCATCAAAACAAACACTACTACCAAAAAGTGTTAAAGATCTCCTATCAACTGAATCCCAAACGCCAATATAACAATCTTGAGTCCATATCTGTAAACTAGAATTAGCTAGTAACTCAAGAAAACTCCTCACCTGAGTAACATGACCAATACCAACTAACTCCACATACCTGTCATGATGAGATAATGAAGTCACAATACTATCTTTGTTCACTTTCAGCCGGCTAGACAAATCATGTAAAGTACTACCAGCCTCAACATCATGTGTCAAAGCATCTAACTGTGCCTGGTACTCTTTCTCAGCAAAGTCATGAATGCTCAATGTTTGCTCATCTCTACCAGGTATCTCACCATCATGCACAACAATATCCTCATAATCATCATCTAAACCCACTATGTTGTAGTCACTACCTATTGTAACTATACCATCCTAAATACCTGTGACATCACCCTTTGACGACCTGTATACAATTGTCTCAATTTGAGTATCAAGTTGACCATTACTATCAATCTATGTAATATCCTTTCTCACTACCTCCTGTGGCGGAGTAGAATCTGAGACCTCAGCCTGGCTATAAGCTAGTTTCTCAAACTCCTCATGCAAGTTCTTGGTAATTGTGTCATTTTCTCTATGAGAAAATTTGCCAAATAAAAATCTAATCAACTTATCCACCTTAGCTGGGTCAGAAAAAATGTCATTCATTATACGGTGGTGCTCAACCAACTGTTCAGACATGTCATGGCTTATTTTTCTAATTTTATCTTGAATGTCTAAATAACCATCCTTTCTACTGTTTTGACTCTGGATATCAATTGTCCAAGATCATGTCCTCTGAGACACTGTACTATACCTGTCCATTCTGGATAAAGTAGAGTGTAACCCGAATAGGTTATAACTTCTTCAAACACCAAGAACTAACATGCAATTGATTAGAAGTATCATGCAACCATAGATTTTGACATGTAGCTGATTAGAAGCAACATGCAACCACCAAATTCACTAAGAACTAACATGCAAATGATTAGAAGTAGCATGCAACCATAGATTTTGACATACAGATGATTAGAAGCAACATGCAACCACCAAATTCACCAAGAACTAACATGCAAATGATTAGAAGTAGCATGCAACCATAAATTTTGACATGCAAGATTTGGGTAGTTATCAAAACTGACATGCAAACTTCTACAAACCCTCAGGCTGGCAAGATCATAGCACTGATACCACTAAAATATCCCTTTCTCTAATTTTATATGATATTTCAAGCCTCAAATTAGATCTTTAAAATCAAACAACCAATATTTCAAAGATCCACCAATTTCTCAATAAACCCCAAATCGGGTATGCCATAAATAGTGCCAAAAGCTTCACAGCTTCACCTATTATTAATAAATATAAAAGTAGAAATTTTTATATAAATTGAGTAGCATAATAGCCTATAAAATGAATTTTCAGATCTATATAACATGCACACAATAGCTCCCAAACGAAGGACAAAAACAATGCTCATCGGGCTCTTGAAAATAGCACAAAATAGCTCAGAATCACCACAAAAACTTAATAATATATCACATAAGTATAATCATATCCAAATAAATATATTCAGCTCTATTTTAACATTTAGAATTCTTATATACAGTAGCAACCCAAACTGATATGAAATACTCAACCGGAAACACCAAACTCTTACAAAAAAGACACCTGAAAACTCACAAATCTGCACTATTCAACACAAAAGAAAACTCTGCATGAGAATGCACATGGAATGGCTTCAAACTCCCATCCTTAGCCTTCCTTGAAACCTTCACACTCCCATTCTTGGGTCTCCTTCTTCACAGGTTTGGCAGCCTCTGAAGAACAACGAAGCGATGCACAAAAATCAAGTTCTGGAATGAGCCCAAAATGCCTCCAAACCCCTTAAAAGAGGGAATAACCCTAAATCACATCCAAGAGGGGTTAATAAAACATATTTTAATAATAATTTTCATTTATTAGTTCATTATCTTCCAAATATTATCCCCTTTTTCTGAAACTTCACCTTTTTGGGCCTGCCTGCCTTAACAAAGATTATTATTTTTAATTATTTGAAAAGGGGACATGACACAGCTTCACATATTATTAGTAAATCTGAAAGTGGACATTTTTAGAAAAAATTCAGCAGAATAACAGCCTAAAAAATGACATTTTTAGATCTATATAACATTTACACAACAACTCCCAAACAGAGGATAAAAACAATGCTCATCAGGCTCCCGAAAACAACATAGAATAGGATGGAAACACTATAAAAACACTAATAATATATTAAAAAAGTATAATCATGACCAAATACATATATTCAAATCTATTTTAATATCTAAAAGTCTGAAATACAGCAGCAACCCAAACTGATATGAAATACTCAACCGGAAACACCAAACTCTTACAAAAAACACACCTGAAAAACCACAAATCTGCACTGTTCAGCACAAAGGAAAACTCTGCATGAGAATGCACATGGAATGGCTTCAAACTCCCATCTTTAGCCTTCCTAGAAACCTACAAACTCCCATTCTTGGGTCTCCTTCTTAACAGGTTTGGCAGCCTCTGAAGAATAACAAAGAAATGAGCAAAAATCAAGTTCTGGAATCAGCCCAAAATGCCTCCAAACCCCTTAAAAGAGGGCATAACCCTAACTCACGTCCAAGAGGGGTTAATTAAACATATTTTAATAATAATTTTCATTTATTATTCCATTAGCTTCCAAAGATTATCCCCTTTTTCCGTAACTTCACCTTTTTGGGCCTGCCTGCCTTAGGAAAGATTATTATTTTTAATTATTTGAAAAGGGGACATGACACTAATCAAACAAAAAACTGTCACAAAAGGCCAGAGAAAAAAGAATGCCTGAAGCCAAAGTACAAAAGCCAGAGATAGAAAATAAAATCTAGGCGAATGGGCTAGTGGCCATTTGTGTCCATGGCCTGCAGGGTTTCTGCAGCATCATTGTCCTTCTAACTGGCCGTACCCTCCTGAATCTTGGTAGGAGTGTTCATCTAGTTCCCCTAATTCACCTGGTCATTGGCCTCTTTTTGAAATTTATCTTGATTGAATCCTTGATTTGTGTTCTACTTTGCATCCCTTTCAACGCCAGTTGTAGTCAGATAGTCCCCCAGATTGACAATATTCTCATTCAAGGTGTGAATGGTGTCCACTATCTATTTGGTAATTATCTAGTGGACAGAATCCAACCTTTGGACCTTCTTCTCAAGCTAGGTGAGTCTATCATCTTGATCATCTTTGGAGACCTAGCCTCTATCTTTCTATTGGCTACCCACCTGGTCCTTGCTTCCTCTGGCTTCCTAGTCCTTGTCAGAATCCTGGTTGTTGGGCTAGTTGCTCCTATCCTTCAGAGCCTCAATTTCTTGAAAAAGCTACTTGATGGAATGAAATTTTTCAATTAGGCTATTCTTTGCATTGTTCAAGAAGTTGAAGCCAATTTCACACACATTGTCAGAGATAACCAAAAGAGTTGGGTCAATGAGCTTGTCGTAGTGGGTACTTTTGTCAAAGTCCTCCAACGCCTAGATTTTAGTAGGTTCTCTAATAATACCCAAACTGACCTTGTCCCCATAGAAGTTCCTCCAGGCCCTCCTCTTGTTCTTTTTTATTACCTCCCCCCCTTTTTCAACCATGATTTCAATCATCTCCTTCGGGGGAAAAATGGGAACCTCCTGAGGCGAATTAGGTAGGGTGGGGCTGGGGGGCACATCAACAGGGTCGCTAGGATGATCCTGGGGTAGGGCTTGGTTCACTTTTCTTTTCTTGGGGTTAACCTTGGGGTCCATAGGGGTCACCACCTCCTTGTCATTTTCTCTCCCCTTATCTTCTTCCATCTCACTTTCCTTCCCCATCTCTGAGTCCTCCTCCTCAGACTCTGTGTCAGACTCCACATCATCATCACTGGCCTCTTTCACCTCCTTAGGATGAGGAGAGGGGGGGATAGGGGGAAGACATTTGGGGCTCTTCTTGATGTGTTTATAACTATTTTTATCATTGATGACAACATACTAATAAGTTTGTAAAAGGCTGACAAAGAAACAAACTATGATTTCTATATTGAGAATATCATATTACTTATTTGATGATGTTCAGTTACCATTGCATACTACATTGTGTATTTGTTACATGGGCAAGTACGTAGAACTTGAATCGACAATGTACAAAAGATATGATTGATTTACAAAGAACCATATAGAATAAAGTATCAAGAAAATAGTTTCTATTGCATGATTGCTATAGTTCATTACAATTGCAATGAAGGGTTGCATAGTGAACTAGAGATAGTTTACTGGCCATTGATGATGTTAGAGAGTGTGCATGTATGGAAGTCACACATGTGAAATTTTGTATATAATTGTGAGCTGACAACATTGATTAAATGTTTATTTCATTTAATTAATGTATGATAATGAAGTATGAAGCCAAATCAAGGATTTATTATTGAGCATGGTATAAAGGAAAGATGTTTTCCATGTTTTACATAAAAAGTGAAGAAGTGAAGACTTGCGAGTTACTAAGCAGCAGAGCAGAGTGACTTACTAATGTGTGTAAGTGACCTTAAGGGTTACTATTACTAATCACATAATTATAGATCTAATTGCATGATTTGAAAGTGAAGGAGTCAAATGTATTGGATAGAGGAAGAAGTAAAAGCCCGTTACACATTTATTATTCTGAATGGAATAGTACCAAGGTCAATTGGACAGTGGGTTCAACTACCTTCCATAACTCCTAATAGGGATTCAAAGTCTCCTAACAAAGACTCTTGTACTAAACGCTGTAATAGAATCCTAATAGGGTCCATCCTCTAACAAGGAATATTCATATTAGTACATCATTTTTTGGACATCATTCCCATTGGGGTTTTACCTCTGATCAAGGGTTTTCCTAGTCAACATATCTAGTGTAATTGTTTATGTGCATATCTTTACAGTTGTTGTTTACTTTGAATGGTCAAGTTTTTTTAAGAGGTTAAATTCTTAAAGTATCATATAATTAATGCATCCCCCCTTCTCAGTTATATTGGTGGACTATTATTTCTAACAATTGGTTTTAGAGCCTCCAGTCCTTGAAGACAAAATTTAACAACTTTGGGAGATCCATGGCGAACATGTTTAAAAAGGAAAGTCCAAGATTTGATGGCACAAATTACAACAACTTGAAGGATAAAATGAAGACTCATCTTTTGTGTATGGGTCTAGGATATTGGCTTGTAACCAAGGCATCTAAAAACATTCAAAAGAAGACAATCTTGAAAGTTGTACCGAGGAACAAAGAGAAGTATTTATGTGCAACATAAGGGCAAGATAAGAAATATTGTTAGCTCTACCTAAAAGTGTGTATAGCTAGGTAAGACAACTCAAAACATCTCATGAAATTTTGAAAACCTTAGAAGCTAGAGGGTGATACACATGCAAAAAGAGTTAGATTACAAAATGTGTATTTCACATTCCAAGATGCTAGAATAATGGAAGATGAATATGTAAGAAGCTATATTGGTAGAATATCTGAGATTGTTGCAAGAATCACATCTCTTGGTGGAAAGAAGTCTGATGATGGAATAATATGGAAGATGTTGAAAATTCTAACACCCCCTTTCAAAATAATAACACAAATAATTCATGTAATGTTACCTTGTACCACTGATTTCACCAAAGAAACATTGCTGGGTATATTGGAAGCTGAAGAATTTGATCTAAAACAATCTAGAGAATTAGCAAAATTTGAGACAAAATTTAGTGCATTTAATATAAACCTAGTCTTACAAGAAACACAAAAGCACAAGGAGATATTGCTAGTAGAAACAAGTATATTGAGGAAAAGATCCAAGGAGTGGCTCTTCTTGTTGAAAGAGAAAAAGATGGTAAGAATATCTTTAAATGTTGGACATGTAATGAATATGGTCATTATGCATCTAAGTGTCCCAAAAGAGAAAGAAAGTGTACGAGAATTTTTAAATCTAGAAGACCTAATTTTTTTTTTTTTATGCTAATGAAGAAGAAGAAGAAGAAGAGTTTGATCAAAATAGAATGAAGATGAATTAGGATTCATAGCTATAAAGGAGGATGATCTTGATAGAGAAATCAGAGAAGAAAGTGTGCTGATTTCACAAGTTGAAATGAAAGATTGAGTCATTGATAGTGGTTGTTCACATCACATGGCTGGTGATATGAGAAAATTTGTCAAATTCAAAAGCCATGATGGAGGAATTGTCACAGTAGGAAATACTGCATCCTATCACATTACAAGAATTGGATCTAGCACAATAGATGGTAAAATAAATACTGATGATGTTTATTTTGTTGATGGACTGAAACATAACTTGTTAAGTGTTGGGCAGATTATAGATTAAGGTTACCAATTATAGTTTAGTAATGACACATGCATCATCAAGGACAAGGAAGAAAAATTGCTTGGCACTGGCACAAGAACTAGAGGTAATGTATTTCAGTTAAACACCACTAAAATTACATGTTTAGTAGCTAAAGTTGACAATAGTTGGTTATGGCACATAATATTTTGTCACATATACTTTGATAACATTGTGAAAGCTAGTAATACACTTGCCGTGAGAGATTTACCTAAGATCACTAAGCCAACAAACGCTATTTGTAAGTAATGTATCTTGTCTAAGTAGAAGAAATTTTCATTTCCTAGCAAATAGTTTGGTACTACACAGAAGCTAGAATTGGTTCATATAGATTTTAGTGGTCTTACAAGAACAAGAGGATTCTATGGAGAAAGGAATTTTATGATTTTTGTTGATGATTTTACTAGAATGATGTGGGTAGCTTTTCTTAAGGAGAAATTAGAGGCATTTGAGAAATTTAGGATATTCAAGAACAAAGTAGAGAACAAATTTGGAGTTATAATCAAAAGCTTAAGATCTGATAGAGGAGGAGAATTCACTTCTAAAGAATTAAATATCTACTACAAAGAACATGGAATAAGGAGACAAATATCTTCATCCCATACACCTAAGCAGAATAGTATTGTTAAAAAGAAGAAACATATTAATTGTTAAAGTAGCAAGAGCTATGTTATTTGAGAAATGTACCAAAGATTATTTGGAGAGAAGTAGTCAATACAATAGTATACACTTTGAACAAAGTACAAATTAGAAAAAAGGTATGTAGAAAACATCTTATGAGTTATGGTTTGGATTCTCACCATTAGTCAAATATTTTAGAATATTTGGAAGCAAATGCTACATCAAAAGAGATGATGATATCAGTAAGTGTGATCCAAGGAGAAATAAAGGTATGTTTCTTGGCTATTCATTAAAAAGTAAAGCTTATAGATGTTTCAACTATAGAACAAAAATTATAGTAGACTGCACAAATGTGAAAATAGATGAAAAGTTTGGCACTACAGAAAAGATGATGGATTATAACTCTGATGGAGATGACTATTCTGGGATGACCAATAGATGTAATGAATTATTTCTCAAGACTAACAATGACTTGTAGAATAATGTGCAAACTAAAGAAATAAGAAAAGAATAGAGTGGTGTACCTAAAATAAGAGTTGAAGCAACAACTCCTACCCCAAATAAAATATGATAAGAAAACATTCTACTAATCAGATAAAAGGAAGTAAAGAAAAAGGAGTAATGATAAGAAGTAGAATCAATGAAGAAATATGCCTAATATCTCAAGTAGAACCAGAAAAAGAAGATGAAGCAATCAAGGATGATCATTGGATCAAAGAAATGGAAGAAGAACTTCAAAAAATAATAAAAAAATGACACATGGGAATTAGTTCCTAGACCCAAGGACAAAAATGTGATTGGTACAAAATTGGTATTCAAAAATAA
The DNA here is from genome assembly GCA_028749045.1 of Cupressus sempervirens. Lineage (NCBI taxonomy): Eukaryota > Viridiplantae > Streptophyta > Pinopsida > Cupressales > Cupressaceae > Cupressus > Cupressus sempervirens. The sequence goes on from CM053784.1 coordinate 695,017,924, forward strand.
AATGAATGAACAAGGAGAAGTAATAACAAACAAAGAAAGACTAGTATGCAAAGGCTACTCTTAGCAAGAAGGAATTGACTATGAGGAAACATATGCACCTATAGCAAGAATGGAAGTAGTCAGAATGTTCTTGGCATATGCAACAAATAAAAATTTCAAGGTATATCAGATGGATGTTAAATCAATATTCTTGAATGAATGACTTGAAGAAGAAGTTTACATTGAGCAACTAGAAGGTTTTCCTTTGATAGAAGAGAAGGATATGGTTTGCAAATTAAAGAAATCATTGTATGGATTAAAGAAAGCATCTAGAACTTGGTATGCAAGATTAGATAAATACTTAGCAAAGCTTGGATTTGCTAAAGGAACAATAGATAGAAACTTGTACTTGAAAGAAATAGAAAATAGTTTGTTGACAATCATTGTATTTGTTGATGATATCATTTTTGGAGGAAATGATGAAGCCAATAACAAATTCTTAAAATATATGAAGAATGAATTTGAGATGAGCATGATAGGAGAAATGAATTTTTTCCTAGGATTACAATTTTTTCAAAAAAAAGAAGAAATCTTTATTTTTCTAGATCAAATATTTGAAAGATTTTCTAAAAAAAATTGGACTAGAAAATTGTAAACCTATTGGAACTCTTATGGTAACTAGTCTCAAGTTATCAAACAAGGATGAGAAACCTACTATTGAACAAAAGACATATAGATCTATGATTGGAGGATTGTAGTATCTAACTCATAGTAGACCTGATATAGAAAATACAACTAGAATTGATTTCAAGCTGATCCTAAAGAATATCACTATGCAACAGTAAAAATAATATTTAGATATTTGAAAGGGATATTTGATTATGGCATTCAGTACAATAGAAGTAATGATTTTACTCTTTGTACTTATATTGATGCTGATTGGGATGGAGATACATACATTTTGTTGGTGTTTGAAAATTTTGGAGGGTTTTCAATTATCCCACTGAGAAAGTGACATATCTAAGGGTAGCTAACTCCTATTTTCAACATGTCATTTCTGGCAATAGGCCAACTATAAGGCATGACCCTTCTTCTACTTCAGGCTTTGCTAAACCTAGGCAGGTAGACCTCAGATTCAAATGATATCATACCAGTGCAAAACATATCCCTAAATCTATTAAGCAGATGAAACCCTTATATCTCCTAGTAACTCATGAAATGGCATAGATCTGCAGTAGCTAAATACAAATCTAGAATATTCACAATCTGAGTGAGGGGATTCTATTTAGGTCCTTCAGCATGAAAGGTGAAAAGAATGTTTGATTAATAATGTTGATTTCAACAAACCCTCAGATATGCAATAGTAAGAAATTAATGATCATGTAGCTAATCAGTGCCTAATCCATTGGGCAAATCCATGAGTCATAAACACACATATGGATATCTGATACTTGTTTATATACTTAGATATCTAATCTATCTATTTAACTTGTAAATAGACATCAATGCTCAAATTAAATCCCATTCTTACATGATATCCCCATCTGTAAACTTGCAACCCTGTTGATTCCTTGAAGCATTTACACAAACTCTTGGGTCATAAGCAACAATGAATAAAATACAGCCTTAAGGGACTACAATTACAACCTAAGCTCTATGTCAAAGACTATAAAAAATTAAGAATTAGCTGATAAAGGAGATAGGATTCAACTAAAACTTAATCATCTACTGCCCTTTGTATTATTTCCTTGAAACTTATACAGCCATATGCATGAAATGAAAAACATGAAACAACATAACAGATCTGAACTATTTGTATTATCCTTCTTAGTGTTGTTCATACTAGAGAAATTTGCTGAAGAATGGAGGTGGAATCACAGTTTTGGATCCAAAGAATTGGTCTCATAGAATGACTGTAAATTTCCTAAGTATAATGGTTTTCCAGTAACAAAAAATTGGAACCCCCCACAATGAAGGAAAGAATGAAAGATATATGAGAAGATGAAATTCTTGGATTTGATATGCAACTGCCATCTGTCCACTTGGAAAAACCTTCTCAATAAGTTAAAAACAACTTTCAAATCTTTTCCCTCAAATGCTGAATCAAATCCCTTTCAGTTATGGCTCTAAAAGCATCAAACATTTGAAATTATGATTGAACAAATTTTTGATTTGATTCTTAATTTTTTACTCACAGCAAAAATGAAAATTAGTTTTAAAAATGACTCTTAAAAGCCAAGGAAATATTTTGGAACTGATTTTTTTCACACCCAAACTTTACCAAGCCTTCAAAACTATCCTAAAACAAACTTTGATACGTCATGATGAATTCAACTTGTTCTATTTCCAATGCCTTAGAAAATACAAATTGACCTACAACGTGAACTAGTAAATACCTGTGCACAATCTAACTTCAATTCTGGAAAATTTGAATTCTCCAGGTTCCAATGGTAAACTGCACTACCCATTTCTGATAAAAATCACCCCTGATATGGCCATTTGAATTTCTCATGTCTGAACTATGTTTTTGCATTAAAATGAAAAATTTAAAATTTTGCATAGTCATAACTATATAAAATTAAAAAATATTCCAAATTTTCATTCTATGCATTTATCTTCTCAGAATTTTCACTTGATATTTACTTTGAATCTGAAGACGCCACATGTCAAGTCCTTGTTGGCTCATACCCATCTTGAAATATTTTCAATTAATTAATTAATATTAATTAATTAATTAATTTCATTTCCTCCTTGTAGCACCAAAAACTCCATTTATTCAAATTTATGGCTTTACACTTATTCCATTTTCGTAAGAGCGAAGATGTTTGAAATTTGCTTCACATTCTTACGGCCTCAGACACCCTTTACATTCTTATGCTCAAGACGTATCCATAAACCTCTTCAAAATTTGATTAATGCTCTTACGAGCACGCTTGCCTTAGCTTATGATCAGAAATCCTTAACATTGCCTTTTTCACTCATACAAGATGATCAATTTCAAAATAACATAAAGCTTGACACTTTCAACTTTTGACCTTACGTTGGGTGTAAGACTGTAGGGGCTTTATTTTTAACTTCCATGCACATGCTTGGCCTGGGCGTGTATGTATCGACCATCAAAATGTATTGATCGTAACACATGGGCCCCACACATAAGGCCATGACTTCAAAAGCCTTGTGTCTTTAAAGACACCTCTATTTTGTATGTCATTGTATTTAAAAAGATGAGAAGCTTCTCACGTAATCCATATGGGATAAATGTCTTTTGAATGATTTGCCCCTTTTAACTATAACCTTGTGGCTTGGATTGTTTGACTGGCACTTTGATTTCTTCTTTATTCATGATGTGAGTTCTGCTCCATTTGCATCTACTCATGGTTGCTTATGATACCGACTGCATGATCTTTCTTATGGCTTACTCATGGTTTGGCTATGGCTTTCTTTTATTAAAATGGTCTGCTCTTTTTTCACATTGCAAACTACCCCCTTCTAGTGGGCATGGCCTTGTTTTTATGTGCTAAGGCTTTTAAACTTATGGATCAGCATCTTTAATATTTGGCATCCTCAATTCATTTGCTGGCAACTCTCATGCTCTGTTCTTTACATGCCTGCATGGAGCTTTTACCTTCATGCGCTAGGCTGTGAGCTTCATTTTTTATGTGTGAGGCTTCTTATTTGATGCATGTCTCCTACCCTACCCATGCCATGGGCTTTTATCTATATGTTGTTGGATCTTCCTTTAGGAAACATGTGTTGACTATAGCAAGTTGCGACTTTGACCAAGCTTGGTGTGAGGTTTCCTTTGAATCCATGTGAGAGCTCCTTGATTTGTGTTGCAGCTTCAAACAATGAAATCCTCTATTGTGCGTGAAGCTGCTCTTTTCTTGGCATTACTCTCTTAAATGTGTGGAGCTCTGTGAGGATTTAAATGGGCATTCTCTACCTTATCCTTGGTGGTCTACTATTTTTATTGTCTCTATTTGTGGCTTCCTTACTTTTGTAGGTCACGGGTCTTTTTTGGATGTCGCCCTCCATTGGAAAGAGGTCCCTCTGCTACGTTGAGTCTCCAATCTTATTTTACCATGCTACAAACTCTTACTTCTGCCACAACATGGAACATTGGACACCTCAAAAAGAAGGATTCCCTGCCATACATGTCCCCTATTAACTTCCTTTCTCACACATGGAGTAAGCATATTTGGCTTCAACATAAAATGCGAGGCTCCCTGCAGATGTCGTGGAAACTTCGCCCTTCCATTGCCATTAGCTGCTTGGTCACTTTATGCGGAGTGTTCCATGGAGATCACTCCTCTTTTGGAGTGCCTTGAAACAAAAGACTCCCTTCACTCATTCTTATTATTGTCCTTGTAAATTGAAAACATGGAGACATCAGATTGGATATGTCAAGCCCCCAAAAGCAGTCCAACTATTGGAAATCACTTATGCCCTGGATTGACTGGATTTTACATCAATGGCAATCCATTCACATTCTAAAATGTAATACACTATTATCCTCTTGGAAAACATCATTAATATTTAGACCAATGGCAAGACATGGTTTAAAAAATTAACGTGGTAGAAGGACCACAGTGGCATGCTTATTTTACAAATCCCTCTTGAACTCAAAAGATTTGTTAAACACAATTAATTATCATATCACTGCCATCTCTTGAAACTGCAACATTTTATCTCAAACTCCATCAATCCTGGCAGGAATAGTCGGGCCCCAAAGTGGGTTCGACTAAAAAAAAAATTGTTCCCAGAAAACTAAAAGCTGAATTGATCTATTGATCATATTGAAATGATTAGAATCAAATTTGATCAATAATCTATCATTCAAAACTCATTTTATCCTTTTTGCTAACTGTCAAATTGGTGGTAGAAGGTCTCTTGGATCGCCTTAAAAACTAACCCGAACAACTGTCCAGGTTCTGAAATCTAACCCACTGAATCTTTGTTCTACACTCTTGCACCCCATCGAATCTCGTCTCATGAAGAATTCCCAGTCAAAAGATATTTTCTATCAAAGTTGCCTTCTCTGAATTGCCTGCAAGTAAACACGTCAACAAACAACAAATTGGGTTTGGAATTGGCTTGGAGAACTGGGCAAACTAACACTTGAGAAGATGAAAATTGGGATGTTGGTTCTCTGTCATGAGGACATTATGGATTTATGATTTGGGCTCATGATGAATAACAGGACACAAGTGGTGAGCATTCAAAGTGGGCTACCTGGATTTGTTGACTGGAAACGATGATAGAAAGTGATTTTTTGCAAATGGAATTGACCTGAAAAAGTGTGTAGATGGATTTGTCATGACCCAAAAATTGGCACACTTAAAGTATTTTTAGAGTACAACACAATGGTACAATCCATTTGATCTCACCTATCATAGATTAGGACTTATAACATCACAAACATGGGTTGCAACAAATTTGCAAATACTAACACCAGCAAAAAGTCAGAAATTCCATTTAGAATCACGCTTGAAAATTGATCAAACGGATTCGTCATGATATGAAACTTGAAAAATAACAAGTCTTTGATTCCTACAATGCAACAAAATACTAATTTCAACATATGGGTCAACTAGATCTAAATTATAGCTCATCAAACAGGGCTTCCCAGAAAAGTGTGCAAAGTGCAAAAGCATGAAAGTAACTGACCAACTTTGAGGGATTCAAAATTTAATCAAATGAACTTGAAATGACTCAAAATATGAAACATAGGTTCTTAGGTAATAATATTAGATACTCTCAAAGTGGAAAATCACAAAAAATTTCTGGGTGCAAGATATTCAGGTGCAAACACAGCCTCATATCACTATCTGACACTTTGGGTAAAATGTAGAAATGACACCAACTCAAAACAAGACTTTTCCAAACAACTCGAAATCATAATTTAACATTATGTAATAGGTAGATGCACTAAATGGAAGGTTCCAAAAGCATTAAACAACTCTTAGGGCTTCAATGGTACAACTGGGTACAACCAAGTACATATGCATTTACGAGGATTGATTTTCTCAAAAGTGCTCAAAATTGACCATGTAATTTTTAGCGCCAACAATACAGATGATAGAAAAAGAACCAATGGAGGAGCATTCTTTCTTGGTGGAAGATTAGTTTCTTGGCTCAACAAGAAGCAAGATTGCACCTCACAAAGCACTGCAGAGGTAGAATAAGTTACAATAGCAAACAATTGTAATCAAGTCATATGGATGAAGCAAATGATGAAGGATATTGGAATTACATTCAAAGTGTTGGCATTATGATACATTTTTTTCATTAGTTACAACACTTATTGGATTCTGAATGCTTATCGAGCTCTCACCGGACATTCCTTTGTAAGCCAAGCTTTACCTAGTTCTCAGTGTTTACCGAGTGATCGAGGTGAACAAAGAAGTCAGTGTTTACCGAGTGATCGAGGTGAACAAAGAAGCCAGTGTTTACCGAGTGTTCAAGGTAAAGAAAAGAATCAGTTTTGACCAAGTGAAGATGTACTTAGTATTGACTGAGAACTTCGTGATAACCGAGCTCCTGAGGTTATCAAGGAAATTAATTTTACCGAGCTCAGACGGTTATCAAGGAAACTAACTATCACCGAGTCACAAGGTTCTATCGAGTGTTTCCTTTGATCACCGAGCTACAGTTCAGATAGAAGTGTTCACCGAGTGACATCTCTTCTACTGAGTCTCCAGTGGTTACCGAGTTCAGAACTACTCAAAGTGTTTAGTATGGACCGTGCCTTCACTTCTACCAAGTGCATGACGATGTCGAGTAACACAGTGGACGCCGAGTATCAGAAGGACACTGAGTCAGTTCAGTGAACCCGAGTTTTTACCTTGGGCCGACTTTGTATAGATATTTGCACTTGTTGTTTTGGCCGACCTTGCATGTATTGTTTATTTGGATGGTATATATATGCAATGTATTGTATCATTCAAATGTAATGGTAATGAATGAAAATGTGAAAGTGTGAAAGAAATACATGCGTGCAAAAGTATGTGTGCTGAGTTGTGAAGGTATTCAGCAAGGTCAACTTTTGGAGCAGAAAAGTTTTATCTATCACATCAAGGTGAATCAGAGCATAGCGGATCTTATCAGCAATCAGTTGTAATCAGATCCACTGTTTCATTCTAACAGGTGAATCAATTTTTTGTAAATCCTTTAACAAGGTAGACTTAACAGTCTTTTGTAAATCTCCTAACAAAGTGCATACTTTATTGTATGTTTGTAAATCCTCTAACAAGGTGGATCTAGCAATCCTTTGTGCTCCTAACAGGGCAGATCACCAGAAGTGGTCATTGTAAGCCTTAACTGGCCAACTTCATACTGCAGTAACGAAGCTTTGTGGGTTTCATCCCCACCCCAGTTTTACTTTCTATTTGGAAGGTTTATGGGTCACCAAATCTGTGTGTTCAAGTGTTGCAAATGATTTTGTTTCATGCTTATAGTAGGTTACTTGGATAAATGGTGAATATATCAGTATGCAGTTTTATTGTTTGAAATTTTAAAAGTTACTGATTCACCCCTCCCCTCTCAGTAACTTGTCATATCTTGAATATTTCCAACAATTGGTATCAGAGCAATAAGGTTCTCAAGATAAAAGTTTCACAGCTTGAGCAAAGATCAAGGACAATGGAGATATTCAGACTTGACAAATCTATTGAGAATGAAAAGCTAGATCTGATTTCTAATTTCTCCTTTTTGTTTTCCTTCCCTGTCTTTACAAAACTCACTCTCTTTTGTTTTCCATAAACACAACTTTCACAAAAATCCATATTCACACATTTTAGACCTGGTAAAACTTTCCTTGAATGAAGTACTTTCATACCTTTCTCACTCATGTGCCCAAGTCTATTGTGCCACAGCGCTGTATCAGAATCCACAGTAGCTATTTGTTCTCCCTGCTCATCTGCAGTAATTGTTCCTGAATATTCATTTTTCTCTAAAACAATCAAAGTAGAAGGAACAATATGACCTGTACAAAGATATAAGGTGCCTACTTTCACACCTTTTGCTACTACAAGGGAACCTTTTGAAACCTTCCAATTTTTATCATTAAAAGTAACTACACAACCCTCATCACCGAGTTGCCCTACTGAAATTAAATTTCTACTTAGTTTTGGAACATGTCTTACCTCATGTAGTAGCCAATGATTCCCATTCTGCAACTTAATCTTAATTTTTCCCTTTCCAACAATCTGACAGGGTTCATTATCCCCCAAATAAACAAGCCCAAAATCCCCTTGGACATAATCAATGAAATAACCTCTATGAGGTGTAGCATGAAAAGAAGCACCATAATCTAAAACCCATGAATCATCAACACTCTCTAAAGACAGAAGCAAAGCATCCTCTTCGGATTTGTTACTTACCACATTTGCCTCTTTGTCTCCATCTGATTTATCTCCTTCATTTTTCTTTCGAGTCCAGCAATCTTTCTTTTTGTGCCCTGGTTTCCCACAGTACCAGCAATCATTTGGTCCTCTCGATTGAGACCTCCTCCCCTTTGACTTTCCTCTTGATTTCCCACGATTTCCAGAGTTACTTCCTCTTTCAGTCGTTCTGCCCCTGCTTTGTGCATTTAAAGCACTTCCTGATGTAGATCCACCTGAGGATTTTCTACGAGTTTCCTCACTTAAAATAACACTGATTACATCATCATATTTTAGGGTACTAGATCCAGGAACAAAATTACTCACCGCCATTACCAAGCCATTCCAGCTTTCAGGCAAAGAACACAAAATCAAGAGAGCCCTAATTTCTTCATCAAAATTGATACCCACAGAAGATAATTGACTAGTAATAGTATTAAACTCATTTAAATGATCTGCAACAGATCCACCTTCTGCCATTTTCATATTAAATAAACACTTCATGAGAAATACCTTATTTGAAGCGGAGGGCTTTTCATACAGTGTCGCTAGGGTTTTCATCAAATCTTCTGTCGTCTTTGCTTTTGTAATATTAAATGCCACCGATGGTGCCAAGCATAACCGAATGCTTCCAAGTGCCTTTCTGTCCAAAAGATCCCATTCAGCCTCTGACATAGTTCCCTGATTCTTGGCTTTTCCTTCCAACGGCTTCCACAAATCCTTCTGATATAAATAGTCTTCCATTTGCATCTTCCATAACTGGAAGTTCTGCCCATTAAACCTATCAACCCTCAGCTTACCATCATCTGCCATTGCTCCCACTCAACTGTGAGACTCCCACTTAACCGTGAGACTTTCCTGCAGAGGATAACTGAGAAACAACTAGGCTCTGATACCACTTGATAGGATAAACCACGGACAGAAATAAAAACTACATGCAAATATAACCAATAACAGAAAATAATAGAACACACAGAAATGAACACAAGGCACCAAGATTTAATGTGGTTCACCCAATCCCTAGGCTACGTCCACCAAACAGCAAGTCCGATCTTATTACAATCCAGTGATTACAACCTGATTACAATCCGTAATCCCTTACAGCTCAATACCGCCGCAAGAACCAATTTCGTATCACCACATATCAAAAATACCCAACCCTAAGCCCTTTTTATACAAGTATTAAACCGCTTTAGGGTTATAACATGTCGGCCATATGTCGGCTACCATGTCAATGTCGGCTACTTCCAAAAAAAAAAAAAATTTCAGGGCGATGCCCCGAACCCCACTATTTATGAAGTATGTACAGTACTTTCCTGATCAGTCACCACAATCTAACAGCAGCAATGGATTCCTAAGTCTACCGAGCTAGATAATTCAAGAGATGGAATGGTCACTCAAGAAGTGAGTGACTCTACCATTTCCAATTAAGACTCATCAGGATAAGACCAGGACTGTATCTACAAAGCAATATCCTAAGTAGTCCTAGAATGAAAATATGATCAAATCAGTATTTCAGATACATCAGGATCATGGTCGGTACATGACCTTACCGAGCTCAGTCAGGTGCAATAAGGCTTCTTTCACCAAGTTGCACTTATCGAGCATGGTTGGTTCTTCTCTTACCGAGTTAAGGTTGGTTTAACCTATTTTCTTTTGGTCACCGAGTTGCGAAGTTTAAGCCGAGCTAGTGGATGACAGTCTGTCGATCGCAGCTACCTCCGTACTAAACATTAATGGCAAATTTTTCATCAAAAGGGCAGATTTTGACCTCATTTTTCACCGCGAATTCAAGATTTACACAAAAAAAAAAAAGGCTTTCAAGCGAGTTCAAGCGATTTGAAGAGATTTTCCAGTGAAGTATTCTTACGAAACCTTTTCACTCATCGAGCAGCAATGGCATCCGCAAGCACCAGCAGCAGCAAGGCGAAGAAGGAGAAGAAGAATCAGAAGAAGAGCAACTGGCAAAGAAGAAAGGCAAGGTAATCATTACCAAGCCCAAGAAGCAGCCTACTGCAGTATTTACTCGGAGGACAAGAAAAAGTATTCAGGAACTTGTATTAGTCAAGCCTGCACCTACATTCGAGCAAAGGCTCAAATCATTGGAAGAAGGAGCTGGCATCACAAATTTCAAGGCATTGAAATTTGAGACAAGGACTGATGCAGAGAAAATGCAGATTGAGGAACTGGTACTTAACAAAATGGGAAAATGGAAATACTCCCCAGACCAGATTGCTCCTCATATCTCTAAAGAACTACTGGAGAGAGTACAGTCAAGATGGGAGTTAGCCACCAAGACGGTAAAAGATATATATGAGCAATTTCTGAAGAATCTTTGGCCTAGTCTCACTGGAGCAGAGGTAAAATCTGAATTGAAAACCTATGAAGGTAAAATGATGATCAGATTCCACACTTGTTTGATTTTGATCAAAGATATAGAGCATGTTATAAATGATACTACAAACATGTGGAAAAACATCTATCATCTACATAAGCCCAGTGTAGACCCAGTAGAAATAAAGGATGATGATATCAGCAGTAGCAGTGATGAATCAGATAGCACTCCATCCATCATAGTTACACTAGGAGAGTTGCATGCAATGATGGAAGAGAAAGAGGAAGAAGAGAAAGAGGAAGAAGCTAAAGAGGAAGATAAGGAGGATGATCTGGTAAAAATTGCAGCAGCAGTTATTGCATCCCTTCCTCACTCCCCAGCTAAACCTGTGACATCATCAAGGTTGGAGTCAGCTTCAGTAGGTTCATCTACACCAGATTTACCATCTACACCTGCCATATCTCAGCTCCAGGTATCATCAGTGGAAGTGACTACCACTTCGTCTACCGAGCTGCACCCCTCTTCATCTACCGAGTTGGCCTCCTCGACTCCATCATCATCAGTTGGTATTGCTGTGAGTTCTCCAATTTTGACTACTCCAATTCGTTCTACAATTTTGTCGCCATCTACTTCAGGTACAGTGAGCTTAGATACTATATTACCGAGTGTATCACCATTTTTGGCCAGTACTCAAATTTTTGACCCTGTACATACTCCTATTGGCACTCAACCCTCAAGCATCCCAGTTTTTACTGCTAGTCCTTCTGTCTCTACTGTTGTGTCTATTCCAAAGGTCAAACTAGTCATCTCAGAAGTCAAACAAAAGCAACCATTAAGACTTATGATCACACTGGAAAGGAAATTCCTGAAGACATTGACTTGGACACAGAGATAGTAATTCCAAAGATTGACTTTGATAATGCTACCATTGAAGAAATGAGGTATGCTAGTCAACTTATTGAGAAAAAGGCTACTTAGATGCAGTTAAGATCGGAAAGGGATGAGGAATACAAGATAATTGAGGATGCCCGGAACATAATTACTGAGGCTATAGGTGTTGATGTTGATACTTTTCAACACATTTTGATTCAATTAGAAGAGGCAGTTAATAAATTCAATGAAAATGCCTCCGGACAAGAAAAGCTGATTGAGCGTGCAGCAAAGAAATTTGATAATAAGGTGTTGGGGCACATTGCTCAGAACATTGCAATAAATCAGGTTGCATTAACCTCAGTTTTGGTAGATATGGAAAATTCTTTTAATAATGTAACATCTCTTTTTGCTAAGCTTTGTGATGTTACCGAGTATACTAAGGGAATAAGAGAGAAACTAAATAAAATTGATGAGGATCTGAAGGTGAGCACATAGAACTTGAAGCTTGACCCCAGTTCAAGCTCATCTCATCACCTCAGGATCAAATTTTTGTCAGAGAAGTAGGCAGAGCTGTTGAGAGAAGAGGCAAGGATCTGATCTACATTGATAGATATCCAAAACATGATCCTTCCCATCATGGATTCAATGTAGAAGCACATTGCACATTCAAAGACATTAATCCATGATAATAACTTCTCCATTACAGACCATGTGATTGAACTTTTGGCTGAAGTTCAAGTAGCTCTTTCCACCTGCACAATTTTGCAAGAGAATTGGGATAAGACTCTCTAGCTTATTCTTCAGGTACATTCAGAGTTCATCTCTCATTTTGGTGTTTCTATATAAGTATATATATTCTTTTATTCTTTGGCATTATTTTCAAAAAGGGGGAGATTATTGTTGGATATGTATACTATGCGTGAATAAGTGTTTTCGGAAAAATTGTACAAAGGAAGAGATATACAGCTCATGTAAATACTGTATGTACATTCTATGGGAGAGTTGTATATAATGAAGCTATGTATATTCAGAATCAGTCATCCGCATGTTAGATAAATTTTGTCTCGTAAGTGTTTTTGTCACTAATGCCAAAGGGGGAGATTGTTGGCATTATGATACATTTTTGTCATTAGTTACAACACTTATTGGATTCTGAATGCTTACCGAGCTCTCACCGGATATTCCTTTGTAAGCCAAGCTTTACCTAGTTCTCAGTGTTTACCGAGTGATCGAGGTGAACAAAGAAGTCAGTGTTTACCGAGTGATCGAGGTGAACAAAGCAGCCAGTGTTTACCGAGTGTTCGAGGTAAAGAAAGGAATCAGTTTTGACCGAGTGAAGATGTACTTAGTATTGACCGAGAACTTTGTGATAACCGAGCTCCTGAGGTTATCAAGGAATTTAATTTTACCGAGCTCAGACGGTTATCAAGGAAACTAACTATCACCGAGTCACAAGGTTCTATCGAGTGTTTCCTTTGATCACCAAGCTACAGTTCAGATAGAAGTGTTCACCAAATTACATCTCTTCTATCGAGTCTCCAGTGGTTACCGAATTTAGAACTACTCGAAGTGTTTAGTATGGACCGTGCCTTCACTTCTACCGAGTGCATGCCGATGCCGAGTAACACAGTGGACGCCGAGTATCAGAAGGACACCGAGTCAGTTCAGTGAACCTGAGTTTTTACCTTGGGCTGACTTTGTATAGAGATTTGCACTTTTTGTTTTGGCTGACCTTGCATGTATTGTTTATTTGGATGGTATATATATGCAATGTATTGTATCATTCAAATGTAATGGTAATGAATGAAAATGTGAAAGTGTGAAATAAATACATGCGTGCGAAAGTATGTGTGCTGAGTTGTGAAGGTATTCATCAAGGTCAAGTTTTGGAGCAGAAAAGTTTTATCTATCACATCAAGGTGAATCAGAGCATAGCGGATCTTATCAGCAATCAGTTGTAATCAGATCCACTGTTTCATTCTAACAGGTGAATCAGTTTTTTGTAAATCCTTTAACAAGGTAGACTTAACAGTCTTTTGAAAATCTCCTAACAGAGTGCATACTTTATTGTATGTTTGTAAATCCTCTAACAAGGTGGATCTAGCAATCCTTTGTGCTCCTAACAGGGCAGATCACCAGAAGTGGTCATTGTAAGCCTTAACCGGCCAACTTCATACTGCAGTAACGAAGCTTTGTGGGTTTCATCCCCACCCCAGTTTTACTTTCTATTTGGAAGGTTTCTGGGTCACCAAATCTGTGTGTTCAAGTGTTGCAAATGATTTTGTTTCATGCTTACAGTAGGTTACTTGGATGAATGGTGAATATATCAGTATGCAGTTTTATTGTTTGAAATTTTAAAAGTTACTGATTCACCCCTCCCCTCTCAGTAACTTGTCATAGCTTGAATATTTCCAACACAAAGAACCTATTATAATTTACTATGATAGTACAAGTATGGTTAACATGTCTAAGAATCCTATTTTGCATTCTAAGACTAAGCACATCACTATAAAGTATCATGTATTGACAGAGAAAGTTGCAGAGAAAGAAATCAAACTAGAGTACATTAACACCAAGGAATAGATTGCAGACATTTTCAGAAAGGCCTTGCCAAAGGATATGTTTGAGTACCTAAGAGGTATGCTTGGGGGCCCTACCTATTTTAGAATAAAAGATGCAAAAGTGTATCAGTCCAAGGAACATAGCACTATTGATAGACTAGACTAAATGCTGATGCTTCTTGTATGGGTGGGTATCTGTGATGAACAAAGTCAACAAAGGACTCTTGGAAATTGTTAAATGGTATATAATAGTGTCTTTAGACACTTGAACTATTTATGGTTTTATATACAATGTTATAAAGCAATAGACCAGCTTGTGGTCATGCTAACGAATTATTAGATGTTTAAGAAAATTGAACTATTTGTGTACTATCTTTGACATTGATGTCAATGGGAGAGAAGTATGGCATGAAAAACATTGTACTATGGGGGATAAGTATTACAATAAAGGACTTGCATGAAAAAATATTTGAATAATGAAGAGGATTTGAAAAGACTTGTTGGTATTCTTGGAACTAGATGTTTTTCATCTATGTTGCCATCAATGCCAAAGGGGGAGATTGTTAGCATGAATGCTACTGCTATGGGTGAGCATTGTAGAACATTGTTATGATGTATTTATAACTATGTTTTTCATTGATGGAAACATAGTAATGATATTGTAAAAGATTGACAGAGCAGCAAACTATGATTTCTATATTGAGAACATCATATTACTTATCAGATGATGCACAATTACCAGCACATACTACATTGTGTATTTGTTACATGGGCAAGTGTGCAGAAGTTGAATCAAAAGTGTATGAAAGATATGATTGATTTACAGAGAAATGTATATAAATAGAGTATTAAGAAAGAAGTTTCTATTGCATGACTGCTACAATTCATTACAATTTCAATGAAGGATTGCATAGTGAACTGGAGATAGTTTACTTATTGTTGATGATGTTAGGGAGTGTGCATGTACAGAAGTCACACATGTGAAATTTTGTGTATAACTATGAGCTGAAAAAATTGATTAAATGTGTATTTCATTTAATTAATGTATGATAATGAAGTATGAAGCCAACTCAAGGATATATTATTGAGCATGGTATAAAGGAAAGATGGTCTCCCATGTTTTACATAAAAAGTGAAGAAGTGGAGACTTATGAATTACTAAGCAATAGAGTAGAGTGACTTACTAATGCATGTAAGTGACCTTAAGGGTTACTATTATTGATCATAGAGTTCCAGATCTGGTTGCATGATCTAAAGGTGAAGGAGTCTGATGTATTAGATAGAGGAAAAAGTAAAAGCCTATTACATATCTATTATTCTAAATGGAATAGTATCGAGGTCCATTGGAAAGTGGGTTTAGTTGCCTTTCACAACTCCTAACAAGGTTGGCACAACTCCTAATAGGGTTGGATTCTCCTAACAAGGATTGAAAGTCTCCAAACAAAGACTCTTGTACTAAATGTTGTAATAGACTCCTAACAGGGTCCATCCTCTAACAAGGAATATCATATTAGTACATCATTTTGTGGGCATCACTCCCATCAAGGTTTTCCCTCTGATCAAGAGTTTCCCTAGTAAACATATCTAGTGTAATTGTTTATGTGCATCTATTTATGGTTTTTGTTGGTTTGAATGGTCAATATTTTTTAAGAGGTTGAATGTTTAAAGTGTCATCTAACTGATTCACCCCCCCTCTCATTTATATTGGTGGACTATTGTTTCTAATAGAATATCCATTTTGTTCCTATCACATTCTTGTCTGCTAGTCTAGGGACTAATTCCCATATCTCATTCTTCACTATCTAATTCAATTTTTCTTTCATAACTTGTTTCTAATAGTCATCTTTGCATGCCTCATCTACATTCTTTGGTTCTACTTGAGATATCAAACACAATTCTTCATTGATTCTACTTTTTGTCATCACACCTTTATCTTTGGTACCAATGATCTGCTCTGGTGGATGATTTTTTGTCATATTCTTACCAAAAGTAGGATTTTTTATCTCAACTCTTAGCTCAATTATAGGTTCCAAAATTTTTTCCTACCTTTTCTCTACTTCATTCTTCAAATCATTGTTAGTCTCAAAGAATACTTGATCACTCCTTGGTTTAGTAACAACAACATTCTCATCATCAGAATTGCTATCAACTATTCTTTCTTGTATCCTAAATTTCTCATCAACTCTAACACTTGTCCTTTCAACAATCTTCTTAGTTATCAAATTATAACATTTACAAGCTCTAATTTTCAATCAATAACTAAGAAACATACCTTCATCACTTCTAGCATCAAATTTACCAACATCATCATCTCTTTTGATATAACATTTGTTGCCAAAAATTTTGAAATACTTAATTATAGGTGAGTGACCAAACCATAGTTCATAAGGGGTTTTTTTGTGTCTTTCAATACCTACACTTTGTTCATAGTGTAAATTGTTGTATTCATAACTTCTCTCCAAAATGTCTTGGATATATCATTCATAGCTAACATAGCTCTTGATGCTTCTACTACTAACATGTTTCTTCTTTCTACAATACCATTTTGTTCAAGGGTTCTAGGAGCTAATAGTTGTCTCTTGATTCCATTAGCTTCACAAAAGATGTTAAACTCATTTGAAGTAAACTCTCCTCCTCTATCTATTCTTAAACATTTTATCTCTATATCTGATTCATTCTCAACTCTATTCTTGAATATATTTAACTTGTCAAATGCCTTAGAATGAAGTACCTTTCACCATAGAATCCTTTAGTTTTTGTAGGACCACTAAGATCTATGTGCACAAGTTCCAACTTTTCTATAGTAGTAAGCTTCTTACTCAAAATATAAGTTTTGGTATGCTTTGCTAATACGCACTCCTTACAAATTGTGTTAGTAGGCTTTACAATCTTAGGAAAATCTCTGACTGCAATCATACAACTAGTTTTAACAATGTTGTCAAAGTTGATATGAAAAAATCTCTTATACCATAACCAAATTTCATCTACCTTTGCAAAAAAGCATGTCATTTCAGTGGGATTCAGTTAAAATACATTACCTCTAGATCTGCTTCCTATTCTAATTACCTTTCCATCTTTGTCTCTGATCATACATGTCATCTCTATGAATTGCAACTGATAACATTTATCCACTAGTTGTCCAACACTCAAAAGATTATGTTTCAAACGATCAACTAAATATACATCCTCAATTTTAGTCTTACAATCAAGAGTTATAGATCCAATACCTTTAACATGGAAAGCTACATTGTTTCTAACTCTAACAATGACTCCATCATAACTTTTGAAGTCAATAGACTTGGTCATATCACCAACCATATGGTGTGAACAACCATTGTCAATTATCCAATTAGATCTATTTTCAACCTATGATACCAAAGCCATTTTTTTGGACTTTCTTCTTTAATAGCTACAAATCCTATTTCATCATTATTGACACTTACCACTTGTTCATCAAATTCATCTTCTTCATTGACATACAAACAATCTCTATCTCTTTTAGGTTTGAAATTTTCTTTGTACCTTTTATCTCTTTTAGGACACTTAGATGCATAATGACCAAACTTATTACAAGTCCAACATTAAAATATTTTTTTACCATCTTTTTCTCTTCTTACAAGAAGGGCTACTCCTATCTTTTTGTCCTCATTAGATCTACTACTACTAGAAAAATCTCCTCTAACACTCGTGCTTCTTGATAAACTAGGTTGAATGTTTAGGGTACTAAAGCTATCTCTATTCTAGACAATTCTCCAAACTATCTAAGCTCATACTCAACTACTTCAAGTCTCCCAAGTAATGTTTCCTTGGTGAAATCTTTGGTACAAGAGATCAAAAATTATATAATTTGAACTATTAGCTTAGATAGTGGTGTTAAACTCTTCAATATCCTCTAGATCACCTCATCATCTTCCTTGGTTCCTCCTTCAAATCTAATACTTGCACTAATTTTTGATATTTTGCCTACATATGTTCTTATAGATTCATCTTCCATCATTTTAACATCTTTAAATGTACAAATCCATCTCTGTAGCATCAATTTTTTAGAATTTTCATCACCTTCAGAACTAATTTTCAAATATTTCCAAATCCAAGAAGTATAGACAATAGTGCTTCTCTAGCTCTGATGTCACACATGAAAAGTTCTCTCTCATCCTTGATACAAGTTTCTAGTGTACTTTCAACAATAATTGTCTTTTCTTATTTTTTCAAGATCCAATTTCCTGGTCCCATACATAGCAAATGTTTCTTCATCTTTTCCTTCTAGCTTTCATAATTTGTTCCATGAAACTTTGGACTATCCTTTATGAATATTTTATCCATGGATCTCCCAAAGTTGTTAAACTTTATCTTCAAGGACTTGCTACTTTGTTATTGATTGTTAGAAATAATAGACCACCAAGATAACTAAGTGGGTGATGGGTGAATCAGTTACCCAACTAAAACATTTATATTCAATCTTAATTAATCCTAACCATGAAACCAAACTAAAAAACAACCATAACAAGATGCACATACACAATTACACGAGATTTATTAACTAGCAAAACTCTTGATCAGAGGGAAAACCTTGATGGAAATGATACCCACAAAGATATATTGATATATATTCCTTGCTAGAGGATGGACCCTATTAGGAGTCTATGAAAATATTTAGTACATAAGATTCCCTGTTAGGAGACTTTGAATCCCTATTAGGAGATTACAAGCCTATTAGGAGTTGTAGAACATAGAAAGACCCACTGTCCGAATACTTCTAGGGCAAGACCACTAACCTTTACTATCTAACTGATCTCTCAACTATTCCTTGTAGAATAATTATTTATACTATTCTTTATCCTCTTTCCTTTGTCCTGTCAACCAAACTAATCACTATCATACCTTGTAGACTAGGTCACTAACCTCAGATATAAATATCAAACCTTAGATCTCAAAATAAAAAATCAGCATCAAATTTTTCTCCAACTTTGCACTACTCTACTTATCCTCACATATCAACTTATTTATCTTCTATTCTACTCTTCATGCTTCATACAATAATTTCTTCATACTAAAGTAAAATTTCCTTCATTTATACTAAGTCCATAAAACAATTTCTCAGTTGATTATTGCACCTTAATTAATTATTATAGTACCTCATTATGAACATGTTATACTTAGAGATAACATCAATCTATTGCCTTGTAACTTGAATAAATTTTCATACATGTAATATTATGACAAGAAAGCTTAGCCATATCATCTCAAACATGTCTTGTACATGCCTTTAACCTTTCTTCTCAAAATAACAACTCTGCTAATAGATATAACAAGTTTACCAAAACATGTGTTTGTAAACTCTATCTCAAAATAGTCTTAACCAAAACTTGAATAACCTCTTCCAGACTTAATATATTATGCACCTAAGGTTAGTTTCATATACTAGACACTTAATAGTATCTCCCTTTAACCTCTCTAGTGAAAATACTCAATGATCTATTTGTACCAACTTGATCTTTACTATTGCTCTTCTATCAAATACCATAGATAATTGTTATGTTGACATTAATGACAAGCACACTCATGAATGTAACATACCATCATGATAATGATCTAATCATATTTCTACAATACTCCCTCATAGATTGATCAAGGTGAAGAGGAACCTGATCTTGAAGAAGGTGCAAAGAAAGAAGAATCTAGTAAAGCACCTATAGCCATAGAGAAGAAGAGGAGGAAAGGTAAATATCTAGCAGTCAAAAAACCAAAGAAGGTTGTAAAACCTAACCCTATAGTTCCAACTACTAGAACCAACACAAGAGCTATTGCTAAGAAAGCTCAAGAAGTAGCAAAGACAAAAGCTAGAAAAGCTATACAAGTTGATGAGTTTTTGAAGAGACAAAGGAGAAAGCATGTTGCTCTAGTTGAATCAGATGAGGAGAGGAAAAAATTAGATGATAATAGCCAATTCAAAGTGGTAATTCATAGTCCTTCTAATTTTGATATTCTATGTGAAAATATAAATAATAATGTAGATTTGAGTGGATTTCACATATTGAATTTGATAAGCTTGGAAAGTTTGATGTGGATAAGGTAGAAGAGTCAGTATATGCCATGCTAGCAATATTTAAGATGACTTCAATTGAGATTGCCAACTCTCTACCAAATGAATTATATGATAGAGTTGAGCAAAAATCAAAATATAGTCTCACAATAGAGAGAGAGATAAGAGAGACTACACTTGCAAGAGTGATGCAAGATTTAGATAAAATTGAGATCACAAAGGCCATTAAGAAGTATGCAAGTAAATTTGCTCCAAAGTACTGAGCCATTAACATTTTTTTGAATAAGAATGAAGATGTTGTTTAGTAGAGTACTCAATTATGGAAGGTAATTTATGGGTTGACAACACCAAAGGAAATTGAGTAGAAACCTATTGAGGTAGGTTATGATAAAGATGAATGTGAAGTAATCGAGGTTACTACAATTGACACTATGATAGTTGCACATGTAGAAGGCATTGAGACAAATATAGTTACCTAGGCAACAAATGAAGATACATAGCAAAGAGAATAGAGTATACTAGATACATCAATGCTAAGTGCTAGTCCACAACATGTGACACAAGTAGACACTAAAATTATACAGATCAAGGATGATTTTGATAATTTACCTAAGAAGATCAATCCCCTAATAGAGGAGGACATGCAAAAAGTATTGCTAGGCACCACCACCAAGGCACAACTATGTAGTCATCCTATATTGGTGAGTGTAGATGATCTTAAGAAGGTAGAGAAGACATCTAAAGAGGTGGAAACACAAGAAATATAAAAAACCCCTCAATTTACTATGATAGAACCTACATTTCCCCTTGTAGTTTATTAAAGAAAAGAGACAACCATGACAAACATTAGAAAATTGGTGCACACTATTTCTGTACTAGAAATTACTACATTTACACAAGTTGAAACACATCTTCAAGTTGAAATTGAAGTTGAAAGGCAAGAAGAGAAGAGGATTGAAGAGTCTGACTTGACTACACAATCTAAGGAAAAATTAGTGATACAAACACTGGTTACTTTTCCAAGAACTACTACTCCTCCAAGTCAAGAACTTCATAGGTTGAGTGCAAACGCTACACCACTACGATCATCATGGCCAAGTCCTAGTACATCTAAGGTAGATACGGTTACATCATTTGGTGATGTCAACTTAGATGAAGTGATTGTTTTACCAAAGTTTGACCTTGAAAAAATCACTATTGGATAAATGGGCATACCACAAGATGCAATTGCAAAGAAAAAGCATCAAGAACTTCTCAGAAGGGAGCTTAGGTAGAAGAAAGCATTGCAAGACATCAAGGATATCTTTCTTGATGCATTTAGCCTATCAACACCTAAAGAAGACAAGCATATAATGGAGTAGTTGGTAAACATTGTAGAACAAATCAATGATGCAGACATAGATTCAAATGTAAAATTACTTGAACCGTTTGAGAGAAAATTTCAAACTAAGCTAAATAAAAAGATATCAAGTGTTATTGTACTTAGTCAAGTTGAATTAGCAACCAAGAATGATAGTGTAAAGAAAGTCTTAGAGAATATTTTCTCATTGTACACCAAGTTCTGTGATACAAATCTATTCATACAAGAAGTACAATTCCAAATTAACAATTTTGAGGGAGATATGAAGAAAAAACATACAACTCTACCTTATTCTCCATCTCAGAGTTGGAAACACTTTAGGAATTTGATGAATTCCCAAGGTCAGTTGGCAGCTCTACATGCTGAAGATGCAAACATTCAAGCTACACTAATCAACATCCAATCCATGTTGACCCCAAACATGGAAATAATTCACAAGGACTAGCATTTGAAGAGACATTAACAAAGAAAGTGTTGGGACTCAAAATTGAAGCCCTAATTTTGGGTACTATTCAAAAAATAAGTCCTATAAGTGCTTTTTGATGCATGTGTAGCTAACTGTCCATTTGAGGCCTAAGAGGTGTTTAATATTTCTAACACCTTGCATATAGTATATCCACTCATCTCATGAAGATGAATTTTCATTCTGAGTCATTCTATGAAGTTCTATTTTGAGCAATGTCCAAATCTGCATTTAGTGTCAAACAACAATAGGAGGCCTTGTTTACATTTGAATATCTCAAACCCAGTAATGTTTCATGACTTGCCAATTTGGAAGTGTTTAGTGTCCATAATAGAGAACCTTTATTTTAGATTTCAAGTCATTTCAATATTTTTTGACTAGGTTTTGAATCCCTCAAAGTTGGTTATTTATCGTTGTCATGCTAATGCAAATTGTTTAGAATTCTAGGAGGCCCTGTTTGACTTGTCATAACTTTGACACAGTTGACCAAAATTAGAAAATTCCTTTTACATTTTATTCTAGAGGTTGATACTTTCTATGTTTCAATTTTGAGCTTATGACAAATCTGTATAATCAATTTTCAAACGTGATTCCAAAAGCAATTTGTAAAGTTTTATTGGTGTCTGTAAAGTACAAATTGGTCAGTACCCCTGTTCATGATGTCATAACTTAGAATCTATAGTAGATGAGGTTAAATGGATTGTACCATTGTATTCTCCTCTAAAAATTCTTTAAGTATGCCAATTTTTAAATGTTGATGAATTTGTCTACACATTTTACCAGGTCCATTTCGTTTGCAAAAAACACTTTTCTGCCATTTTTTCTAGTTTGCAAATTTGAGTAGCCTACTTTGACCACTCAAAAAATTCATATAGTTATTCTTCATGAGCCATAATCCCATACTAATATTCTCCTCATGAAAATGAACTAATGACCTAGTTTTCATGCCCCTAAGTGTCAGTTTTCCCTATTTTTAGAGCCGAAACCAAATGAATTTTATTGTTTTCTGACATGTTTTCTTGCAGGTAGTTCTGAGAAGGCAACTTTAACAGTCAATATCTTTTGACTAAGAATTTTTCATGAGATGAGATTTTACAGGGTGCAAGTATGCAGAGCAGAGAATCAATATGTTTGATTTTAGAGCCCAATTAGGTGGCTTGCTTAGTTTTTGAAGCCAATCAAAGGATCTCTTTACACAAAATTGATAGTTTGCAAGAAAAAGGTGAATTAAGTTTTAAGTGTTGATTCAGCAGTTGAATTTGATTTTGATCAGTATCAAATGATGAATGGATTAGTTTAAATGATCAAGTGTTTGAAAATATTTTTTTTTTTAGCTAGACCCACTTTGGGTCCTAACTAAATTCATCATATTTGTGACAACTGGTAAGGATTTAGTATGTTTTGAGAAGAGTGGTCATAATGATTTTTTATTATTATAAACTTTCAATATATGGATATTTTTTAGTGAGACCAAATGGATCCATGGAGGCATAATCTTGATCAACTTAATTGGATATGCATAATAATCATAGAGGAAGGCATTGAATATGCCATTAAAACTTGTGTGTTTCACATTATTGGGAGCCTATTTTTACCTCCTATTTGAAATGTGAATTACACCAATTATGATGAGTAAAGATAAATTGATATGACACCAATTCTAACTTTATGTAAAAACAAAAATTGAACTTGTAAAAAGTGTTGCTTAAATATTTGCGAGATTGAGATCCTTGCCAAATGAGATGGGGATGGGTCAATTCATGCTTTAGAAGTTTGTCTTCCAAGTGAAAGGTTGCCATAATTTTCAAACAAGGATTTGTGCCTTCTCAATGTCCTTAATCAGTTTTGACAAGGAATTAAAAAATATATACAAAATCAAGGCTTCTATAGGTGGACTCTTGAATGCCCCTACTATCAAAATGGGTAGATTATGGCCCTACTATCACAATAAATTTCAGCTCAAGTGTAGAAGGCTCCGTGCTCTGAATTCCTCTATTTGTGTTAACCCTGAGTTTTGTGTGTGATGAGCAATCACCAAAATCTTTAGCAAAGGTAGCCTTTATTCCTTAAATGCCTATTCCTCTTTGAGCCCAAATAGAACATAAAATTAAACAACTATGACAATAATATAATTTTCTTGAGGCAACAATACAAATAGAAACAAACAAGATTCTTTTGTCATTTATCAGTGAGACAGAGGAAACAAATACAATTATTCCTGCAATACCTAATACATTCTTAATTTAGAGACAATTATTCAATATCAGGGCTAAATTGGCCATTCTATAGGTGTTAAAATGAGTGAACTAAACTCCTCACTGACCACTAGGATGAGATAAGGGGTCAGCATAAATGTCCAATAACATTCTTTTTTTTTTTTTTATAGCTACAATATTGTTAGAACATTGGTGCCCATATCAAATTTGAATAGAGAGAAACCATTATCAATCATTAGTAAAGCCAATTATAGGGGAGGACCGTTTGGGTGTCCTTAAAAATCCTTCATCTGTATTAGCAAGACGAGACAATTTAAACATCCTTCACCTACATTGGCACGATAGAGACAAAGGCCACCAGATGTAGAATTTCATGAATGTGAGAAAGGAGAAACCATGAGGAGATGCCTTCAAATTTTTTAAAAAGATAGAACACATATGATTTTTTCAATTTGCTACAAAGCTACAGGATGGTGTGAGGGGAGGGAAGGTTGAGTTTCACATAGTGAAAGCATAGAGAAAAGGGAAAATAAAGAAGCAGTTATCCCACATTTCTTGTACTGGGCAATTTTCATGTTTTTAAATACATTTCCACTTACATGGCTTAGTTTCTAACAAGAAATGGGCCTTTTGAAAGGCCACAAATTCACATGAGGATTGCACCTACCATGGATGATAGATGGCATGGAGACCAAATAAATTTTGAATGAGCACACAAATCAAGAAAATGATGTGGAATCCATGGATGAAAGGATGATGACATGTGGATGATCGAGCTATGGTCACTATGTTGCCAAACAAATATGCTCAACCAATAAGCATAGCAACATGGAAACTAGCTGAGGTGGCAAATGATAGGATGGTGATGTGGCAAAAGACTTGGTGTTGACTTGGTGGCATGGGTGAATTGAGCAAGGACACATGGCAATGAGGTTTCAAGGTCAGACTAGTGGTATGGTGCCACATGGCACACATCTGGTGCCTAGGTATACTTCTAAGTTAATAAAATATTAATTTTTTTAATTTTTTTTTTCAAAAAAATGAAATGGGCGTTCATATTTAAAAATCAAGGTTATAATTATAAAACCTATAGTTTATACTATAGTATTTTTTAATCTTTTCAAATATTTTGCATTTTTATGTGCAAAACTGAAGTTGGAAGTTGGAACTTTGAATAGCTACCAAGGGGAGATTTTTTGCCTAAAATATGGACTCTAATATATTATTCAAATTAGTAGATGATGAACTTTCTGATTCTGGAGCTTTTTTTTGCATAAGGACTAGTCACTGGTGCACACTCTAGGGGGATTTGTAATTCCTATGAATCCATGGTTTTTGATAGGTGTTTTAGTTGCAAATATCAGTTGTGGTGACACTTGGCATGTTTGATTTCTCCAATTTGTGATATTTTGATCCTAGTTGAAGTATTTGGCTTTTAATTAGCAATTTGATGTATATTTGGTGGAAAATTTGGTAATTGTTGTTTCTTGACAAATTAGTTATGTTTTCCATCAAGCACTAAAGATATTTTCAACTTTGGAGGCAAAATGAGTGAGGATTTGATTTGCTAGTTGTTGGAAGAGATTAGAGAGATGTTTTTAACTTCTTAGGGAAGTTTTCCAAGTGGACACATGGTGATTGCAAATAAGATCCAAGAATTCCTTCCTTTTCTATATCTTTCTTTTTCTCATCCATTGTAAAGGTTGGCAATTTTTAGTGTGAGACCACATTGTTGGTTCCAGAACTATGATTCCACCATATTCTTCTGTATATTTCTCTTGTATGAATAGTATTATTTAAGATAATATAGATAGTTTTGATATGTTAGGCATTTCTATGTTTTAATTTCATGCATCTAAGTGTATAGTTTTAAGGAAATAAATACAAATGAGTAAGAATCTCTTTAGTTTCATTCTAATTCTTTTCTCCTATCTCTATAATTTACAATTTTATGTGGTTTAAGGACAAAGAAATGAGACCCATTTGCATCCCCTTAATTTTGTATGTTTGATAATTTTTTTGTTGGAACAAAGGGCGAAGTAAATTCTTGTTGTATTTGATAGGGTTGTTGGTTATTTGAGAAGGATACTTCATAAGAATGAGGTCGTTATGAACATTGATGACTGATTCACAAAGTGATAAGAAAGATCTAATATGTAGGTGTATGAAATATGTCACTAATATCATAGATGTATGTTCTTGATTTGTGGAATTGCCCAATAGATAAGGCACTAATCAGCTACAGGATCAACTTGTTCTTACTGCTACATATTTGGGGTTTCGCTGAAATCAACATCATTAATCAAATATCTTTCCCCCTAATATTGAAGAACTGAAAATGATTCCCTTACTTACCTTGTGGATTTCATAGAGTTGCAATTTACTACTGTATATCTTTGTCATTGCATAAGTATATGAGAAATAAGGGTTTTATTTACTTTGTTAAGATTTAGTCTATGCTTTGACAACTGGTACCACATGAAGAATCTAATAAGTCCACCCACCTAGATTTTGTAGAGCCTAGAGTAGAAGAAGGGTCTAGCCTTATAGTTGGCCTAGTGTTTGAAAGTATATGTTGAAAATGGGAAGTAGCTACCCTTAGATGTATCTTGTTCTCATTAGGGTAATTTGAAACTATGAAGTTTCAAAACACAAATAGAAAGATCCCCATGATTCACTCAATGAAGATGAGTTTCAGATTGAGTTTGATATTCTTGTTGCCAAGTTAGCCATCCAAATCCATCCAAATCAAATCATTGGAGGTAGCTTGTGATAACTGGGATGCAGCTCTAAAATAATACTTGAGGTCCATAAACCTTTCTTGGAAAAACACACTATAAGTGTACAACCCATGACATAAGTGTCAAGAAAGGGGAAACTAAATAATTTTTGGGGAGAATAAATAAAGGGGGAGAACGCATGATAAGTGGAGATCAAAAAGAATGAAAATACATGATAAGTGGGGATCAAATGAAAACAAAGACAAAGTTAGCATATACATAATATACTCAAAAGGAGTATTCAATTTTAGTTCAGAATGGAACAATCAGCTTAGGGGGAGTTATTTAATTTTTAGGCATGACTGATGAATCATAAGTTTTGTAAAATTTTGAAGTTTTGAAATTTTGTATGTAAATGGATATTATTTGACGCATGCTTGAAAGGCTAAGGTTATTCATGAATGACCAAGTATTTTTCCACTCGTGTCAAAGGGGGATATTATTAATCTCAGATTGGTTTTGACATACACATGAAAATATACTTAAGTCATTTACTTAGTTCATGTCAAACAAGTAATAAATGCCAAGCATAAGTTTTTAAATAGTATATGCCAAGCAAGAGATATTCAATATGTGTCGAGTAACTAGTAAGTGCCGAGTAACTCAAGTGTCGAGCAGATAGTATGTGCCAAGCTATTTAGATGTCGAGTGATCAATGGATTTTGAGTCATTTAGAGGCTGAGTTACATCATTGAATTTGTAGTTGATGCTGAGCATCAGGGACTTCAAGTGTCAAGTAATACAGTTTTGACATAGTTGTTTGTAATGACACAAACTTCTATGTAAACCATTTTTGATCTAACTTAAGGATTGTTTTGCAATCTTATATGATAAGAATGAAACTTTATTGTGAATCTCTATGCATTACATATAGCCAATAAAAAAAAGAGAAGGATTGAGCAACAATATTGATTAATCACAATCATTGATTCATACCTAACCCTAAGTCACCTAGGTCTTCTTAAGGAGGAAAAACCCTAAACTGTTTATGAATGTGTAAAGAGAAAAGAGAGAAGTTTGTATGCAAAAACAAAGCATTCATGGTGACTAATGAGTTTTGATTTGAGATACATTGTAGAATCAGTTAGAAGAGAATAAAGGAAAGGAATTGGAAGACAATAGAGATACATCTAATCAGAAAGGATCAAGTGCACATCAGGAAAGAGGTGATCTATTATCTAGCAATAGAGCGTAACCATAGGATCATTGCTGAGACATTCTAACTGGTGAATTAGTTAAATCTCTTGATAGATTAGTCTTAACAAGCTATTGTAAATCCTTTAACTAGGTGTTTACTTCATTATAAGTTTAAGTCCTTTTACTAGGCACACTTCTAACAAGGTGTTGAAATCCTTGAATACTGTAAGATCTAACAATCTTGTAAGCCTTTAATAGTGAAAACCTTTCATAAGATAGACCATATTTCATAATCAAACATTGTAACTTTCACTAGATACACTTTATTACTATAGTAGTGGAGATTTGTGGGTGTCATCCCCACCCCTATTTTACCTTCTCCTTGGAGGATTTGTAGGTAACCAAATATCTTGTGTCATACATGTGTTCAATGTTTTACTTTCATACTATGGATGTATATGCTTAATTTGGTATTTTAGTTTATATGCATAGATTGTCAGATGGATGTGTGGTGAATGATTTTTGAGGTTGAATTTTTAAGTGCTAATTCAACTCTCTTGCTCAGAGTTTACTTTTCCCATTGTATTTCCAACAAGAAGCTATCACCATGAATTCCCTTATAGAAAGGGAAGCTTTGTGTAGATGGATGGATGCTTTGAAGGAGAAAAATAGGAAGTTGAAGAAAGATATTATAAACTACATTCATATGTATTTTAGGGATGTAGAGGAATTAAGGTCCAAAATCCAAAATCAAGAGCTCCTTCTAAAAGAGAAGGAAGGACCTATCATTTCCCAAATCTAACCCTACAAGCCTATTGAAGAAGATATCATATATTTGACTTTAAAGAATCTTGATAATGAGAAGAAAAAGGTAGTAGGGATTCAGATTAATGAGCCCCAAGTTATTTCTAACAAGCCCAACAGGTCCAAAATTGATTTAGAGTTAGAAAAAGAAAAGAAAGAAAGGGAATATTTGGCTAAAGAAATTGAAAAAATTGAAAATAAATCTTAGGCCATAGAAACAAGAAGAAAAATAAACTTTCTCAAATCCACCTCTTCCCTAGCATCATAGCCAAACTAGATCTCACAAGCCATGTCTTATGTTCCAATTTTTGGACTAGTAGTGACTAACCAAAGCTTATCTCAATCAATATGAGTTTCTTCTTCCACAACAATTGGTCAAATACCTATTTCCCAATAGATCTAAATCTCTATGTGATTTCAACCGGCAGGACCAAGCATTTCTAATACTATAGGTTTCCAAAAGAGGCTTTTCTACATAGAAAATATAATTAGATTTCTTTTATAGACATTGTAGGCACCTAAATTTGATTACACCGCTTTGGTAATCCTATTTAGTTATCTCTAAAGACATCATTAATTAAATTCCTATTTAATTAATCCTTTTCCATCCCCTAGCTAATTAATTTAACTAATCATCTATAGTCCTAATTGATAAATCAAATAACCTATTATTTATCAATTAATCCTATTCTTCTATATAATTCCAAAATCCTCATTTATTAAATAAATATATTTGATAAATAAAACCCCCAAATCTAATAACCCCTAAAATATCCTAAACCCCCTTTTTAGCCTAATCCACTCCATCCACCCATACTAATCAAGCTTAGCCACTAACTCACCCACCCTCATTGAATGCCATCCACTTGCATATCTCTAACAAGCTTAGTCTAATCTTAAATCACCTCTAATCCCCCCTAACCTTGTCACATTCCCTAAGTAAGCTTAAGACTTTCCTAAGCCAAGCAAAGTCAACAATCTCAACTCCCTCCAAAATATCCCAACCACTAAGCTTTGAATACTCTTACAAAGGCCATAAAGACTCTTACAAGCCCATTTATTTCTCTTACAAGCCATTATGAAGGGTCTTTATGAAGATATTATCGCTTGAGCCTCCCTTGTTAACTCATCCATCCCCTTGCCTCCATCCACTCACCCTATGACATGTGTCACTCCTTGGTTAGTGCTAAACAAGCACAATCCATGTGCTCCCCTTTGAGTGCATCCTAGCCCTCCTTAAGAATTCATCTCTCCTTGCATCTTAACCCTCCATCCCTCAAGCCCTTAGCCTATAAATTGAATCCCCTCCCAAGCCATTTCATCACAACCTTTAAGCCAAAGTTATAATGCTAGTTTGAGAACCAAAAGCCATCAACCATACCCTTATAATGCCAAATTGAGAGCTCACAAAGCTACCAATTTTCCATTTACTTAACCCCGCCATTGAAGCATAGAGCAAGTTTCAGCATACATACCAATCCTTTACTTAGACTCATCCCTAAATCAAGTGATCATCCTCATTGGAAGAGCCATTCTATGGCTCATATTCTCATTTGAGGGTTTCATTTTGTCTCTCATATATGTTATGATTTTTATGCTAGTTAATGCTTTGTTCTCTTAATAGATTAGTATTTCTTGCTAACATATTTCTCATATACATTTTGGCACACTTGGTGGGACCCCATTATGGGTCATTTAATCATCTATTTCTATCTATATGTTTTTTTTTCTAATAATCTAATATTTCTTATTGTTTGAGTGAGTTGTAGGGTGTTTCACTTGTTTTTGCAGGTTGAAGGGCACACTTGGGAAGAAGACATACCCTCTAAAGTCCAAAAATAACAAAAAAAAATTAAAAAAATTTGAAAAAAATTTGTGCATTTCAGTTCTTTTCACCCAGTTTCATCTCCACAGATTAGCGTCTGCGCTTGCAAACTATCGTCTGCGCCAGCTACTCTGTCATCTCCGCAACCAAATTGTCATCTCCATAGTTTGGCATCTCCACCTAGTCTTCTGCTATCGGCACTGCACTAGACTATCGTCTTTGCATCTTTGACTGTCATCTTTGTAGATCAGCATCTTCGCTAGCTACTTTGTCATCTCCACTGTCGCTAACCTAAACTGTTGTCTCCACTGCCGCCAACCTAAACCGTCATCTCCACCGCCACAAACCTAAACTGTCATCTCTACAGATCAGCGTCTCCATAGTTCAGCGTCTCTACCCTATTTCTTATTTTCTACATCACCAATCTAAACTATCATCTCTATAGATCAGCATCTCTGCAGTTTAGCATCTCCACCACTTTCTTTTTTGTCTCCACAGATTAGCATCTCAGCAGATTAGTGTCTCTGTAGATCAGCATCTCTGCAGTTTAGCATCTGCGCCTGATGAACTATCATCTCCGCCTGTCTTTCTTATATTTCTATTTTACGCCTAAAAAAAAATTTAAAAAAGTTAAAATTTTTTTTTTCCATATTTAAGCTTTCATTTTAGAAGATTTTGGGTGACTAATCAATTTGTTTTTTTGTCTCATTGCAGGTTGGAGCAACAAACTTAATCATGTTTTTTAAGTTTTTCATGGAATGAACTTGAATGGTTAAACACATTTTTCTTTGAATGTATGTTGTTCAAAACACACTCTTGAATGCCATGGATAAAAATCAAAATTTTCCTTAGAATGCATGACTAAAGTAAACAAACTCAATCTTGAATGTAAAAGATCAACTAACCATTGCAATATCTCACACTTCAATTTTTGGTGCATTAAAAAGAACAAAAAAATCTCTCTTTTGCATGCAACTTAGGCAAAGTTAATTTTTGAACACTTAAAAAATTTGTTAAGTTAAAAACAAATCAACAAAAATCAAATTTAGTAGTTTTTTCATTGGACTCGCCCTCTTTAATCACCCATCAATTTAACCATTGGTCGATATCTTAGCACCATCTATGGGGATGGGTCCACCTAAGAGAGTGTTAAGTGTTCCATAATCAGATTTTACTTATAAACTTATAAGTTTTTTTCAATGTCCAAAAATCTAGATTAAATCGATCACACTTCAAGTTTGGATTTTAAAACTGAACAACCAATTGACGTGGAGGGCCTCCGGGCGCGCGCTTGACAATCAAGTTTCACACATCTTTGTTTTGGGTTTAAAATGAACAAACACTCAATCTTGAATGCGTTAAAGAAAATTAATCGATACTTGACGTGGAGGGCCTTCGAGCATGTGGGTTTACTTTCTTGTTGACCCTAACTCTTCTTCTTGTTCGCATTCTTCGATATATTTTTCTTTGTTGGCACATTTCAAAGTTGGAATTAAACATTGTCTCTTAAACATGAGTGCTTGCAAAGTCTAGATCAGAAAACTTAAGCGTCAGTTGGAAAAGAATTCTATCTTTTAGCCCAAGGTCATCCAAGTCTTCTCTCCCCTTGTCATCTTTCAAGGCTATCTTGGGTGCATAAGATTAGGATCCAAAACCTTGTTTCTATTTTTAGGAGGCATTCTTGGGGATTTCATCACCCCTTGGGATGATCTCAACTCTAGCATTCTGACGGAGTATAAAGATCGGCAGGTGAATCCAAAGACACCTCTCTTGGAATCAAGATTTTGTCACTCGGGCTAAGCCTCAAAGAACTTTATACCCTTGAGAAGTGAAAGAGGAGAAGTGGGTTACCACTCCTCTTGGCTATGTGACATCTTTTTAGTTTCATCTACAGACTTGGGCCTCACATACCTTGGGTATATCGAGGACTCCCTAGCTAAACCAACTATCAGCCTTGCAGACAACCATCTAGGGAGTTAATGTGTTTGAAGTGACTGATTGAAACATTTGTAAAACATACACACTCCTTGGTGCAAGTATCACATTCTGAGAATCAAAAACTTCTATCTGGTTGTTCCTATCTATTGCTTGATTTTTTATTTGTTGAATGAATGTTTCCCAAACTTGATCAATCCTAGCTTAGGGCACACTTAGCGTAGTCACTGCCTGTTTCAGAAGTTGAACAAGTCGAAGTAAAACAACTGAGATCTCTCAAAGCCAAGCAAATTCAAGAATTCATGTTAGAGCAACCCAAACCCAAATAGAAGTTTCACAAAGTCAAACTCAAGCCATCTCAAGCATACCAAAAAATTTCAGCCAAGAGAAAGGAACTAACACCAAGCCCTCGAATTGCCAAACTCCACAAAGTAGAAGACAAAGCTGCTGATAAAGCCCTTCAAGATGCTTGGTTAGATCACACCATCCAACTTAACCAACATCCAGGAGTTAACTCTGCTTATGCCTTACCAACTAGGTATGATTTCTATGATTAGACCCCCTTGTTTCTCTACATCTTCTTGCATAAGCTTCACTTTAGAGTCATCCTTGTAGGTAAGCTAGCCATCCTTAGTCATCCCCTTAAGCATTTTTAGCTCATCCATCTCATTTAGAACCAAACCATCTAGCCAGCAATCCAAAACTTCACATCCAAGCCTTCAAAATTGTTGTCACTTTGCCAAAAGTTTTCCATTCCTAACATCTTCCAAATCCACCAATCTCACCAAGGTTATCCCTTTGACAGAGCTTTGTCTAGGGTAATCTAGCTTTGTCACTTGTTATCCCTCATCACCTTGAGCTAAAGGTTGGGATCCACAAGTGGTCAATCTCGTGTTCTTCCTAAAGGATCATCAATCTATCCTTAAGTTGATACAATCACCACCAAGCTTACACATAGGAAAGAAGACCTTTCGTAATTTGGCAACATATATTTGAAGTTAGAATCCCCAACCCAATCCTCCTTAGGTTTTGTCATATAGCTTTGCCTCAACCTAGGAAATCATTTGCATAGAAAAGCCTTCCCCTTTTGTGTCCATCAGCATTGTTGCATCTCATCCCTAGGAAACATTTTGCATTTTCATGTCACCTGTCACTCGCTTAGCCAAGAAGAAGGAAACAATGGAGCCCTATCATTTGGATCAAATAGCATTGCTCCCCTTGAGCACTCAACCATCCTTCATCCCAGAGAACACCATACCATCACCTAATGACATTGAAGCTTTCATGAACCAACTAGGAAATGTAGTATTGGTGAATGCCATTATAGACAAAAACAAGGAAACAATCATGGTAAACTTTCGAAGGGACAACATTGGAGCCTTCAACTTTGGAAGACCTCCTCCCCTATCAGAGACATCTCACCCATTTTTTGGACAAATCCCACCACCCATAGGCTCTTATGATTTGAATTATCCTCAATATGTGCCAAAAGAAGAGCCTCAACCCACCCCATATGATCCAATAAACCCAAACATACTAGCCTCCACCCAAGTTGAAATCTCCCTTCCACAAGCCAATCCAGCCACCACCACTCCACCATTGGTCCATACCACTCCATCCCAAACCCCCTTCGCCCAAAACACCTCACCATTCACTCCCTTCACTATTGTTGTTGCTGCTCTCCAACCCAGCCTTCCAAATCCACCCATCTCCCAAATTAGTGCTAAATACTTTGGCCAACCTCAACAATATACAACCGGGATGCCACCCATGGGGCCAAGTAATCAAACTTTCATCACCCCCAGCTTGTTTACCTCACCTCAGAACACAATTCCATCATTTCCACTAGGTCCTTGGAGATCAGTGCCATCAGCCACAAATCCACAAGCTACTACCCTCACTCCACAAAGCTATCAAACCCCACCAGCTACTACCAATTTTCTGTCAAGCTCTCAAGTGACCCAAGCTCTTGCCACCACTCTACCAAGCTTTCAAATCCAACCACCAAGCTATCAAACCCCATCAGTTCCATTCCCAAGCTTTCAATTTCCACCACCTCCACCACCAACCAATCCATTACCTCCTATTACCAACTATTTTTCTATGCCACTTCTAGGAGGAAATCCACCACCACCAACCACCAATTACTTGGCCTCGTTTGTCATGTAGATACCTTCCCATATGGGGGCATAGCCCACATATATTGGTCAAACTCCTCAAATCCAAAGTCAAGTTCCACAAGCTCCCCAATCCTTTCCCCAAGCTTCACACCCATCTTATACCTTACCTCCACAAAGCAATCCATTTATCCCATAGCCAGCCTACATCCCTCAATCCTTATCTCAAATCCCATACCAATAGCAAGCCTCACAACACATGCAGCAATATGTGCCCCCTCCACCTCAGCAACCCATCATCCACCATTCAGTTGCCCAAGCCATGTACAACCCCTACCAGCCCATACCTCAAAGCCATCCATATTCCATTTCCCCATCTAGCACATACCTACCTCAGGGCACTCCTACATTGGGGGCACCCCAGCCATCACCCATTAATTCAAAATGGGAAGCCATGAAAATAGCTTTGAAGAACATCCAAGAGGGAAATGATCCAAAAACCTTCAAGTTTGAGAATGTGTGTCCTTACCCATTTGACAGAGCCATTACCATGACACCATTTCCCAAGCATTTTAAGACACCCAAGTTTGACAAATTCAAAGGAAAAGGAGACCCTATCACACATATCAAAGAATTTTACATGCACTGCCAAGAAATGGCATACGATGATGTCTTCCTCTTGCATCTCTTTCCCAAAAGCTTGGCCGAACTAGCTCTTGAATGGTTTTATAGAATCCCCTATGGCACAATTAAAAATTTTGCTGAATTGTCTGAGGCATTTGTAGCCCAATATGCCCATCTTGTTGAAATAGAGCTATCAGTAGTTGATCTTCTCCACATTAAGCAAAAAGGTGGAGAAAGCCTTCTTGAATATCTACAAAGATGGCAAACCCTTACCACTCGCATATCTTGCACATTGCCAGAGTGCCATTTGGTGAAAATGTTTATTGATAATGCCCATCCCAGCTTGGCTCACCACATGACCATGAACTATTTGCAGACCTACAAAGATAACAAAGAAAAAGGAATGATCCTTGAGCAAGGAATCATTAAAGATGGTGTGGTCAAGATTTACAAGGAGGCCAACCAAAATCAATCACATTCCAATGACAAGTCTAGGTATTGGAACAAAAACAAGCACGTTGCAACAGATGGCATCACTAACGCCAGGCATGTGAATATTGTTGGTCCTTCCCAAAGTCAGCCCAACCCATCGTATCAACCAAACAATTAGCAAGCTATCAACTACCAACAGTAGAATCACCAAAGCTATCAAAACCACAATCCAAGACCCAACTTCCAAGGATCTAGCAATCAAGCTAAAGCCATTAATGTAGCTGCAGGGAAAAAGCCTAGATTCCAACCTGCACCTAGAAATTATACACCCCTTCGTGAACCTTTGGATGTCATTTTTGAGAAATTAGTCAAGGAAAACCTCATCAAATTTCCTCCTACCTAGCAAATCAAACCAAGCCAATCCAAAGCTGCATGGTACAAAGACAATGAGTACTATAAATTTCATAGGGTAATAGGTCACACTACCCTCAGATGCATGAAATTGAAAGATTATGTGCAGGACCTCATTGATCAAAAAGAAATCACCGTTGGTGCCCAAACCTCTCCCAATGTAGGCTTACAGATCTATCAAAATGCTTTTCCTCCTCACAACCACCAAAATCTTGGAAAAACACCTATCCAAGCCAACAACAACAACACCAACAACTACCAGCCAAACCAACAGCATGGGAAGAACAATGACCACACTTCATCCTTTATAGACTCCTATATAGACTATGGTAGCCTCATAGGTTGTATATTTGAGAAAGAGCCTTCTGTCAATGTTATCAATATCCAAGGACCAAACAATGAGTGTGCAGTCACCACTCAAAGAGTGCAATTTAACATCGTAGGCCCACCAATTTCACCAGCACCATCAGCTCCATCAAAAAGCCAGTATAATATCTTGGAACACCTTGGGAACATGCCAGCCCAAATCTCCATTTTAGACCTTCTCCGCACTAGTCCTATGTACAAAAACATCCTTGACAGTGTGCTCATAGAATCTTGTGTCCCTTCAAATATCAACACTATTGATTTTCATAATCTTGTTTGACACCTTTCATCCTCATGTGCCCTATACTTCAAACCCACCGATCAGACCCTTCCACTTCGCATAGCCATCATGGTATCCAATTTTTCTGTAAAAAGAGTAATGATAGATAATGGATCACCATTCAATATTTGCACCCTAAAATTCATAAAACAAGCTGGGTATACTGAGGCAGATATCATCAGTGAGGTTATCACCATCAAAGCTTATGACAACTTGGAAAGAACCATAGAAGGAACTATTTTGCTACCAATCAAGGTTGGGCCAGTCATCCAAGAGACACTCTGCCATGTTATTGATCTAAACCTACCATTTAACATCCTCCTCGGTCACCCATGGATTCATGCCATGAAAGTTTTTCCATCCACTTACCATTAGTGCGTCAAATTTCCACATCAAGGCATTGAGGTAACCATCCATGCCGATCCAAAACCCTTTGCTTACTGCAATGCAGTTGAAGCTTCATATACAAACCATTGCCCTAGAATTGATATTGGCACAACCATCACTAGCTCATCCCACACTTGTAATGACCTAGAAACCATCCTCGCCTCCACCCTATCTACCGTGAAGATCAATAACAAAGGTTGTGGAGAGTATAGTCTGTCAGATGCATTTGCTGTCGAGGCACTCCCACTTGATCCACATGCCCATGGATGACTGACATATCACAAAGCTAAGGAGATTTCACCTCCTCAGTACAAAAAATTTGGCCCAACAACCTTTGTATCCTCAAAAATACCTCTTCATGAGGAGCTCACTCTAGATATCAACAATTGGTTACATATGGATGTACCTCAAAGAAATCAAGCACGCCATGATCACTTCAGCCAGAAGTATCCCCAAGAACATAAGCTCATCACTAACAAATGGAACTATCAAGGTTGTGGTCTAGGACCAGAAGAAAGAGGCATGTAGTGCCCCATCGATGTGCACAAGTGGGAATTGAAGTCAGGTCTTGGCTTTGGCATACCCACAACTAGGGGCACCAATATGAACGGTCACGCTTTTTTGAACATTCACCGTGACCTTGTCGAAATTGAATACATTCCTAAGGAAGTTGAAAAGAGAGCCTACGACAATATCCCAGACCAAATCTTCCTCGAAGACTCTGTTCTCCAAGAACTATCCATCCACCTCATTGATCTACCACTCGCCCATCCACAACTAATAGATTGGGACCAACCAAGCATCATGCACATTGATGAGTTCACATTAGAGGAAGAACTTCTGAGATTCATGGGAGCCAAAACTCCTCATAAGAAAACAAAGCCAGATTCTGCCTATATCTACAAGCTAGATCCCAAGGGGTATTTTGGAGAAATTCCCCAACCTAGCTCTGAAACACCCAAAACTGGAACTAAGGTAAATTCGAGACTAGCTAAGGTAGTGAAGAGAACCCCTCAACAAGAACATCTAGAGCCACAAGAAGAACATGAGGATTTAGCATTACCTCCTCAAGATAATCGACCAAAGGTGTCTTCTATTCTAATTGAGGATACTAGAGAAGTCAACATCGGTTCTTCAGAGATCCCTAGACTTGTTCACATTGTTGCATCCCTATCACAAGACCAAGCTGACCTCCTCTTTGAGGTCTTAAAAGAGAACATTGGCTGATTTGCATGGTCATATCAAGACATGCCAAGACTTGATCCAAAGCTTGTAGTTCATCATCTTGCAGTCGATCCAAAGATCAAGCCCGTCAGAAAAAAGCTTAGAAAAATGCACCCCAAGGTGGCATTACTGGTCAAAGCTAAATTAGAAAGAATGTTAGCTGCTAAGGATCTTTGATCTATCGACTACTCAAAGTGGATCTCCAACATAGGCCTTGTCACTAAACCTTCTAGTGACATTAGAATCTGCACTAATTTCAGAGATCTTAAAAAAGCTTGTCCAAAAGATGATTTTCCCTTGCCCAACATAGATATGATTGTAGATCTTACAGTTATACATGAAATTTTGTCCCTCATAGATGGATTTTCTAGGTATAATCAAATCAAGATTGCAGAAGAGGATCAACATAAGACAACATTCACTGCCCCTTGGGAAACCTTTTGCTACAACATGATGCCTTTTGGCCTAAAGAATGCTGGGGCTATCTATCAAAGAGCTATGACAACCATTTTTCATGATCTTATCCATAGCATTTTGGAGGATTATGTGGATGATATCTTGGTTAAATCTCACACCTTCATGGATCATCTTGCTAACCTCGAGAAATTTTTTGATAGGTTAGCCAAATATCATCTCATGTTGAATCCCAAGAAGTGTGTCTTTGGGGTCACATCTGGCAAGCTTCTAGGCTTTATAGTTTCTAAATGAGATATAGAGATTGACCCCAAGAAGGTTAAGGCTATCTTAGACATGCCTCCTCCCTAGAAACTATGAAAGCTTCACTCTCTTTAGGGAAAGCTTCAATCCATTCGACACTTCATCTCCCAGCTTGTAGATAAGTGTACACCATTTTCACATTTACTAAAGAAGGATGAGAACTTCAAGTGGGATCCTTTATGTTAGTGCAGCTTCAATCAGCTCAAGTAGTATCTCGCCAATCCCCCTATCTTGGTTCCACCAGTTCCTGGTCGTCCCTTGATTTTGTACATAATAGCAATGCCTACTACTCTAGGGGCACTTCTAGCACAGCTTGATGACTATGGTAGAGAAAGAGCCATCTACTACATTAGTAGAACCCTAGTTGGTTATGAACTCAATTATACTCCTATAGAAAAAGCTTGTTTGGTAATTTTTTTCTCAACTCAAAAGCTTCGCCACTACATGCTAAGTCATACCATCTAACTAGTCTCCAAGGTTGACCCTCTCAAGTATATGCTCTCCAGAATAGCGCTTACAGGCCATTTGGCCAAATGGGTTATGCTCCTTAGTGAATTTGACATCCAATATGTGGACATAAAGGCAATCAAAGGGCAAGCTATAGCAAATCACCTAGCTGATGCACCTCTAATAGATGCTTATCCTTTGATCACAGAATTTCTAGATGAACATGTCTGTCTAATTGAAGAACAACCCCCATGAAAATTTTATTTTGATGGCTCATACACATCTTGTGGATCAGGAGCAGGAATATTGTTGGTCACACCTCAAGGAGATTACATTTAAAAAGTCTTCAAGCTACAATTCCCTAGCACCAACAATATAGTTGAATATGAGGCTCTCATAGCAGGATTAAAGATAGTTGCAGAATGGAACATTACTGAGTTACAAATCTTTGGTGATTCTCAGCTCATCATCAAGCAAGCCCTAAATGAATATCAAACCAAAGATGAAAAGCTATTACCCTACAAAGAGCTAGTTGATCAACTAACCCAACATTTTTCAAAGCTTCAATTTACACAAGTGCCTCGAATGCAAAACAAAGCAACAGATGCTATGGCTGCTATCAGCTCGCTCTTGGAAATTCCCCAAGCAACTACATAGTATGAGTTTTTAGTCGAGCAACTCTTCACACCTGCCTATGCGAATGATGATTTAAATCATGTTTGTATCTTGGTTGGTCCCTAATTCCCTTGGTACCATGAGATTCATGCTTACCTTAACGATGGTATCATATCCCCTCACCTCACATGTACCCAATGCCAGAACCTCATCCAAAAATCATCTCACTATGTTATCATAGCCAATACCCTATATCGTCAGGGTTATCATGATACTCTCTCTCTATGTTTAGACCAAAATGAGGCTATGATGGTGTTAAAAGAAGTACACTCTGAACTTTGTGGTGCCCACACAAGTGGTATTGTCCTAGCATGACAAATCCTTAGAGTAGGCTACTATTGGCCTACCATTGAAGAAGACTCCTGTGAATTTGTTAGAAAATGTCTCCCATGTCAGTAGCATGCAAATCGCGTGCATGCTCCAGCATAGGATCTATAGCCTATTGCACCACCTTGGCCTTTCACTTGTTGGGGTCTTGATCTAGTTGGAACTATCACACCTCTCTCATTTGATGGACATAAATGGATAATAACAGCTACAGACTATTTCACTAAATGGGTGGAAGTAGTCCCTCTAGTCTCAGCTCCAGGAGTTCAGGTCTCCAAGTTCATCTTGTACCACATTGTTTGTCGCTTCGGCATCCCATCCACCATCTTCACTGACCACGAAGGTAACTTTGAAAATCTCAACATGGAAGAATTATGCACTTCCCTTTGTATCCATCACCACTTTTCTAGCCCATATTTCCCACAAGGTAATGGCTAGGAAGAGGCAACTAACAAAACCCTCGTCAAAATTCTAAATAAAGTTGTCAATGATTTCGGCCATGATTGGCACCTACATATAAATCTAGCCCTATGGGCCTATCGAACTTCCTTCCATACATCCATAGGCACAACTCTATACTCCCTAGTCTATGGTGCTAAAGTGGTACTACCTATAGAGGTTGAACTTCCCTCCTTGCGCATATCTTTGCAAGGGAAAATATCAGATGAAGAATACTGAGTAGCCAGACTCACCCCGCTAGATGTCTTAGGTGAGAAGTGACAATAAGCCTATGATCATCTCACAGTCTATCAAACTCGTCTCAAAAGAAATTTCAACAAGAAAGTGCTCCCACAACACTTTTAGCTAGGCGACATGGTCCTCAAAGAAAACATGAAAGTCCAAGCAGATTGAGATAAAAAAGGCAAGTTTGAACCTACCTGGCTTGGTCCTTATGTCGTCACTACCTCCTTTGGCTCCGAAGCCTATCAGCTATCTACACTAGAAGGAAAACTCTTATATGATCCTACTAAAATCATTCATCTCAAGAAGTTCTATGCTTGAAGATCCTTGGTATATCCAGCTTTTGAAAAATACCAAAAAAAAAATAGTAAAGAGAAATAAGTGTCCAATGGTGAAAACTTGGCAATTCAAGGACCTTGGATAGGTACTTTGGTGAAAACTTAGCAATTCATGTGCCTTGTGTACTAAGACTAATCCATTATCTATCACTATCCTATCCCTCATCCATTTACCCACCATCCCATAACATACCTGTTTCTTCCCTTGGTGTTCTAACCAAATATCCAAAATCTAATGAAGCTTGCAAAAACCTCCTGTATGGCTTGTAAATCTTGTACCTCAACTTGTAAATCTTGTACCCCAGCTTGTAAATCTTGTATCATCTCTTGTATCATAGTTTGTATATTGAAATCTTGTCCAGGGCTTGTACCATATTCCATCTTGTAAATAAGCTTGTATCCTAGTTTGTATCCTATCACATGCACACAAAGAATCCCATTTTCCTTAAACTTTTCACAAACCATCTACTTATCCACCTATCAATTATTGTAGACATCCCACCCTTCACCAACATTTCCATCTCACAAAACCAAAACATGAACAACCTTGTACTTTTGTAACATATCTTGGTATGTTAGCTTGTATATCCTCGTTAGCTTAGTACCATTGTATCTATCCAGCTGTCCTATTAGTTCCTCCTTGATTAGCATCTTGCACACATCACACAACCCTTGGTTAGCTATTCCAATGCATCCTTTATCTAGATCTCCTATCACCAGAGTGTTATCCTTCTTAGTTCAACTTTCCCAGTGCATCACTCATCCAGATCCATCAGCTTAGGTGCTCTCTGATAGATCCTTGTAGGATATAGCTTTCCTCATGTCTAATCTTGGTCTGTTAGTACCTCATTCCACCCATCTCATTGGCAAATGATTCTCTTTTGAATTTTCACTTTCTTTTGATTTGGAATCTTCCCTTTAGGTCTTGAAGTATCTTTCCCAAGCAATTTTTTTTTCCCTCCTCAAATTTGCCATGATCTTCCATATCATGGTATACTGTGAATGGGCCAATCTGAGCATAAGGAATTGATCAAGTCTCTTTTTTTTTTTTCTTTTCTGCTTGTGGGTTACCCAGTGTCAGTTCCACGCTGCTTCCTCTGGGATTCATGCGTGATGTTGGGGCAATCCTTGCATGTTTGTTTTGAGTCAGTTTGTTAGTCCTCTAGATAGTTGGTGAAAAGGCCTTGATGTTTTTCGTAACCTTGGCAATTAACCAATAGTCCTATATCAAATCTAGTGCTCAACTACATGGTGGTACTACACTTTGAAGTATCCCCCCGCTTAAAAAGCTTCAATGGTTTCCTTTCATATCCATTATCCCCCATCCATATCTAGCATCCGTCTCTCCTACCCCAGCTTATGCATCAGTATCTCTTTGAATAAATCTTCACTTTTAGCTTTAGGGATCCACCAATCCAATCAATCCACCAAGCCTCATCTTTCGAGATCCATAATCCTAGTGCTAGGGATCTTTGAAACCCATCTTCCACCAATCTAACTCTTTGAAATCCTGTTGCATTAGCTTTATAATCCCCTCATCCATCTCCCTGTCCTAGATTCCTTTTTATAGTGCTCTACTCCTTCATCCTCCCCCCCATCCTAAAAGTCTTAAGCTTATTTACTCTTGTGCCTCTGATCCTCCCTTTCTCAATCTCCCTTAGTGAGAGTTTCAGCTAATTCAACCTCTTCTCTTAAGCCACTCTTCATCCTCCCATCCTGGATTCTTATATTTTTCAAGAAGTCATCGAGCCTCATTTTTTCTCCCCGCTTCCTACTTGAGGGGGCATCTCTACGTCTAGTCTCTCCTCTTCTTATCCGAGACTGGGGCAACCTTGTTGCTAAAACATCTTCCTCATGTCTTCTTCATTCGAACTTATTTGAAATAGTGTTGTCTCAACACTATGTAAAAGAGGGGCAAAATGTAGACACCTAAATTTGATTACACCGCTTTGGTAATCCTATTTAGTTATCTCTAAAGGCATCATTAATTAAATTCCTAATTAATTAATCCTTTGCCATCCCCTAGCTAATTAATTTAATTAATCATCTATAATCCTAATTGATAAATCAAATAACCTATTATTTATCAATTAATCCTATTCTTCTATCTAATTCCAAAATCCTCATTTATTAAATAAATATATTTGATAAATAAAACCCCCAAATCTAATAACCCCTAAACTATCCTAAACCCCCTTTTTAGCCTAATCCACCCCATCCACCCATACTAACCAAGCTTAGCCACTAACTCACCCACCCTCATTGAATGCCATCCACTTTCATATCTCTAACAAGATTAGTCTAATCCTAAATGACCTCTAATCCCCCCCTAACCTTGTCACATTACCTAAGTAAGCTTAAGACTTTCCTAAGCCAAACAAAGTCAACAATCTCAACTCCCTCCATAATATCCCAACAACTAAGCTTTGAATGCTCTTACAAAGGCCATAAAGACTCTTACAAGCCCATTTATTGCTCTTACAAGCCATTATGAAGGGTCTTTATGAAGATATTATCCCTTGAGCCTCCCTTGTTAACTCATCCATCCCCTTGCTTCCATCCACTCACCCTATGACATGTGTCACCCCTTGTTTGGTGCTAAACAAACACAATCCATGTGCTCCCCTTTGAGTGCATCCTAGCCATCCTTAAGCTTTCATCTCTCCTTTCATCTTAACCCTCCATCCCTCAAGCCCTTAGCCTATAAATTAAATCCCCTCCCAAGCCATTT
Source organism: Cupressus sempervirens (assembly GCA_028749045.1). Classification (NCBI taxonomy): domain Eukaryota; kingdom Viridiplantae; phylum Streptophyta; class Pinopsida; order Cupressales; family Cupressaceae; genus Cupressus; species Cupressus sempervirens. Next base: position 695,062,373 of record CM053784.1, read on the forward strand.
CATCACAACCTTTAAGCCAAAGTTATAATGCTAGTTTGAGAACCAAAAGCTATCAACCATACCCTTATAATGCCAAATTGAGAGCTCACAAAGCTACCAATTTGTCATTTACTCATCCCCACCATTGAAGCATAGAGAAAGTTTGAGCATATATACCAATCTTTTACTTAGACTCATCCCTAAATCAAGTGATCATCCTCATTTGGAGAGCCATTCTATGGCTCATATTCTCATTTGAGGGTTAAAATTTGTCTCTCATACATGTTATGATTTTTATGCTAGTTAATGCTTTGTTCTCTTAAATAGATTAGTATTTTTTGCTAACATATTTCTCATATACAGACATAACTAGTTTTTCACATCCTATCTCAAATGATTTGAGGGACAAAGTCATAAATTTTTTAGGGAATAATGCTATAATTGGTCAATAGCATCTTAGAAAATTCATTGACATGTTAAATGACTATGAAGTAGAGCATGAAGATGTTGTTATGAAACTATTTTTCACTCACTTACTAAAGATGCAAAGGATTTGTTTAGAAGACTTCCTGATGACACTAAAGCAAGTTTTATGTTAAATGAGTTCAATAACATAAAAAAGAATCCAAATTAATTAACATTTGATTTTAATGTAATATTTTAGAAGGAAATGTATAAGTTATTCCATGTGAAAAGGTTAGGTGATGATGTATGTATTACAAAATATTTCAATGCTTTTGATATTAAGATGAATTAGACCCTAAGAGATAAAGATCTTAGAACATTGAGGGATTCTTACAAAATGATTGTCAACATTGAAAATAATAGAAAAGCACCTAGTAAGATATGGAGAAGAGATGATCCAAATTTATTCAATCCAAGGGGTAGAATAAAAGAAGGTGATAAGCCTTTTATAACTAAGAAACCTAAGGATGATAAAATGGATCAAGTTTTGGGTTTGCTAAAAAATTTGAATCCACCAACACATCATACTAACAAGCCAAATATTGGTGAGAAGCCTCAATTCAACAATAAATACAATAAGAAGACTTGGATTTACACAATGGAAGAATGGTAAGCCCATGCCTAACCCTACCCAAGGCATAGAAGATAAATGTACATTGGATCCATTATAGAGGAACTTTGTAAATATGATGGAAGATATGCCTTAGTTTATTATATGGAAATCCCTTCATTCTCCTGACTATTGTGTTGTTGTCTAGTCATTTTCTATAAACTAGCAAGTATAGAATGAAGAAGGGGAGGAAGAAAAGAACTATGAAGATGTGGCATGTAATATGATTAATCTATGTGACAATGGTGAAGAATCTAATCTAGAAGACACTAAGATTGATGTTAATAATCAAAGGAATATGTATCATTTGCATCATCAAAAAGTATTTTTAGATGATGAGGATCAAAATGAAGAAAGGATGTACAATATGATATCAAACATTGAGAATATGAATTTAAGGAAACCATCTAATTAAGAAATTGATAGAATAACTACTGAGATGATAGCCCAAGTTCAAAGTATTTACAATCTCAAAAATAGAATAGTGAACATTAATGCTGGAAAAGCATATGGTATTTTCATCAAAGATATCACTCTGAAAATGGATTATGAAAATAAAGAGGACAACCCAGTGATAGTGAAGAGAAAAGACAATAAAATTAAGGAGTGGGAACCAAAAAAGAAAGTGTAGTTCCAAGGGGCAAAGATATTCAAGGTCAATGTACATGAAAAGAAAAGAAATCCTGATATCATAAAGCAAGTGGAGGGCCCTACTATTGAAAAAAAGAGTAGTCAAAGGTGTTTTTCTCAAACCCATTTTATATGATCTTGTAGACATGATTTCTATGCTATCACAAATTACTATTAAAGTCCCATTATCTAAAATGTTTAGGATAGAGGAACACAAAAATAAATCCCTTTGTTGGTTAGGAGGAACATGGAGCAATAATATTGTTGAACATGAGTCATTAGTAAGATAGGAGGTGCCACTTGTAATGAAAGAAAATGAAGACAAAGGGGTCATGTCCTAAATAACTCAGATGTATTTGGATAATTCATCTACCACTTATATAGATAACATTGACCCTTTCTTTCTGTTGGTGTTTTATTTTGATGTTAACAGTACTAAAACTACTAGGCGACAAAAGGCTTAGTACCTAGATATCAGTACATACACAACCTAAAGAATAGCCAATTCTCATTATCACTTGCATATGCAAAGTATAAGGACCCAACTTCAATAAAACCTTAGACGGTTTTCTACTCTTTTGGCTCTGTAAAACCAGGGCGGGTGCACCTGGGGATGGTTCAAAGATGGAATAATTGTATGAGAATTATCCTTAGTTTCATTTTGATTCTCATCTCTAAATCCTTAAACATATAAGTAAATAACTGATAAACACATCCCTTGAACAGATATGGCCAAGAAATCTTCTATAGCTCTGCAGATGTTTCCAACAACAATGGCTAAACGAAGCTAAAACAATCTAGGCAGGCAAGTGCTGGCCAACTTTGAAAATCTTACAGGAAAGATAAATGAAAATTGACTTTATGATGTATTTTGAAAAAGCTAGTTATAATATACTTCTCTTTTGGCTGAAATACTTTCGATCAGTGCCTAATCCATTGGGAATTCAGAGTCAAGTAAATTCTTAGATCTAATTTGTTGCCTTGCAACGAATTTTCATCAGCAATTCTTACCAGAATTTATCATTCAAAAATCCTTATTAACACCCGAGCAACCTCATCACATTCATCAAAGCCTTTACTTAATCCATTGAATTAACAGCAATAACAAATGGATGTACAGTCTTACTAAATTGCAATCAATTGCATAAGCTTTTACTCACACAACATCAAGGTAGCTCAGTACTAAAAAGGAGACAAAATTCAGAGAAGAACAGATATGGGGACAGTTCATAACTTGTATTCATTTCCTTTGAAAATGATATATCCTTTACAAAAGACCCAGAAAAACCTTCAGAGAAGAAGCGCAGTTCTTTCTACATTCATCCATATCTCAGAAAATTTTGACAGAAAAAGCATACTATAAATTTCTTTCCAAAAATGTTTGGACCAAAAAAGAACTAAGCACAATACTTAGTGAAAACCAAATTTGGACCATTCTTTAGCCTTGGGATCTCACTTAAATAATGTGAGATGCAACAAGCTTCAGGCTACAGAAGGTGACAGGTGTCCTTCTTTTGAAAAACAAAAAACAAGAATAACAGAAAGGTTGATTACAACAGCATTTCTTGGCGGGTCCCTTTCTGTTATGCTTCTTGGTTGTTATGATCTGCTCTCGCAATCATTCTTCATCTTCAGAGTACATACCCATAAGGTCTGCAAGTGATGTATCATCTTCTGTTACATGCAAAATCACTTTAACCTGGGGATTTTCTATGTCATCATTGCTGACTACAAGAGTAACTATTACTCTTACATCTTCCTCGTCATCTTCTCCTGACATCTGTTCACTAAACTGATCTTTCCATCTGTTAAAAGTATCATCATCTGGCCAATCAAAACTTAGGGTTTCTCTTTGTATCTTTATTAAAGAATTGGCATTTTCTTCTAATTCATCGAATTCTTTTCTTATATCAACATAATACAGTTGTATTTTTACCAGCTCTTCATTTGTCTTTGCCCAAAACCAATAGCCAGTCTCACTAATGATGTTTGTTATTTTGTTATCAAATAATTCATCCATTTCCTTTTTCCATTTGTCCTTTTCCTTTACTGTATCAACAGATTCTAAGGCACAAGGAAATAGGGTGAATTTCTTAGCAAGATATCTTGAAAAACAGAGTGTCAATTTCCTCTATAAAGAATCTCTTTTATTTTCAAAATTATCTAATTGATTTAATAAATCAAAAATCCTCTCAACCTGATGGTAAGGCATTTGAACTGTAGATATACAAATAATTGTAACATCATTATTCCTCTGTCTCCATTTCTGTGTAAGAGAATCTAGTCCATTCTTTTCTTTATTTAACTCATCTATGAGGGTTACAATCCTTGTCAACTGGTCATAAAAATTTGACCATTGTATTTTATCCCTCAAGTATGTCACACCCTGCCTCCATTTCTCTTCCTGCTGATTTCTAAATTCTATCTGCCACTCATGTAATTTGGTTTTTTCTGCTTCAAATTCCTCTGTAGTATAGAATTGGGGTCTTTCAGGGTTGTCAGGTATCTCAATAATAGGGGTTAATCCCACAGATGACTGTGGGGGATATGCAATTCTTAATGTACTGGATTCTCCTATTTTTCTCTTTCCAAGTACCTTTTTTAATTGAGATACCCTGTTTTCTAACTCAATTCTCCTTTTTACCTCTTGATTATAGGCTTCTACCACTGCTTCATATTTATTATGCATATCCATCATTTCCCTCTCTTCTCTTTCCGTAGTAGCCAGGGCAAATTTAGAATAATCCACATTCATGTGGGCTGCCTGTACATTTGAAGTGTCAGCAACTCTTCTTACAATGATACTCCCTGTCAATCCTGAATCATCAGGCTGTGATGAAGTAACCCTGGATCCTCTTCTCAGGGACCACATAACAAGGGCATCTTGATCATTGCTGAATGCTGTACCCAAGAATTCCTCTTTATTTGGATCCTGGAGCCCTAAATTATTTGAAACAGAATTAAAAACTAATGCGTCAGCAATGTCCCAATTGGGCAATAATAAAACATTAGCATTTTTTACCATCTGTCTTCCCTCATCAGGGGTTATATTTTGGAACTCTTGAACCATTTGTTCTTTTATTAGATTTTGAATGGAGGCCTCATCCATTTCTGGATGTTCTGCTCTCATATTATTGCACCTTTGCTCAAAAATGTCCATGTTTACTCTCCACGCAAATTGATGGAAAGCCCTAGATCTTACAAAATTGTTATCAGACAAAAAATGCTGACTGGCTTGTTCCAAAATAGGGTCCAATTCCCTTCCTCTAAAATCTGTTGTAGTTAATTCAAAACTTGGTACAGGGGGTTCCTGAGGGTTCCCTTCATCAATCTCTGCTTGTGTAACAAAAATTTCTCCTTGTGACCCCATTTGTTCGAATTGCTCACTGGTGAGTTGTTCTTCCTCAACTCTTATTGGGGTTTGAGAAGGTGAGCCACTTTCATCAAGGGATTCTTCCTCCCTTATTATTCTTCTTCTTTTGGGGGAAGGTTCAGGGGGTCTTTCTTCTAGGACAGTGCTGGTGGATCCAACAATCTATTTTTCTTTATGCACAACGGGCACCTGCTGTCGGACAATAGTATACCCTGTTTTCTTCCGTACCACCAGTGGACCTACTCCAATGTTGGGAGTGAAACCCAATTTTCTCATAATTTCTCTGGCTTTATCTGGAAAAGAATTAATAAAATTCTGTTTCTTCTCATTCATTACCTCCATTATCTCAGAGAAATTACTCATGAGCTTATATACTTTATCTGCATTGTTCGCAGCATTACTAAGAGGACTGAAATTTTTATCAAAACAATTAATGAATTCCAAAACTTTTGAATAGACTCTCCATTTTTCTTTCTTTATTTCTTGCTCATGGAGAGAGTATTCATTTCTTATTATATCTTCTGGAAAATAGAATTCATGCTGGACTAGACGCAGCTTGATTCTCAATCTAAGGGCAGAGTTAAAGAAACCTTCTGCATCACAAAAACGAGAATGAGACACTGCCATTTTATATTGATCTAAAAATTTATGGAGGAAGACCCACCCTTCTTTAGTTATCACAAACTGGTGGGCTATAGTACAAGTAGGAAAACTTGATCCTGTGCCCCTTTTGTGCAAAAAGGCCTCCTCCACTCCTCCCAACTGCCACAAAAATTCAGCTATCCCTACCTTCAAGGGTACCTGATAGGGTAACACATGGGGTGTTCCTTTGAAACCATAGACCCTGATGACTGTTGAGATTGAATATGGGATAATATCTCCCCAATTATGTGAAACTTTTAGATTGTGGGTTTTGTCCATAGGCCTGATAAGGTGCATTAATGCTTTAGGGATTCTGGGATTGTCACTCAATAAGAGGCACCTTAGTTTGGAGGCAAAGTGCCTATCAAATCTAACGAAGCTAGCATTTTCTGCTTCCCAGGTCATGTCTGCACTCCATAATTGGACTGGTAGTGCTTCCCCTTCTTGTTCTCTATTTAAAACCATTTCTTTACCAAAATAAGTGGCCCCTTTAAAAAGAAACATATGCATCAGTAAGGAATACTGACCCCAAACCTTTTCCACCTTGCCCTGTGCAATCCCCACCAATCCATGATGGATCTCATTTGCCAAGTAAGATGCAAAATCAAAAATTATTTCCACACCAAAAGAAGAGATTTGGGTGATCATATACATGAAGCTCACCGGAATAAAGTCTTCTTCGCCCTCTCCGAAGACTCTGCACAGGGTCCTATATATCTCCACTGCCCTGGCATTAAAACATGATTTCTTGAAGGGCTCTTTAGAAGATGATATTATGGTTGGGAGGCCTCCAATTCGGCCTATGTGGGCTTTCAATGCACCCTGTCTAACTACATCCCTCTTGGATATATATTCTTTTTCTAAATCTATCAGATTAATGGGCACATGATACATGGTGAGGGGTCCCAGACTGAATACCTTCCTAATCTCCTCGGGACTAATGGTAACTAAAGCCTCTCCATCTACTCTCCTCACTACCTTAGTGGCTTGGTCATAGTTTTTTGCTATGGCTTCAAGCAAGTCAAAATCCATAAACACGCTGGGAACAACAAGCTTCCCAAGATCAAAATTCCAAATGTTGGCATGAGGGGCATATAACTTTCTCTCTGCAAACCATTTCTTGAATAAACTCAAACCAGTCTGAGCAGTTTGAGCATCCCGGACCCAATTACCCTTATCATACAATCCATCAGCTACCCTAAGCCTAGGATTGAGTGAGGTTAACCTCTTAACTTGCACCATTTCTACAGTGGACTCAGGAAGTAACTCAAGCAAATCATCATGCACATTTCTATCCAGGTAGTTTACTGCTCCTGTAAATCCCTTCTTAGGAGGCATCTTGGGCTATCCTCTTTAAAACTTAAAAGCTCACAAAGATGATGGCAGTTTTACTTACTTGAATTCTGTCTCAATTTTCCTTTGAATTCCTGCAAAATTTCAGCGAACAGATAACTTGACAATTTCTTATCAACCTTGGCACGCTTTTCTTTCAGTAATAGCTTCTGCACAGGAATGGCTTCAAATCTTTTCTCGCGTGAAATGAAACTGATGCAATCTCTCTGTATTATACTCTATTTTTTCTCACGGATGAAGCTTTCTTGTCTAATTAATACAGAGAGTGGCACTACATTTTTAATTTGAAACTGCGCCGTTGATCTTCAAAGATCCTACGATCATGCAGTAAAAAGAGAACAACTAGGAGTTACACTTGCCATGTCAGTCATATTACCCAATGAGAGCTTGCAACGTACATAATTCTTTCTTTTGATGGCACTTACCTTTAAACCCACTGACGATGGAGAACACGTGTCAGCATGTCGCTACTTCGTTATGCATAAAGAACAAGCACCTTGCCATAACGAGGCGGCGACAACCGTTGATCGGATCAAGAAATGATCGAAAGATACACTACAGGGCTTCTTAAGAAAGAAGGCGGTGGGCCCATCTCGCTATGTCGCTGTAATTATCTTCCTTGAAACTCATCATAACGAGATAGCGAGCTCCGTTGATTCACTTTAAGCTGATGTTCCAGATTTCTTGTACATTTAGTCAGGTAAGCATTAATGAGAATCGGATCTCTGCATAGCTAGCACATGTCAAATTTTATCAGTCACCTGTCATTACACGTCATCATAGATCTTGCCGATCTTTTACCATTTTACGGGGCCTCGCTAACTCGCTAACGGTGAAGCACCTCAACTTTCCGATAGCGAGGTAGCGAGCTTCGGCACTTAAAAGGATTCCGTGCCGGAAAAAGCAAGGGGGTACCCAGTAATTACTTCCATTAATTAAAACTGATTCTGACAATAGTATTCATGAAAGGTCATGCCACCTGGTGTAATTATGATACAAGCAAGATGCAATGTCATCATTTTAAGATTTTCACGTGGCCTCGCTACTTCGCTAACGGTGAAGTACTTGAATTTTCCGATAGCGAAGTTGCGGAACTTCCGAAAAAATCAACATTCCGGCTCTGATGTCAGATATTCTAGTGGGTCCTTCTTCCCCTTTTTATGGCGAATTGCAAAGTGTACCTGCACAATAAAGTAATTAATAAGCAAATCTCCGATCGCCGCACCTTCACTTCATGGTCCCACCGCTTAAAAACTTGACACTCGCTATCTCGCTATACTTAATGAGCATGCAACTTTCAATAGCGAGATAACGTCAGCGGTAGATCTAATCGGATCTGACGGTTGGGACAAACAGTAAGAAAGGTAACCTGAGAGAGAGGAAAAGGAATATAGAAGCATATTCGCTTCTTTTGAATTTTGAAAATTTTCGCGCCCGACCATTTATAAATAGAGATGAATGTAAGGCTTACAAGGTGAATATTTCTTATAGATGGTTTATCCAAAATCTTATACTTCACTTAGACATAGAACTTCTGACTTTTCTATGGTTTAACTGAAGAATTTTTTACTACAGAAAAAGTCAGACCAACAGTGGCTCTGTCTGGGGATGATAGACTACTTGAGTCTATGCAAGGATTCAGAATCTATGGGAGAGCAGACCACACACCCAGAAAATGACAACTTCTTCAGAGAGCACTGAGCAACACACAAAAACAAAAACTCAGACTGTACAAGGATTTACAGAAAACAGGACGCTGGGAAAACCTAAAACTAATGTTCATGGAAGAAACTAAGTATTTTTTCAAGAAAAATACCTCTTCAAGAACTGTCCATGAACTGGCAATTCAAGAATATTATCAAATACATCTTTGATTATGTAGGAATGTTCACCCCAAGTATTCTCAATGAGATATGGGCCTAACCAAATGGGGTCAAATTTGCCATGTTTTCCTTTATCTTCAATTCTGGCGTTCCACATTAAGACTAGGTCTCCATTTTCAAATTTCTTGTTTATAGTTCTTTTATCATAGAGTGTTTTGACTTGTAACTACAATTTTTGATTTCTCAAAGATGCTTCTCTTCTGGCTTCGGTCAATCCTACCAGTTCATTCATTCTTTCTTTCATTTCATCAGTAGTATCTTCATCATATGACTGGATGTAATTGTATAATCCCATCAAATTGTTCTGGGGCATTCTAGCTTGAATTCCATACACTAAATCAAATGGAGCCACCCCAATTGCCTTCTTTATAGTTACTCTGTCAGCCCATATTGCCAACTGTAACTTGGAATCCCATGCCCTTTTATTATCGTCTAAGGTTCTCTTAATGATTTTCAACAAGCTTTTATTTGTGGACTCAGCTTTTCCATTCCCTTGTGGATGATATGGGGCAGACGTTGTTCTTGTCATTCCATATTTGTCACAAAAATTTATGAATTCCTCAGACCTAAAACACATAGCATTATCTGTGACAAATTTCTGTGGACATCCAAATCTGGAAATGATATTATTCAATAAGAAATTATTTACTACTTTACTCGTTGCATTTCTGGTAGGGATAGCCTCTACCCATTTTGTAAAGTAGTCAGTAGCAACCAGAATCCAGGAATAGCCAGTACTGGACTTGGGAAAAATTTCTCCTATGAAGTCCAGACCCCATTGTTGAAAAGGTGCTTTAGTTTCAATTGGCTTCAGTGGAGTATTTCCTGAGAATTTCAGCTTCCCAGCAAATCTCTGACAAGGATCACATTTTTTAACCATAATTTGAGCATCTTTGAACAAAGTGGGCCACCAGAAACCAGCTCTCATTATCTTATGCGCAGTATTTTTGGCCATGTAATGTCCTCCACATACTCCAGCATGCATTTCTTTCAAAATCTCATTTGCCCTTTCTCTGTCAACACATTTCAACAGAACTCCTTCAAAGTTTCTCCACCATAAGTTATTTTGAACAATTACATACCTGATGGCTTGCAATTTAATATTCCTTTTTTCATTATCAGGCAGATGGAGAGGAACTTCCATGTGTTGCAAATAATGTATAACATTAATGTACCAGTCACACTGGTCCATGTCGCATAAATCAGTTCTGAAATCATCATTTACTAGGTTTATCTGATTAGCTTCCAGGTTAGTTTCAGCCATAAGTTTGGCCAAACCTTGACCTCTGACTAACTTAGTTATCTGCATATCAATGTTAAATTCTTGGATTCTGTTGATCCATCTGCATCTCCTTCCTGACACTTCCTGCTGAGAGAAAATATCTTTAACTGCAGCACTAGGTACAAAGGCAATAATAGTAGCACCTACCAAATAACTTCTGAATTCTTTTACAGCCTTTACCAAAGCATATGCTTGTTTTTCATTTATTTCATACTTCAGTTCAGCATGCTGCAGGGATTTGCTAAAAAAGGCAATAGGTTGTTCATACCCTTCTTGGTTTTTCTGTAATAAAACTGCAGCCACAGTATGGAATGATGCAAAAGAAAAGATATGCATGGGTTTTGTATAATCTGGGGTCTTCAACACTGGAGCATTTTTTATCGCAGTCTTTATATCCTAAAATGCCTGTGAAGGTTCACCATTCCAATCTATAACAGCTCCTTTCTTGAGCATTTTTGAAATGGGTCTGCTGATTTCAGCGAAATTTGTAACAAACCTCCTCAGAAAATTAACCTGGCCAAAAAAGGACTGTATACCTTTCATGTTTTAAGGTTTAGGGACTTTATCAATAGCCATTACCCTTTCTGGGTCTATTTTTACCCCATCCTTGGACACTATGTGTCCTAATAACTTTCCTTCTATGACCCCAAACGAGCATTTCTTTGGGTTTAGGGATACCCCATATTCCAGGGCTTTTATAAAAAAAATTTCCAAGTGTTTGCAGTGATCTTCAGCCTTATTAGAATACGCTGTAAGATCATCCTGGTACACAACCATAAATTTGTCAATATATTCATGAAATGCTACATCCATGGCTCTTTGGAAAGTAGCTCCTGCATTAATCAAGCCAAAAGGCATCCTCACATACACATACGTTCCCCAAGGGGTTGTGAAGGCTGTTTTGAACTGTTCACTTTCTTTTACCAGAACTTGATTATATCCAGAAAAGTCATCCATCATTGACATCAATTCAGAGCTGGTCACTTGTTGCAACATAGCTTCCATATTAGGTAAGCCATAATTATCTTTTAGAGATGCAATGTTTAGATTTCTAAAATCCACACAAAGCCTAATATCTCCATTCTTTTTTCTTACAGGAACAAGGTTTGAAACCCAAGTGGAATGCCTAATTGGTTTGATTATTCCACCATCTCTCAGCTTTGTCAGTTCTTCCTGCATTTTTGGGGCAAGGGTAGGATTGATTGGCCTCTGTTTTTGCCTAAAGGGTTTTACATTTTCTTTCAACGGTATGACATGCTAGAAAAGGTCCTCCCTATAAGCTTTAAGGTCATCATACGACCAAGCAAAAACATGCCTGTACTTTCTAAGTAGGTCAATCAATGCTTTTCTGATTTGAACTGGCAGATCTTGGCCGATGTAAACCTTTTTAGGGATTTCATTCGTTCCCAAATTCACTTCTTCTAGCTCATGTGGTTTGGGGTCCTTTATTTTCGATCTTACTCTGTCTTGGTTATCAAAAATGTTCTCCAAGACTACCAATCCCTTAGGCATCTTATTTGTTTTTAATTGCATGATTTCTTGACCAAAAATGGTTTCCTTCCCATTTATGGTTTCAATCAGTCCATTGCAGTCCATCTCCTGCCCATGGTATTTGTCTTCATTTAGCAAAAAATTTGTGATATCTTTGTCATCTTCAAACACCTGCCAATTGTCAATGTTGTCAGGTATAGAAGGTCTGTTTTGAATCTCAATCTGGGAGATTCCTGCAAATGATATTTCTTTTGGCTTGATAGCTACATTAGCCAGAAGATCAGCCATTTTATTCTGGGTTCTATCTCTCCATGAGATCCCAAATGCATCAAAGAATTCTATTTGATCCCAGACCGCGTTTCTATATTGTTTTAATCTCCTATTTTTTGAGGAGTATGTTCCTTTAATCTGAGAGATGATCAACTTAGAGTCCCCTATGACACACAATTTCTTAATTTTGTGATGTGTGGCCACTTTGAGACCTAGCAACAATGCTTCATATTCAGCAATGTTATTTGTGCAAGCAAACTTCAAGGTGAATGAATACCTGAAGGTGTTATTTTTAGGGGATACAAAGACTACACCTGCCCCTGCACCCTCTTTAGAACTAGCCCCATCAAAGAACATTGTCCACAGTTTTGGTGAATTCATGCAACATTCAACCTCATTTTCAATGATATCAGGTAAGTTTTCCACTTCCTGAATAATTAATTCAGCCCTGAAAGCATTAATCCCAGTGTCTAGGAAACAGGTGGTATCTTTGTCAATTTCTTCACCTAAGATGTGGTTAACCCTTGGTTCCCTATTTACCTTGACAGCTTTGTCCCCTATATGGAAAGTGGCATAAGTAAGGTCACATTGTAGGCTTCCCCCCATGGCGGCACTCCATTTTCTGGAAAGTAGCATCCCGTAATGTGGGGGTATATCCACTACAAGGACAGACATGGTTAATTCCACCTCAGGAAATGCAGCCAGTTTGAATGGTAAGGCATTTATAGTACCTATTACTGGAACCTCTCTAGCATCCATCCCTCAGCATCTACCTTGCTTAGTATCCACCTTCAATCCTAGGGCTTCCATTACTTTAAAGGGCATTATAGTGTTGGAAGCTCCAGAATCTATCATACAGTTTTTCAAAGTTTTCCCTTTTATGATTAAACTAAGGAAAAAAGGATCAATATCTTGTATGAACGCAACTGATGAATCATCTAAGAACATCTGAGGAATCTGGGATATAATACCATTGTCCTCTATTATTAATGGGGTCTGTTGGGCTACAGCTTGATTATCAATACTATTGTTGTTTGCTATCCCACCCAACCATGACAAAGCTTTATTTTTATGTTCTTCAATTCTAAAAATCTCAGATAAGGGTACTTTCACAGTAATTTGAGATAACATGGCAATCATATCAATAGGTTCAACCACAGTAGGTTTTATGATAGTACCTAGGATCGAAGTCTTTTGAGTAGTGGGCACCACTTTTAGCTTGACAACATCCGGTTCTGATTTCTCTGGTTGCACTACGGTCTTTGTTGCTTCAACTTTCTGAAATTGAACCTTCCTTTTTGGTTCCCATTTTTGACCCTTGTTCTCCTTGATCTTAGACACATCTATACTGACTTTCTTGTGTTGATCATCTGTCTTATGAGTGGTGTCTTTGATGAACATACTAGATGGCCTTCCTGCTTCATTATTTATTGCTCTATTTCTCAAATTGTAATTACTGTGGACTTGTGAAATCATTTCGGCTGTAATTCTATCAATTTCCTCCTTGGAGGGGATTCTTAGGTTTGTGAAACCTACTTCAGAAAATGTATTGCATACCTTATCTGTATCGTTCTTTTCATCATCTGCAAATATTTGCTGATGATGTAACTGGTAAGCAATTCTCTGGCTGGTAACATCATTCTCAGGTTCTTCTGAATCAGAATCTATCAAATCATCAGATGTGTTCGCCATATTGCAACTTATATCATCATGGTTCTTTTCTTCTGTTTCTTCTTCTGCTTGCACTCCTTGAGCTTGGGCGAATGATTGGGCAACAGCACAATAATCAGCAGAATGAGGTGATTGGCATATAATGCACCAAGGTACATCATCATTCATATTTACAGTGTTCCTTTGCAGGGGGTCTGGGGTACCCTTATCCTTCATATTTTGGATCTGGTTAGGAACTGGTTTACCATCTTTCCATTGGGTGGTGTAAGGGTAATTCTGCATCCTAGGCTGTCTATTGAAATTGCTGTTATTCATAGGGGTTCTCTCAGTAACATTTGTCTTATTGAAATTAGTGGGATTCATTTTCTTAAGCATTTCTAAAACATGGCCTATAGTAGGTTCTTCAGGCCTTTTTCCTATGGGAGTTTTGTCACCTTCCCTTTTATTATTGTTCTTAGGGTTGAAAAGCTTAGGATCATCCCTCCTCCCTAATTTGCCAGAGGCCTTTCTATTATTTTCTATATTCACTGCAACTCTATAGGCATCTCTCAGAGTTTTAGGATCTTTATCTCTCAGTTGGTAGGCCATTTTGCTATCAAAGGCATTAAAATAGGTTGTAAGATAGACGTCTTCATTTAACCGCATAAACTGAAACAGTTTGTACATCCCTTTCTGAAATCTCACATTGAAATCAAATGTGGATTCATTTGGATTCTTCTTGATATTGTTGAACTCATTCAACATGAATCCTGCATTGGTATTGTCCCCATATTGTTCCTTGAACAATTTCTCCAAATCACTCCATGAAGTAATACTATCATCAGGCAACCTCCTGAACCAATCCCTTGCATCCTCTGTGAGTGAATGCACAAATAATTTCATCACCATATCCTCATGTTCAACTTCATAATCATTGAGCATGTCAATGAAAATTCTCAAATGTTCTTCACCAGTGACAGCATTATTTCCAGAAAACTTCACCACTTTATCCCTTAAATCAAAAGATATGGGATGGGGGGCACCAGGAATACTGGCAAATGATATTTGTCTATATTTTTCAAGGTATATAGGTTTCTTCTGGAAACCGGGAGCGTTAGAGGTACTAGCTGCATTAGCTTGAGTTAGGAGAGCAGCTTGGGATAGCTGTGGTGGGACAAATGGGACTTGAGCGCCAATATTGGAAGATGAGGTAGGAGCAGATTGGGGTGCTTTCTGAGTCGAGATTATGGGAGCATTAACTGGTGCAAGATTTGTAGGTGGGATAGACAAACTAGGCCATGAATTTAATGCAGAATTAGACTTTATGAATTGGATTTTCCTTCTGGTCTCTGCGGCCTGAGCTTCATTTTCAACCTTCTCAAGTTCTTTTGCAAGGTCTTCCTTCTCCTTTCGAGCCTTCTCTAGTTCTAGATCTAATTTTGATATGGAGGGTTGTATAGGTTTGCTCGGTATAGCTTGAGGCTCATTTATTTGGATTCCTACAGCCTTGCCTTTCCCTTTATCTGGAACTGTTCCAGTGGGCTCTATTGGATTAACTTGAATGGGTTTATAAGCTTGAATTTGAGAAATAATTGGTTCTTGTCTTTGATTTAGGAGTTTTTCCTGTTGTTGAACTTTAGCTCTTAGATTATCAATATTTCCAAAGACGTCCTGATGGAGAGTGGGGATATTCTCTTCTAATTTTTTATTTTGCTCTTTCAAAGTAGCCATCCTTCTTAGCAGAGTATCTCTTTCTATTATTGCATCCAAAGTGGCTCACTCCCTTTCCTTTTCAAGACGGATGCGCTTAGCTTCTTCCTCAGCAATCCATTTCTTCAAAAATCCTATTTCAGATTGCACTTCTTTAGAATCAGCAGAGGTTGCCTCGGAATCAGCAGGATCATCTAGATCTATAAGGTTCGGTTCCATATATGGGGCTACTCTAGGATTAAAAAGGTTATCAGATGAACTTCTGAATCCTAGCCTACAATTTATATCTGCTATAGGCCTTGGTCTGGGTGAAGCAATTCCCATAGTAGATACGTCTTTATCTTGAAAAACTCTCTAATCTGGTAATGGGGTACTGAAAATACCTCCTAAAAGTCTTGTATTTTCTGATTCAGAACTAAGCGAAGATGATTCTCTTGCTATTATCGGTTGATAATGGGAATTTACAGAGGCATTACCTCTAGGCTTCCAAGTAGGATTTGGATCTATTCTTTTCTTATTTTGGTTCTTCCTACCACCTTGGGGTAAATCAGTATACATTGATACATCGGGATTGGCTCTCATGTAAGCCCTTGTGTTTTTTCTCTTGTCAGCCATATTCTCCTTTTGTTACAATAAGCACTAGCTTCAAAACCTTGACTGAGTCGCCACCCTTTTTCGAGAAAATATAATAACACTCCTTACTGACAGAAAGAAAACAATACACGAGCGCGAACAAAAATACGGCACAAAGAGATCAATCACTGATGTTGTAAGACTGCAACTCTTCCTTGTTAGATAAGACACTCGGATAAGCTGGATGTGTCAGTGTGTAGCAATGGTACTTGGGTTTGTATCTTCTTTAGATTCTCAAGTTTTGACACTAATGATTCCCCAGCAGAGTCGCCATTTTTTTGGTGTTTTATTTTGATGTTAACAGTACTAAAACTACTAGGCGACAAAAGGCTTAGTACCTAGATATCAGTACATACACAACCTAAAGAATAGCCAATTCTCATTATCACTTTCATATGCAAAGTATTAGGACCCAACTTCAATAAAACCTTAGACGGTTTTCTACTCTTTTGGCTCTGTAAAACCAGGGCGGGTGCACTCGGGGATGGTTCAAAGATGGAATAATTGTATGAGAATTATCCTTAGTTTCATTTTGATTCTCATCTCTAAATCCTTAAACATATAAGTAAATAACTGATAAACACATCCCTTGAACAGATATGGCCAAGAAATCTTCTATAGCTCTGCAGATGTTTTCAACAACAATGGCTAAACGAAGCTAAAACAATCTAGGCAGGCAAGTGCTGGCCAACTTTGAAAATCTTACAGGAAAGATAAATGAAAATTGATTTTATGATGTATTTTGAAAAAGCTAGTTATAATATACTTCTCTTTTGGCTGAAATACTTTCGATCAGTGCCTAATCCATTGGGAATTCAGAGTCAAGTAAATTCTTAGATCTAATTTGTTGCCTTGCAACGAATTTTCATCAGCAATTCTTACCAGAATTTATCATTCAAAAATCCTTATTAACACCCGAGCAACCTCATCACATTCATCAAAGCCTTTACTTAATCCATTGAATTAACAGCAATAACAAATGGATGTACAGTCTTACTAAATTGCAATCAATTGCATAAGCTTTTACTCACACAACATCAAGGTAGCTCAGTACTAAAAAGGAGACAAAATTCAGAGAAGAACAGATATGGGGACAGTTCATAACTTGTATTCATTTCCTTTGAAAATGATATATCCTTTACAAAAGACCCAAAAAAACCTTCAGAGAAGAAGCACAGTTCTTTCTACATTCATCCATATCTCAGAAAATTTTGACAGAAAAAGCATACTATAAATTTCTTTCCAAAAATGTTTGGACCAAAAAAGAACTAAGCACAATACTTAGTGAAAACCAAATTTGGACCATTCTTTAGCCTTGGGATCTCACTTAAATAATGTGAGATGCAACAAGCTTCAGGCTACAGAAGGTGACAGGTGTCCTTCTTTTGAAAAACAAAAAACAAGAATAACAGAAAGGTTGATTACAACAACATTTCTTGGCAGGTCCCTTTCTGTTATGCTTCTTGGTTGTTATGATCTGCTCTCGCAATCATTCTTCATCTTCAGAGTACATACCCATAAGGTCTGCAAGTGATGTATCATCTTCTGTTACATGCAAAATCACTTTAACCTGGGGATTTTCTATGTCATCATTGCTGACTATAAGAGTAACTATTACTCTTACATCTTCCTCGTCATCTTCTCCTGACATCTGTTCACTAAACTGATCTTTCCATCTGTTGAAAGTATCATCATCTGGCCAATCAAAACTTAGGGTTTCTCTTTGTATCTTTATTAAAGAATTGGCATTTTCTTCTAATTCATCGAATTCTTTTCTTATATCAGCATAATACAGTTGTATTTTTACCAGCTCTTCATTTGTCTTTGCCCAAAACCAATAGCCAGTCTCACTGATGATGTTTGTTATTCTGTTATCAAATAATTCATCCATTTCCTTTTTCCATTTGTCCTTTTCCTTTACTGTATCAACAGATTCTAAGGCACAAGGAAATAGGGTGAATTTCTTAGCAAGATATCTTGAAAAATAGAGTGTCAATTTCCTCTGTAAAGAATCTCTTTTATTTTCAAAATTATCTAATTGATTTAATAAATCAAAAATCCTCTCAACCTGATGGTAAGGCATTTGAACTGTAGATATACAAATAATTGTAACATCATTATTCCTCTATCTCCATTTCTGTGTAAGAGAATCTAGTCCATTCTTTTCTTTATTTAACTCATCTATGAGGGTTACAATCCTTGTCAACTGGTCATAAAAATTTGACCATTGTATTTTATCCCTCAAGTATGTCACACCCTGCCTCCATTTCTCTTCCTGCTGATTTCTAAATTCTATTTGCCACTCATGTAATTTGGTTTTTTCTGCTTCAAATTCCTCTGCAGTATAGGATTGGGGTCTTTCAGGGGTGTCAGGTATCTCAATAATAGGGGTTAATCTCACAGATGACTGTGGGGGATATGCAATTCTTAATGTACTGGATTCTCCTATTTTTCTCTTTCCAAGTACCTTTTCTAATTGAGATACCCTATTTTCTAACTCAATTCTCCTTTTTACCTCTTGATTATAGGCTTCTACCACTACTTCATATTTATTATGCATATCCATCATTTCCCTCTCTTCTCTTTCCGTAGTAGCCAGGGCAAATTTAGAATAATCCACATTCATGTGGGCTGCCTGTACATTTGAAGTGTCAGCAACTCTTCTTACAATGATACTCCCTGTCAATCCTGAATCATCAGGCTGTGATGAAGTAACCCTGGATCCTCTTCTCAGGGACCACATAACAAGGGCAGCTTGATCATTGCTGAATGTTGTACCCAAGAATTCCTCTTTATTTGGATCCTGGAGCCCTAAATTATTTGAAACAGAATTAAAAACTAATGCGTCAGCAATGTCCCAATTGGGCAATAATAAAACATTAGCATTTTTTACCATCTGTCTTCCCTCATCAGGGGTTATATTTTGGAACTCTTGAACTTTTTGTTCTTTTATTAGATTTTGAATGGAGGCCTCATCCATTTCTGGATGTTCTGCTCTCATATTATTGCACCTTTGCTCAAAAATGTGCATGTTTACTCTCCACACAAACTGATGGAAAGCCCTAGATCTTACAAAATTGTTATCAGACAAAAAATGCTGACTGGCTTGTTCCAAAATAGGGTCCAATTCCCTTCCTCTGAAATCTGCTGTAGTTAATTCAAAACTTGGTACAGGGGGTTCCTGAGGGTTCCCTTCATCAATCTCTGCTTGTGTAACAAAAATTTCTCCTTGTGACCCCATTTGTTCGAATTGCTCACTGGTGAGTTGTTCTTCCTCAACTCTTATTGGGGTTTGAGAAGGTGAGCCACTTTCATTAGGGGATTCTTCCTCCCTTATTATTCTTCTTCTTTTGGGGGAAGGTTCAGGGGGTCTTTCTTCTAGGACAGTGCTGGTGGATCCAACAATCTGTTTTTCTTTATGCACAACGGGCACCTGCTGTCGGACAATAGTATACCCTGTTTTCTTCCGTACCACCAGTGGACCTACTCCAATGTTGGGAGTGAAACCCAATTTTCTCATAATTTCTTTGGCTTTATCTGGAAAAGAATTAATAAAATTTTGTTTCTTCTCATTCATTACCTCCATTATCTCAAAGAAATTACTCATGAGCTTATATACTTTATCTGCATTGTTCGCAGCATTACTAAGAGGACTGAAATTTTTATCAAAACAATTAATGAATTCCAAAACTTTTGAATAGACTCTCCATTTTTCTTTCTTTATTTCTTGCTCATGGAGAGAGTATTCATTTCTTATTATATCTTCTGGAAAATAGAATTCATGCTGGACTGGACGCAGCTTGATTCTCAATCTAAGGGCAGAGTTAAAGAAACCTTCTGCATCACAAAAATGAGAATGAGACACTGCCATTTTATATTGATCCAAAAATTTATGGAGGAAGACCCACCCTTCTTTAGTTATCAGAAACTGGTGGGCTATAGTACAAGTAGAAAAAATTGATCCTGTCCCCCTTTTGTGCAAAAAGGCCTCCTCCACTCCTCCCAACTGCCACAAAAATTCAGCTATCCCTACCTTCAAGGGTACCTGATAGGGTAACACATGGGGTGTTCCTTTGAAACCATAGACCCTGATGACCGTTGAGACTGAATATGGGATAATATCTCCCCAATTATGTGAAACTTTTAGATTGTGGGTTTTGTCCATAGGCCTGATAAGGTGCATTAATGCTTTAGGGATTCTGGGATTGTCACTCAATAAGAGGCACCTTAGTTTGGAGGCAAAGTGCCTATCAAATCTAACGAAGCTAGCATTTTCTGCTTCCCAGGTCATGTCTACACTCCATAATTGGACTGGTAGTGCTTCCCCTTCTTGTTCTCTATTTAAAACCATTTCTTTACCAAAATAAGTGGCCCCTTTAAAAAGAAACATATGCATCAGTAAGGAATACTGACCCCAAACCTTTTCCACCTTGCCCTGTGCAATCCCCACCAATCCATGATGGATCTCATTTGCCAAGTAAGATGCAAAATCAAAAATTATTTCCACACCAAAAGAAGAGATTTGGGTGATCATATACATGAAGCTCACCGGAATAAAGTCTTCTTCGCCCTCTCCGAAGACTCTGCACAGGGTCCTATATATCTCCACTGCCCTGGCATTAAAACATGATTTCTTGAAGGGCTCTTTAGAAGATGATGTTATGGTTGGGAGGCCTCCAATTCGGCCTATGTGGGCTTTCAATGCACCCTGTCTAACTACATCCCTCTTGGATATATATTCTTTTTCTAAATCTATCAGATTAATGGGCACATGATACATGGTGAGGGGTCCCAGAATGAATACCTTCCTAATCTCCTCGGGACTGATGGTAACTAAAGCCTCACCATCTACTCTCCTCACTACCTTAGTGGCTTGGTCATAGTTTTTTGCTATGGCTTCAAGCAAGTCAAAATCCATAAACACGCTGGGAACAACAAGCTTCCCAAGATCAAAATTCCAAATGTTGGCATGAGGGGCATATAACTTTCTCTCTGCAAACCATCTCTTGAATAAACTCAAACCAGTCTGAGCAGTTTGAGCATCCCGGACCCAATTACCCTTATCATACAATCCATCAGCTACCCTAAGCCTAGGATTGAGTGAGGTTAACCTCTTAACTTGCACCGTTTCTACAGTGGACTCAGGAAGTAACTCAAGCAAATCATCATGCACATTTCTATCCAGGTAGTTTACTGCTCCTGTAAATCCCTTCTTAGGAGGCATCTTGGGCTATCCTCTTTAAAACTTAAAAGCTCACAAAGATGATGGCAGTTTTACTTACTTGAATTCTATCTCAATTTTCCTTTGAATTCCTGCAAAATTTCAGTGAACAGATAACTTGACAATTTCTTATCAACCTTGGCACACTTTTCTTTCAGTAATAGCTTCTCCACAGGAATGGCTTCAAATCTTTTCTCGCGTGAAATGAAACTGATGCAATCTCTCTGTATTATACTCTGTTTTTTCTCACGGACGAAGCTTTCTTGTCTAATTAATACAGAGAGTGGCACTACATTTTTAATTTAAAACTGCGCTGTTGATCTTCAAAGATCCTACGATCATGCGGTACAAAGAGAACAACTAGGAGTTACACTTGCCATGTCAGTCATATTACCCAATGAGAGCTTGCCACGTACATAATTCTTTGTTTTGATGGTGCTTACCTTTAAACCCACTGACGACGGAGAACACGTGTCAGCATGTCGCTACTTCGTTATGCATAAAGAACAAGCACCTTGCCATAACGAGGCGGCGACAACTGTTGATCGGATCAAGAAATGATCGAAAGATACGCTACAGGGCTTCTTAAGAAAGAAGGCGGTGGGCCCATCTCGCTATGTCGCTGTAATTATCTTCCTTGCAACTCATCATAACGAGATAGCGAGCTCCGTTGATTCACTTTAAGCTGATGTTCTAGATTTCTTGTACATTTAGTCAGGTAAGCATTAATGAGAATCGGATCTCTGCATAGCTAGCACATGTCAAATTTTATCAGTCACCTGTCATTACACGTCATCATAGATCTTGCCGATCTTTTACCATTTTACGGGGCCTCGCTAACTCGCTAACGGTGAAGCACCTCAACTTTTCGATAGCGAAGTAGCGAGCTTCGGCACTTAAAAGGATTCCGTGCCGGAAAAAGCAAGGGGGTACCTAGTAATTACTTCCGTTAATTAAAACTGATTCTGACAACAGTATTCATGACAGGTCATGCCCCCTGGTGTAATTATGATACAAGCAAGATGCAATGTCATCATTTTAAGATTTTCACGTGGCCTCGCTACTTCGCTAACAGTGAAGTGCCTGAATTTTCTGATAGCGAAGTGGCGGAACTTCCGAAAAAATCAACATTCTGGCTCTGATGTCAGATATTCTAGTGGGTCCTTCTTCCCCTTTTTATGGCAAATTGCAAAGTGTACCTGCACAATAAAGTAATTAATAAGCAAATCTTCGATCGCCGCACCTTCACTTCATGGTCCCACCGCTTAAAAACTCGACACTCGCTATCTCGCTATACTTAATGAGCATGCAACTTTCAATAGTGAGATAACGTCAGCGGTAGATCTAATCGGATCTGACGGTTGGGACAAACAGTAAGAAAGGTAACCCGGGAGAGAGGAAAAGGAATACGGAAGCATATTCGCTTCTTTTGAATTTTGAAAATTTTCGCGCCCGACCATTTATAAATAGAGATGAATGTAAGGCTTACAAGGCGAATATTTCTTATAGATGGTTTATACAAAACCTTATACTTCACTTAGACATAGAACTTCTGACTTTTCTATGGTTTAACTGAAGAATTTTTTACTGCAGAAAAAGTCAGACCAACACTTTCTTAGTCTGATCATAAATGGTGAAATTTTGAAGAATTGCATGATTGACTCAAGAGCATCAAATACTATCATGCCTTTTAAAATCATGAAAGCCCCTAGTTTGAAAGTAGATACCAAATAGCATAGATGTAGAGATATGGATGCAAGAGAGGTCCCTTCCATAGAAAAAATCAATGCATTTCCCTTTAGATTAGTTGTATACCCTGATGTTGACCTAACTATGTTTGCCTTAGTAGTTGATATTCCTCCATAATATGGAATGTTGCTCTGAAGAAAATGGACTGTTTCAGTGGGAGGTAGCCTACAATGTGATTTTTATTATGCTATATTTCACATAGGAGACAAAGTAATTAAGGTGGATATAGAACCAATAGTTACTCATATGCTTGAAGATAATATTAACACAGATGCTACATGTTTTCTAGACACTAAGGTGAATGTTTTCAGAGCTAAAATCACCATTCAAGAAATTGAGAAGCCAATCCCAATAATTTCACAAGAAGCAATGAAGTGTATAGGCTCTAACAACCTCTAGACTATGTATTTTATTAAGGCTAATTCTAATAATGGGTTAGGAGTTGGGGTAGTTTTGATATCTCTAGATAAGAATACTTTTATGTATTCATTCATGCTTAATTTCACATGTACTAATAATATTGCAGAAAATGAGGCACTTTTGCTTGGGTTGAAAGTAGCAGAAAATCATGGTATTAAAAAAATGCATGTTATTGGTGTCTCAAATAAAGAAGAAATATGCATCCAAGAATAAGAGGATAAAATATTGTGGGAATATTGTTTGGGAAAAAATTGAAACATTTGATGCCTTTGGTATTTCTTTGATGGATATGAGTAACAATAAGATGGTTGATCTTTTGGCCAATGTGGTAATTAAACCCGATGACATATCAGTTGTTGGTATATCCAAGATTGAGATGAAGAATAGACCATCCATTACTAAAAGCATTGAAAATTGGTAGGTTTTTTGAGGATGATAAAGACATTTTGAATTTTCCTTTCAACGAAGACAAGTACCATGGCTAGGAAATGTATTTCAATACCTTGGTTGAAATAGTAGATGGAAAGGAAATCATTTTTTGTCAATAAATTATGTGGCTAAACTTAAATAAGTTACCCAAAGGATTAGTGATATTGGAAAGTGTCTTCAACAACCAAGAAAAAGTGTGTTAAGATGTTAAGTATAAGAAATCTAAGGAGCTTGAAGATATAAATCTTGGCACAATTGAATCACCTAAAAAAGTATATATAGGTAAGACTTTGTCCCTTGTAATTAGGAAGTCATTAATTGACTTGATAAGAAAATTTAGTCATGTTTTTGCATGGTCATATGATCAACTTAAGGCTTATAGGGAAGACATTTTCAAACATATTATACCTCTAAAAGAGAACGTTAAGCCATTCAGGCAAAAGAAAATGTGTGTCAATCCCATATTAGCCCCTAAAATATAGGAAGAACTTTTGAAACTTAGGGATGGGGGGATAACCAAACCTATTAAACATCTTCATGGCTGTCCAGACTAGTACTAGTTAGGAAGAAGAATAGTGGCATTAGTGTTGGAAATATTTAGAATAAATTTGGGGGGGGGGGGAAGTGAATTAGTTATCCAAGGTCCAAATGTATAATAAAACTTTCCATAGCTTAGTGAATCCATAAAACATTTATCATCATGTATGCATTCATAAGATTATGCAATCACTTAAGACTTGTAGGTTACTATCAAATCCAATTGCAAAAATGTAAACATGAACCATAATAGATTCAACAACACACTTGACATAATGATCTACATGGAAACCCAATCTGGGAAAAACCACCAATAACATGCTACTCTTTTTCACTCTTCTGAAGTGATGCCTTGTGAAAGGCCAACCCCATTAAAGGTTACAATGCACATTGTTAAATTTGACCCTGTTAAAGGATTTCAATCACCTTTTTAGGAGTGATCCTTGTTAGAGGACTTTAGATCATTCAGTTGGAAT
The DNA here is from genome assembly GCA_028749045.1 of Cupressus sempervirens. Lineage (NCBI taxonomy): Eukaryota > Viridiplantae > Streptophyta > Pinopsida > Cupressales > Cupressaceae > Cupressus > Cupressus sempervirens. The sequence continues at coordinate 695,087,176 of CM053784.1, forward strand.
GTCACCTAGTTAAAGGATTTACAAATGACTATTAGGTCAACCTTAATCCAAAGGCTCGATCTGATAACAACTCACAACTCCATTTGAAAACTACAAATCTCTATGCTAGTCCTCAATTCTACCTGGCTTTCACACATTTCAACTTTGATATCTTGTTCACCATTCAAGCATCCATACGCTTAAGTCTTCTTGCTTAACATGCCAATGCAGACTCTCAATTAGGTCACTTGAATGAAGAAATACCCTTGAATCCTTGTCTTCCTTAGGTTATCACATATGAAAACCCTTCCTTCTAACCAACCATCCCTATAAATAGAGAATTAAAAGCTTTTTCCATTCATTCTTCATCATGCAATTTAGTTTCAGGATAGATTAGGTAGGATTCAATGAATCAACCCCTAATTTCATATCATTTCTAGAAACTTCTCCTTTAATACTCTTTGAATTCACCTCAAAATGGTTTACCATGAATTCTATGCCAACAACTCATCAATATTATCTTGCACTTGGTTCACACAATCCAAGAAAACAAACTTGTTGGCTTAGATCCATCAAATTCACAATCTTTCTAGTGATGTTGGCACTCAGCATTAGCTTGCTTTTGATACTCAACACAAAATTTGTTGTTCAACATCCTCTATAAAATCACTTGGCATGAACTAAAGTTTACTAGTACTTGACATCAACTAAACTTTACTCAAGATCCACTATTTTTCTCGACATACACTAACATAGAGTTTTACTTGGCTCCAACTAATTTTCTTCTTGGCTTGAACTAACTTTTCTCAGCACCTATTGTCCATTTGATCAAGCTTGGTAGACAAACTTTGTTTAACTTGTTCTTCTGAACTTTCTTAGGATAACCAATCTTTGTAACCTTAAATGGATTATTAATGCACTATGATATCACTATCTTAGCTAGTTCTTGTACTCCTTTTTATATCATAACTCAACCTTTCCTCTAGGTGCTATTGTTGCATCTTTTGATCAAATCCTCTTCATTAATCAAATAAGTGATAGTACTTAAATCATACAAGCAGTTGTATTACTAGTAAAATAGAAAGTTTGACATCAATAAAAAAACAATGATTGAAACACATTTATCATAATTTTATCAATCTTTTTTCAACAATCTTTTTCTTTCCAAAATCTCCCTCTTTTTCCATTGATGGAAAACCAAACTAATCAACCAAACTGACTTGGCTAAAATAATAAGATCAACAAAATACCAAAAAAAAAAAATTCCTTATATTGAAGTCTCTCTCCCTCTATCAGAAACTTCTAATAGAAACTTTCATCTTCTGAATAGCTTACAAAATTCTTCTCTATTTAGTTAATAGACAATCAATTCATCCTTATATCTCCATTCTACAATATCTCCCTCTTACTAGGTAGATGTTATTAGCAGATACACTCTCTTTCCAGTAGTTAGGATTTCTTCTACATACTGTGTGTTAGGATTTTTCCTCTTTTTTCAATGTCTATCTTACTTCTATCTCCCAATCTCTTGTATATATCTTCTAATTAGTTAATATCTCCCTCTTTGAAAACAATGAGAAATACTTATCATCTTAATATGTAGATATGAACTTCTTTAGTTTCTCTATAGTCACCTTGCTTGTAATTGATTCGTAGTTTCAACTTCTTTGATTACTGTAGGTAGCTCCTAAGGTAAGATCCACTACATCAATGTGTAACATGTGTCAATCAACTTATTTGATGCAAGGCACTCCTCTTATTTATTAGATAGCCTTTAATAGGGATATCACCCCTAGTTCACCTCTTAGATACTCATGAGCATCCATAGGTAGTTCTTTTGTGAATATATCAGCAATTTGCTCTTTTGTGTTAACATATTCCATCTAAACCTCTTTATCTTGATCTAATTCTCTAAGTAATGAAACTTGATTGCAATGTACCTAGTCTTTGTGTGCATCATAGGATTCTTTGATATATTTATAGAACTTGTATTATCACAATAATGTATCACTAGTTTAGTGATCTCTTCGTTCATACTTTTGAGTAGCTGTCTGATCCATACAATGTTTGTACAATTTATAGCAGCAACCACATATTCAACTTCAGTAGTGGATTGTGAAGTGCAAATTTTGTTTCCTGCTAGTCCATGTAACCAACCTCTTACCTAATAAAAATGCTCCTCCACTAGTGCTCTTTCTATCATCAATGTTTCCATTTCAATCAACATCACTCTAGGCTCTTAATTCAATTTTTTTACTTTTCTTGTAGTATAGACCATATTCCTCTATTCCTTTTAGATATCTCATTATTCTTTTTACAGCCATCAAATGATTCTCCCTAGGATTAGCAGAGAATCTTGCAACTATCCCTACAAATAATGCAATATCAATTCTTCTATGTACTACATATTGTAATTTTCCAATCATAGGCTTGTATAATGTTTGATTTACCTCAGTTGAATCATCATTCTTTGACAATTTATGCCTTGTCACCATAAGTGTACTTACTAGTTTGGAATCCTCCAATCCAAAAAAATTTAGTATCTCCTTGACATACTTTAACTGAGTGATATATATACTATATTTCATCTGATGTATTTGCAAACCCACAAAGAACTTGATCTCCCCAAACATAGACATCTCAAATTCTTGCCTCATTTCATTTTCAAAAGCTTTATATAAAGCATCTTGACCTCCAAATATGATATAATAAAAAAAAAAAAAAGATATCAAAATACCTTTTCCTTTCTGTATCTTCATGTACAAATTATTGTTATCATTAGTCCTTTCAAATCCATTTTCCTTTCCATGTCTTCATGTATAGATTATTGTTATCATTAGTCCTTTCAAATCTAATCTTCACAAGATAATTATTAAGTCTCTCATACCATGCTCTTGGTGCTTACTTCAAACCATATAAAGCTTTGTGTAATATACATACCATGTTCTTGTTATTAACATCAACAAATCCTTTTGGTTGTTCTAGGTAAACTTCTTCCTCTGATATACCATTCATAAATTCATATTTAACATTCATTTGATAAACTTTTAAACCTCTATATGTAGAACAAGCAAGCAAAGTTCTTACTCCTTCCACTCTAGCAACAGGAGAAAATGTTTCTCCATAAGCAATTCCTTATTCTTGTGCATATCCTTTGAAGATTAATATTGCCTTGTTCCTTCTGATTTTACTATTTTCATCTAGCTTATTTTTGTATGCCCACTTGGTGCCAATCACATTTTTGTCTTTTGTTCTAGGAACTAGAGTTCGTGTTTTATTTTTCTCAATTTGTTTGATCTCTTCTTCTATGGATTTACTCCAATCCACATCTTCTAAGGTATCTTTCACTATTTTGGGTTCTTTCATGCTTAGTAGACATGTATCATTTCTCAATTTGTTCCTCATCAATGGTCTAACATCTTTATCTCCAATAATTTATGTAGTAGGATGTTGTCTCTTAACATATTTATATAATCTTAGTTCAGCTCTAGTTTCTTCACTTGGTCTTTCTACTTCAAAGTCACTACATACATGTATGTTAGGTATTTTAGCATCTCTTTCATGTGCACTAATCTCAAAATAAGAATGAGCCTCAACTTCATTCTATAAATCAACATTTGAACGTAGCTCAATTCCTAAATGCAACTCGATATTCATAGTATCTGACTTGGCAGTCACTAAAACTTGGTGTTGGTTTGGAACTTGATTTGCATCATGTTCTTCAATAGGTCTACCTTCACAAAAGTATAAAAATTATTTTTATTCTTCTAATTCTTCCATATGTTCAGCCTTATGTACTTCTGTATATTCATCAAATTTTACATTTTTACTTTTGACAACTTTTTTAGTTTTAGTATTTAAACACTTATAAGCTTTACTTCTTATGGAATAACCTAGGAAAATACCTTCTTCACTTTTTGCATCTAAATACCATCCCATAAGTCTTTGAGAATAAAAAAATTGCTTCCAAATATCTTAAAATATTTTATATTGGGTGGGTATCTATACCATAGTTCAAAAAGGTGTTGAGTGAGTACCTTTCTTGACTTGTACACAGTTTAAGGTATAGATAGCTATACTTATAGCTTATCTCCATTATTTTAACACAACATTTTTCTCCATCATGAGTGTCCTAGAATAGTCCATTACAAACATGAATCACATTTTAGCAATTCCATTTTGTGGATGGGTTCTAGGTGCAGATGTTTATCTTTTGATTCCTTTTTCGTTACAAAACATCTCAAACTCATTTGATGTAAATTCTCCTTCTCTGTTAGATCTCAGACATTTGAGACTTTTACTTGTTTCCTTCTCAAATCTTGCTAAGTACCAGTTAAACATTTGGAAAGCATCATATTTCTATTTTAGAAACATAACTGACATCATTCTAGGATAATCATCAACAAGTAGCATAATGTACTTATCTCCTTTGTAGCTTTGCACTTCAATTGGTCCACATAAGTCAATATGAAAAATCTCTAGTATTCCTTTAGAGGTATGAATTTTACTCTTAAAACTTGACTTTTCCATTTTTCCTAACTAACATTGTTTGTACATTATATTATTAGGCTTCTTCAACTTAGGAAAACCTCTAAGTTTTTGTATATTACTAATACTAACCAAGTTATCAAAATTAACATGACATAACCTCTTGTGCCATAGCCAGACATCATCAAATTTTACAACTAGATAAGTAGCATCCTCTATATCAAGATAGAATAGATTACTCCTAGTTTGATTACCTTTTCCAATCAATTTTCCATTAGTGTCATATATCTTGCAATCTTGTTTTCAAACTCAACTTTACATCTTGAATTATTCAATTGTGACACACTTAATAGACTATAATTGAGTCCTTCAACATAGTATGCATTTTCACATAAAATATTTTCTCTAAGTTTGATGGAACCTTTTCCTTTTATCAAACATGGTGCATTATTACCAAATCTTACACGATTTCCATCATAACAATTTAAGGTAATGAACTTACTTTTATCTCTGGTCATGTGATGTGAACACCCACTATCAATGATCCATCTGCCATTTTTCTCCATACAAGACACAAGTGCATTTGTTTCATCTTTATTGGATTCATCCTTCATTGCAACATACACCACTTCATCATCATATTCATCATATTCATCTTTTTTTCCTCTTCAACAATGCATCAAGACTTCTTACCTTTGCCTTTATAATCTTTTTTGTCTTCATATCTTCTACTTTTGTACTTGTCATGACCTTTGTGGTTCCTCTTCTCTAGACATCTAGTAGCAATATGACCAAATTCATTGCAATTGAAACAAATGATAGGTACTTTACCTTTACCTCTATGAAATCTCCTTGCCAATAGTGTATCAAGTTGATCTACATCCTTTTCATCTATATCACTATCACTGGACACATATTTTGTCCTTTTCTTCTTCACATTAGGTTCTTTCAATGGCAACCTAGGTTTGAAAGAAGATTCAATATTTTTAGGTTTGTAATTATCAAAGTTCAATAGCTCAAAAGTAGTGTGTCTACCTACTAGACCTTCAAGAGATAGAGTATTCTTTGGCATACATCCCAGTTCTTGTATTGTAAAAACTCTAACAACATATATAAAAAATAGTTTTCTTAAAACTTTTCTTAGTAAAGATCATCATCTATTATACCATTAGATCCTTTTATTGCCTCAACAACATCATTTATCCTTGAGAAATATTGAGCAATATTTTCACCTTCTTACATTCTCATATCATCAAACTTAACTCTGAAACTCTCAGATTTGGCTTTTAGAACATTCTTGTCTCCTCCATAGATGGTGTGTAAAGCATACCACATTTTCTTTGCACTATCAAGACTTTTGATATCATCAAACTCAGAATAGCTTAGGGTAGAGGCAATCTCCAACATTACCTAGTCATTTTATTTCTTCTTTTTTAGATCCTCAATAGTTAGGGCTCTAGCAGGATCAACATGCTCAATATTAATGGTATATTGTGCATGATCACCAAGTTCTCCAAGGTGCAGCTTCATCAAACTTTTCCATGTAGAAAATTTATCTCTATTAAGCTTGGGTACATCTCATTTTTGGCATCTTGATCTTTGTGCTTCTACTACTTTCAAACTAGTCCTCTTAAATGGATGACTCTAATACCAATTATTGGAAATCTTTAGAATAACTCGGGGGGGTGATTTAGTTATCCAAGGTCCAAATGTATAAATAAAACTTTTCATAGCTTAGTGAATCCATAAAAAAATTATTATCATGCATGCATCCATAAGATTATGCAATTACTTAGAACTTGTAGGTTACTATCAAATAAATTTTCTAAAATGTAATTATGAAACATAACAGATTCAAAAACACACTTGACACAATAATTTACATGGAAACTTAATTTGCGAAAAACCACTAGTAACATGCTACTCTTTTTCACTCTCCTGAAGTGAGGCCTTGTGAGAGGCTAAACCTATTAAAGGTTACAATGCACACTATTAAATGTGACCCTATTAAAGGATTTCAATCACCCTATTAGGAGTTAGCCTTGTTAGAGGAGTTTAGACCATTCACTTGGAATGTCACCCGATTAAAGGATTTACCTCAGAATAACACAACTATTAGAGAGTAATAGTAAGGCTTGATATGATAACAATTCAAAACTCCATTTATAGATTACAAATCTCTATTTTAGTCCTCCATTCTACTTGGGTTTCACACATTTTAGCTCTGATAGCTTGATCGCCCTTCAAGCATCCATACCCTTAAGCCTTCTTGCTTAACATGCCAATGCAGAATCTCAATTGGGTCACTTGAATGAAGCAATACCCTTGACTCCTTATCTTCCATAGTTTCTCACACATGATAACCCTTGCTTCTTACCAACCATCCCTATAAATAGAGAATTAAATTTTTTCATCATTCATTCTCCATTGTCCAATTTAGGGTTAAGAAAAATTAGGTAGGATTCAATGAATCTACCCCTCATTCCATATCATTTACAAAAACTTCTCCATCAATCCTCTTTGAATTCACTTCAAAATAGTTTACCATGAATTATGTGCCCCTAGCTCATCAATCTTATCTTCCACCTAGTTCACACAATCCAAGAAAATAAACTTGTCAACTCAGATCTATCAAATTCACAATATTTTTAATAATGCTAGGACTTGGCATTAACTTGCTTCTGATGCTCAACACAAATTGCATTGCATGACATCCTTTGTAAAATCACTCAGCATGAACTAAAGTTTACTATTGCTCAAGATCAACTAAGCTTTACTTGGCATCCATTTTTTTTCTCAGCATATACTAACATAAACCTTTACTTGGCTCCAACTAATTTTTTGCTCGGCTTTCACTAACTTTGCTCAACACCTATTGCCCATTCAGTCAAGCTTGGTAGATAAACTTTGTTTAGCTTGTTCTTTTGAACTTTCTTAGTGTAACCAACCTTTGCAACCTTAAATAGATTATCAATGCACTGTGATATCACTATCTTAGTGGATTCTTGTACTTATTTTTATATCATAACTCAAACTTTCCTTTAGGTGCTATTGTTACATATTTTGATCAAATCCTCTTCATTAATCAAATAAGTGATAGTACTTAAATTATATAAGTAGTTGTCTTACCAAAAAAAAGTAGGTTTAACATTAGTGACAAAATAATGATTGAAACACATTTATCATACTTGTATCAATATGTTTTCAAAAATCTTCTTCTTTCAATAATTAGGCTATGTGTGGACTTTATGAACCTAAATATTGCATCCCTAAAAGACAATTATGGATTTTCAAATATGGAGTCTATGTTGTATTAGGTGACTAGCTCTAAATTAATGTCCATAATGGATGGTTTCTTTGGAAACAACCAAGTACTGGTTGATGAGAAAGAAAAATTCAAGACAACTTTCACAACTCCCTAGGGGACCTATGTGTATGTTCAGGTGCCTTTTGGTTTGATAATTGTAGGGTCTACATTCCAAAGGGCCATGGATTTTTTATTCAAGGAATACATTGATAAGTTCATGGTTTTGTATCAAGATGACTTAACAACTTATTCAAAAAAGGTTGAAGACCATTGTAAGAATCTAGAAAATATTTTTGTGAAAGCCTTAGAGTATGGAGTTTCATTAAACCCAAAGAAATGTACTTTTGGGTGATAGAAGGAAATTTAATGGGTTACACAGTATCCAAAGATGGCATTAAGATTGAATTTGAAAGGGTTGCAACAATAGAAAAAGTTCCAAAACCAAAAAATTTCAAAGGGATTCAATCCTTCTTGGGGAAAGTCATTTTCTTGAGGAGGTTTGTAACAAACTTTGCTAAGATCAGTAGACCAATCTCCAAGATGCTAAGAAAGGAGAAACAATTTGATGAGAAGGTGAGCCAACTTTTGGTTTTCAAGAAATTAGGATGCCATTAAAACTGCACCATTTCTTAGGACACCAAGCTATGCAAAGCCCATGCAAATGTTGAGAACATATTGAAGAATATTGTTAAAGATGGAGATTTTTGAGAATAGATTGATACAAGTATGATCAATATATTTCAATCATTATTTTTTTATTGATGTCAAACCTATTATTTACTAGTAAGTCAATTAATTTTATGATCTAAGTACTATAATTTATTTGATTGATGAAGAAGATTTGATCAAAAAATGTAACAATAGCACCTAGAGGAAAGGATGAGTTATGATTATGTAAAGGAGTACAAGAATAAGTTAAGATAGTGATAACATGATGTATTGATAATCTATTTGAGGATACAAAGGCTAGTTACACTAAGAAAGTTTAGAAGAACATGTTAAAAAAAAATTTTCTTCCAAGCTTGATGAAGTGGACAATAGATGCCGAGAAAATTTAGTTCAAGCCAAGCAAAAAATTAGTTGGAGCTGAGTAAAAGTCTATATTAGTGTATGTCGAGAAAAAAAGTGGATGTCACATAAAGTTTAGTTTATTTTGAGCATAAGTAAATTTTAGTTCATGCTAAGTGACTTTATAAAGGATGTCAAGCAACATAGTTTGTGCAGAGCATCAAAATAAAGTTAATGTTGAGTGGCTACATTATTTGAAAGTCGTGAATTTGATAGATCTAAACTGAAGTTTATTTTATTGGATTATGTGAACCAGGTGAAAGATAAGACTGATGAGTTGGTGGCATAGAATTCAATGTAAACCATTTTTGAGGTGAGTTCAAAGAGGATTAAAGGAGAAATCACTAGAAGAGGTATGAAATATGGGGTAGGTTCATTATATCCTACCTAATCCATCCTAACCCTGAATTGGACAATGGAGAATGAACAACAAAAAATCTTAATTTTCTATTTATAAGAATGGTTGGTCAGAAGCAAGGGTTTTCATTTGTGAGAACCTAAGGAAGAGAAGGAGTTAGGGGTTTTGATTCATCAAGTGACCTAAGAGAAGGGTCTGCAATGGAATATTAAGAAATAAGGCTTAAGGGTATGAATGCTTGAAGGGGGAGCAAGCTATTACTACTAAAATGAGTGAAGGTCAAGTAGAATGGAGGACTAAAATAGAGATCTATAATCTACAAGTGGAGTTGTAAGTTGTTATTAGATCAAGCCTTACTATTAATCTCTAATAATTGTAGCAATCTAGGGTAAATCATTTGGATTAAGGTTGACTTAATAGTCATTTGTAAATCTTTTAACTAGGTGACATTGCAAGTGAATGGTCTAAAGTTCTCTAACAAGGCTCACTCTTAATAGGGTGATTGAAATCCTTTAATATGATCGCATTTAATAGTGTGTATTGTAACCTTTAATAGGATTGGTCTTTCATAGGGCATCACTTTAGAAGAGTGAAAAAAAGTAGCATATTACTAGTGTTTTTTCCCAAATTGAGTTTCCACATAAATCATATTGTCAAGTGTGTTGATGAATCTATTATGTTTCATGTTTACATTTTTGCAAGTTGATTTGATAGTAACCCACAATGTTTTTAGTGATTGCATAATCTAATGGATGCATGCATGATGATAAATGTTTATGGGTTCACTAAGCTGAGAAAAAGTTTTATTTATACATCTAGACCTTGAATAACTGATTCACCCCCCCTAGTTATTCTAAAGTATTCCAACAATTGGTATCAGAGCCATCTACTCAAGAGGACTAGTTTGAAGGTACTAGAAGCATATGTTGGATACAATTGTCCAATTGTGTGTTGTCTTTGATGTTACATAAATTTCATATCAGTTATTAGTTAGTTTCTATTGAGCTTAGTTGGCCAGCAAGACAATCCTCATTGTCTACCGATCTCAGTTGGTCAGCAAAGCAAATTTTAGAGTCTACCGAGCATTCTTGAACATCAATCTACGTAGATAGTGTCTATCGAGCTCACTGGAACATTGAAATATTTTGTGGTAGAAATTAGTGGTAACTAAGCTCACAAGGTTAACAAAAGAAAATCAATGTTTATTGAGTTTATTTATTCTCCAAAGGATTTTGGAGAGTGTGCAATGTTAACCAAGCCTCTGTTGGTTAGCATAAGAAATCATTTCTAGGATAGTGTTTACTGAGCAAGGTTGGCTAATGAAGGATTTTGTTATTTTGAGAAATACAGTTTAATTATTTGAAGCATTGATTGTAGTCGACTGAGGTAATGACTATTGGTAATTGTAAATTGTAATTGGGTCAACTTGAAAATTTGTAAGGTATAAATAAAAGGTCAAGTTGAGAATTCAAATGTATGGATGAACGATCATGCAAGTGTATTGATTGAAGAAGAAAATGTGAATGAACTTTGAAGGATGGTCAGATATCCTTCATGAGTACCAAGTTATATTTGATCAGGAAGGATCTATTGAAGCAAAAAGAGATCTGTATCAGTAATTCAGTTGCATCTAATTTAGTTCACTTTATTATTACTTTCTCACCATTGTAGTAGTGATTCCTAAATCTCTTTGTAGAGTTGGTTTAATATCCATTTGTAAATCCTCTAACAAGGTGATAGTTCTATTGAATTATTTTAAAGGCCTCTAGCAAGGCCACTTCTAACAAGGTGATTAAATCTTCTAACAAGGTCACACCTAATAGTGTGTATTGTAACCTTTAACTACATTGGCTCCTAACAGGGCTCACTTTAGAAGAGTGAAAATTAGTAGCCAATTACTTGGTGGTTTTTCCCATATTAGGTTTTCATGTTAAATCTGGTGTCTCATGTGTTCATATTATTTCTTTTATGGTCACACGTTAATCACTGTGAATGTTTAAAGATCAGTAATAAATTAACATACACTGTATCTATCGAGTTACATCATTTTTCTATATGTTTAATGAGTGACAATAGTAACTAGTTTATCTGACATCTAAGGGATATGTGGATTTTTTTCTGTGGTAACTGATTCACCCCCCCCTCAGGTACTCCATCTATATTTCCAATAATTGATATCAGAGCTTTTGGTTCTTGCAAGAAGGGTTTCAAGGACATAAGCTAAAGATCAAGATGTATTACAAGAGAAAAATTTCAAGGCTTAATAGGGATAACTTTTTAGCATAGCAAGGACTAATGAGATGTCATCTAGCTTCCATTGGAGATATAGGATTGAAATACCTTGATGAAGAATATACAACTCTTTTTGGTACATTATCTATTAATGACATTACTCAGAAGAAGACTCATAACACCATGATGATAGACATTGCATTTTCTCTAAGCTATGAAGAATTTGATGATATCAAGGACTGCAAAATTGCCTTTTCTATGTGGAACAAGCTGAAGGATATCTATGGAGGTGATGATAATGTAAGGAGAGCCAAAGTAGAAAGTCTACGAGGACAATTTGATTAGATGAGAATGAGAAAGGATGAAAACATTTCCAAATATTTTGAAAGGGTCAAAGCAAGTGTCAGTGCAATCAAAGCTTTTAGAGGCGATATCAAGGAAAAAATAGTTGTAGGTAAAGTTCTTAGAACATTGCTTCCCATTTATGCAATTAGAGTACCTACAATTCAAGAAAGAAAATGTGAAGCAAATTATAAGATAAATTTGGATGCTATAATAGGAAGGTTGACTACATTTGAGCTAGATAACTATGAAAAGTATGTTCTAGCTTCCAAAAACATTGAATTATCATTTTAAACCAAGCTTTCACTCAAAGAAAAAGGCAAGAAGATAAAATATTCTTAGTCAGAAAGTGAAGAAGAATCAGAAGAAAGTTTTGATAGTGATCTAGAAGTAGTTGAAGCTCTACTAGCAAAGAAATGTTCTAGAAGAAAAGGAAAATACAAAGGTAAGGTTTCCATAATCTATTTTTCATGTGAGGAAATTGGTCATATTTCTGCTAGGTGCCCAAAAAAGCAAAGCAGGGATGAGAAGAAAAGTCATAAGTGCAATGGCAAGAAAGATTTCAAATTATTCAAGGAAAAAGGTAAGAAAACATGTTTTATGGCTAAGGATTCTGATAATAGTGAAGATGAAATTGTTTACATGCTATGAAAGATAAATCTGATGATGATGAGGAAGATAAGATGGCACTTATCTCTCATGTGAGAAAAAAATGATACATGGATCATAGATAGTGGTTGTTCATATCATATGGCTGGTGACAAAACAAAGTTTGAACATTTTGAAGACTATGATGGTGGTAGTGTAAGATTTGGAAACAATGAACCTTGTTTTATAAAAGGAAGAGGTTGAATCTCATTAACCAAAGAACTTGTATGTGATAATACCTATTGGGTTAACGGACTAAAACATAATCTGTTGAGTGTAACACACCTAATCAATATTGGATTCAAGGTGGAATTCATGCATGGAAAAGAAAGACTACTAGATGATAAAGGAAAGCTGATAGGATCAGATAAACAAATAAAAGGTAACTTGTTTTATCTTGATCTTGGTGAATGCTCTTGTTTTATTGCTTAAATTGAAGAAAGTTGGTTATGGAATAGAAGGTTATGTCATGTGAATTTCGATAACATGGTAAAGATAAGTAAATTCAAGAAATTAAGAGGCATTCCTAGTATAAAGAAACCTAATGTTGGTCTATGTGAGAATTGTCAGATTAGTGAGATGGGAAAGACAAGCTTTAAAAGTAAAAACTATTAGTCTAAAGATATTTTTGAAATTGTGCATACTAATTTGTGTGGACTTATTAGAATTGAGAGCTATATTAGAGAAAAATTCTTCATTCTTTTTGTTGATGACTATTCTAGAATGACGACTGTTATGTATCTAAGAGAGAAGTTAGAAGAATTTGAGAAGTTCAAATAGTATTTGGCCAGAGTAGAGAAGGAAATAGGGAGAAGACTAAAATGCTTGAGATTAGACAGAGGTGGTGAGTTTATTTTCAATGAATTCAATAACTTTTGCATTGAAAGAGGAATCAAAAGACAAATATTTTCTCCTAGAACTCCCAAGCAGAATGGAATAGCTGAAAGGAGGAATAGATCTATCATGAATTGTATAAGGATTGTAATGATTGAAAAAAACATTTCTATCAAATATAGAAAGGAAGCTATCAATACTATAGTTCATACCTTGAACCAAGTACAATTAAAGGACTCATTCAAAACCCCCTATGAGTTATGGTATGGCTATAAACCTAATGTAAGTTACCTGAAAGTGTTTGGAAGTAAATGTTATATCTTGAAAGAATCTAGAAAAGACAAATTTGATGTGAAGGGTGATTAAGGTATATTTTTAGGATATTCTTCCAAGATTAAGGCATGTAGATGTTTGAATTTGTCTACTCACAAAATCATAGAAAGTGCACATGTGAAAGTTGATGAGTTTGCAGAAAGGAATGAAGAAGAAAGCATAAAGGAACCAGAAGATTACAAGAAATTTTATTTCATTGAACCTGATATAGTGCTAGATACATTTGTCAATTAGGAGACATCTACTCTCGAGTCTTTAGTCACTGAGTTGCAAGAAGTTCAAACTGAGTTGTAGGAACCTAAGTCACATTTTGAAGCTACTGAGCCAATGCCTATCAAGTCAAAATAGCTAGAACCTAAAGTTGAAGTGAAAGAGGATGAAAATGCAATTCATTCAAGATACAAGGAATCTATATTGTCCAAGCATGTTAGGAGACATCATGCACTAGATTAGATTATTGGAGACAAATCTTAAGGTACTATGACAAGAAGTAAGATAAAATGTACTTGTTTACTTGCTAATTTTGAACCTAGAAATGTCAAAGATGCATTAAAAAATGAAAGTTGGATTGAGGCTATGAATGAAGAGATAGAAAAAATAGAGAAAAACAAAACTTGGACTCTTGTACCTAGGCCTAAAGATAAAAAAGTGATTGGAACAAAATGGGTATTTAGGAATAAGTTGAATGAAGATGGTAAGGTATCAAGAAAAAAAGCTAGATTAGTATGTAAAGGTTACTTTCAAGAAGAAGGAATTTATTATGGGAGACTTTTGATCCTATTGTAAGATTGGAAGGTGTTAGAACCTTACTAGTATAGGCAACATATAAAGGATTTAAGGTTTATTAGATGGATGTCAAATATGCATTTCTCAATAGTATACTTGATGAAGAAGTCTACATTGAGCAACCTAAAGGTTTTGTTGATCCAGACAAAAAAGACATGGTCTAAAAATTACATAGAGCATTCTATGGTTTGAAACAAGCCCCTAGAGAATGGTATGAGAGATTTCATAACTACCTAATTCAAATTGGTTTCCAGAGAACTAATGATAACAGTAGCATGTACATTAAGGAAGGACTAGATAATAAGATTGTTTTGGTAGAAATATTTATGGATGACACTTTTTTTACAAGGAATGATGATCTATGCAAAGATTTTATAGAGAAAATGAACAAAGCATTTGAAATGTCTATGTTTAGAGAGATTAAGTTCTTTGTTGGTCCTCAGATATAGCAGAGCAAGAATGGTATCTACATCACTCAGTCTAAGTAAATCAAGGAGATACTCAAGAAGTTTGGTATGGAAGATTGTAAACTAGTTGGAACTCCCATGTGTACTAGACTAAAGCTTACCAAAGATGACTAAAGCTTACCAAAGATGATGAACCAAAAGAGGTAGATCAGATCTTATATAGATCAATGATTGGAAAATTGCAGTATGTAGTTCATACAAGGCCTAATATTTCTCTTGCAGTTGGTATAGTGGCAAGATTTTCAGCAAAGCCCAAAGAAAATCACATGATGACAATCAAAAGGATCTTGAGATACTTGAAAGGTACTAAAGATTATGGCTTGTGGTATAAAGTTAGAGGAAATTTGGACTTTAAAGTGTTCATTGATGTTGATTGGACTGGAAATCTAGATGATAGAAAGAGTAAAAGTGGTGGATCATTCTCTCTAGGAAAGAGTTTGGTATCATGGACATGCATAAAGAAAAATTGAACATCCCAAACCACAACAGAAGTAGAGTATGTTGCAGTAGTAGTGAATTATTCTAATATTGTTTGATTTAAATAGTTGTTGGAAGGCATGAAGGTTGAGATCAAAGAACCAGTTGTTATGTTTTGTGATAATACAAGTGCAATTAACATATCTAAGAATCTAATGATGCATTCCAAAACTAAGAACATTGTTATAAAGTGCCACTTTGTTAGAGAATTGGTGTAGGATAAGGAGATAAAATTGGAATATGTCCATACAAAAGAACAAATTGTTGACATATTCACCAAGCCATTATCTAAGGATGCATTCTTGTATCTAAGAGGTAAGTTAGGGGTCATTCCCCTTTCTGAAGCTCACTAAAATAATTTTTTAGTGATTCATCAACAGGAACCAAGTTGAAGATCTATTAGTTGATGTAGCATAGTCATGGGAATATTGCATATGAATCAATACTTAAGATACATTGTTACTCATTTGGTAGTGTTGTATTTGACATGTGTTTTCAAAGAGGGAGGGTTTACTATCATATCTTTTTGAAATTTGTTTAAGGGAGAATTTACTACTTGGAAAAGAAGCTATGTAATTCCTTCACAGAGGGAGATTACTACATTAGAGAAGTTTGTGGCATAAAATCTAAGAGGGAGAAAATTTTCTATCAGAGAAAGACTTGTTTGCAAATTTAATTGTGCTATGACATGTTGTATTGCCATCAATGCCAAAGAGGGAGATTGTTGGATAAAATTGTCCAATTGTGTGTTGTCTTTGATGTTAGACAAATTTCATATTAGTTATCAATCAGTGTCTATTGACCTCAGTTGGTTAGCAAGGAAATCCTCAGTGTCTACCGAGCTTAGTTGGTTAGCAAAGAAAATTTTAGAGTCTACCAAGCATTCCTAAACATTAATCTGCCTAGACAGTGTCTACCGAGCTCACTCGGGCATCAAAGGATTTTGTAGCAGAAGATAGTGGTAACCAAGCTCACAAGGTTAATAAAGGAAAGTCAATTTCTACTGAGTTCACTTAGTCTCCAAAGGATTTTGTAGAATTCATAGTGTTAACCAAGCATCTATTGGTTAACATAGAAAATTATATTTGGGACAATGTTTACTTAGTAGGGTTGGCTAATGAAGGATTTTATTAGTTTGAGAAATAAAATTTAATTATTTGAAGTACTGATTGTAGCCAATTGAGGTAATGATTATTGGTAATTGTAAATTGTAATTGGGTTGAGTTGAAAATTTTTAAGGTATAAATAAAAGGTCAAGTTGAGAATTCAAATGTACATATGAGTGAGCATGCAAGTGTATTGATTGAAGAAGAAAGTGTGAATGAACTTTGAAGGATGGTCAAATATCCTTGAGGAGCAGCAAAGTTATATTTGATTAGGAAGGATCTATTGAAGTAGAATAGAGATCTATATCAGAAATTCAATTACATCTCATTCAGGTCACTTCATTGTTACTTTCTTGCCATTGTAGCAATGATTCCTAAATCTCTTTATAGAGTTGGTTTAATAACCATTTTAAAATCCTCTAACAAGGTGATAGTTCTATTGAATTTTTTTAAAGACCTCTAGCAAGGCCGCTCCTAATAGGGTGATTAAATCCTCTAACAAGGTCACACCTAATAGTGTGTATTGTAACCTTTAATCGAGTTGGCTCCCAATAGGGCTCACTTTAGAAGAGTGAAAATAAATAGCTAGTTACTTGGTGGTTTTTCTCATATTGTATTTCCACGTTAAATCTGGTATCTCATGTGTTCATGTTATTTATTTTATGGTTGCATGATAATCACTGTGAATGTTTAAAGATTAGTAATAAGTTAATGTACACTGCATCTATCAAGTTACTTGGAGATCATGCACAATTTACCATTACAATTCAGCATGTTGATGCTACTAAAGCCCCAACTATCGAGGATATGAAAAAGAAGAAAGAACATAGAGATGCAATTTTGGAGATTGTCTCTACCCTAAGTTATGTCAAATTTGATAATATCAAAGGTCTTGATAGTGAAAATAAAATGTGGGATGCCTTAACCACCATCTATCGAGGATACACTAATATTCTGAGAGCCAAAGATAAAAGTCTTAGAGGAAAGTTTGATGATATGATATGGAAGAAGGTGAAAATATTACTCAATATGTCTCAAGGATAAAAGAAGTTGTTAATACAATGAGAGTAGCTGCTAGTAAAATAGATGATGATACTGTACTATGTAAATTTTTAAGGACATTGTTTCCTATATACAACTATTAGAGTTTTTGCAATTCAAGAACTAAGATGTATACCACAGAGCAGTCTATCCTTGAATGTCTAGTGGGTAGAGTCACTACTTTTGAGCTATCTAACTTTGATAATTACAAACTTGAGAATATTGAATCTACTTTGAAACCTAATGTGCCATTAAAGGAACCTGATGAGAAGAAGAAGAAAAAAAAGATAAAGTATGTGTCCATTGAGAGTGATATAGATGAGGAGGATGTAGAACAACTTGAAGAACTACTAGCAAGAAGATTCCACAAAGGTAAAGGAAAGTTCAAAGATAAATTACCAATCATTTGTTTCAATTACAATGAGGTTAGTCATATTGCTTCTAGATGTCTAGAAAAGAAGAACTAAAGAGGTGGTGACAAATATGAAAGTAGGAGAGATGAAGACAATAAGGACTACAAAGACAATGGAAAAAAGTCATGCTACATTACTGAAGAGGAAATAAAAGATGAACATGATGATGAAGTGGTGTATGTTGCAATGAAGGATGGATTTGATGAAGATGAGGCAATTGCACTTGTGACTTGTGTGAACAAGAATGATAGATGGATCATTGATAGTGAGTGCTCACATCACATTACTAGAGACAAAAGTAAGTTCATTACCCTAAATTGTTGTGATGGAAATAGTGTAAGATTTGGTAATGATGCACCATGTTTGATAAAAGGAAATGGTACTATCAAACTCACAAATAAAATTTTATGTGACAATGCTTACTATGTTGATGGACTTAACTATAATCTCTTGAGTGTGTTACAACTGAATAATTTAGGATGCAAGGTTGAGTTTGAAAACAAGATTGCTAAGATATATAACACAAATAGAAAAGTGATTGGAAAGGTGATCAAACTAGGAGTAATCTATTCTATCTTGAAATAGAGTATGCTACTTATTTAATTGTAAAATTTGATGATGTGTGGCTATGGAACAAAAGGTTATGTCATGTCAATTTTGATAACATGGTCAGTATCAATAATATGAGAAAAGTTAGAGGTTTTCCTAAGTTGAAGAATCTTGATAATGTAATATGCAAACAATGTTACTTAGGAAAAATGACAAAATCAATTTTTAAGAGTAAAATTCACACCTCTAAAGGTATACTAGAGATTGTTCATATGGACTTGTGCTGACCAATTGAAGTGAAAAGCTACAAAGAAGATAAGTACATTATGCTATTTTTTGATGACTATTCTAGAATGATGACAGTTATGTTTCTAAAAATGAAATTTGATGCTTTCCAAATGTTTAAATGGTACTTAACAAGAGTTGAGAAGGAAATAGGTAAAAGTCTAAAGTTTTTGAGATATAACAGAGGAGGAGAATTTACATCAAATGAGTTTGAGATGTTTTATAATGATAGAGGAATCAAAATACAAACATTTGCCCTTAGAACCCTTCCAAAAAATGGAATAGCTGAAAGGAGGAATAAATCTACAATGGACTATGCTAGAACACTCATGATGGAGAAAAATGTTTCTTTGAAATACTAAAGAGAAGTGGTAAGTATAGCTGTCTATACTGTGTACTATGTACAAGTCAAGGAAGCTACTCATTCGACACATTTTGAACTATGGTATGAATACTCACCCAATTTAAAATAATTTAAGGTATTTGGAAGAAAATGATACATTCTTAAAGACTTTAGGAATTGTAAACTAGATGCAAAAAGTGAAGAAGACATATTCTTAGGATATTCCACAAGAAGTAAAGCTTATAAGTGTTTAAATACTAACACTAACAAAGTTGTGGAAAGTGCAAATGTAAATTTTGATGAATATATAGAAGTATATGAGGCTGATCATATGAAAATATTAGAAGAATACAAATCATTTGAATACTCTTATGAAAGAATGCCTATTGAAAAGGATGTTGCAAATCAAGGTACAAACCAATAGTAAGTTTCAATGACTATCAAGTCACATACTATGAATGTCGAGTTGCATTTAAAACTGTGATACATTCAAATGTCGAGTTATGGAATGAATTAGAAGCACATTCTAATTTTAAGAATAGTGTACATGAAATAAATGTTGAGCTACCTAACAGAGATATGTTAGTGTAAATAATTATTTATTATTACATTTTACTTAAGTTTACTTAGGTTAATGCATTATTTTATTATTTATTAGTTAGACACCTAGGAGTAGTTGTAGTCATATGAGTTGTCTTGTTGACAAAAAAAAAGTTAGCAACTCATTTGAGTACATGGTGTCTACAACACAAAATTTTGCATAATCATCTAAGTTGTCATGTAGACAACACAATTGTTCACACTCTAATTAAGCACATGGTGTCTACAACATCTCTTTAGAAAATAAACCTATACAAGCTTGTCCTCTCATCATTGCACTAACTTCTATTCTCAATGGAGGATACTCCACTCTTGGTGGACATGTGCTTAGTTGTGAGGCTTATCATTTTGCTATCTCCTAGTTAGTCTACAGGCCTTTATATACAGGCACTCCTAGTGTGTATATACATCAATTCATTTTCATATTGTTATTCTGATCATACTTTATTGGTCCATATTGTGCTAGTGCTTGAGCTTCTTGATATTGGGTGATTTTTTCCTAAAGCAAATTCTTACATGGTATCAAAGCTGAAGGAGCTTCTCTTCACATAGCCATTGGAGACCATTCTTGCTTCACCTTTCAGAGGACCTCGATTTAGATACAGAGTAGTTTCTATCATTGGGAGTTTCTAGAGCCAAATCACACCTCACCATTGCATCTAGAGGATTGATTTGATGAATTTTGACTATAAATTTTCCTACCATAGGCTATAGTCAAAATTGAGGCAATTTTTTTTGCAAACTAGAACCTGAAGGCCCAATCTGTAAAATTTGGTATGATCTTTTAGATCTATGCAATTAATTTTTTAGATCTGAATATTTTTGTGTTTTTGCATTTTTTCTTTTTTAATTTGCATTTTTTTTTTCAAAATTTTGGGAAAAAATTGGCCTTTTAGGCCAGTAGGAGAGATTTTTTTTGCAAGACAAAATTATAGCTTGCTGGTGCAAATCAGATATTGGCATCATATTTAGAAGGTCAAAAAACCCCCAAATTCACTGTTGTTTCATCAAAATTAGACATCTAAGGTGAAATATAGAGTCAATTTATTTTTGGAGGTGCGACGGTGGTGATTCAGGAAAAATAATTGTAAAAGTGATTTTCAAACAGTGATATCTCCCTCATACAGATTCTTTTTTTCGAACAATTTTTTTTGTTTTGGGGTATAATTTCATGATCGACACATTGGTGCAAGATGTTTGAGAATTTTTATTCCTATATTTTTTACAAATCACAAATCCCAATTTTTGCAACTTTAAATTCTTAGTTCGGGCTCATTTGGACACATATTTAGGTTCCAATTTTTTTTGAAAGTGTTTAATTTTTTCTCTACTTTCTAGATCTACAATTATATTATAGGCATGTGTGGATAGAAATACCACTTTTAGAAATAGGTCCTTTTTTGCATTGTATTGCTTTGATAAAACTTTAAAATTGTTTAATATCTGATGCGGGAGCATCCAGAGCTAATAGGAGAGATTTTTTTTGCAAGACAAAATTATAGCTTGCTGGTGCAAATCAGATATGGGCATCATATTTAGAAGGTCAAAAAAACCCCCAAATTCACTTTTATTTCATCAAAATCAGACATCTGAGGTGAAATATAGAGTCAATTTATTTTTGGAGGTGCGACGGTGGTGATTCAGGAAAAATAATTGTAAAAGTGATTTTCAAACAATGATATCTCCCTCATACGGACTCCTTTTTCCGAACAATTTTTTTTTGTTTTGGGGTATAATTTCATGATCTACACATTGGTGCAAGATGTTTGAGAATTTTTATTCCTATATTTTTCTACAAATCACAAATCCCAATTTTTGCAACTTTAAATTCTTAGTTCGGGCTCATCTGGACACATATTTAGGTTCCAATTTTTTTTTAAAGTGTTTAATTTTTTCTCTACTTTCTAGATCTATAATTATATTATAGGCTTGTGTGGATAGAAATACCACTTTTAGAAATAAGTCCTTTTTTGCATTGTATTGCTTTGATAAAACTTCAAAATTGTTTAATATCTGATGCAGAAGCATCTAGAGGTATAAGGGCAATCCTATGTCACCAAAAAAAATGTACTTAGACTTAATTTCTATTTCATGTGTTTTCATTTTTAGATACCCATTTGGGTCAAATAAAGGTTCCAACTCTCACAGTTCCACTATTATTGCTATGGGTTAGAGTTTCTAATCACCTTGGGATACGTGTAAATGCCAAAAAAAATAGGAGTATGTAATTCAGCCATCATTTTGGTGAACTAGAAGGTTTAAATTGGTCAGATGATTTTTATTGTAATTTAGAGCATTCCAAAAAAAGAATCAGGTCAAAAGGCCCCACGGTTTGAAAGTTATCGCAATTTTTCAATTTCTAGAGACCTCCTATGAATGCTTCAAAGTTAGGTTAGGGGCATTAAATGACCTTGAATAGGGCCAAAAAATTGGGGATGAGCATAGTTTTCCATAGGGCTATAGAGTGCTTCAAAGATCTTTCTGAAAATGTAAATGGTTCGTCAATCAGAGCTATGATTCAAAAGTTATGCTTCCCGAAACTTCGGTTACTGTTTCTGGATTCTTCTAATTTTTTGTCGACTTCTAATGCGACTTTTGGAGCCTTCTAGTTGGTTGGTGAATGCCAACTAGCACTTTCTAGAATGTATTCCTAATCCTTAACCCTTCGAGGTCTATTTAAGAACATTTCTAGCATTGTAAAAGGCAGTTTGGAGTGGAGTTTGAGAGGAGGTACTAAAAGGAAAAATTATCTCCAGATTTATACTATTGTAAGCCCATAGGGCATGTGTAGAAGTCTATTTTCTCTGTACTAAATGTATTAGCACATTTACATAGTTAATAAAATTTTTCCTTTCCTGTTGTGTCCATTCTGTGCTTGGATTGTGTCCCCATCAAGGTCTTGGGTTATGTCCCCATCAATATCTAAGCTATATTGCTTACTATCAGATTTGAACTCCAAAAGGAGGTTGTAAACAACAAAATTAGAAAGCCTACTTTTGTCCATTTTGACAAGTGGCCTATTGTAAACACACTACATATAAAGTACCAAAAGCATCACTTTTGGGGGGAAAGGAGGGTGGTTGTTTGATTGAGTGAATAGGGTGTGTGTGTCTTGTGTTCTTATGTCTCTCTTTCTCTCTTGTGCTCATTTAATTTTTTGCATCATGGGTTCGCCTAAAGCTCCACTTTTTACTTCATAGAATTATACTACATGGAAAGATATTGTATGGAGTAGACTAATGGAAAAAGGTTTAAATCTATATGTTGATGGTACAATTGTAAAATGCATTAATGTTGCTGTACAAGTTGATTGGCAAGTTAAGGACAACCAGGCTTTAGGAATTGTTAGGAGTTGTGTTCATAGAGATCTTTTCTTCCATATTTCTAGCTTTAAGGATGCAAAGGGTGCTTGGGAGAAACTTGAAGGGTTGTATGGTAAGGTGGATAAGGAAAAGGGAATCCAAATTGAGGATGATCTACTTCTATTGCATCATAAGAATTTTGACACAATTCAAGAGTATGTCAACAAAGCCAATGAATTGAGAGCACTACTTAAGGACTATGGTAATCCCATTAAGGATGATAGATTGATTCATCACATCTTGAAGAGGCTACCTTGAGAGTATGGATCTTTTGTTTCAAGTTACAAAACTCATAGGTTGACCATGGGAAGTGCCTTCACTAAGCCTTCATTTGATGCATTTGCAAAAATGTTGATATTGGAACAATATAAGTTGATAGATATGAGAATTCTCAAGTCATCCAGGTCTACAACATTGGTGGCTAGTAATGAGAACCAAACAAATCAAGACAAAAAATGTTTCACCAACAACAAGAAAAATAAATGGGAGCCAAAATAGAAATTAGAGAGACAAAAATCTTCCTTCTCACAACAAGGAAAATCTTCTTCCAACAAGATGCAAAACAACAACAAGATGGATAAACTATTTTGTGCATATTGCAAGAAACTGAATCATGATGAGCATCATTGCAAGACTAAGACAATAGATGAGTTGGAAAAATTACTTAGGAAGAATAAAATCAATGTGCCAAATGCTTCCAAGGATTCAAATCCATCCACTTCAAAGGGAAAAGGGTAAGCATTCTTGGTAAGTTCAAGTTCTTCAAGGGAATGGATTCTTGATTTAGGTGCCTCACATCATATGGGCTCTTCAAAAGGACACTTTTCTTTATTGAAGTAGTCTAAGGTACCTTACATCTTTGTAGGGAATGCTACACAAGTGGAAGTTGAAGGGAAAGGATAGGTTGAGATGGAAAATGGAGAGTTCAAAGATTTTCTAAATTTTCCTAACCTTAAAGCTAATCTCCTTTCAATTTACCAAATCACTCACTATGGAGGTGGCAATAAAGTTGAGTTCCTTCCTAATTTAGTAATGGTACACAATATTAAGGATGATTCATTGGTTACAGTGGGTAAAGTAAATCATGGCACATAGCTTTATTCTTTCTCCCACTTTGTGCCTAAGTCTCCTTCATATGACTTGTTGACACATTCACAATCACAATGTAAATTAAGGCATGAGTAGTATGGACATCTTTCCTTCTGCTATCTTCATTAACTTAGCTCAAAAAATATGTTCAAAGGTCTACCTATAATCAAATTTTCTAAGGTTGAATGTTCAACTTGTTTAATGGATATGCATCTAGAAGAGAAGTTTGACAAAGGGAATTCTTGGAGAGCATAAGTTTTTCTTGAGTTACTTCACATAGTTCTACTAGGCCCTTTTTCAATGACATCAGTTAGCAAGGGTTGCTATGTCCTCACTTTCATTGATGATTTTTCATGCTATACATGGTTCTACTTTCTTAATCACAAGAATGAAGTGTTTAATAAGTTTCTAGCCTTCAAGACTCATGTTGAGAAGCAATCAAGTAAAGCCATCAAGGTTCTTTGTATGGACAATGAAAGTAGATATTTGAACTCAAGACTTAGATACTTCTGTGAACTTGGGGGTATTGATCTTTAGAATCCTATACCATTTAGTGCACAAAAGAAAAGTTTTTCAGCAATTAGGATTAGAACTCTTAAGTCAATGACAAGTTGTGTGATTCAAGCTAAGTCTCTTGATCCATCACTTGAAGTTGAAGCTATAAGTAGTGTCAATCACATCCTTAATAGGTCTCCTCTTCATGTCTTAGATGGAATGATTCCTTTTGAGGCATGGTGCAGAAGAAAATTAGTTGTGAAACACTTCAGAGTTTTGGTTGTCCAACATGGGCACAAATATATTTAAGGGAATGTAAGGAAACACTACCAAGGCCTTATACTTTCATTGGATATGAAGAAAGTGTTAAGGCATATAGACTTATGGATCCTAAGACTCATGAGATATTCATAGAGAGGAATGTTCACTTTGAGGAAAGTTCACCTAGATTATCCTCTAATCCTCTCCATACCTCATACATTGTGGAAATTGATAGTGACAACAGTGATAGTGATTCAATAGGTTTAGATATGGCAGATCTTATTAATAGATGCAAGACAAGGTCACAACATCAAAAAAATCCACATGCATACATTGCTATAGTGATAGGACCATGTAATTTAGTACAATTGGGTACACCGTGTTTTCTAGTTCCAACATCAAAGGATGACTACATAACATATATTTTAGGTTTATTTGTGGAGTCCTACACAACAAATTTGGGAGACATTATTAATGATATACATCCTCTCTTTGATGAAGATGATCCTTCTTCAGTTGTTGTGAGGGAACAATTTGACCCTCTTGTCCATTCTCTACATGATCAATTTTACAAGGTTGATATGATTGTGGATCCTTATGTACAATAGTTGTAGGAAGTCTCTTTATCATTTGAGGATACAACTAGTTCTTTGGGATATGTTCTACATACATTCTTTCTAGATCTAAACTTGTTCTTTTCCACAGTGTTGGAAGGGGCAACCATTAGTATTGACATAGGGATAGTTGAGTAGGTTTCAGAGACACCATTCTTGAGGATTCTTTCTACACATTGGGAAAGCATCTTATATGTACCTGTGACATTGTTTCTTCCTAAGGGGAGGAACATTACTCAGCAGTCATGGATCATCTTCTACATTCATCTTGGAACAACTATCATTAATCAATATTCTACATTTGTGGGGGGGACTACCTTGCCTCCTTTTCTACTTCTTCTCTCTTATGGGGGGGACCTCTTCCTCTTATGGGATTGTATTCTTCTCATACTTCTCTATTGTATATACATGATGGATGTTGTAATGTGGGGGGGCAGGGGGGTATTAATTACTTCATTCATCCATGCATCTTTTTTTTCATGTCTCTTTTTGGGGGAGGGTTTTTCCCATGAGATTTTCCCTCTTTCTCCACTTTCTAAGAGATTACATTGCATTGCATTATATGTAGAGCATTGCATTTGTACATGGGTACCTAACATGGTCTAGTAGCCAAGACCCATCATGCATTTTCATTATAGCTTTCATAAGCTTAAGTGTATTCCCCTAAGTTGCACTTAAGGGGGGCTATTAGTGTAAATAATTAATTCTTTTTACACTTTACTTAAGCTTACTTAGGTTAATGCATTATTTTATTATTTATTAGTTAGACACCTAGGAGTATGCATACTCATATGAGTTGTCTTGTTGACAACACAAGAGTTAGCAACTCATTTTAGCACATGGTGTCTACAACATCTCTTTATGAAATGCACCTATGTAAGCTTATCCTCTCATCATTGCACTAACTTATGTGCTCAATGGAGGATAATCCACTCTTGGTAGACATGTGCTTAGTTGTGAGGCTTATCATTTTGTTCACTCCTAGTCAATCTAGAGGCCTTTATATATAGACACTCCTAGTGTGTATGTATATAAATTCATTTTCATATTGTTATTCTAATCATACTTTATTGATCCATATTATGCTAGTGCTTGAGCTTCTTGATCTTGGGTGATTTTTCCCTAAGCCAAATTCTTATAAGATAAAGATCCTAGACCAATTATAAGAAATAGATTGAGAAATGATACATATTTACTGAGCATGAAAGAACATAAATTAGTGAGAGATGCATTAGAAGATGTAGACTTGAGTAAAGCCATGGAAGAAGAGATTGAAGAAATTGAGAAAAACAAAAAATGGACTTTGGTTCCTAGACCAGAAGACAAAAATGTGATTGGCACCAACTGGGTATTTAGAGACAGGCTAGGAAAAAGTGGTGAAGTCACAAGGAACAAGGAAAGATTATTTTGCAGAGGATATGCACAAGAAGAAGGAATTGACTATGGAGAGACATTTGCTCTTGTTGCTAGATTGGAAGGAGTAAGAACTTTACTTCCTTATTTTGCATACAAACCTTTCAAAGTTTATCAAATGGATGTTAGATCTACATTTCTGAATGACATTATTAGAGGAAGAAGTTTACATAGAACAACTAGAAGGTTATGTTGATCTTAACAATAAAATCATTGTATGAAAAATACACAAAGATCTATATGGTTTGAAACAAGCACCAAGAGCATGGTATGAGAGACTGCATAATAATCTTGTGAAGATTGGATTTGAAAGGAATGATGATAACATCAATTTGTACATAAAGACATAAAAGGGAAAAGATATTTTCTTCTTTAACAGTTTTTTTGATGATACAATATTTGGAGGTCAAGATGCTTTATGTAAGGCTTTTGCAAATGAAATGAGACAAGAATTTGAGATATCTATGTTTGGAGAGATCAAGTTATTTGTGGATTTGCAAGAATATTAGATGAAATATGGTATATACATTGCTCAGTCAAAATATGTCAAGGAAATACTAAAAACTTTTGGATTAGAGGATTTCAAACTAATAAGTACACACATGGTAATAGGACACAAGTTGTTAAAGAACAATGATTTAGTTGAGGTTAATCAAACACTATATAGGTCTACGATTGGAAAATTACAATATGTAGTACATAGCATACTTAGCATTGCATTATTTATAGGGATAGTTATAAGATTTTCTACTAATACCAGAGAGAATCACTTGATGGTTGTAAAGAGAATAATGAGATATCTAAAAGGAATAGAGGGGTTTGGTATATACTATAATAAAAATGAAAAATTGGAATTAATAGCCTATAATGATGTTGATTGGGCTAGAAACATTGCTGATAGAAAGAGCACCAATGGAGGAGCCTTTTTCTTAGGCAAGAGGCTGGTTATATGGACTAGTAAGAAACAAAGTTGCACCTCACAATCTATTGCTGAAGTTGAATATGTTGATGCTACTGTAAATTGTACAAAGATTGTATGGATCAAACAATTACTCAAAGGTATGAAGGAAAAGATCATTGAACCAATGATACTTTATTGTGATAATACAAGTTCTATCAATATATCAAAGAATCCTACGATGCACACAAAGACTAAGTGCATTGCAATCAAGTATCATTACCTAATAAAATTAGTTCAAGATAAAGATGTGAAGATGGAATATGTTAGTAGAAAAGAGAAAAATGTTGATATCTTCAAAAAAGCATTACCTAAGGATGTTCATGAGTATCTAAGAGGTAAACTAGGGGTGATACCCCTATCAAAGGCTATCTAAATAACAAAGGGAGTGCCCTGCATCAAATAAAATGATTTGAATATGTTACACATTGATGCTAAGGATCTTATTTTAGGAGCTGCCTAAAGTAATCAAAGAGATATAACTACAAATTGGTCACAAGTAAGGTGAGAGAGGGAGAAACTAAAGAATTTTATATTTTCATATTAAGATGCTAAGTCTTTGGCATTTTTGTCAAAGAGGTAGATAATTATTGATAAATGGAAATAAAAGAAAGAGAAATAGAGGGAGATAAATGCATAGAGGGGGATAATTATTGATCAAGTATTATACACAAGAAAGAGGGAGATAGTTACTGATTAGGACAACAAAGAATGAGAAATCCTAACATCTACCTAGTAAGAGGGAGATACAATAAGACATTCAAAGGGAGTTACAAGGAAGAGTTTTGTAACCTATTTAGAAGATGAAAGTTTTTGATAGAGGAAGAGATTTTAATACAAAGAATTTTTCTTTCTGGTATTTTTGTACTATTTTAACCTAGTTAGGTTGGTTGATTAGTTTGGTTTGCCATCAATGCCAAAGAGGGAGATTGTTAAGAATAGATTGAAAAAGATTGTTAAAGAGGGAGATTGTTGAGAACAAATTGATACAAGTATGATCAATATGCTTCAATCATTATTTTGTCACTAATGTCAAACTTGCTATTTTCTAGTAAGACAACTACTTATATGATTTAAGTAGTATCACTTATTTGATTGATGAAGAAGATTTGATCAAAAGATGTAACAATAGTACCTAGAGGAAAGGTTGAGTTATGATTATGTAAATGGGTATAAGAATAAGTTAGGATAGTGATAAAATGATCTCTCAATAATCTACTTAAGGTTACAGAGGTTGGTTATACTAAGAAAATTTAGAAGAACAAGTTAAACAAAGTTTGTCTACCAAGCTTGACCGAGTGGATAGTAGGTGTTGAATAGAGTCAATGCAAGCCAAATAGAAAATTAGTTTGAGCCAAGTAAAATTCTAATCTAGTGTATGCTGAGAAAAATAGTGGATGTCAAGTGAAGTTTAGTTGATGTTGAGCACCAGTAAACTTTAGTTCGTGTCGAGTGATTATACAGAGGATGTCAAGAAACATGGTATGTGTCAAGC
Organism: Cupressus sempervirens; assembly: GCA_028749045.1. Classification (NCBI taxonomy): domain Eukaryota; kingdom Viridiplantae; phylum Streptophyta; class Pinopsida; order Cupressales; family Cupressaceae; genus Cupressus; species Cupressus sempervirens. The sequence continues at coordinate 695,116,519 of CM053784.1, forward strand.
ATCAGAAATAAGTTAATGCTGAGTGGCTACATTATTTGAAAGTTTGTGAATTTGGTGGATTTGAACTGACAAAGTTGTTTTCTTGGATTATGTGAACTAGGAGGAAGATAAGACTAATGAGCCAGTGGCATTGAATTTAAGGTAAACCATTTTTTAGGAAAATTCAAAGAGGATTGAAGGAGAAGTCTCTAGAAGAGATATGAAATATGGGGTAGATTCATTGTATCCAACCTAATACTTCCTAACCCTAAATTGGATGATGGAGAATGAGTGAAAAAATATCTTAATTTTCTATTTGTTGGAATGTCTAGTCAGAAGCAATGATTGTCATGTGTGAGAACCTAAGGAAAACAAGGATTCAGGGGTTTTGCTTCATCAAATGACCTAAGAGAAGAGTCTACAATGGCATGTTAAGCAAGAAGGCTTAAGAGTATGAATGCTTTAAGGGGGGAACAGGCTATCAGAGCTAAAATATGTGAAGGCCAAGCAAAATGGAGAACTAGAACATAGATCTGTAATCTACAAATGAAGTTGTAAGTTGTTATTAGATCAAGCCTTATTGTTATTCTCTAATAATTGTATCAGTCTAGAGAAAATCCTTTGGATTAAGGTTGACCTAACAGCCATTTGTAAATCTTTTAATAGGGTGAAATTCTAAGTGATTGGTCTAAAGTCCTCTAAGAAGGCTCACTCCTAATAGGGTAATAGAAATTCTTTAATAGGGTCACATTTAATAGTGTGTATTGTAACCTTTAATAGGGTTGGCCTTTCATAGGGTATCACTTTAGAAGAGTGAGAAATAGTAGCATCTTACTGGTGGTTTTTCCCAAATTGGGTTTCTACATAAATCATTGTGTCAAGTGTGTTAATGAATCTATTATGTTTCATGTTTACATTTCTAGAAATTGATTTCATAGTAACCTACAAGTTTTTTAGTGATTGCATAATCTAATGGTTGCATGCATGATGATAAATTTTTATGGGTTCACTAAGCTATGAAAAGGTTTTATTTATACATCTAGACCTTGAATAACTGACCCCCTCCCCCTCCATCTCAGTTATTCTAAAGTATTCCAACAAAAAAAAAATTCTTTTGCTTCATTCCATAACATAGCAATAATTTTGCTTCAAAATAATAAAGAATGATATGAGAAACCTATTGCATTTTTTTAGCAAATCACTCCAACCTAAAAAAAAAGAAATGTGAGATTAATGAAAAATAGGTATATTCTTTTGTCAAATTAGTGAAATCTTTTGGGTGTTATTTAGTTGGTGTCATTGTTATTACATTTGTGCCTAGTATAATAGTCAAAGATATATTCTCTCAGCAAGAAGTATCTGGTAGATGGTGCATATCGATAAATAGGATTCAAGAATTTAACATTGAGATCCAAATCACTAAATTAGTGGTAGATCAAGGGTTAACAAAGTTGATGGTTCAATAAAATCTAGATGCTAACCAAATAAATGTTATATGTGAAGTCCTCAAATTAGACATATGTGATATTGATAATTGTGATTGGCATAAAGATGTTATATACTAATTATAACATATGGAAGCCCCATCCCATCTAACAAATAATGAAAAAAGATATATGAAATTACATTCAATTAGATATGTCATTGTTAGTGGGAGTCTTTGCTGGAGAAATTTTGAAGGAGTTTTATGAAATGTATTTATCACAAGGAGTCAGAAAAGGTACTCCCTGACATGCATTTAGGAGTATGTATAGTTCATTACATGGCAAAGAGTACATCACCAAAAGTAATGAGGGTTGGTTTCTAGTGTCCTGGTTTATTCAAAGATGCACAAGTTTTGACTAGAAAATGTGTTTCTTTCTTGAGATTTATTGTAAAGCTAAAATTCTCTAAAAATAATCCTTTGAAGTCAGTGGAAGTATGAGAATCTTTTCAAAAATAGGGGATGGTCTTCATAGGTGAATTTTCAACTAAATCTAGTACTAGTTATTCATGGATATTAGTGGCAATAGATTATTTTACAAAATTAATAAAGACCATTCCTACCAAGAATGCTACTATTAAAGTGGTAAATAATTTATTGTTGAATAATATTATAACATAATTTGGGAGTCCTGGGAGAATTGTTACTAATAATCCCATGTGTTTTAGATCAGAGGAATTTATCAAGTTTTGTGACAAATATTACCTTACAAGATCAACATCATCCCTTAACATCCATAAGGAAATGGATAGGTTAAATACACAAATAAAAGTGCATTAAATATTATCAGGACAACTTTGGATGATAACAAAAAGGCATGGGATTCCAACCTTCATCTAGCAGTTTGGGCTAATAGAGTAATGGTTAAGAAAGCAATAGGTGTTTCACCTTTTGACTTAGTACATGAATTCAAGAAAGAATGTATCAAATAGCCTAATAGGCCTATACAATTATATCGAGATGTATGATGATAATATCATAGATCATATTTAGGAGAGAATGGATGAATTGGTGGGATTGACTAAAACCATAAAGGAAGCTTGTACTAGAAATATAAAATTGTAGTAGTAGAAAAAACATTTATATGATAGGAAAGGAGTGGCAAGAAAATTTGAGCCTGAAGATTTAATCCTGATGTGGAATTCAAGAATGGAAGATAAAGGCAAGCATGGAGAGTTTGATCCCATGTGGCTTGGCCCATATTTGATTAATTCTACATGGGGTGAGGATTCTTATACTTTGAAGGAATTATTAGGTGACATTCTTGAACTATAGTTCATAGACAATTCTTGAAGAAGTAATTTTGTTGAAGGTACTTTCCATGAATAGTAGTCTAGGTTTGTGCATTTTGTAAATCCTTGTATATATGTGTTTGTCTCTCTATATATATTTGTTACATTTCCTGGTATAAGTGTTTCTCTCTAAAAAAAGTTATCAATTTTATAAAGTGTGTGGTATTTTTTTGCCAAAGATTATAAGCCCTTGTATGAATTTGTATGATTCATCATCCCTAGAAAAAGCCACCATTGGCCTAGTTTTTCACCTAGAAAGTAGACCCTAATTTTTTTGTTGAAAAATCCAAATATCCTTTTAGTGATTAGAGTTTGTATGCCTCTTGATTAATCATGCCCTAGAAGATCAATAATTGTTATGCCCTAATATCAATTGTGTCAAAGATCAATAATTATTATGCCCTAGAAGATCAATAATTGTTATACCCTAATATCAATTGTGCCCTAGGTCCCTTTTAAAAAATTGTTAACATTGATCATGTTTTTAAATGTTCGACTAGGATAACTTTAGTGGCTAATATTCACCAATTGGCTAATCTCACTCATCAGGGATCCTAGATTTGGCTACTTTTTTTGCACTTTTGGGGTGTCCATATTGATACACTTTATTGAAATTGGGTCTCATGCTTAGGTCAATTTACAATAATGATATAAAAGTATTTGTATTTTAGTGATGACTTCACCAATAGAATCTAATTTTTCTACGTAGTAAATTAAATATTTTTGCCTATAATTTTCAAGGCTTTTCTTAATTGATTGTCATATTCATCAATATTTGGTAAAAATTGAAGTTACACTATAGATTAAGTATGTATATTTGACATGTGCCTCCATTCTTAAGACTTTTTATGGAACTTTTTATCCTTTCTCACTTTGCCACAAAATAAATTTGATTGGGGACAAATGTCTTTACTTTGGGGGATTTCTTTAAACCTTGGTATCCTTTTTAAAGATTGTCTTGAAATAGGATTTAGGCCATTGATTTAGGATCATCAAATGGTTAAAAATAATAGGGGTGCTTCCCCCAAACCACCATTGAATATTTTTGAGGGAAAGTGTAATGATAAAAGTGGGTTAAATTTAACTTTAAAGCTCGATAATCAATTAGGCCACATATCATAATAATAATAAAATCATTGTTTCTAGGTATTGTAATTTTTTATACAATTTTCATCAATAATGAAATATTTTCCAAGATCTTATATAATTTTTATATGGTTGAAGAACAATAGCCAATAAAATTTAAAAAATTCCTACTTTAAAATAAAAAATTGCCAAGTTTTTTCCCCTTTAATTAATGTTCAATTCACCAAAATTTTATACTTTTTCCTAAAGATGGGTTTCTTAGAATTATCATTGATGTACATGGGAGATTTGAAAGAGCCTTAATACCTTCCATAAATTTCTTATTATAAGGTTTTCTTTGCAATCTTTTCAAAAAAATTGCAGAATTATTTTCCCTAGCTCATAACTAATTGTTAACTCAAGGTCATTTCATGGTTAGCCAATGTATTTATTTATTTAGAATCCCTCTAGTGATTTATTTATGCAACCGTTGATTCCTTCCTAAATTAATGGTCATCACATTCTTGCAGTTTCAAGATGTGAGGATTTTAAGTAAAAGTGAGGGGTTGACAAAATGACACCTATCCAATGGGACCTAAGGAAGTGAGATGTTAGTTGTTTTATGATAGCCTTTGATCTCCTCTTAGATTTATAAATGTTGCATCCTTGCAAAGTGAAGTTGTTTTTTATTTAAAAAGTGTGAAGATGTAACATCTTGAGGTGTGTCCTGATGGGGGCTATAAAGTCTCGCTTCAAAAATTTCTGTCATAGCATGTTGGTTGTTGTTGTGGCATCCACAACACACACCCCATTCCTCACTAGGAATGGGGACCGCCTAGTCTCTTTTTTGACTCCCAGACTCATAGTTCAAGACTCATGAGAAGAAAATTCTGTTAGAGTTAGATTTCAAAAATTAGAAAATTGAAAAAAATAAAAAAAACCAAAGAACATTAAAAAATTATAAAAATTGAAATGAAAATTTCAAATATATATATATATATATATATATATATATATATATCACATGCATCCATACGCATGCATGGGTAGAGTGTTACTACACATCGGTGCACACACCAAGGTGCATTGCACACCTGACTCGACGTATAGTGTGGGCATTATAAAATCCACCAAACACTTCTCCTTTTTTCCCATGTTCTATTTCATAGGTGATAGCCATCAAATAGGTATGTTAAGAGATTTAAAATTCACTCCAACTTACAACTAGGCACCAATAGTGTCATCCACAGTGGTGCCATCATTTTTCATGCCCACATTGAAAGGTAGTGGCACGCTTGCAACTCCATGCTGGCAGTGTCATTTGTAGTGCCACCATTATTTGTTGTGCCCATGTCAAAAGGCAGTGGCACCCTTGTAGCCCTGTGCTAGCGGTGTCTTCTGTAGCAACGCCATCATTTTCCATGCCCACACTGAAAGGTAGTGATGCCCTAGCAACCCCACACTGGTGATGTCTTCTATAGCATTGCATCATTTGCTACACTCATGCTGAAAGGTAGTAGCGCCTTCACACACTGCGCCTGCCCCAAAGGGTTGTGATACCTCTTCCACACTATGTCCATGCCAAAGGCAGTGGTGCCCACTTCGTAGCCCACTGCATCGTTCTCGCCACTCCTAACCCTAGCTGCACTGTGTGCGGCCATTTTTTTGGGTTTTAAAATTTCAAAAAATAAAAATATATAAAATAATATATAATTTTTTTTAAATAATAAAATTTAAAATTTATAAAGTAAAAAATAAAAATAAAATAATATAATAAAAAATAATAAAATCACCCAAGGGGGACTTTTTTTATATACTCATCTTTATTTTTTTAAGCTTTTACATTATCTGTGACTGATAAATGCTTTTCTCACAATGTGCAGTTAACATAACCAAATGGCATCCATATTTGAAATAGCACCCAATTTGGTCGTGTTCAAATTGCAAGGTTTACCTTCAAAGTCAAGATTCTACGACGATTACACTGAGATCAGAGATACCAACCTTGGACACACAAACCTAGGTGAATTCTTGAGAATTTGCAACAAGCCAATTGAAAGGTTAGCCTTGGTATATACATTGATTCATTCAGGATTGGTGAGTGTAGCATCACATCCTATGTCAATACAATCCATTGAACTAATCATGGCCTTATCACAGTATTTCATTCTTAATGAAAGAGTGGTTAAGAGTGTCATCAGAGAAGTGGTGTTGGATTTGTGACCCAACAACATTGAGAGGGTCTTTCATCTTCCTAGAGAAAACTAGTTCATTTGAATCTCCTATGAAGTAGTTGAAAGATGGTACAAGGAGCATCAACAATAGGCCATTGACATTATACAATCCTCATACCTGATTGAGAAGCCTCCTCAAGGAAGGATAACTAGAAAAGTAGATATGACTTAGTGATACATGAAGGAAGCCATTAGATACTTCATTTTTCTCCTAAGTAGATTCATGGACTTACGTTGAGTAGGTCACCTTAGAACATTCATGGTCAACTTCATTGAGACCATTAGACAGACGAAGATACCATTAGACTAGGCCACCACACTATGTGAAAACTTGTGTGAGCAACTGAGGACGGTGAAGGACAAGAAGAAGTTTTACATGACTCCTTACTTGGTGTACCTACCTCCAGTGAGGGCAACAAACTATCCCAGTTTATACAAGAGAGGTAGTATGCAAGGCCCCAATGCCTGGCCTCACATAGTTCATCCTTGGTGAAGAAGAATCTCTCAACAAAGAGGAAGGAATATAGGATTGTGAATGATTCATTCATATTTGCAATCATTTGATTTACTAAAGGGGACTATGGGAAAAGGTTATCTGATGAAGCCAAAGCATAGATCATAGGTCTTAGAGCCTACTTCATCCAGTTCAAGACATTCACATATTTATAAGTAGTTGGTCCATCCATCAATCCTAAGAAGCTTTTGAGATACCCAAGTGACAAGTTGGTACTATTGGAGATCTCTAGGAAAATTGAGTTAGCCTATGAGAAGATAAAGAGGTAATAGAGACCCTGCTAGGAATGGCCATTGGTCATTGGGCCATATCAGGTGAAGCAAAAATAGGATATTCTGACCTTTGAGGAGGAATGGGAGAACTATCCTCTTGAAGAATACAACTCTCCTTAGCCATACTTTGACAATGTTGGTAAATTGGAAAGCCTAGTAGGAAAGGAATTCCATCGTGTGGATGCAATTGAAGGTCATTGGATGAATACCATAAATGACTATGATGTTTGCATTAGGGACTATTGTAGGATGACTTCGTATCTAGCAAAAAAAGGCTTTCCATTTGAAAATCCCTGATGAGATAAGGCAAAAAGACTCTAAAGAATTACTAGATCCCCTATTCAATGCAGATAAAGTTGGTGAAAGACCCATTTTGAATACAAAGTTTGACAAGGAAGAAGGTGATGGTATTAATCATTAAGCAAGGCATGCTATTGCAATGACAAAAGATTGGATCAAGAAACCTTTTCCACTTGATCAAATTCTTGATACAATAATCTTCCATGCACATGATCCCCTAGAAAGAGGTAGAGGAAGGAAAGTAATAGTTTCTATCTTTGCACTCTAGTCCCCTATTAGGCTAGAGATAGTCTACCAGCTTGATCGCCCAATGGGATATTATCACCTTCCTGAACGGAAGGGAAAGAATAAAAGGAAGAGAAGCTCTCCTTAGAGGGTTCAAAAAAAATAGGAATAGAGTCTACAAGGGTTCTAAGATACTGGAACTACCCAAGTCAAGGATGAACCATAGTTTCCTCCTATTGTGCCAAGCAAACCAAAAGAGGGAGAAAATCAAGAAGCCTCCATTCCTCCTGTACAAGAAAAGCCCCCTTCTCCTTCCATCCCCAAGAAACATAAGAGGTTCAAGATTAAGATGAAGAAAAGGAAAAGGATCGATAGAAGATTAGTACCTAATCCATCTATTCTTGAAACTATTCCTAAGGAAGAAGAAGATGAGGAAGAAATAGAATTAGAAGAGGAGGAGGAACAAGTGCCCCTATAGGGAAGAACTCAGTTAGAAAAGGTTACAAATTTGTAAAGAAGACAGAGTGCCATGGGTACCCTACCATCTACCCAACTATAACCATTAGAAATCTCTTCTTTGGAAGATGAAGTGAAGCATTGGGTGAATGAGCAAAGGGAGGGAGGTGAGAATGTTTTCTCCATGATAGATTTTGATTTCATGCCCATGGGTATAGAGTTGGTTGGAGATAAGATTAGAGACACCCCTATAGGTGAAATCCAATAGGAAGACTGGACACAGATGCCACCAAATACATAGGGTCTAGATCTTACTCCTCCATCTCCACCATAGATTATGATGGTAGATAAGGGTTCAGTAACTCCCCCACCTCTGAGTTTAGAAAAGGACCAAGTTCAAAAGGAACCATCACAACAAGAGCAACTAGAGCCAAGGGCTATTGATGAATCACCAAAAGAGGGATAGATGATATAATATGCACAACAACCTTCCCAAGATGTTGAGGAGCAATCTATAGATTCTATAGAGATTGAAGTTATAGAAAGTGAGTCCTCACAACATGAGACAACTCTAAGCAAGAGTGATAAAGGGAAGGAGGTAATTGAACATACCCCTTCATCATCAAGATCCAAGGTCATACAAGAGCACATTATGAGATGGTTCCGAAAGGAGATAATGTGGAATGCTAAGCCTCAATTTTTTGCTTTGGAGGATGACATTTGTGATATTGTAGAGATCTTGAACAAAATTGAGTCTCCATTACATGATGCAACACCATTCATGTTTGTCACTACCATATAGAACTAGGATTTATTTGCACAAGTGGCTCTTCCTCCTTAAGTTATAGATGCAAAAGCCATTCGTCTTGAGGATTATTAAGTAAAGGATATTATGTTAGGAAGGCCTACATAGGATTCAGCCTGACAGATGATGACTATGGGAGTCAAAGAGGTTCTTAGGCACATGGAACAAGACGAGATTGAACTTTGAATGCTTCAAAGGAAAGTTGAGATCCTAAAGGGATATCTAGCTATTTTTTTGGTCCTCTTGATCCTGAGCACCCTAAGTAGATCTAAATACAATTCTTAGAGAAGGGGAAGGTGTATGGCTCAATCCATTTTTGAAAGCTTTTAAGGAATAGTGAGAAAGCCTTGAGGATAGAGGCACTGATACATTTGGTACCAAATTGCAATGGCAGTGTTGTTGCAATTTTTTCATCACAACCTTATCATCGTCGCAATTGTGATGATGACAAGGTTGCAACGAAAAAATTGCAACGACACTGCCATTGCAATTTGGTACCAAATGTATTAGTGAGGTGTTACCACAATCATAGGGAATTTGAAGTTACTGCATGCTATGTAGGAGAACGTGAATAAGGTCATAGCAATTTTGAGGCAGGACTACATTATCATGGATGAGGTACATGCCTAGAGCAAGGATTTGCAGACTCTACAAGCCATAACAGGAAAAAGGTACCACATTTTGATCAATGTATATACCAGGGAAGAGCTAGACATGATTGATGATTGGAAAGAGAAGATAGCAGATGGTAATAAAGTAATGAAAACATTACATGAAGAGATCCATCAGCTCAAGGACCAAGCCCAAGAGAAAATTTTGGAAGTAGAAAAGTTGTACAGTGATGCATGCTTGGACATTTTTGAAGATGAAGAATGAGAGAAGCTATTGCCAATTGAAGTAGTAGTAGAGAATTTGAAGAAGACATTAGAGGATGTATCCAATGATGAAGATATTAGACAAGCCTTTAGGACAAAGGAAGCACTGTTGGAGTTGGAAACCAAACTTAGAGATTTTGCAAAGACTCAAATTTAGGTGGACAACTATAGGCAGAAGGTGAAGGATAAATATGAGGCTTTAGATCTTTTAGATGCAACTAAGATTATTGAGATGATAGATAAATTCAAGGGAAAACATCCAAACATAGCTTTGGGATGAAGAACAAAACCCAAATGCCAGAATTTCAATTTTGACACTTAGTAAAATTTTGATTTTTTCACCTAGTCGAGGTCCATAGATCCATAGCTCCATAGGTCTGTAGCTCCATAGGTACTTAGGTCTGTAGCTTTGCAATTCATAGGTGCACTGATAGTTAACTACCAGTTCCAAAAATAGCACCTTCCATGCAATGGGAATGCATTCTAACGATACTTTAACTTCAACACACACCTAGTGAAGGGCCAGCTTCTATTTTTGGCACCTCCATACACTTCCACTTTGATTGATGGCTTCCTCCTACTTTCTCTCTCATATGTTCTCTATTTTTGATATGTAAAGGGCTCATGCATCCAATTAATGAATAAAATATGGACAAAGTCCCTCTAAGAACTAGATTAATTGTTAGTCTGTATATATTTAGTTTGTTTTAATGTTTTAAAAGCATTTTATTGAATGAAGATATCTCTCACTCTCAACACAAATTGAGGAGATGATTTCTTATAAATACCCCATTGTAAAATGTAACAAAGGAAACCATTATTATACAATAGAATTATGCTTTTGGTGCTTGCATTTGGAGTGTAGTGATTCTTGCTTGAATGTGTTATTGTTTTGTGAATTTTGTTCATAGAATTGTGATTGAGCCAAAGGTTTATTGTGTTGTTTTTGGTTTTGCAATCTTTTAGTTTTGGTGTTTGCTACAGATTTACAAATTCCACTAATGTAATGAGCTTGAGAAGAGATCATCAAATTGTGCCTGCATAGCCTTTTGTCTTGCATGAGCGCACTTTCTATGGCCTTGCAATTTGATGAAAGGTGAAATATCATACGATTGTTAAAGTTTCTCATTGACAATTGCATTAGTGGATTCTAGGAAGCACTGCTCCTATTTTCATTAGTTTCCTACTAATTTCTTCAAAAGTTTAACTTGTAGTGTGTTTTTTCTATAGCTTATGTCCGTTTAAGGTTTTAATGTCAAGTTATTTCAATTTCATGTTATTTTCTTTTAGTTTCATTATTTTCTTTTCTAAACCCTTGTTAGAATAGGAACTCATTTTAGTTGCGCTATTAGAATTGCATTCATTGAAAAAACTAGAAAATACAAAAATATTGTTCTTTTGTGTGTTATTTTGAGACAAAAATTAGATTTACTTCATTCCGAGATCATAGTAGAACCAGCAAAAGCCTCCTTGTGAACAATCTCATTTATCTTCAACTAAGTTGATTTTTATAGGTCACAAGACAAATACTGAACCTTGGAGTTGATCCCAAAATGATAAGCTTTTCAAGAGAGGAAATGTGCAATGGATTCCTATCATTGACCTCATGTAAAATGACCACCCAATAGAAGTAGCACTAGAAGGAGGGCCCCTTTTTACTCCTAGAAAGGAAGAAAACTTGTCTAAGTTTCAAAAAATTTCTCTTCTACAATAATTTGCACTTCACCAAAAGTTCAAAAAAAATTCTTGAGTTTTTGACAAATTTAGGTCCATAGCTCCCAAGATCCACAACTATGCAAGTCCACAAGTTTGTAGCTTTGCAAGTGCCTAGGTGTGCAAAACTCTGTGGTGCACAAAATTTAGAATAGTGAGAAAGTGTACTTTTTTAGAGATGCACTTTTTTCTAGAATTGATGCAAGCTAGAGGATATTGATCCAAAATCCCCAATTTTGTTAGCATTAAGGTCTACACTAAGTGTACACAAGTTTTTCAAGCTTACCCACTTCCATAAACCATGTAGTAATAAGGGAACATCTCGAGTTCAACCACTTCCATTCAAAATTTCATCATCTTCTTCAAATCCACCTCCACTCCAACCACCTAGTGGACCACCACATATTCCAATAGCTACTCCTCAAAAACCACTATTAGGTCCACTAAACCCTCCAAAGGCCTTTTTCACAAATGTCATGGACTCAACAATAAACTTCAGAGGTGCACTCGATGACCTCCCTAAGAATCTCGAGAAATTTTGCCCTAGATTCATCTATGGTGAGACTCAAACTGTTGAAGATCATGTTAAGGTATTCAAGGAGATTTGCAATAGAAAGTAGGTTGTTAATGAGGATGTGGTTCTTCATTTATTTCCCTACGCTTTAGGGGAAATTTCCTTCAATTGGTATGTTAATTTTCCACCAGGATGCTTTGGAGATTGGGACACATTCAAAAAATTGTTCTTGGAAAATTTAAAACATTCATCAATCTAGTAGTGATACATCAACAATTCATATCAATAAAAAGGGACCCAACTAAGACAATTTCATGCTTCAACCATTACTTTTAGATGGCCTACTACAAGTTGGAAATGCCATACACCATATTGGTTGAAGCTGCTATTCAAATTTATCTGAATGCTATGGATCATCTTACTACAATCTTTCTGAGAAGAGTTCCTACAAAAAATATTGACACATTGGATAAAGTCTTTGCAGAAGCGATCATGTTCATGAAGCAAACCAATCCTAATGGAGGATGAATGATGCTTCCAACACAAGTAGTCCCTCTAATGCCAACATACCTTGTGAGAGCACCTATAATGTCAAGCCAATTCATACCTATGAATCTAGTTCCATTACATTAGGCACCTGCTCCACACAATCAAGTGATAACATATGCAAGGTATGAGCCTCCAAAAATAACTTTCTTTGAATAGAAGGCCATAGTTCCTGTGGAAACTGACAATAACCTCATTTTAGAAGTTTGTCAAATGAAGAAGACTATGTCACAAATGAACAATTAATTGACACATCTTAGATTGTCACAAGGACAAAATAACAACTTCCAAAGAAACAATGTTGGCTCCTACAACAACAATTTTGGCCAGAATTATAATCGAAACTTCAACGTAAACAATAACAACAACAATGTAGGAAACAACAATGGAGGAAACAACTTCAATCCTCCTAATCACAACAATGGCTTCCAAAGATAGAACTAACAATCAAACACTAGATCAAATAATGGAAGCATTCCTACTAATAACAACAACAACAATGTTAAATATGCTAATATCAATCAGTATGATGATGGCCAAAATGCACTCAACAATGATGATTCATACTACAATTGTAATCAAGAGGTGAATCAAAACTCACAAGTAAATGAAAATCCTCCTCTTGTTCAATTTAATGCTATGCTATTGGAATATTATGATTCTAAATAGAATCCAAAAGTGGAACAACTAGTAAATGAGGAATTCTCATTCCCATTTAGCAAAGAACCAAACCTTCAACATGATGAGATGTTTGCCTTTCGAAATGACAATCAAAATACATACAATTTCAGAAATAGAAAGGATCCCTTTATGGATGGGATTCCTCTAGGTTTACAACCAACTCCACCTGATTCAAGGGAAAATAAAAATCTACCACTGGCAAGACCAATACAAGGAGGACAATAGTATTAGAATCAATTGAACGTACCAACAATATTGAAGAATCCCACTTGGTCCATTGAAAAGTACAATGCAGTGGAAGATTTGAAGAAAACTAAAGCCAATATGTCCATGTTTGACATGTTATAGAATTTTCCACAAAAAAGAGAAGCACTCATGAAGACATTGGATAATACAAAGGTTTACCACAATATGAACGTTGTCCCTCAAAAGGTAGTATAGCAACAAGTGAATGTTGCAGAAGCAATGCCCACTATGTTCAAAGACAAAGTTGAGGTACCCACATTTTTGCTTAGCATCAAGATATATGGGAAGAACCTTCACAATTGCCTCATTGATTTAGGAGCTTCATGTAACATAATGCCATTATCAATAGCTTAAAGGCTAAGAGTTAGTCCTCAACCCTCCAATTGAGTGGTGATACAGTTGGATAAAATAGAGGTAAAAGTCATTGGTGTATTAAAAGATGTGCAAATACAATTAATAGTTGACCCTCAAATTTAGGATGTTATTGACATACATGTGGTTGATATCCTAGAAATGTATGGATTGCTTCTAAGTAGAGAATGGAAAAAATGTTTGAGATGATGGTTTCTATAGACTTCACTCAATTGTGGTTCCCATGGAAAGGATTGAACAATCAAATCAAGATAGACGTTGAGCCCAAATTGAAAAAAATGGTCACAAATTACAATGCCCTGAATGAGATAGCATTCTTACAATCAGATTTGGGTTCATAAAAAGTGATGGTATTGGATATGGTTCCAACCAATACACCTCAAGATAAGAAAGAAGAACCTAAGGTGCTAGTACCTAAAAGTGAAAATGTGACATAGTTCATAGATAGAATGGTGACTAATTTACAATGTTTAGGAGAGGAAGCTAATCCCAACATCTTCCTCCTTCCAAGATTTTGTCAGTTACACAAAGTTAGTTACTTTGATTTTGAATGCTCATGTTGCCAAGAAGTAGTTGCAAAGGTACTAACACGCATAATGGAAAAAAAGGATAAAAGGATTTCAACAGCTAAACTCAGAGAAATTCAAGATCTGGTAAACTCATCCAATCTTGTTGAGAAGATTGAAGAGGAAATTGAAGATTTAAACATGTCATACAGTGATACCTCTTTACATGGTGGAGGTTTACGTTCTCCTCCAAGGATGATTAAAGTACAAAGAAGAAGATGATATGTGAAAGGTAAAAGATGGTCTTTAGTAGTTATTCATCCTAAACCTAAAGTTGAGGAAATCAAAGAATTGATAGGGGAAATTCAAGATGAAAAAGAAAAACATACACTTCCTCTATCTACAGATTATGAAGGGGACTCATCAAGCCCTACACAAGGAAAGTTACAATGGGTTCCAAAGAAACAGTCATTCAAAGCTCAAGTAAAAGAGAAATTAAGGATGAATAAACATAAAGTCAGAAAACCCAAGGAAAATGCAATTTGGACACTCCACTTCAATGGTTCCAAGTGCAAGATGGGATCCAGTGTAGGTATCAAATTGGTTAACCCAAAAGGTAGGTCTTTCTATGTCGCATATCAGTTATAGTTTAGATGTACTAACAATGCTGTAGAATATGAGGCATTAATTCAAGGACTTCTCCTTACACTAGAGAAGGGAATCATAGCTCTCAAAATTGAAGGTGACTCTCAATTGGTTATATGACAAGTAAAATCCATATACTCTTGCAACGATAAAAGATTACTTGCTTATAAAAAAAGGGTATGGAATATATTGGATGACTTTGAAACCTTAAACATCAAATCCATTCCAAGAAGAAAGAATATGGTACCAGATGCTCTCGCCTTCTCAGCAAGTTCTTTACAACTAGTCGAAAGAACCAAGTTGAAAAGATTTTTAGTAGATTTGGTTGCCATTCCATACATCCCTAATAATATCACAAACTTTTAGGTCTTTCAAAATGATCAACATATACTTGAGTTTATCATGTGTAGTCACCATTTTAAGGGACAAGAAATTGATGATACACTAGATAACAGACCTAAAGATGATGGACTTGAAGATGAAGATGGAATTCTAAATTTAAAAACTAACAATATTCCAAAGTGAATGGTTGAACTTGAATGTATCGTTGACTGTGATGAATCAGCACTCAATAGAAGGGAAACCCAAGAAAATGGAATCGAAGAATGTGACTCTTACAATTTGGGTACAGACGAAGAACCAAGAATGGTATAGATAGGAAAGGCATGCAACTCATAGGAAAGAGAGGACATGCTTAAATTACTCACCAAGCACAAGGATACCATTGCTTGGAGCTATGAAGAATTAAATACTTATGACCCTAAGATTATCACACATGACATCCCGTTGAAGCCCAATGCCAAGCCAATTTGACAAAGATAAAGACCGGTAAATCCTCTCATTGAACCACTAATCATGAAAGAAGTAAAGAAAATGCTGGATGCTAAGATCATATTTCCCATCTTACATTCCACATGGGTGGCCAATTTGGTTCCCGTGTGGAAAAAGATAGGATAAATTCATCTTTGTGTTGACTTTTGTAACTTGAATTTAGCATCTCAAAAAGATAACTATCCTCTACCCTCACTTAATGAGGTTTTGAAAATTGTAAATGGTCTAAAAATGATGTCTTTCCTAGATAGATATTCAAGATATAATCAGGTAATGGTTGATGAAGAAGATAGAATAAAGATGGATTTCACAACTAAGTGGGGAACTTTTGCCTACAGAAGGATGCCCTTTAGACTGATTAATGTGGGAGCTACATTTCAACAAGCGATGGATGAAGCTTTCAAAGGATTGATTAAAAGATTTATAGTTATCTACATGGATGACTTAACTATCTTTTCAAAAGATCAAAGTACCCACATTGCTTATCTAAGATAGGTATTCAATAGATGTCATAAATATGGCATATCTCTCAACCCCAAGAAATGCTCATTTGACATTACTAAAGGAAAGCTTCTAGAACATGTTATTTCTAAAGCTGGAATCTCCATTGATCCAAATAGAGTTGAATCCATTCTAAAGTTAGCACCTGCACAGAGTTGAAAAGAATTGAAGTCTTTCCTTGGAAAGATAAACTTTGTGTGAAAATTCGTAAGTGGATTTATAGAGATAGTTTGACCCCTTAATGATCTACTCAGAAAGGGGGCTAAGATGGAATGGGTGACTAAGATAAAGAAGTCATTTGAAGATATCAAGGTTTCCATTTCAATGGCCCCAATTTTGGTGAGTCCCAATTATGAGTTACCTTTCAAGATCTATTCCTTTGCTTCCAAACATTCTTGTGTAGGGATCCTAACATAAAAAAGGGAAAAGGAAGATGAGAGACCAATTTATTTTATGAGTTTTCCTTCGAAGAATGTAGAGTTAAATTATTCCAACCTTGATAAATAATCCTTTACATTAATTAAGGCAGTGAAGAAGTTCTATCACTACATACTCAGAAGTAAGGTGTATGCAATTGTACCTAATTGGGCATTAAAAATGCTTTTGATGAATAATGAACTTGGTGAAAGGAGAGGAAGGTGGATGGCCATACTTCAAGAATTTGATCTCAAAAATCAATCTATGAAATTAGTTAGAGGTCAAGGGTTGTCAAAAATGATAGCTGATAACCAAGATGGAAATGAAAAGGAATTCGAGTTTGATAATGAAACATATAAGGACAATTAGAAAAAGATGGTTGTATCACAAGTTGATATTAATCAAGGAGTGGTGATAGATGTTTGGTATCAAGACATTTTCTATTATCTCCTACAGGACTAATGCCAAAAATGGATGAATAGTTCATAACGTAAGGGACTTAAAAATAAGTGTGAATCTTATATGTTGCATGACAAAAAATTGTACAAGAGAAACTATGAAGGGATTCATTTGAAATTTTTAGGTCATGAAGAAGAAAAAGAAGTCTTGGAACACTTTCATGATAAGTAAAATATAGGACATGGTTTAGCAGAGGCAACAACCCACATGATTCTAAGATTAGGTTATTTTTTCCATCAATATTCAAAGACACTTTCGAGCATGTATGCTCTTGCCATATCTGTCAAACTAGTGCCAATAGAGAAAGGAATCTGACAATGCCCTTATAGCTTGTGTATGAAATATGCCCCTTAATGTAGTGGGGGCTAAATTTCATTGGTCTAGTCAACCCACCATCATCAACTAGACATGCATTTATTCTCATAGCTACTGATTACTATACGTGATGGACGAAGGAAAAAACATTTAGAAATTGCACTACTAAGGCGGTGACTGACTTTTTGGAAGAACACATTGTAACTAGATTTGGAATATCATTCACTCTTGTGTGCAATAATAGGTCTAAAGTTGCATCTATATTCTTGACCCAGTGGGCATTTGAAAACAAAGTCATTATCAAGTTCTCTTCAACTTATTAACTGCAAGGAAATGGGGTAGCAAAATCTACAAACAAGAACTTGATCATAGTAATAAAATTATTGTTGAAGGAGAATCCTAGGGATTGGCATAGACAAATAAAATACACCCTATGGAAAAATTGAGTGAGAGTAAAAAATGCCTTGGGGACTTCTCCATATTTGCTTGTTTACAAGCAAGAACTAGTGTTCCCACTTATCCTCAAAATTTTGGTCTTGAAATTCATGACTGGGTATGCTGAAGATGCTGACAAAGTACAAATCAGATTGATGAATCTCTTAGAGATGGACAAGAAATGGATAGCTGCATTGGAGCACATGACTAAACATCAATCTATCATGAAACGATGGTTCGACAAGAGGGCCACGATCAAATCATTTAGGACTTTTGACCTTCTTCTACTCTAGGATAAGGTGAAAGAAAAGTCGGGCAGTCATACCAAGTTTCAACACTTGTAGATAGGCCCTTATCAAATGGCAAAAATTCTCAAAGAAAACACTTTTAGGCTCAGTTCCTTATGGGGGAATTTCTTCCCTTGCCTATAAATGGGCAGTTCTGAAGCATTATTTTGAAGCCTAAAAGACACAAAAAAAATTAGTTAGATTTTATTTCTAAATTTAGCTTAGATTTTCATTTTTGCAAGTGTGTTTGCTTTTAGTCGTGTTTTTCCTTCCAAAGTTGTGTTAGTCTTGGGGGTGTAAGGTGTACTTGAGATTTTCTCAAAGATTTCACTAACCACTCTTTGGTTCTGGTTTCAGGAAGAGGTATTTCTTTGTTAAAACATTTGGATGATTATGTGTCTTATACCAATTGAGAAATAGATATTTCTTATGGAAATGAGGGATTTTGAGTCTAGAAATCAGAAGCTCTAGGCCAACAAGTTCTCAACACTTTGCAAATTTTAAAATTCAACTTTTTTTAGGTGTTGTCAATTTGAAGTCAAAGATGGCGAGAGATAATCCAAAATTCAATTGGTTTGAATAGGAAGGATCTCCTCGAAAGGGTGCTATGATCATTGTTTGGTATGAGAGTTTCCCAAAAGTTCTAAAAGAGGAATGCAAGGGATGTTCACAAGAGATCGAATTTGAGAAATGATGCCAATGTCTTGACTACATAGTCTAAGTATAATTAGGATACAAAATTAAATTTTTTTTATAAATTAAATAATACTAATACGGTTTTAAGTTTGAAGGATTCTAAAAGATCTGAAATGGTAAAAGATACATTCTCAAAATAGAGTATCTTGTAGTCAAAGCATTGTTTCATCAAAAGTAATGTTTTGAATGACATGGAATAATTATTCAAATAACCAAAAATTTAAAAGAACATGGCATCTTCCAAGAGCCCTCGAACTAATTCTCTCATCTGGTCAAACAATCAATTGATAAAAAGCCTTCATGGAGATTCCAACTGAATGAGCTAGGAGGAGTGGAAGATTGTTTTTAGGTTATTAGAAAATTTCAATTGAATACATCCTAACATGTCAAAAGGAAAGAATACACAATGCACACACTGAGCTTGAAGGTTTTAAGTTCTAAAATTTTGATTTATGAGTCATCTAAAAGACACTAAAGATGTTTTTGAAGTTTGGTTGGTATCTGATACACGTTGAAGGAATGTTTGTTGATGGAGAAATGCCTTGTTCATTTCTTCCTCTTTTTGAGGCTATTTGTTGTGGTATCCACAACACACACCCCATTCCTCAATAGTAATGGGGACCTCCTACTCTATTTTTGACTCCTGAACTCATAGTTCGAGAGTTAGGAGAAGAAAATTCTATCAGAGTTAGATTTCAAAAAGTAGAAAATTGAAAGAAATCACAGAAAAATTGGAAAAATTAAAAAAACCAAAAATATTAAAAAATTATAAAAATTGAAAATCAGATTTCAAAAAATAAATAAATAAATAAATATGTATATCAATCACATACATCCATGCATGCAAGCGAAGTGTGTACCATGTACTAACACGTACACTGAGGCACATCACACACCCAGCCTAGTGCACGGGGTAGGGATAATAAAACCTCCCAAACCCTTCTCCTTTTTTCCCATATTCCATTTTGTAGGTGATAGCCATTGAATAGTTATGTTGAGAGATTTAAAATTCACCATGGCTTGCAACCCCACACCGACATTGTCATCTACAATGGTGCCATCATTTTCTATGCCCACA
The DNA here is from genome assembly GCA_028749045.1 of Cupressus sempervirens. NCBI lineage: Eukaryota > Viridiplantae > Streptophyta > Pinopsida > Cupressales > Cupressaceae > Cupressus > Cupressus sempervirens. The sequence continues at coordinate 695,136,261 of CM053784.1, forward strand.
TTGAAAGGTAGCGGCACCCTACAACCTCGCACTAGTGATGTCATCCACAACAGTGCCATCATTTATCGTGCCTACATTGAAAGGTAGCAGCACTGTTGCAACCTCGTGTCATAGGTATCTTCTACAGCAGTGCCATCATTTGTTGTGCCCGCATTGAAAGGCAATGGTGCCCTTGCAACCTTGTGTTGGCAGTGTCTTCTATAGCGATGCATCATTTTTTATGCTTGCACCAAAAGGCAGCAACACCTTCACACACTATGCCCATGCCAAAGGGTTGTGGCACCTCTTCCATGTTGCATCTACAATGAAGGTAGTGGTACCCACTTCATAGCCCACTATACCATTCTTGCCACTCCAAACCCTAGCCGCACTTTGCCCACATTCGCAATGTACGCACACCCATTCTTTTATGTTTTAAAATTCCAAAAATTAAAATAAAAATATAAAAAACTATATATATATATATATATATATAATGTTTTAAAAATTTAAAATTTAAAATTTAAAATTTAAAAATAATAAAACATAATAAAACATAATAAAATATAATAAAATCACCCAAAGGGGACTTTTCTTTTTATTTACTCATCTCTATTTTTTTAAAAATCTTTTACATTATCTATGAGTGATAAACACTTTTCTCGCAATGTGTAGGTAACATAACCAAATGGCATCCACATCTAGAGCAGCACCCAAGCCGATCGTGTTCAAATTCCAAGGTGTACCTTCAAAGTCAAGATTTCACAATGATTACACTGAGATTAGAGATACCGATCTCAGACACACAGACCTAGGTGAATTCTTGAGAATTTGCAACAAGCCAACTGAAAGGTTAGCCTTGGTATCTACATTGATCCATTTAGGATTGGTGAGTGTAGCATCACATCCTATGTTGATACACTCTACTAAACTAATCATGGCCTTGTCATGGCATTTCATTCTTGATGAAAGAGTGGTTAAGAGTGTCACTAGAGAAGTAGTGTTGGATTTACAACCTGACAACATTGAGAGGGTCTTTCATCTTTGTAGAGTAGACAAGTTCATCTAACTCTCCTATGAAGTAGCTGAAAGATGGTATAGGGAGCATCAACAAGAGGCCATTGACATTATACAATCCTCGTACTTGATTGAGAAGCCTCCTTAGGGAAGGATAACTAAAAAATGAGATATGACTTGGGGATACATGAAGGAATATATTGGATACTCCATTATTCTCCTAAGTAGAGTCATGGGCTTACTCGCAATAGGTCACCTCAACACATTCATGGTCAACTTCATTGAGACCATCAGACAAGTGAAGATACCATTGGACTAGGCCACCATAGTAAGTGAAAAATTGTGTGAGCAACTAAGGATGGTGAAGGACATGAAGAAGTTTTACATGACTTCTCACTTGGTGTACCTACTTGCAGTAAGGGAGACAAATTATTCCTATTTGTATAGGAGAGACAATATGTAGTACCCCAATGCTTGGCCTTACATAGTTTATCCTTAGTTGGTGAAGAAGAAGCTCTCAGCATAGACCAAGGAATATACGATTATGAATGATGCATTCATCTTTGTGATCATTCAATTTATTGAAGGGGACTATGGAAAAAGGTTATTTGATGAAGCCAAAGCATAGATCATGGTTCTCAGAGCCTACTTCATCCAGTTCAAGACATTCATGTATTTATAGTTAGCTAGTGCATCCATCAATCCTAAGAAGCTTCCAAGATACCCAAGTGACAAATTGGTACTATTGGAGATCTTTAGGAAAATTGAGTCAGCCTATGAGAAGATAAAGAGGCAACAGAGACCCTATTGGGAATGGCCATTGGTCATTGGGCCATATCAAGTGAAGTGAAAAAAGGATATTCTGAGTTTTGAGGGGGAATGGTAGAACTATCCTCTTGGAGAATACAACTCTCCTCAGCCATACTTTGACAATGTTGGTAAAGTGAAAAGCCTAGCAAGAAAGAATTTCCATCATGAGGATGCCATTAAAGATCATTGGATGAACACCACAAATGACTATGATGTCTGCATCAGGGACTATTGTAGGATGACTTTGTATCTAGCATAAAAGGCTCTCCATTTGAATATCCCTGATGAGATAAGGCTACAAGACTCTAAATACTTACTAGATCCCCTGTTCAATGTAGATAAAGTTGGTGAAAGATCCATTCTGAATGCAGAGGTTGATAGGGAAGAAGGTGATGATATGAATCATTGAGTGAGGCATGTTATTAGAATGACAAAGGATTGGATGAAGAAACCTTTTCCACTTAATCCAAATCTTGATATAGTAATCTTCCATCCACATGCTCTCCCAAAAAGAGGTAGACAAAGGAAAGTAATAGTTCCTATCTTTGCTCTTGTAGTTCCCTATCAAGCTAGAGATAGTCTACCAACTTGATTGCCCAGTGGGATATTATCACCCCGCTGAAAGGAAGGGAAAGAACAAAAGAAAGAGAACCTCTCCTCAAAGGGTTCAAACAAAATTGACACATCCCTAGTAGTAAGAATAGAGTCTACGAGGGTCCCAAGATACTAGAACTACCCAAGTCCATAATGAACCATAATTGCCTCCTATTGTGCCAAGCCAACTAGAAGAGGAAGAAATTCTAGAAGCCTCCATTCCTCCTATACAAGAAGAGCCCCCTTCTCCTTCCATCCACAAGAAACATAAGAGGTCATGATTAAGGTGAAGAAAAGGAAAAGGATAAGTAGAATATTAGTACCTAATACATATATTGCTAAAACTATTCCAGAGGAAGAAGAAGATGAGGAAGAAATAGAATTAGAAGAGGAGGAGGAACAAGTGCCCCTATAGGGAAGAACTCGATTAGAAAAAGCTACAGAGTTGGAAAGAAGAATGAGTGTCATGGGTACCCCATCATCCACCTAAGTAGAACCATTCAAACTCTCTTCTTCGAAAGATGAAGTGCAGCACTAGGTGAATGAGAAAAGGGAAGGAGGTGAAGAGATTTTCTCCATGATAGATTTTGATTTCATGCCCATGGGTACAGAGTTGGTTGGAGATAATATTAGAGACACCCCTACAAGTGAACTCCAATAGGAAGACTAGATACAGATGCCACTAGATACACAGGGTTCTGATCTTACTCCTCCACATCCACCATAGATTACGGTGGTAGATAAGGGTTGAGTAACTCCCCAACCACTAATTTTAGAAGAGGAACAAGTTCAAAAGGAACCATCACCACAAGAGCAACCAAAGCCAAGGGCTAGTGATGAATTGTCAAAAGAGGGATAGATGATAGAATATGCAAAAAAGCCTTCCCAAGATGTTGAGGAGCAAGCTACATGATCTACAAAGACTAAAGTTACAGAAAGAGAGTCGTGACAATAGAAGATGACTCCAAGAAAGAGTGATAAAGAGAAGGAGGTAATTGAACATACCCCTTCATCATCAAGAGCCAAGGTCGTAGAGAAGAATATTCTGAGATGGTTTCAAAAGGAGATAATGAGGAATGCTAAGCCTCATTTCTATGCTTTAGAGGATGACATTTGTGATACTGTAGAGATCTTGAACAAACCTAAGTCTCCATTACATGATGCAATGCCAGTAGCATTTTTCACTGCCATACAAAACTAGGATTTATTTACACAAGTGGCTCTTCCTCCTAAAGGTACAAATGTATAAGCTATTAGTCTTGAGGATTATGAAGTAAAGGATGTTATGTTAGGAAGGCCTACATGGGATTCAGCCTAACAGATGATGACTATGGGAGTCAAAGAGGTTCTCAGGCACATGCAACAAGATGAAATTGAACTCTGAATGCTTCGAAGGCAAGTTGAGATCCTAAAGAGATATCTAGCCAAATTTTTTGGCCCTCTTGATCTTGAGCACCCTGAGTAAACTCTAAATACAATTCTTAGAGAAGGGCAAGGTGTATGTCTCAATCTATTTTTGAAAGCTTGTCAGGAATGATGAGAAAGCCTTAAGGATAGAGGTGTTACCACAATCACATGGAATTTGAAGTTACTGCATGCTATGTAGGAGAATGTGAATAAATTCATAGAAATTTTGATGTAGGACTTTAGTATCATGGATGATGTACATGCCTGGAGCAAGGATTTGCAGACTCTACAAGCCATAAAAGGGCAAAGGTATCACATTTTGATTGATGTATATACCGGAGAAGAGCTAGACATGATTGATGATTGGATAGAGACGATAGTGGATGGCAATAAAGTAATGGAAATATTACATGAAGAGATCCATTGGCTCAAGGACTAAGCTTGAGAGAAAATTTTTGAAGCAAAAAAATTGTACAGTGATGCATGCTTTGATACTTTTTGAAGACAAAGAATGAGAGAAGCTATTTCTAGTTGAGGTAGTAGTAGAGAATTTCAAGAAAAAATTAGAGGATGTATCCATGAAGATATAAATCAAGCCTTTAGGATAGAGGAAGCATTGTTGGAGTTGGACATTAAACTCGAAGATTTTGTAGAGACTCGAATTGAGGTGGACAACTATAGGTAGAAGGTGAAGGAAAAATATGAGGCTTTAGATCTTCCAAATGCAAGTAATATTACTAAGATGATAGATAAATTCAAGGGAAAAGATCCAAACCTAGCTTTGGGATGAAGAAGAATTAAACCTAGATGCTAGAATTTCAATTTTGAGAGTCAATAAAATTTGTAGTTTTTCACTCAGTCGAGGTCAACAAGTCTACATTTTCATGCAGCTCTGTAGGTCCATAGCTATGTAGGTACATACATTTACAGCTCTGCAATTGAAAGGTGTGCCAATAGTGAATTGCCAGTTCCAAAAATAGCACCTTCCATGCAATGGGAATGCATTCTGATGACAGTTTAACTTTGACACACACCTAGTGAAGGACTACCTTCTATTTTTGGTGCCTCCATGCACGTCCACTTTGACTAATGGCTTCCTCCTACTTTCTCTCTCATATCTTCTCTATTTTTGATATGTAAAGGGCTTATGCATCCAAGTAATGAATAAAATATGGATGGAGTCCCTCTAAGCACTAGATTAATTGTTAGTCTGTATATATTTAGTTTGTTTTAATGTTTTAAAAGTATTTTATTACATGAAGATATCTCTCACTCTCAACACAAATTGAGGAGATGATTTCTTATAAATACCCCATTGTAAAATGTAACAAACGCTGCCATTATTATGCAATACAATTATTCTTTTGGTGCTCGCATTTGGAGTGTAGAGATTCTTGCCTGAATGTGTCATTGTTTTGTGAATTTTGTTCATAGAATTGTGAATGAGCCAAAGGTTTATTGCATTGTTTTTGGTTGTGTGATCTTTTAGTTCTAGTGTTTGCTATAGATTTATAAATTCCACTGATGTAATGAGCTTGAGAAGAGATCATCAAATTGTGCCTACATAGCCTTTTGTCTCGTATGAGTGCACTTTTCATGGCCTTGCAATTTGATGAAAGGTGAAATATCATATGATTGTTAAAATTTCTCATTGACGATTGCATTAGTGGATTCTAGAAAGCACTACTCCTATTTTCATTGGTTTCCTACTAATTTTTTTGAAAGTTTAACTCACAACGTATTGTTTTCTATAGCTTATGTTTGTTTAGGATTTCAATTTCATGTTATTTGCTTTCAGTTTCATTATTTTCTTTGCTAACCCCTTGTTAGAATAGGAACTCATTTTAGTTGCACTCTTAGAATTGTATTCATTGAAAAAACTAGAAAATACAAAAATATTGTTCTTTTGTGTGGTGATCTTCAATTAAGCAGATTTTGGTATGTCGCAAGACAAATACTAAACCTTGGAGTTGATCCCAAAAGGATTAGCTTTTCAGGAAAGGAATTGTGCAATGGATTCTTGCTGTTGACCTCATGTAAAATGACTACCCAATAGTTCTCACATCCAAGTTGGTTCTAAAATCAAGTTGAATCTATCTTCCTAATCATTGAGTCAAGTAATGATCAACGACTCTCATATTCTTGCATGATGGAGTTTCTTACAATTTAAAAAGTAAAAAAATATGATGGATTAACACCTATCATTGTGGGTCCCCAAAGAATGTAATAAGAAGAATGTTCCCAAACCATTATTTGGAATGCAAATCAAGGGATCTTGTATTTTTTCTAATTTGAGATGCAAGTTTATTAAAAAGTGTGACCGTGTGATGTATTGACAAGTTTCAATGTGGGCCCATACAATGTTGAATAATAGTCAGGAGAAAGTGCATCTTTATAGCCTTATATGATCAAGGTTTGTCACAATCTTGGAAAATAGAAGTTCTCAATTTTTAGCCAAAGCAAGGTTGCAAAGAATTGACACATAGAGTTTTTGAGACTAGATTGAGTTGTGAGTTGCAAAAGGAGGATGTTAGCATAGAGTTTGAAGTGGCATGTTTTGGTTCACCATGAGTATTGAGTATAATGAAAGATGTCATGAATTTATCTTACCCATCAAATCATCAGATGATGAAGGGTAGTCACATCCTCACATTTTGAAGTTGTTTAAAATTTAACCAAAGCAAGAATGTGAGATCTTACCACACGTCCATATGGGCCACACTTTGCATACAACCATGGCTAGAGATCTTAACCATCCATTTGATGAACATAAATAGACACCACTTTATCAAAAAATGAAGATGCATGATTTATAACTAAAGTGAGAAAGAAAGGAGGTGACATGTGGCTCAATGGGCCCAATTTTTTTTTAAATGTCATAATAGCTAAGATCTTTTATGATCGTAGGATGTAAATAATAAATGATCATCATATTCTTGCATAATGAAAGTGCTCAATTTTTAGCCAAAGTGAATATACATAGTATTGACATGTGTCCATCTTTCCAAAAAGGTAATGAAGTAATTAAGTTTCCAATCATGCCTAGATCAATGGTAAAATTTGAAATTTTTTGTGTAATATTCATAATTTGACTGTTGGAGCATTGATGGTGAATCAAAGTGAATTCATATGAAGGAAATATCCATAAAAATTACAATTCAATGCATGATATGTCACAAAGAAAAAGAGAATTGAAGCACAGAGAACTAGAGTTGAGAGTTTGGTTTTCTAAAGTAGTGAATTATTGTGAACATAGTGCTTAGCTGAAGAAAGAAATTTATGGGCAAGTACTTGAAAATTTTGATTTTCTTAAAAACTCCAGTCTGAATTGTACTAAATCAATAAGATACCTCCATGAAGAGATTTTTCTAGAAAGGTAGACTACCAACAAAGAAATGTGCATAATGATTTTTTGGAGCAATTTCCCTTTTGCACTAATTAAGCAGCTAAGGGAAAATAGATGGTTCCCAAAAACCCTATATTGCTTGTTAGTGAGGGTTTTATGATAAAGAAAATTGGTTAAGGGATGCCAAAATATCTACTGGTGGTTTGAGCTATTTAGAAAATGGTTTTTGGAGAGGAAAAATGGCACTCCATTAAGTAATTTTTTGCATTTTGATATTCAAAAGTTGATTTTCCCTGGCATCTTCTTTGATGATCATTTGTTGACAATGGTAGTGAAGAGGCATGATCCAGTGCTGAGGGTAGTGAAGAATCATGCACAAAAAACCTCTTTAGGGTCAAACCTAAGGTAAGTAGGGCATCTATCATTAGTGACATATAATACCCCTAAACCATTATTAAAGAAATATTTTTATCTAAGTGCACATGTACTTTATTTATCCCTTTGCAGACTCTTTAGGATGGATGAGCAAGACCACAAGGGATCCCTACTTTTCATTATTGCCTAGACATTACAATATGGTATGAGTTCTAATTTTTTTTTTTGCAACATACCTCATAGGAGAAATCCATAATGGACTAATTCACATCATAAGGCCAAGGTTGAATGGTTATTATGGTATTATTCAATGTTGATGTATATGTGTCTGTAGAAAGGGGTTTCTTCTTTCTCTAAAGAGATGAACCTAGAGTTGGAAAATGATGGAGAGAAGCTACCTGTCTAGCTGTGAAGTGCTGACATGACCTAGGAGGTTACAAATGGTAGTTTTTTTTTATTTGATAGATATTTTACCTCAAAGTTAAGGATTTTGGTAACAGGAGACAACCCCTAAATAACTCATCCCTTACTAGAGCTAATAAGGCCTAAAGATCCTACTAAGGGATAGAAAGAGAGCCATAAGAGGACAATTTTGTATGAACTTGGTATGCTTCCCAAGGTAATTTCTGGTATTGATGGGCATTCTTTCTGAGGCATTTTGGCATAGATCCTAAGGCAGTATTTTTTTAAATTTTCCCCTTCTAACACTTTTTTGACCTGTATGTCATTTTTTGGTCATCACTTGCTCATCTAGACTCTATTTTTTGGAAATGAGATATTGTCAAAAAGTTGATTTCGAGTGTAGTTTATTTGGATTTTTTATGTTTTTTGGTGGCCTATTTTGGCTTTCAAATTTATAAGTTCTATTTTTCACTCTAGAAGACATATCTTGAGGTATTCTACTTTCCATATTTGACTCCAAGCACATCCTATTCAATTTTTTATTTTTTTCATTCTAGTGAATTTCGTGTTTTTTTTAGGTATGGAGATTGATTTTTTTTTCTTTAGATGATTTTTTATGGGTTTTACTATCTCTTGTATCATCCTAATGTCTCTTTTGATCTTGGTTGACCTCCTTTTGTAGTATTTTTACAGACACACTGAGATAAAGTGCAACTCTATTGCATTTCTGGATCTTGCACATCTTTGTGTTTTGTTGTAATCATACTACATTATAAAGTGCCTTGGGGGGTTTCATGTTTACCATATTCACCATCTTCCTTTTTCAAGTGAGTGTTCCTTCCATTGCATTATCCTCATGATCTATTGATGACACTTGCCATTATAAGTGTTTGTACTTCTTTTGCACTCTTAATATTTCTGGTTCTTCTTTCTATAGGAGATATTGCATTCAATTTTAGTGTTCATGTCTTACCTCTTAGCATTATAGGGGGAATAATATTGGTTGTATTTCTTTCTTGGTTAAATGGAGTGAGCTATGTATTCAATATTTTTTTTGATCCTATGTATTAGGTGATTGCAATGGCTAGATACCTATGCATTTCAATAAGATGGATCATTTACAATATAGACATTCTTTCATTCCTATTATTGGAGGCCATAAAGACACCTTCCATCTTTGATTAATTGGCTCTTTAGATTTATTCTTCTCTACCTAGTCAGCTTTTATATAGAGGATGTTCGTCAAATCAATAGTTTGATAGTGTTTGTAGCTTCATGTTTTAGTGGTGTTCTTCTTTTGTTCCTATCTTTAGGGACATTCCCTAGTTTGGAGGCTTCTTCAGTCCTCCATTAGTTCTTTCAACATTATTTCCATCTCTTTTTGGAGTATGGTTTTTCCCATGTGGTTTTCTCTTTTTCTCCTCTTTTAAGAGATTTGGTTGTGTTTGGGTATCTTATCAGGCCTTGTTGTTGGGACTCAAATTTACTTTTAGTAGTAGTTTCTAGGTTTTTAGCTACTCTGTAAGTTTATCTTAACGGGGGTTGTTAGAGTAGTAAATTATTTTCTTATTAATTAAATCATATTGATTTAATTATTAAGTCACTTATTATCTTAGTTTACTTAAGCTAAACTTTGGGCATATAATAATTCATTCTTTTATTAATTATTATCATGCAACCTATGTTTCACCTGTTAGGGTTTTTCTCTCCTTTTATAAGGATTGATCTCTTTGAAATTTATTAATTCAGTTTTGATAATAACAATCTTTTTTTGCTCATCAAGAATGTCTCATCTATGGATTTGGGAATTCTAGCCTACAAGATTTTGCTTCTCTCTTTCTACGGTAGGTGATTCTTGGGAGTTGTAGGGTTGATCTTTCATCAACCTCAACATGGTATCAGAGCCACTAATCTTCATGCCCATGCTCTCTTTATGAGAAGTTTGTCTTTCCTTTTAGATATGTGTTTTTCCTTTCAAATGGTTTCATTTTTCAAAGATATTTTGTATTGAATCAAGGAAGTCATTGATTTTTAGATCATTTTGAGTGTAAAAGGACATAATCATTGAGCTCAAAGTGCCCAAAAACCCATATTTTCATATAAAATTTATCAAATTTGGACATAATCAAAATTTGAGGCAAAATAATATTACTTCTAGACTAGGCACGTTTCTTGAGGCATCAATTTTTTTTATTTTTGGTATGCAAATTGAGATATTTGGTTAGGAAATCAAGATTTTTTAGCATGTTTCTCAATGCAATAATTTTGTGATTTTTTGACACAAAAATCAAGATTATTTAGTGTGCAAATCAAGAATTTTTGGCACAAAAATTGAAATTTTTGGTCATGCAAATCAAGACTTTTTGGGGATGTAGATCGATATTTTGTGGTATGCAAATCAGGTTAGTTTTGTATGAACCTGGCATGCTTTTTGAGGTAGTTTATGGTATTGGTGGGCAGGCTTTCTAAGGCATTTTGGTATGGATCCCCAGGTAGTGCTTTTTATTTTTTCCTTCCAACAGTTTTTTGACTTACATGTGATTTTTTTGGTCATAACTTGTTCATCCTAATTCCATTTTTTGCAACCAAGATATCGTCAGAAAGCTGATTTTGAGTCCATCTTGATGGTGTATTTATTTAAATTTTTGATGTTGTTTGGTGTCCTATTTTGGCTATCAAAATTAGAATTTTTATTTTGCATTCCGAAAGACATATCTTGAGGCATTCTATTTTCTAAATTCTACTCTAGGCATGTCCCATTTATTTTTATTTCTTTTTTTTTCATTCTCATGAATATCTTGGTTGTTTTAGGTCTAGAGATTGATTTTTTTGCTTTAGATGATTTTTCATGGGTTGTACTATCTCTTGTATCAATCTAATGTCTCTTGAGATCTTTGTTGACACACTTTTGTAGTAATTTTTGAATACACATTGAGATAAAGTGTCACTCCATTGTATTTCAAGATCTTGCACATCTTTGTGTTTTGTTGTACTTGCACTACATTATAAAGGGCCTTGGGAGGTTTCATATTGTCCATATTTTCCATCTTTCTTTGTCAAGTAAGTGTTCCTTCCATGACATTAGCTTCATGATGTGTTGATGACACATGCCATTATAGGTGTTTGTATTTCTATTGCACTCTTGAAGTTTCTAGTTCTTCTTTCTGCAGGAGATATTGCATTCAACTTGAGTATTCATGTCTTACCTCTTAGAATTATAGGGGGGTAATGTTGGTTCTATTTCTTTCTTGGTTAAATGGAGTGAGCTATGTATTCAGTATTTGATCCTATGTACTAGGTGATTACAATGGCTAGATACTTATGCATTTTGATAAGATGGATCATTCACCATATAGAAATTATTTCATAACTATTTTTGAAGGCCATGAAGATACCCTCCATATTTGATTGATCAAATATTCTTACTTAGTTTCTCTACCTGGTCATGTTTCATATAGTGGAGGTTCTTGAGATTAGTAGTTTGGCAATGCTTGCAGCTTCATGATTTAGTGGTGTTCTTCATGATCATCTTTTGTTCCTATCTTCTAAGACATGTCATGGTTTAGAGGCTTCTTTAGTCCTTCACTAGTTCTTCCAACATTATTTCCATCTCTTTTTGGAATAGGGTTTTTCCCATGTGGTTTTCTCTATTTCTCCTCTTTTTAGATATTTGGTTGTGCTTGGGTACCTCATTAGGCCTTGTTTTTGGGACCCAAATTTACTTTCAATATAGTTTCTAGGTTTTTAGCTACTCTCTAAGTTTATCTTAAGGCGGGGTGGGGGTGTTAGAGTAATAAAGTATTTTCTTATTACTTAAATCATATTGATTCAATTATTAAGTCACTTATTATCTCTAGTTTATTGAAGCTAAACTTCGGAGATATAATAATTAATTCTTTTATTAATTATTATCATGCAACCTAGGTTTTACTTGTTAGAGTTTTGATATCCTTTTCTAAGGATTTATCTCTTTTTAATTTATTAATTCACTTTTCATAATATCAATTTTTTTTCTCATCATGAATGTCTCATGTATGGATCTGGGAATTCTAGCCTGCATTGCTTTTGCTTCTCTCTTTCTCTAATAGGTTTTTGCATGCAGGTGATTCTTGGGAGTTGTGGGGTTGATCTTTCATCAACTTCAACATTTTATTTATGTCTAGTGGGACACTCATATGACCATCAAATCTAAAGGCTTTAACAAAAGAATCATGATGCAACATACACATAATTCTCTCATCATGCATGCGGAATGATTTGGTTGTCAGGTTACAAGATTTGATCAAGGCCTTCACCAAATTGACATCTACAAAAACTTCTAGGAATAGTAGTTTTGCCAAATTCTTCCTCCATGGATTGTAGATAGGGATATTTTCAAACCTATTATTATATAAATGTCTAAAGAGTTCATACCTATTGACATAAGGGAAAATTGTATCTCTATATAATGAATATGGGTCTCTGAAGTTTGTAGATATGGCATTTTATGAGTTTGAAAATATTTTCATCCATTCTTCTATAAATTTGTATTGCTTTCTCTGTCAAGTATTTCCTCCCTTGGAGGTTGATGTTTCTACAACCTCCATTTCTTTTTCTTGGGTCTCTTCTACCTCTTTATTTGACATTCTGAGTACAAATTAAAAGTTGGAAGCTCTGCAACTAGCACTGAAAAACTCTAAAATCTTCACACTCAAACTCTACAACTTTTTGAATTTCTCGTGCTTCTACAAATGGTAATTTTTTCAGCCTTGAGAAATGTCTTTTATGCTATGTGTACTTGATAAACTATCCCACTGTATTATTTTTTGCATACACAAGCTTTAAATCTTAGTTTTTCTATCAGCTCAATGGAGCACCAACTTAATTATCTAGCTTAGCACTTTTTTGCACTTTCTTCAATTTTCACTTGTCAAGAAATTCCTATTTCTTTCTAGCTCAAGAAAAGAAAAAAAAACTTTTTATGTCATACTTAGGGTTTTTAATCTTAAACTTTTTTTTATAAATTCAAACTCTTCCTATACCTCTCATGACCTTACACCTAATAGCTTATTGTATGATCAGAAGAACCAACTAGAATGTCATCTTCAAGACCATGAACTTATGCAAGATGGTTTACAATCCTCTTCATAGCCTTGACAATATACATCTAAACCTTTATGATCTTACACTTACATCTTCTCATAGAATCAAAGATTATCTTGCCTTTCTTAATGATCTCATTGTCATAGCTATCTAAACCTTCATTGTAACTTTAGGAGTTTTCCTTTAATCGTTGCCTTAATATTTTGACCATACATTGGTTATTGTCTTTATTTATCATAACCTTGGAAGCTTTAACAATTTCTTTTCTTTAAGCCTTATGACCATACACTTAACCTTGTTTTGTAGCTTCAAAAACCTTCATCTCTTGCCTTCACAATCTTACAATCTTCTATTCTTCATATCTTTGGAAAACTTTCTTTATATGTGCTAAATTCCCTTATGCTTCTATGCTTGGCCCACTTCATAAGATTTTAACTCTATATAACCTCAAAACTTTATACCTTATGATCTCCTACTTTCATTATCTTGCATATGGTTGGAATTCCACTCAAAATTGTTTACACTAATATGTTGCTCCATCTATCATAAGATTGTAACACTACCGACCTTCATAAAACACTAACAATGATATACTTCCAAGATGAATGTAAGATAAAAACCCACATAGAACACTTCCACACTCCTATAATTTCATTAGACATTGTATCATTAGGAGACCCAACATTAACCTTTACAATCATGCGCTAACCTTTGTTTTGTAACATCAAGAGAATGGAAAACTTAGACCTACAAATCCATTTTAAAACCATGATTGTAAGATTGTAACAAGAGATAGAAAGATTGGGAATTGAATGTGATCTCTTGCCAAACATAAAACCTAGGGTAAAGACCAAATGTGATAGTGGAACAAGAAGAACTTTCAATGGTAGGGTAAAGGACATAATTCTTAGAAAATTGCAAGTTCCTATGTTAGGACAAAATTTTGAACTGGGCTAGGGAATAAACCTTCAAGATTAGGGTTTTTATAGGAAACTCAAAAATAATATGAACAAACCTTAGTGTACAAAAATCTTTAAGACATTTTCATAGCATATTTTCATAATTTTGACATAGTGAAAATAACGACTATCAGTCCCTATTGTTATTCAAAATTTCCTCACTGTCATACATATTGTCACAATATTCATTTTTAGTTATACATCCATCCTTTTCATGCTTACTTTAATCATCTAATTCACTAAATCTTGAATCCTTTTATTTACAATTAGAAGATAAAATATCATAATCTATGGATTCATCACATTCACTATGATTTTGAGAACACTCACTATCACTATTAAGAGATCTATTTTGATATCTATCCTTAAACAAATAAACCTCCATAGTTGTCATATATTTTTTAATTTGTAAAACCTTTTGTAATCTCAAATGTGTTGTCCAATCAACTAAATTAGACATGAAATCTACTAGGAAAATAATGGGCCATGAAGATTCCTTAGGTCTTAAAGAAACATGAAGATCCATGCATGCTAACTTAAACTTCATGTAGACTTGAACATCGTTTAGGCCTTGTTACTTCCTATTGTATTTGTTATGAAGGTAATGATCTGATTATAGATTTCCTTTATCAACATAACAACTTCTTCAAGCACATTTTCATGACTTGGTAAACAACCTTTAGACTCAAAGTTTGATTCCATTTTAGAATAAAATTTCTTCCTCTCTCCTTAGTGCTGAAAACACTGAATAGAGGCAACCATTTTTGTCACTCAGTTTTCATGAAAGAAAACACATGAAAATTAAAGTACCTTCAAGTGTTAATGATGTGACTAGATCCACTAATTTGGAACTGATGTAAACATTAATTTCTTCACACATGCATTAAAAACCATTTAGATATGTCACTTCCTTGAGCAAAGGACTATGAAATTATTGTTGTAATTTTCCTTTTAATATTTCAATTTCATAAAACAACAGATGCATATAACACTTTAATAAAGAATTTATAGCTTTACTTTTCAAGAAATACTCACAAAAGTATAGATCTGTTCAACAAAATGGTAAATTTCTTTTAAATTTTCTATATAAAATAAATTAGGGATTGGTATAAAGATCTTTAAAGTCACCACTCACACTTATGAGACAACACTTTGAAACATAGTTTTTTACTTGACTAATCTGAGCTAGACTTTCAATTTGTGAGGAACTTGTAAATTATCAAACCACTCTTGGAGATTTACACATTTACAAAAGAGGGAAACATATTTGAATATTCTTGACTCTATATTTTACAACAACACTTTGTACATATCTAAACTAACTGATGATAAACTTACTCTGGTTGTAGCACACAATTTCCATCAAACTCTCAAAGCTACTGCTATCATGAATAAATCATTACTAGGAGATATGAATATTTAGCAAAGAACTGGAAAATTCATCACAATCTTAATCCTATAGCATACCTTTTCATGCCTTTCTTCTTCCTATATTGAATCTCTTTTCAAATTCTTAAGGTTTGTCTACTAGAGAGATTCAATACATCCCTAGTAGAGCCGTCATTTTCTTGGCTCCTAGTTGAATAGATATTTCAACTACTAGGTAGCCAAGACAAGATTACATCTAAGGGTAGCTATCTCCTATTATGGATGTCATAATTTTTCCAAAGCCTAAGTCAACTATAAGGTTGATCTCCTTCTTCACTTTAGGCTCTACAAAACCTAGGCCGGTAGACCTTAGATTTGTCTATATGATACCAATCCCTAAAAAATAAATCTAAATATGTATTAAGAAGATGGAAATCACAAAATATATTAACTTCATGCAATGAAAAATACACGAGATAGCTACTAACATGATGTAGGAAATTCACAAGCTAAGTACATGTATCCTTTTCAACTCTACAACATGAAAGGGAAAATGATTTTGATTAATTGATTGATATCAACAAATCCCACATATGAAAAAATAAGAAATATGTAGATCCTATAACTAATTAGTTCCCTATCCATTGGGAATTCCAAAAATCACAACATACATCTAGTATTAGATGTATCTTTTCACTTTGTGAATCAGACATCTATGCTCAAACTAAAACACAAGCTCATAGTATCCTTCTCATGAAATCTACAACCCTCTCAAGATGAATCAAGAATTTACATGATCCTTTGAACCAAAGGAAAAACACATCAAACCATAAAAACCAAAATGAATAGTAACTAGATCTATAATCTTTGATAAAAAATCAAAAAAAAGGTTACAAACAACAGAGATAGGAGACAAGAATCAGAATAAAACTAACTCGTTTCTCTTTGTATTCATTCCTTTGAAATAAGTACATGCAAGAGGTATGAAAAGAATCATATAACACATAATAGAATAGAACTATATATACTAAAACTATGTTAGTGTTGTTTATAGAAAGATAAAATGTTGAGGAGCATGGTGGAAACATAGCTAGAGCTTTGCTAAATAGTATGGAAACAACAACATCAAACTCTAGAAAAAGAAAAGAGAAGAGAAGAAGAATAATTTATAGATCTAATTTGATGATTCCATTTATCCACTTGAAATTATTTCATCTATTGAATCCTAGCCTCTCTCTTCTCTTTACAATTGAAATCTAGATCAAATATCATCATTGTGATAACCAACTTTGAAAATGTCTCCAAGATTGATGAGAATACCCTTCTTGATAAAAATATGATCTACTACCAAAAATCTACTAAAAATTCCACCAAACTGATTTTGAGGTAAGATAATAACATCAAAAAGATCCTCTCCATGTTTGGGGAATACACACTTCACCATTTAACCACAAATTGAATCTGAACTACCCATACCAAAATGTAATTGAAAATAAAGAACCTCAAATAGATCTTAAAATATCTTCTACCTACTAATAAATATGCAAAAAATGATGGAAAATATGAAATGTAGACTCTTAGAGCTTTCTGATGATATATAATAGTCCTAGCTTTGATGAAAAATCAGGAAGGTAACCCTTCATTTAAAAATTGGACAAAGTAGGAGACTAATTGTGCATGTATTTCTCTAAAAAAATGATTTTATTGTAAAGTCTAGAATTTATAATATGAATCGTGTTTTATTTAAAAGATATGAAATGAAAATTAAGGAAAATGAATAAAAAATTAGTTTTTGTAACTTTTCATTTTTCCCTCCATTTTACTTTGGGTAAAACCTAAGTTGACTATTCTTGACACATAGTGCCATCCCATTGGTCTACTCTTGTCCTTGTCATCTACCACATCATTATCTAGTTGGCACTTCCATATGGCTCACCATATTAGCACCACATGACACTTTATGATTGGTCCTTAGCATCTAGTTAGCACCCCACATCATCCAACTCCACCCGAGTGGTCCTACCAAGTGGCACCATCTCAACTTCATGGCTTGGGCCTACAAATCCATAATATTTTACAATGTGTCAATCATTTACATCACTATATTTTCATCTAAATTCCACATGTTATTGTGTAATATTTTGACATTGTCATGTCACCAGCCACTTGGATGCCACATCACCTCTTGCTCACTAAACACCTGAGCCCATAGTCCCACATGTCACGATTGTTCTTTCTCTCAACTCTAACAACTTCCTTTGGTGAACACATTAGATTGTGACACATGGAAAATCTATTTCTATCATCTCATAGGGCCCCACTACCATTTGGCATCACCTCACTTTATCTCATTTCTAACTTCTAGTCTTGGTGAGTAAGCAACTTTGCACCTCTTTCCATCATTTTCCAACTTAGATCGCTTGAAGTGCATGCCATATGTCAACATATCATTTATTTCATGTATGGAATGTGTCTTTTTTACATGACATTTGAGAAATAAAGACTACTCTAGCCAAAATTGGCCTAAAATATGACTACGGCCATTCAATCTCTATTGATCGAACGATGTGTAACACTATAAAGGATTTTGATGTTGTAATAGATGTTATGTTAAGTATGTCACATGTCATCTTTCTAGGGAATATGTGAATATAGGTTGATTATAGCCAAAATTGACCTAAAATTTATTTGGAGTTGTTGATCTAAGTTGATCGAAACATGGTCAGCTTGATGCCCTATCTCACCATTTTCTTAAACCACCCCAATCCTATGCTTAACTACTAGGCATAAGTTTGAGACTTCCTTTGTGACTACATAGTTAGCTCCTTTGAACTCATGACTACCTCAAGCTATGCACCAAGTGTCACCTTTTGATTTGGTCACTAGGATCACTTCATCATCTCCTACATCATTGACTACCATGGTCAATTACTTGTCTATTGAACTGGCCAACTAGGTCCCACATGAACATGGCTTCCATCATCTATAAATTTGTGCTTAATACACTTGAATATGAAGTTCTCATGTATAAAAACATGCCAAAAAAAGAAAGCACCACACATTTGGGATAAAATGCTTAGAGTCATCCTCACTTTATATGTAGATGAGCCCTATGCAATTGGTCTTTTCACATTCCATGATGACTACTTTTGATTTACTTCACTTTCCCTAAAAATGTGATTCATATGTATCCATTTTCAATCAGATAGTGACCAGTTTTTCATTGCATAACTTTTCCTCCATTATTCCTTTTTTGCATTCGAGGGGAGTCTATGTGAGAAATGCACAAAATTGCATGGTTGCAATAAAAAATAAAACAATCCATCTAGTTTTTCATTGATTTTTTATGCGGATCTCCTTTTTTCTAGTGATGCTAACATTGTCTATGGTAGATAGTGGTAAAGAAATTTCATTCCAAGTAAAAGTTGGTTGAATAAAGATGCTAAATGTGCCCACCAATCTATGGAAATTAAAGGAAACAATGATGGTGGCTTCTTTTCTTAAACCATGCACACATGATTGTCCATCTACTTTCTCTAAACCTTCAAAAACTTGGAGATATTAACATTAGCATTCTAGACCTACTATCATAGGCTCCTTTTGACTAGACTACCCTAGTGGGAGATTTATTTAGACACATTCCATTTATCAAATGTTTTAAATATAGTACCCAAAATAGACTTGTAATTTTGAATCCCATCAAACTTTATAGGCATATCACAGATACACAAAATGTTATGTATAGATACTTGACATCATGATGATGACATATGTAAATGTATAGGTTAGTACAAATAGTATGGATAAAGTTATGAATAGATTACTAGGTACACCAGTATATAGGAAGAATAGAGTATGATAGAGAAATGGGTAGTTTCAATTAAGGAATTATTTTATTTATGAAATAATTACTTAACTAATTAGGGATGACATCCTAGATGTTAACCCTAAGTTAGATAAAGTTAATTTTATATTTTGATAATTGTATGAATGTCAACTAGACATATAATTTGTAATTAGCAAGCTATAAAGAAATATTGCTTAATGCAAAATTATGTGTAGTGTGATGCAATACTGGTGCAATGATCTATGATGTGGATTTTGATTAATTATTAGAAGAATGTGAATTTTGTGATGAGAAACAAAGAAAATATCATATATACAAGATATTAGCAACAATAAAGAATTTTTTTAATCTATCTCTTTGTATTTAAGGAACCATATTGTATATTGCATGTTTGGGACTAGGCTCATCTTGTATATATTTTGTATTTTTATATTACAAATCATGATAGGGTTGGGGCTTCTAACAAGGACCAAAACACTGCATGAATGTAATAGACTCCTAGCAAGGTCAATATCATTTACAAGATATTATTGATTAGTGAATCATTTTGTGGGTACCATCCCCATCTGGGTGTCACCTTGGCCAATATTTCCCTAGTTAATAAAATTTGGTATTATGAGTTCACTTCTTGCATGCTTATAATTACTATTTAGCATAGTTATCTTTTTTTGATATGCAAGTTATAAGATTGTTAATAATATCCATTCTTGGGCTAAAGTTTGTAAAATACTTATTCACCCCCCTCCCCGCTAGTATATCCAATTTATAACAATTGGCATCAGAGCATAGTTACTCAGACTAAAATACGACATTGGAAAGATGAAAGAAAAGATAGATCATCTAAAATCCAAGAAAGAACCTAAACATCAGATCAGGGAAAGTGATGAAGTTTCTAGACTAAAGAAAAACTATGAAATCTTAAAGCATGAACTTAATGTTATAGATCTAAAGTTAACCCTAAAAAATGATGATAATATAATTCAATTAGATTTCAATTATGAGAATGCAGATCTTAGATAAACTTGTAGATGCTTAAAATCATCCCAAACACTATATTAATTTGTTTAATATTTCTTGTGACATTATAATTAATTATTAATTAATTAATTATATTTTCAATATTCTTCTACTTATTTAATTAAATAAGTTCATTTTCTAATGTATTTAAATTTAATTTAAATACTTCCCCTCTAATGTATTAAATTCATTTAATGCATAATGCTCCATAAATCCCCTTTTATATAAATTCTAAATTATTTAATTCCCTCCATTCCATTAAATTCTTTAATCCTGTGAATAAGCTAAATCTTATTTAGTTTAATTCTAATCCCATCCTAAAACCTAGTCTACACCAATCACTCTCATCCTTCTAAGCCTATCCATTAGTTAATCCCACTTATTTATCTTAAACACCTTTCTAAAACACCTTTTAGCTAATAAGTGTTTGCTCAAGCATGTGTGAGAATCTTATGATCCAATAAAGCTTCCACTTCATTTACACCTCTTACACCTTTTTCCCCCACTCCTTCCCCCAAGGTTGCTCACACATGTGTGAGAAAACCTTGAGCCTCTCAATCATAAAAGCTAGCTTTGACTTTTTTCATGGCTTTGTCCTTTAATCCACCTGTCACCCTTGTGGCACCTATGTGGATGCCACATAGATGCCACCTCCCCAAGGCCTCTCTCAAACCTATAAATAGAGCCCTTTTCTCAAGCATTTCTTATCTCCCTCATTTGCATTGTTATCATGCTAGTTTAAAGTTAGAGAATTTTAGTGATTTTATTGATTTGCATGTTGCTACTACCCTTTGGTAGTTGTTTTCTTCTTGCATTTTTTTCCATATTCATGATAGTATTACATTCTTAGATTTTCTTATTGCATCCATCTCCATTATCCATTGAGTGTTCTCAAGAATGGTTTCTTCCATAGCCATCTCTTAAAGCATTCTTCATCATTTAGCTTAGTTACATGTTCATTATAGCATTTTCATTACCTTGGGATTCAATAGTTGTGTTTGGGAGAACACATCTACATCCCTCAAACTTAAGCACACCAACATGGTCTCTTATGGGTGCCCTTGTTGAGTTGCTTTGAGGTTGTGTGGGGACTCTTTCTTATCAGTTGCATTAGTATTAAAATGCAATATTAGTTATAGTTTTTTTTATTTCAATATGATTTTATGCACATGGTACTAACATTTTATTGTTTACGCATCCTCTCAATAGGTTAGGTTTTCACACATACAAAACCTTACCAAAGTAAAATTTGAGCTTGACCAAAGTAACATTTGAGCTTGAGTGTACCAAGTTGTAGGATGCAAAACTTGAGAAGTATAATACTATTGTGGAAGAAGAGTTAACCAAGTCTAAGAAATAACTTGAGAGATTATATTCTAGAGGTGTGAAGATTGATGAAAAGACATCTTTTTAGATACCTTCTTATGATAAGACTAGTCTTGGGGATATGTCCAAGATCATGGTGTGCCAAAAAGTGGTGATGTGAAAAAAGTGGAGTTTAAAAACATTTAAAAGTGTTTCAAAATTTGCTCTGACTTTTTTCCACCCATCTTGATACCAAGGCTAAAAAGTTAGGACTACACCTTTTTAAGTATCTGATCAGTAATTGGGTATCCGATTTCATATCAGATACTACTTGAAACCTATAACATAGATTTTAAAAAAAACTTGAGAGCTCTTTTTACATTGTATTTTTTTTGGTTTGACTATTGACCTCTAGTCAAGTATCAAATTTTGAAATGGGTATTAGATAAGGGTAGGTTTTTTATGGTTTTTTTATGTTTTGAATGAATATTATTATAAATTAGTTATTTTATATTGAATTTGTTAAAAAATAATTTTTTTAATATAAATTCTTGAAATTGAGGTTTTTTTTAATAGAAATAATATTCTACAAATTAATAGGTATGGCTGACCCAAATGGTGGTATTGAGGTAGGAAACAATGTTCCTTATAACCCTGCACCAAATGAACACTTACCAATGAAAAAAATGTTGCTCTTCACTAGTGTGACCAAATGCATGCCATGTTTAATGATGGGTTGGACTATGATGAGATTGTTGGAAATATTCTTAACAAGGCTAAGTTACTGAGAGGGGAGGGGTGAATCAATACCTTCTAAAACTTGTAAAATTTTAACTCTTAATCCAACAATCCAATTAGCATTTAATCCTTCACATATAATCTGATCTAATTGTATGCATAAGAATCTAAAAACATTAAAGCATTCATAACACTTTGACACAAAGATTTGGTGACCCAGAAACCTTCCAAATAGAAAGTAAAACTGGGGTGGTGATGATACCCACAAGCTTTAGTACTATAGTATAAAGTTGGCCTATTAAGGTTTATATTTATCACTCCTAATGATTAGCCCTATTAGGAACAATAAGGACTGCTAGGTCCACCTTGTGAAAGGATTTACAAACATACAATGAAGCATGTACTCGATAAAGAGATTTACAAAAGATTGTTAGGTCTACCTTGTTAAAGGATTTGACTGATCTACCTATTAAAAAAAAAAATTGCAATTGATCTCTAATCTACAACTTGGTTTGCTGAATGAGATTCCTTTAAGTGTACAAATCACCTTGTTATGATAGATGAATCTTTGCTGCTCCTTATACTATTGTAGCCTTTTTAATTCATATTTCTCTATTCTTTTTTATTATTGCATTGGTACTACACACATTGGATGTGATATAATACATTACATATATATCAATCTAATTATACAAATTACAAAGTTAGCCACTATACAAGTTTACACAAATATTACAAAGTCAACTCAAGTGTAGACACTTGGGTTCTGAAGACTAACCCGATGAAGTTCTAATACTCAACATCCACTATCAATACTCGGCATCATCATGCACTTGGTAGATGTAGAAGCTCAATGCATACTAATCACTTCCAAGTAGTCTTGAACTTGGCCTACACTGGTAACTTGGTGAATACTACAAAAATCATCATATAAATTGGGTCTCTTGGTTTACATTGTATGATTTCATAAACACTATCATCTCAAGCTTGGTATAAACCAAGTCTCTTGGTTAACACTAAGTAGCTTGGTTAACACTAGACTCATGTCACATAAACTACAAACTCAGTAAGCACTGCATAGCTTGGTTTGCACTGGTAAACTCAGCATACACTAAGATGCTTGGTTTACATTGCTGATCTTCACGGTAATTGAAATGCTTGGTAAACACTGGAATTTGTCCAAAGGACTCTGTAGTAACTGTATAACTTAGCAACAACTAAAATGCTTGGAAAACACTATTAACTATATAATAAGCTTGGTAAATACTTACAATCTAAATAAGTGTATATCACTTAACAAACTTGACTGCTATGTCAACAATCTCCCCGTTTGGCATTAGTGACAAAAACACTCATCATCCAAAACTGAATTCAAAATATTTTTTGAATACCTTTATCCATCACCTAGTGATTCTTAGCTCAGTAGAGTATATTTTTTTTGATATTTTTCAAAATTGGTTTTGTAAGATATGTATATGTACATGGTAAGGTTCCTATATAGTATACTATACATTTGAGTACATTTCCTTGCTATATACAATGTATATTTCTATACACATCTATCTCCCCCATTTCCTTTATATATCAATTCTGCAATGCATTTTCTCCCCCATAACTTATTATTTCCATATCTTCTCTGTATATTCTTATTCACAATATACAATCCCCCTTTTTGACATTAATGCCAAAGATTTATTCTATATATTTTCATGTTAATGCCAAAATAAGGAAAAAAGTCTAAATGTACCTTGAGTATTATAGCCAACATTTTGTCCCAATTGTCTTGCAAGACCTTACATGTATGAAGTGCAATCTATACTTTTGTTGACAGCTCAATCATGTGGTCTGCTATGGAGAAGTTGTAGTCATGGATGAGGGTTTTGGAATGTGCAATATGTTTTTGAAGTGCATCCATGTTGGGAAGAATCATGTTCTAAATATCTACTAAGGTAGATTTGATTTTGGCCTCTTCCTTAAACATTTTTGCCTATAACTTAGTCAGAAATTTAATCTTATTGAAATGTACATGGCTTGAACTAGGGTTAAGCTATAGCTATTGAGAACTTGCCTTGAGGTCTTCATCTATCTTGGATAATTTGTCCTTTATTTCCTTGGTAAAATTTGAACCATCACATAGCTTACCAAAAAGTGATGACACATTAGTACAAGATGTTTCCAAGGAACTCAAAATTGTAGAGAGTTCTACTTGATAAATAAATTTTTTTAAAGCAATGTGCTCCAACACTTTATTCTCAAACATCTTTTCTGCCTTCTGTAGTAACTTATCTTGTCCATCTATATAGTCATTGAAGTTTTGAACTACCTATACTAGTTGATACAAAATTGGTTGTGAAGAATTAAACTCTACACCTACTACTTTTGCCAAAATATTCTTGGCATCCTTAATGATTTTAAATTCCTTATCTCTTTCTTCTCTATGCCTCTATTGCTTGGCTTTCTTTTGGAGGAGTTCACCAAATGTCTGCATCTAATCTAGAGTGAGCTTGGAAATGTCCCAATTTGGGATTAAAATTTCCTCATCTAGGTCTATTTATTCCTCCATCTTGTTTCCTTTGCCCAAAAATTTTGTGCTCGGTTGAGACTTGGTCTCAACTATCCTTACACTTATTGCTTGTGTACCTAGAATAGAAACAATAGTAGACATACTAGAACTACATGTAAAAATTGATACTACACTTATTGTAGAAATACCTGAAGTAATACCTATAATAGCCAAAATTGATGAATTCAAAATTGATGTGTCCAAAACTAATGTTGCCAACATGGTAGAAGAGGGAAGAGTTTGCAACTCACTAGATGAAGTAGAGGTCACTTTAGTCAGTGATGTGCTTAGTTGAGTTGGTGCAAAGATTGATTGGCTAGGTGTGCTTTGAGTGCTGGTCACAATCAATCCTATAGAGGTTATCTCTATGCTTGATGTGGTCAATACCTTGCTTGGAGAATGAGGAAGTGAGGCTATAACCACTACAATAATCTTGACTAGGTTAGTTTCCTCATCATCTTGCTTTTCTTCCTTGGTAGCCTCTTGCTCCTATTCCTCTTCATAATCAATGTTGTCAAAATGAGTTGTTTCTTCAACATTTTCCTCTTCATCTTTCTCCTATTTATCATCATCATCATCATCTTTTACTTCAACAGTAAAATCACTCAATTTATGAAGAAGATATATATTATTCCATGAATGTGTTGCATTCCTTACAACATGCTCAATATCTTTTATCAAAATCGAACAAGTGTTAAACTTTAGAGTTAATTTCTCCTCAATTTTCTTTAGAGATTCCTTAATCTCCTTGACTATTAAGCTTGGAATAAGCTACTTCAGAGTTTTCTCATAGATGTCTTTTGTAGTTTGCATGGAAAATTCCCATATTGGCTTAATCTTATCCGAAAAAAATTAGGAAGCTGAGAAGTAAGCTAGTCTGGTGAGTATTTCCACTCATCAATTTTGTCCATCACCAAGTCTTCAATCTTCTTCTTTTCTTCCTCAGTCCTAGATTCATACTTTAATGCTTTAAAATTTGTTATACATGCTCCTTCCCATAGTTCTTTTAGTCTATCTTGGAAGGTGGGTGGAGGTTTCCTAAATATCATATCTCCTCCTTCCTTATCAACTTTCTTCTTTGAGGATCTTTTAGTAAATATAGTAGTGGATGTCTTGGCAGGCTTGGTGATAATTACCTTGCCCTCCTTCTTTAATGGTTCCTCTTCCTCAAATTCTTCTTCATCCTCTACTTCCTCATCCTCACCTTTTCCTTTGGTCAACAAAAGGTTGTAGCTAGTTTTCAATTTAGCAATCCTTTTATTCCTTTTGTTTGCTACCTAAGGGAGCTTGATCTCCAGTTCTATCCTGGCTTTTGCTTCATCATAGGTAACAAAATATGCAGCCTTGGGATCAACTAGTTCATTTACAAGTGCCTCAATGATATCCTTAGTTTCATCAATATTAACCTCATATCCAAGATGTTTCACCCACGAAATTCTAGGCTTGACTACCTAAATGTATACCTTATTACTATCTATCATGAAACATACATTATCCTTGTAGTCTTCCACTACTTTTCTTGGAATTCTAAATATATTATTCATTTTCTCTCTAAATGCATCAAAATAGTTATCCATTATACTATTATAGTTCTCTCCCATCTCAACAATATACTCATTAATTTGGTAGAGAACTGGCACATCTTTTCTCCATACAACTAATTCTTTTGAAGGGAAAAATTTTTGAACATAAAAGAATAAATAGATAAATAGAGAACCAAACTTACATGAGTTTTTCTTGTTGAATTGCTTTAATAGTAGCTCAGCAAGGTCAAATGAAAGATTTTTCTTGACTACCTTGTAAGCAAGGTCAACTACTTCATAAGGCACATTGTTTAATCAGCTAGACCTATAGATCTTGTGTGCTATGATATGAATGAAAAAATTTAATTACATCATAGTCATATTGCTTATCTTCAATCTTCTACCATCCCATTCTGCTAGGGTTTTCTTCTCAAGTTCAAACCGACCTAGGGTTTTGGTCATTTTAGCTTTGGCCAACATTGGGAGACTAATGATTCTATGAATCTTCTTCTTCATGATTAAAATTGGCTGCTCTAACCATAACTAATCATTGTGCACCTAACTAAGAATATACCTCATCCATTTTACTTGAAATTCATGGGGCATATGAGGAATGTGTGTCAACCCTTTTGTCTCCAGGTGTTGATGTTCAGGTTTCAAGACATGATTAATACATGACTATCCTAAGGCTTCATCCATTTCCAAAGTGCCAAAATATTGAATCATGCATTTAAAGTGAGAATGAATTTCATTTATCAATAGTACCTTTGGAGGGATTTGAGACGGTGCTCCACTCGGATCTAGGGTATTTGTGATTGTAGGGGTGGGTTTGAAATTTGAAGCCTTCCATTTACCATGAACTAGCATGTTAGAACCTTGATTTTCCTTGATGCTACTAGATGCCATCTTTTATTGGTAGGGTTTGAGAAAATTCAAAATCTTTTGGTAACAATTTTCTCAAATCACTTGGAAGCTCTCAAAGATTGTACTACACAATAGCTTTCAAAAATTCAAATTGAAAATGAATTTGATTTGATTTCATTTATTAAATTTTTCCATAAGTGCTCAGTACAGATGGTAGATCAATTTGATATACTATCATCCACTTCTTTGCAATGATTACTTCACAAAGTCTTCCATCATTCAGTAACCATATGAAATTTTAGTTACTCTCAAACTTTCTCGGTAGAGTCTGTGACCCAACCTCACTCATTAAAGAAGGTAACTCAGTAGTGACTAGCACCCTTTTCACTTGGTGATCCCTTTATATCTTGAATACAGATATGGAACTTTTGTCTTTTTAATCTAGAACTATTTTGAATGTCTTCTTTGGTAGCCTAGTCATAATGTCTCCTTTGAGAAATTAAGTAGAGATTGTGTAGTCACCCAATTCTTGAGTGACTTGTTCATCATTGTTTGGACTTCCATTCCCAATAGACTTTGGAACCCATTGTTGTCTCATCTATTTTTAGATGTTATTAGCTTTTGTCTTCTTCTCATATTCAATTCTACCAGTATTCATGCAGTTCTTGGCAAGATGATCAAGTTTTGTACAAATGAAACATCTTTTAGTAGTATCTCTTTTCCTCAAATGATGTTTTACACAATTCATTCCAATGTGTCCAAATTATCCAAAATAATGACATCTACACCAAATGTTGTACTCCCAACCAAATATAGCTTTTCAAAATTTGTTCTGCTAGATTTAATTTCTTGGTTTTTCATTTTGATGACATGTGCCCATGCTTCTTGCATTTGTGACATTTTCCTTCAAATCTTGGTTTTTATTTGCATTCATTAGCCTTATGACCATGTTTATTGCAATTGTAGCACTTTCCATTGAATTTTGATTTTCCATTACTCTAACATTTGTTTGAAGTATGACCTATCTTACCATAGTGGTGGCAAGAAGTTCTTTGATTCTTTTCTCAGATGATTCTCCTTCTTCTATATATCCAATTACTTCTTTTCCTTTTTGTCTATAGAGAATTTACTCATTCAATTGATTAATGTCTACTTGGGATTTCATCATTCTTTCATTGTTTTTCCTTTCAGAGTTTAGATCATTTCACAATCTTTCATTTTAGATCTTAGGCTCATGATTTCTTCATTTCCATTGGAGAGCTGATCAATAAGGTCTACTTGCTGAAGGGATTGGTGCTAGATTTAATTATTCTTTCCTTCTATCTCTTCTTTTATCTTGTTCTTCTCTTCAATGACTTCACATAGCCTTACTGACTGAATTTCTTGTTCTCTTCTTATTTTTCTTACTTCTTCTTGTAGGGAACCATTCTTTTCTAAGATTTCTTTGATTGCTTCATTGGCTTCATCTTGATTGCTTGAATGAAGATCTTCAATCTTTTCTTCAATGTAGAGATGATCATTCATTTGAATTGCAAGTTCTTTTCTTCCTTCATGGATTGAGAGAGTTGCTCCTTTGCTTTCTTGAGTTGGGAAATAGCTATTTCCAAATCTAGCTTTTCATTGTCAATAGCTTTGTCAAGTCTAAATATCTCCATGACTTTGATCTTTGCTCAAGCTATTAAACTTTTTTCTGAGAACCACAATTCTCTAATACCAATTGTTAAAAATATTCTTAACAAGGATAAGTTATTGAGAGGGGAGGGGTAAATCAGTAACTTTTAAAAATTTAACAATTTTAACTCTTAATCCAATAGTCCTATCAGTATTTAATCCTTCACATATAATTTGATCTAATTGTATGCATTGGAAATTGAAAACATGAAAGCATTTATAACACTTTGTCACAAAGATTTTGTGAACCAAAAACCTTCCAAATAGAATGTAAAACTAGGGTGGGGATGATACCCACAAGCTTTAGTACTGCAGTATAAAGTTGGCCTATTAAGACTTAGATTGATCACTTCTAATGATCTTCCCTATTAAGAGCAATAAGGACTGCTAGGTCCACCTTGTGAAAGGATTTACAAACATACAATGAAGTATGCACTCAGTAAACAGATATACAAAAGACTGTTAGGTCTACCTTGTTAAAGGATTTTATTAATCCACCTATTAGGATGAAATAGTAGCTGATCTTTGATCTACAACTTGGTTTGCTAAATGAGATTCCGTTAAGCGTACAAATCACCCTACTGTGATAGATGAATTTGTGTTGCTCCTTATACTATTGTAGCCTTTATAATTCACACTTCTCTATTCTTTTTTTATTATTACATTGGTACTACACACATTGGATGTGATATAATACATTACATATATGTCAATCCAATTATATAAATTATAAAGTTAGCCATTATACAAGTTTACACAAATATTACAAATTTGGCTCAAGTGTAGACACTCAGGCTCTAAAGAATGACTCAATGAAGTTTTGATACTCAACATCTATTGTCAATGCTTGGTATTTTCATGCACTTGGTAGATGTAAAAGCTTGGTCCATACTTATCACTTCCAAGTAATCTTGAACTTAGTCTACATTGGTTACTCGATGAATACTTAAAAACTCATCATATGAATTGAGTCTCTTGGTTTACATTTTATGACTCAATAAACACTATCACCTTGGGTTTGGTATAAACCAAGTCTCTTGGTTAACACTAAGTAGCTCAGTTAACATAGACTCACATCAAATAAATTGTGAACTCAGTAAGCACTACACAACTCAGTTTGTACTAGTAAACTCAACATATATTGAGATGTTTGGTTTACACTACTGATCTCCATGATAACTGTAACTACTCGATAGTCAATAGAATTTGTCCAAAGGACTTAGTAGAAACTATAAAACTCAACAACAATTGAAATTCTTGGCAAACACTATTATTTGTGTAATAAGCTTAGTAGATACTTACAATTTGAATAAGTGTATGTCACTAATAAAAAACTTGATTGTTATGTCAATAGAGGTTGTAGCCCTAAATATAACTAAAGATGATATAGTTATCCTTTTTGTGGACCCAAAAACTAATAAACAAGTAGAACACACAAAGCCCAAACTATCCCTCCACACAACAATTTAGAGGTGTCATTTTATTTTATTAGAAAATTGTATGCCAAATTTGTGTTGCACCTTAAGGTGAACTATTGGAGCATGAAGCCCAACATGGGTGTAAGAGGAGGAGCTCCTCAGGATCTGCCATTTTCCTAGTAGAAGAAAGCTAGAATTTTTGTCCCCCCTACTGATGTCTACCCCCCCCCTCTAGTGTAGCATCCTGATATCATTACAGAGGCTAGCTCTTAGACTATTAGAGCCATCCATAGATTGAGTAGCCTATTGATATCCCAAGCTAGGTCAATGTTACCTCCCCATGTTGATGATGGTGGTGCGAGTTCATCATTAGTGAGATCATCACATGTTGGTGTGCCCCATGCTTGCACAATGTGCAAGAATATTTGTCAGGGTCCCATTGGTGATCTTTTTGAGTATTAGTTTGTATTTGAGGAGGATACACCAGATGTGTGTACAAGGGCTACACACCTTAATGTGAGAGAGGAGGGGCATGCAAAGGCATGGAATCCTTCTGTGTTAGTATGTGTATAAATTGTTTTGTTACAATATATATGATTTAAAGTTAATCTTTATAATAGAGTAATTTTAATTTTTAACCCATACTGACTTATACATGTATGTGACTTCATTCATGTTTAGTTGATGATTGAGGAGGAGCTTAGACAGGTTGATAATGTCATACTCTTGGTTATTTCATTTGGCCTTGAGACATCTATGGTATATTATGTTGTGTTCTCATTATTTTTTCTATTTGATATTGGAGCATATATGGTTTCTAATCATTCTTTTCTCTTGTAGGTATCGCCTATCAGTGGGGGTAGAGTGTGGGGGATTAGGCACAACCCATTAACAAGGGAAAAGTAATTAGGTGCTTCTAAAGAGATTAAATATTGATGAATTATTGTAAAATGTTTGTGGTAATGAAATTTAATTATATTCTTTATCATATAGGGTGTGGCTATTGGTGATGAGTCTAGGTAGATTCCATGTCACAAACCCTCTGGTGTTTCCATTTGTAATAAGAGCCCCATTATATGTATAAGTATCATTTATTTTTTATTTTCCTTATTTTCATAAATAAATTCAAAAATAATTTCCATGATATTAACAACTAGTATTTTGTATCTCATAGAAAACACCTAGTGCACAGGAGGTTGGATGCTAGAGTTTTGTATCTTTGCTGACATAGCCATTATATCCATAGGGCAAGTCAACACAGGTAAGTTTTAGTTTGAATTCTTGATTATATGTTATAAATTTGGCATGCTATGAATTATAATTTATAGTTTAAGTTGTAGATTCATTTGACAAACATACTTGAACATACACGTGCCACAATCAACAAGGTTCAAGCATTGTTGAGGACATATGAGAGGACTCCTGACCAATGCAAGAGGTTGAAGAGAGAGGTATTAATGATGAAATTTTATTACTATAAATCTTCATTAAAAAAAGGATCATTATGCATTTGAGTAAATCAATGTTAGATACATAGGATCATATAAATTTAGTAGTCTAGCTTTGGGTTTTCCTTTTTTGTTTATGTAGGGGACATCCAATCCACCTAGTATAGCAAAGAGGCTACATTTTGATCATCCACCAGCAACATTGGATAGTATAGTTGTCATAGGATGCACCATGAGACATTTTGTGATAGCATATGCCACATTGTATATAGAAGTATTGATATTATACACATTTTGATTGCATGATCAGCCACATTCTGTATATGGATCTATGTATTTTGATAAATATTTTTGTAATTTGTCTATGGATACATGAACTTCGATATATATTTGTATAATTTATCTATAGATACATGTATTTTGATATATATTTTTGTCATTTATGTGCATAATGATATACATATTAATTTTGTATAGTATCATTCAATTTATCATGGATCATGTATATTGTTCATGTTTATCGAATATCATTGATTTTGATCATGTTTGTTTTATTTGATTCAAAAGAAATAATTTGTGAATGAAATTTTAACAACCTTTATTATCAAATTTTGATGCAATTTTTAATTTGAAATAATTTCTTCAATCCCTTAAGATGTCACTATGGTTCACCAACCCAAGTGCACTTAGAGAATCTTTAAAATGAGATAGGTTATTGTAGGCCTTAGCATGACCATCCTATAGCATTTGACATTTCATTGATAACCCCCATGAGCTCTGAGTTATGACCCTAGGAAGATCAACCTCAAAATACACCTAGAGCACCTTGGAGACTCTTTGATACAGGGTGGCCATGAATGATGGAGGCTCTCTATGGCTAGAAAAAGGGTGTCACTAGGGTTCACTAGCCCATTCAGAGCTAATGGCACTGATGATTCGAAGTCAAGATCAGTGGTTTCAAAGTTACGTTGTGATGCATCTATGAACTAAGGCACACTATGAGTTTTGGCATCGAGCGAGATTGCTATGTTGAATCCAAATGGAATGTGATCTCTCAAAAATGAGATAGGTTATTTTAGGCCTTAGTATGACCATCTTGTATCATTCAATTTTTTATTGATATCCCTCATGAGCTTTGAGTTATGACCCTCGGAAGATCAACCTCAAAATGTGTTTAGAGCAACTTGGAGACTCTTCGGTATGGGGTGGCCATGAATGATGGGGGCTCTTTGTGTCTAGAAAAAGGGTGTCACTAGAGTTCACTCACCTATCTAGAGCTAATGGCATTGATGATTTGATGCCAAGATCAGCTGTTTCAAAGTTACACTGTGATGCACCTATGAACTAAGGCACATTACAAGTTTTGGCATCAAGTGAGATTTTTGTGCTGAATCCAAATGGAATGTGATCTCTTCAAAATGAGATAGGTTATTTTAGGCCTCAACATGACCATTCTATAGCATGTAAAATTTTATTGATAGACCTCACAAGCTCTAAGTTACAACCTTTAGAAGATCAACCTCAAAAGGCACTTAAAGGACCTTGGAGACTCTTTAGTACGGGGTGGCCACAAATGATGGAAGCTCTCTACAACCAAAAAAAAGGTGTCACTAGCATTCACCCAGCCATCTAGAGCTAATGGCACTGATAATTTGATGGTGAGATCAACAGTTTCAAAGTTATAATGTGATGCACCTATGAACTAAGATACACTATGGGTTTTGGCATCAAGTGAGATCATTATGCCAAATCTAAACATAATGTAATATCTAGATAATGAGATAGGTTATTTTAGGACTTGGCATGAGCATCCAATAGCATTCAACATTTCATCTATATCCCTCATGAGTTCTAAGTTATAACCCTTAGAAGATCAACCTCAAAACATACTTAAAGCACCTTGGAGACCCTTTAATACAAGGTGGCCATGAATAATGGAGGCTCTTCAAAGTCACTAAGGTTGAATTTCCCATCTAGAGCTAACAAAACTCATGATTCGATGCCAAGATCAATAGTTTCAAAGTGACGCTATGATGTACCTATGAACTGAGGCACACTATGAGTTTTGACATCGAGCGAGATCGCTATGCCGAATCCAAACAGAATGTGATCTCTCAAAAATGAGATATATTATTTTAGGCCTCAAAATGAGTATCATATAACATTTAACATTTTATTGATAGCCCTCACGAGCTCTGAGTTATGACCCTCATAAGATCGACCTTGAAATGCACTTAGAGCACCTTGGAGACTCTTCGATATGAGGTGACCACGAATGATGGAGGCTCTTCATGGCCAAAAAAAGGGTGTTACTATGGTTAGTATTAAGTAAAGACATTATTTTTTACCTCTCTCAAGTTTTTGGCATTGGGAACAGTGCAAGTTTTGTGTTAGTATGTATTAAAATCATCATTTTTTAGGTCCCTCCACATAAATTGCATTAAGTAAAACTATCTTTGTTTCTTAAATTAAATCAAAAATTTTACATTTAGAATATCTCAAGTGTTTCAACATTATTACATCAATACACAACTATAAAAAATCATAGTGTCAAAAACAGTAGTATGAAAAATCGTAGTGTCAAAAAAAGTAGTATAAAAAATCATAGTGTCAAAAATAGAATAGATTTTTCTTCATTTTTCTCCTTATTTAATTTTTTATCTTCATGCATGGCTACTCTTCGTGATGTACCTAAATTCCAATATTATCAAAAATATTTGTAACTTATTGTATTAAACAAGATAATCATTGGTTCATCGAATCATTATGAACAAAATAACATAAGAAGTAAATATACCTAGTGGAGTGTTCTAGTAGGGTCCTCTCTCTATTTTAGGGTCTCCAATAGGGCTTCATGATCAACATTAGTAATAGTAAAAATTTTTTTAAGTTTTTCTCTTCCTTGATGCTTCAACAACTTCACATTTGTTGCTATAATAAGGTACGAATATATGAGAATTATTTTGTGCTTCAGATAGTCTTCAAATTTAAGAATTTCATTCCTTCTAAGCATGTATGCCCATAGCCATGTTCCAACAACAACCACTGAACTAGTAGGATGTGTGGGTCCATCATCATCTATGATTAGTTGTGCAAGCTTTTGTTTACCTCTTCCATAATGTGCTAACCAATAATTTGATTTCTCATCATTCCCTTGGGGTGCAACCAATGCAAAGACATGCCCTAGCTTAAGAAGATCTAATAGATGGTTATGCTTGTAGAAGTTGTGAAAACCAAATTCATAGATTGTCAAGAACACTTGCATGCAAATAACCTGTGCTGAAGAGAAACCAAAAAAGGAAAAAGCAGAGCTTGGAAAATCTCAATGGTGTGAGAGAAAAAAAAACTTTATTCCAAGATGAAAACAAAAACTACAAAAAGATTAACCTTAAAGGTGACCAAAACCCTAAAGGGAAGTAAAGCTAGGTTGCACAATATAATTAATATAAAATATTAATTATATGCAACTAAGAGATAGCTTAAGTAACTAGAGTAATAAATAACTTAATTAATTAAATCAACATGATCTAATTAATAAGTGTAACAAATAATTACTCTAACACCCACCCCCACCTTCTTAAGCAAAGCTCAAGAGGTAAGATAACCTAGTAAAGCTATGAAAGAAGGAAAATGGGTCCTAGCAACAAGGCCTGATCAGGTACCCAAAATAAGGAAATCTCTATAAACTGGAGACAACAGATAAAACCCAGTGGGAAAATCTCTCTCCAAAAAGAGATGAATAAAATAACCAAAAGAAATGGCTCAAGAGACTCTCTTAAAATGATAAGTACAACTAGCCCCCCCATGAGAGAGAGAAGAGAGACTGAAGCCCCCCAGAATGATGGAGCCCATATATAAATTAGTGAACAAGGGGAATTCTAATGTAGAATAAACAAGGGCATAGAACAAGGAAACCACTAAAAGACTAGAAGGGCTAACTAATGCTCAAAGGGGAAAACATGAGGATCCTAAAAGGAAATCCCCAATGTAGGTGTCCTAACACTATCATGAAAGAGGAGATGAATTTCCTTTGTAGAATCCTCAACAAGTGCACTTGGAGGCTCGATGAATGGAGCTAAAGGTTCAGGAAGAGCTAAAGAAGAATCATGTAGAAGAGAAAAGACCTCAACTAGATGTGGTGTGGTAGTCAAAGCAAGGATCTTGAGAACAAGATAAAGGTTCAAGTGTCCTTACTACACCACATGATGCTTTCATGAAAGGGAAGAGTTGTGCTTTGACAATGGAGATGGTGGACCAAAGTATGAGAAGGTGTAGAGATGGGTGATATGAATCGACTATCCCTATAGTGATAAGACCTCTTGTTGCACTATCCCAAATAAAGATTGCATCTGTAGTGAACTCAACTATCTTCCCTGATCCACTGTGTGTAATCTGATAGATTGAGAGAAGGTTTGTAGATAGAGATGGAACATACAATACATCATTAAGTATACCATCCTGAATGCAAACTAAACCTTTCTTGTAGACTGTTAGGGTAGTGTTATTTCCTATAAGAATATGAGGAATGGGAGAAGCCTTAATAGTGGAGAAGACCCCTCAAGAAGATGTCATATGGTGAGAAGCACCTGAATCTAGTATCTAAGGGACCTGGTAAGGGGATGCAATATATGCCTATAATGCATGATCCTATCCAAAATCCAGTGTAGATGTCAAAAAGATGGAAGAAGATTGAAAGGCAAACCCCTATGAAGTAGAATAGGATGGAGAGGAAATAGTGCTCTTCTAAAGAATAGCTTGCAAATCTGTAATCTATTTCTCATAGCCATCAAATCTCTTCTAAAAACAATGTGACTCATCATGAGGTCTCTTCCAACAATAGGAATAGATAGGAGTCTCAGTCTTCTTTTTCTCCTTCTTAGAAGAAGATGATGAAGGCCCTATGGAGTGCTAAGAAGAGGAATCAGATATCTTCTTTGGGTTTTGTGTGTCCTTACATGACTTGGTAAGCAATGCCTATGATTGTGAACCTATAAGTGAATCCATCTAAGTGAGCTTGGATTGCTCACAAGTTAACCTATCACATAATGTCTCAAAAGAGGGCATAACATATAACACATCTAGAGCGTCCATAGTGGAGTAGAAGGTAGAAGTGAAAATCTGCTAAGGACCTTGAAGCTTGGAGAGTATTAGAAAGATATACTCATCATCTGACTTTGTCTTTCTAGCAACCTATAACATAGATCGAAGAGACTTGAATTTCATCAAGAAGTGCTTAATGCTGGTGAATGAGTTAGGAATCAAGGAGGTAAACTCAACATCTATCTGTAGAACCATAAACTAATTTATTGTGCCAAACAAGGTGGAAAATTTGTCCCACATAGCCCTGGGTGTAGTCAAACCATCCAGTTGAAATAGTAACCCATCTAAAATATTCATTGCAATGAGGTCCATTGCCTCATCCATCTTATTGTGTTTCATAAGAACCTCATAAGGCCTCTATAGAATTAGTTGAGCTACATCGAGACATGACCATAACCCCTTTGCCATAAGCAATCTGGTCATCTGTCATTTCTAAGTATGGTAGTTGTGAGGTGTAAGGTAGACAACATAAGAGTTTACCATTGAGAGAAGAAGAAAAAAGTAGAAGGGTTGATTCTAAAGAAAACTATAGAAAAGAAAAACCTTCCCCCTACAACATATAAATATATCCCTTGAAAAACAAAGAAATAACTATTGAAAGCACAAAAATTGAGAAGATAACCTGGATGCCAGCTATAGGGAAGGAGGAAAAAAAAGCCTCAAATTCAATGCAAAAAATAGGATCTTAAACAAAATTATAATAAAATGAAAGTAGCATCAATGTTTCTATCCTAGAACTAGCTTTCTTGTACTTCTTTTAGATTGAAAAAAGACCTCTATATGCTCAAGTTATGGCCAAAAAACCAATCGCTACTCCAAAAGACAAGCTCATTGGAAAATTGCAGTCATGGAAAAAAATTTGAGGGCTATAAGGCCACCAACAACTTGTTGCCAGAAAAAAATGTGGTTGCCAAAATGTTCACTTTAGTGGCTAGATAGTGACATCATCCTACAAAAAAATGATGTTAGTAGGGTCAAAAAATGGTGCCAAAAAAGTGACATGTACTGCTAGAAAAATGATGTGGCGTATTGAAAAAGTGACATATGCACCTAGATTAATGACATTAATTTCTATCAATAGCTAGGTGGTGTGCCACTAGTGAAGGTAGTAGCCTGGTAGTAGATGGGAGTGGTCCCATAGAGGAGGTGGCAACTTGGCAGTATGGTAGTGGTTGTAGAGTGATAGCCAGGTTGTGGCTACACTGTGGTTATGCTACCCATAGATGTGCTGCCTAAGCTGAGTGTGGGAGGTGTTGTGGTAGCATCAATGTGGTGCCTTAGTGGTCACTAGGTATAGCAGCTACTGTAGCCACCCAAAATATTATTTTTTATTTTTTTGAAAAATTCATCCATACGACCCTCCAAGAGGCCAATTTTCTTTTGCCTGACACTACAGTAACCAAAATTCAAAATTTTTATATGAATTATGATTGAAACAAGCCTTTTGAGTTCAATGGTAGTGTTCATTTTGGCCCAAAGTGAGCCAAAAAAATGCCCTCCTTCTGATTGAAGGAAAAAGCCTTGAAATAGTTGGGGTTTCTGACTTCAAATCATGGCTTTAAACTCTTTAAACCAAGAAGCAGTAGGGATGCTTTGATACCATGTAGAAGTTGTGAAAACCAACTTCATAGATTGCCAAAAACACCTACTTGCAAATAACTTGTGCTAAAGAGAAACCAAAAAAGGAAAAAGTAGAGCTTGGAGAATCTCAATGGTGTGAGAGTGAAAAACTTTATTCCAAGATAAAAATAAAAAGTACAAAAGTTCAACCTTAAAGGTGAATGAAACCCTAAAGGAAAATAAAGCTAGGTTGTGAAATATAATTAATATAAAATATTAATTATATACACCTAAGAGATAGCTTAAGTAACTAGAGTAATAAATAACTTAATTAATTAAATCAACATGATCTAATTAATAAGGATAACAAATAATTACCCTAACAATGCTCAAGTGGACTTTCCATGTCATCATTTCTAATAGAGGGTATGATAGACAATGGAGTAAGATAACATGGAGCCCATGTGTCCACTCACTCACTTGACTCATAGTGATCTCAATCACACTGAAAAACAA
Organism: Cupressus sempervirens; assembly: GCA_028749045.1. NCBI lineage: Eukaryota > Viridiplantae > Streptophyta > Pinopsida > Cupressales > Cupressaceae > Cupressus > Cupressus sempervirens. The sequence continues at coordinate 695,175,170 of CM053784.1, forward strand.
CTACGACAAAAGCAAGCTAGTTGTCATGTCCAAATGGTCTATGTACTAGAATTAGAGCTTTGGAATGAATGCATTTTTGATGATTCACTAGAGCACAATCGTATCTATCACCTATGGAACCTTCCTCAACCAACAAAAAGAACCTATGTATTACTGAATCAAGAGTCCCCCCCTATGATAATGTCAAACTACACCATTCAACAATGCTACGAGCATTAAGAAGCTCTGCTTTTGAAATCTTCAATTGCTCCTTAACTAGAGCTCTCTTCACACATGCCCCTACTCCATCATATTCTCTTTTCCCATGGCCAAACTCCAAATATGAGGCACCCCCCTCTCTATGTGCATCCTACACAACCACTAAAACATGCGAGAATTTTTGAATTGACCTATGCAATTATTTGACCAAATAATATGTCTATCCATCACAATGTCATGCTCCTATAATATATCAAAATAATTCTTGAAACAATGTTGCACAAACTCATGATAGTGAGATCTATCATCACTTATATAAAAATGGCACTTTGTAATAATCTTCCAATTATCTTCCACACTATCAAGGGCATGTCTATATGTTATGTGGACAAAAATAGCAATTTGAGTGGAGTTGTAATACTAAGATTGTGTCTCATTTTGAGGCTAAAATGTGCAGTTCTTAGGAAAGTCAACAACTGATATAATAGTGCCAATGGAAAAAGTCTCCTTACACATTCTAAATTGTTGATCTAACCATTTCATATACCATTTTTTTACTATTGTCTTCACAAGATCTTGTTCACACCCCTCATGGAAACATGTGTGAAACTTGGATAAGCCACCACATTCTCAACACTTCTTATTTAAGCAAACATTTCTATAAAATCAACAACCATCAACTCTATGACATAAAAAAATGATCTAGTAAGTCTCTTGATAATTTTGGAAGCCCACTAGTACCAAAATTCTCCAACATTTCTTTACTATGCAAAGCATAATGGATGGAGCATAATAGTTCATGGTGCATAGAAAACTTGACATAATATTTGCAACGTGTATTTCAAATTTTAAGAGGCATATAATAAATTGGCTTCATGGATTCAAAATCCCTTTGTGATATATGCAATCTTGGATGACTCTCTCTAAATTCTCTGAACAACATAGTTTGACTTACCTGCAAATAATGTTTAGGATGTGGCATGTGATCTCTGATGTTGATTCTCAACTTTAACACATCTTTAGCATTGTGTGATTCTTTTGAGCTAGAGTGCCAAAACTATGTAATTTCTTCCTTTACATCATCAGATAGCTTCTTATCAAAATGTTGAAGTCTCCCACCAAAAGCCCATGTTTCATTTTGAAGAGGATCATCAATTCTCTCTCATCTACTAAGTCCTCTTCTCAAACTAGTATAATTTAGGTTCAAGTCAATATAGGTTTAATGTCTCATATATCTACCCTTTCTCAATTGATGACTTACCAAAGAGGTAATAACCCTTCAAGTAGCTCTCTTATCCTTCTCCCTACTATTTTACCAATTCTATTGAGAGCACTGAAAAGATTCTTCACAATAGTGACATTTCTTTCCAATTTTTTATTGACATGAATCTTCGATTTGGAAAGTATAGGTCTCATCTTTTGCATCTTTAATAAGTGCATAAAAAGTTGACATTTCTCCACCACTGTCTTGTTGTCAAAAAATATCTTATATAGTCTTGAAGCTCATAATTGAATGATGCTTTGTTTTTTTTTCCCTGCTAAATTGGTAATAAATGTTTCATCAATTTCAATTATCCATTTTGGTGTTCTAGAACCTTCATGTCAATTATAATTAGGAGATATGTAACATTCCTGTGCATTGTCATTTTCAACATGGTCAATCATGCAATTTACATTATGAACTAGTAAAATTTCATTCTCCAAAATTTCATTCTCTAAATTTTCAATCCTAGCCTTATGATTATCAATTGGTACATTTTCATTCCCCTACTATACACATTCACTATCTGATTCTATGATTTCACCTTCAATCAATACATCAACTTGACTCACATTTAACATACCTTATCTCTTCCTTCAATGATTTACCTTGTCCCTTTCCCTATATGTTGTAATGTCTTTATTCAATATCTTCCTTTTATTCAATATCTTCCTTTTGCATTTAGCCTTTTGATGACTACTACTACCCATTCAGAAAAAAATATTGGACACCTAATCATACATTATAGAACCTTTTTTGATTGTATGGGCCCCAAGAAATTGTTTTCCTCCAAATTTGTGAAAATGACCCACAAAAAATGTGATTGTTGAATCTGTAGTGAAAGAGAATATTTTGGAAAAAGTACGCCAATATTTTAGGTACCTGATCCCATATCGAGTATTCGATCCCAACTCAGATACTCGATATGATATCAGGTACTTGAAATGGAGGCCCAAATTTTGGAGGGAAGTCAAAATTTGGAAAGTGTGGAAAATGTGAACAAATTTGTACAAATGTTATTATTCTTATTATGATTATTATTATTATTTTTATTATTATTATGACCTATAAATTTAATATATTAATATATATAATAATTATTGTTATATTTAATAGGATATTATTATATTTGGTTGTTTCAAATGCGTCAAAAGGGGTCATAGGTTAACTTATTACCGTTTTTGACACATTTCATGACAACATATGTCCCTAGGGGCCCTAAGACCCCTAGGGACCCATTTGATTGGTTCTAATGTGTTGAAAGTGGTCAAGGATAATCTACAACACCTTTCAATGCATTTTATGACAACATATGTCCCTAGGGGTCTGGCAGCCCTAGGGACCCATTTGGTTGGTTTGAATGTGTCAAAAGGGGTTATAGGTTAACCTATGACCCCTTTTGACCCATTTCATAAAAACATATGTCCCTAGGGGCCCTAAGACCTTGAGGGATCCATTCGGTTGCTTTTCATGAAAACATATGTTCCTAGGGGCCCTAGGACCTTAAGGGACCCATTTGGTTGGTTTGAATGCGTTGATAGGGGTCATAGGTTAATCTATGACCCCTTTCGACGTATTCGAGCTATGACAGCTTTCGATGCATTTCATGACAACATATGTCCCTAGGGGCCCTAGGACCCCTAGGGACCCATTTGGTTAGTTTGAATATGTTGAAAGGGTCATAAGTTAACCGATGACCCCTTTTAGTGCATTTCATGACAACATATGTCCCTAGGGGCCCTAGGACCCTAGCAACCCATTTGGTTGGTTTGAATGCATCGAAAGGGGTCATATCAACCAGTGACCTCTTTGGATGCATTTCATTGTAACATATGTCCCTAGGGCCCATAGGACCTGTAGGGACTCATTTGGTTGGTTTGAATGCATCAAAAGGGGTCATATGATAACCTATGACCCCTTTCGATGCATTTCACAACAACATGTCCCTAGGAGTTGTAGGACCCTTAGGGACCAATTTGGTTGGTTCGAATGCATCGAAAGGGGTCATAGGTCCTTTCAACAAATTTAATAGCAAAACATGTCCCTAAGGGCCCTAGGACCCCTAGGGACCCATTTGGTTGGTTTAAATGTGTGAAAAGGGGTCATAGGCCTTTTGACACATTTCATGACAACATATGTCTCTAGGGACCTTAGGATTCCTAGGGACCCATATGGTTGGTTTGAATGCATCAAAAGGGGTCATACGTTAACCTATGACCCCTTTTGATGCATCTAATAACAATATATGTAACCTACCATATGGGTCAAAAGGGGTCATGTGTTAACCTATGACCCCTTTTGACATATTTCATGATAACATATGTTTGTAGGAGCCTTGGGACCCCAAGGGACCTATTTGGTTGGTTTGAATGCATCAAAGGGTCATAGGATAACCTATGACACCTTTCGATGCATTTCATGACAACATATGTCCCTATGGGCCTTAGGACCCCTAGGGACCCATTTATTTGGTTTGAATGCATCGAAAGGGGTAATAAGATAACCTATGACCCCTTTTGATGCATTTCATGACAACCTATGTCCCTAGGGGCCCTAGGACCTCTAGAGACTAATTTGGTTGTTTTGAATGCATCAAAAGGGATCATAAAATAACCTATGACCCCTTTTGACGTATTTCATGACAACATATGTCCCTAGGGTCCCTAGGACTCTTTGGGACACATTTAGTTGGTTTGAATGTGTTGAAAGTGGTCATATGTTAACCTATGACCCCTTTTGATGCATTTCATGACAACATATGTCCCCATTTGGTTGGTTTGAATGCATTGAAAAAGGTTAAAGTTAACCTATGACCCTTTTTGATGCATTTAATGATAACATATGTCCCTAGGAGCCCTAGGATCCCTAGGGACCTATTTGGTTGGTTCGAATGTGTCAAAAGGGGTCATACAATAACCTATGACCCATTTTGACAAATTTCATGACAACATATGTCCCTAGGGCCCCTACGACCCCTAAGGACCCATTTTGTTGGTTTGAATGCATCAAAAGGGGTCATAGGTTAATTTGTGACACCTTTCAATGCATTTCACGACAACATCTATCCCTATGGGCTATAGGAGTCCTAGGAACCTATTTGGTTGTTTTGAATGCATTGAAAGGTGTCATAGGATAACCTATGACCCCTTTCAATGCATTCCATGATAATATATGTCCCTAGGGGCCCTAGGACACCTAGGACCCCTCTTGGTTGGTTGTAATGCATCGAAAGGGGTCATACTTTTAACTTATGACCCATTTTGATGCATTATATAAAAACACATGTCCCTAGCAGCCCTAACATCTATAGGGGCCCTAAGATCCCTAGGGACCCATTTGGTTGGTTTGAATGCATCAAAAGGTGTCATAGGTTAACCTATAACCCCTATCGACATATTTAATGATAACATATATCCCTAGGGGTCGTAGGACCCCTAGGGACCTATTTGGTTGGTTTGAATGCATCAAAAGGGGTTATAGGATAACCTATGACCCCCTTTCAACACATTTCATGACAACATATGTCCTTAGGGGCCCTAGGACCTCTAGGGACCTATTTGGTTGGTTCAAATGCATCGAAAGAGATCATAGGTTAACCTATGACCTCTTTCAAAACTTTTTATGACAACATATGTTCTTAGGGGCCCTAGGGCTCCTATGGACCCATTTGGTTGGTTCAAATGCATCAAAACCTATGACCCCTTTCAATGCATTTCATGACAACATATGCCCCTAGGGGCCCTAGGACCCCTAAGGACCCATTTTGTTGGTTTGAATGCATCAAAAGGGGTCATAGGATAACCTATGACCCCTTTCAATGCATTTCATGAAAACATATGTTCCTCAAGGCCCTAGGATCCCTAGAGACCAATTTGGTTGTTTCAAATGCATCAAAAGGGGTCATAGGCCCCTTTTGACACATTTCATGATAATATATGTCTCTAGGGGGCCTTAGGACCCCAAGGGACCCATTTGATTGGTTCAAATACATCAAAAGGGGTCACAGGCTAACCTATGAACCCTTTAGATGCATTTCATGACAACATATGTCCCATTTGGTTGGTTTGAATGCATCAATAGGGGTCATAGGTTAACCTATGATCTTTTTCAACACATTTAATAAAAACACATGTTCATAGGGGCCCTAGGACTGCTATGGACCTATGTGGTTGGTTTGAATGCATCAAAAGGGGTCATAGGTTAACCTATGACCCTTTTTGATGGATTTCATGACAACATATGCCCCTAGGGGCCCTAGGGCCCCTCAAGACCCATTTTTTTGGTTTGAATGTTTCAAAAGGGTCATAGGTTAACCTATGACCTCTTTGGATGCATTTCATGACAACATATGTCACTAGGGACCCATTGGGTTGGTTTAAATGAGTTGAAAGGGATCATAGGTTAACCTATGACCCCTTTTGACACATTTCATGACAACATATGTCCCTAGGGGCCCCCTAGGGACTCATTTAGTTGGTTTAAATAGGACCACTAGGGACCTAATTTTTTTGGTTCAAATGTGTCAAATGCTTTCAATGCATTTGATGACAACATATGTCCATAGGAGCCCTAGGACCCCTAAGGACCCATTTTTTTGGTTTGAATGCGTCAAAAGGGGTCATAGTTTAACCTATGACCCCTTTCAACACATTTCATAACAATATTAAATTAAATATTAATAATATAATATTGTATATTTTAATAGATTAATAATATATTACTAGATTATATAACAATAATAATCATATATATTACTATATTTAATAATAATAATCATATATATTACTTTATTTAATAATAATGATATAATATTACTCTATATATATTTAATAATAATAATTATCATATATATTACTATATTATATTTAGTATAATAATAATCATATTTATTACTATATTATATTTAATAATGATAATCATAATTTAATAATAATAATTATAATCATATATAATAATAATAGTTTATTATAATAATGCCCATACTTCCCAAATTTTGATTTCCCTCTAAAATTTGGGTGGTTTCCTTCCAAAAATTATAAAATTTGGGCTGGGCTATGAATATTTGAAAGAATTTTACCTGCCACTTTTTGGGTACCCAATTTCACATCAGGTATCTGATCTTGTATTGAATACCTAATTTGAAATCAAGCACTCAATTAGGCTTGGTATTTACCAAACCTATTTGGTCAACTCAAAAAATATGTTTGAGAAAGGTTTCACTGACATTCAGACTTCGAGTAGCCATTTGATAATATTATTTTCATCAGAATTCAATGAAACAAAAAGGGCTTTTTTTATAAAACTCTCAAGACTACACTGATATAATTCTTGTCAATTTCTGAGTTTGATAAGTACTTATTAGTTAAATTTTAATGAAAAATTCTATAAAGTGTTGATTGACATACTGATTAAAAAATAGTTATAACTTTGAAATGACATAACATTTTTTTAAATCCAAAAGTTGTGTCACATTCTATGCTTTTCCTAGTATAAGGGCAAAATAGACACGAGAATTTTTTTATTCTAGAAAATTTATAGTAAAAAATTCACATTTAATTATTTATTTGGAATAAAAACACCCAAAAATATGTGTCACATCAGGGCATAAGTCTACTTTTTATATCTATAATTAAATTAAAAAATATTATCATTTGATTTTGATTAAGGTGGTCCAACATACACCTACTTTTTATTTTTGCCCTGAAATTTTTGTAGTGCTACATTAAAATCCAAACTTTGGACCAATCAAATAATTTTTTCTCTAGATAAGGCCTAGTAGTTTAGAAACTACAATAAATTTCCTACAAATTATTTTCTTACAACTTTTTGATATAAAGTCCATAACCACTTTAAAATTATGTGTCAAGTTGACATAACCCTGATTTGTTGATTTTTCCTTGCCACTTAAGGCCATAGTTTTGTTGACCATGATCCTACATATACCCTTGGATATTTTATTGGAGAAAACTTAGCTAAGAAATTTGAAGCTAGAAAAGAACCTAATCCTAAAATCCATCAAACTATGCAAGATAGAGAAGATTTGACTAAGGTTGAGTCAAATCAATCCGACAATGCACCTAAAGAGGTTGAGCAAGTCAAGCAAATTGAACAAGTTGATGAACCTAAGAAACATGAGCAAGCTAAATCACCTAAAGAAGCAAGATATGATTTCAAAGGTAGATGATATGGATGTAATGAAGGTTGTGATATGAAAAGAGACTACACAGGTAAGTCATTTAAACTTGTTACAAATTTTTATCATTATAATTATCATGGTTTTGGTTATAGAGCAATTAATTGTGAGAAACCTAAATTTGATAATACTAATAGAAATAGTATAATTTTTAGAGATATTGACCCTATAGGAAGAATATCTAAATAAGGAATCAAGGGAGTAAGGAAAAAATATTATATGTTACATGTTCAAAAAAATTGGACATATCACAAGAAATTATAGAGCACCTGTTAACTACCCTGGATCTAGAAACAATATAGTATGCTAGTTGTTGAGAGGCCTCGCCCTGACCCATCCTAGCACTGAGGATACATTATTATTTTGATACTCATGCTTTGTTATGTTAGAACATTATTGGATACACTGAACATTGTTATTCTATTTTACGATGTGTGATGCTTATTTCAGTTATTTGATTTTGTCATTTAATGCTTATAAATATGTATAATGATGAAGAAAATGTATGCAACACTAACACATTTGGTTATGCAAGTTGAAAGGTTAGAAATATGAGTAGAATTAGATAAACAACTATTTATTAAGAAATGGATGCTTTAATTTATATAATTCCATGTAATTCACATTATGCATGTGGTTTTTGGACCTACTGATGTGTGCAATGAGTGTGCAGGAAAATTAGCTGAGACAACTCAATGAAAAAATAGAGCTAAATTACTTGTTAAATTTATGCTAACCTTGTATTGTAATTCTTTAAAAGGTTGTAATTTGATACTACTACTCCCCTAATTTTTAATTGTTCCTAATAAGTCTTTAAAGGCTTAGAAACATTAAATTTAAGTACCCCTATGGGTAAGGGTATGGGTGGGGGTACTTTCCAACCCTTTAGCCTCCTAGGTTGACTCTTAGGGTCACTCAAAAACCCTATTTTAGGTTGACTTCGAAAATGGGTTGTTCTTTACTTCGGTTGGTGAAACCAAACCTCCATCTTGAGTTACTTGAAGCCTAGTGGAGTTAAGGACCATACTTAGAGGCATTTTGGGGGGAGTTTTGGTTTTGTCACCCAATCCTCTAGTTTTGGAGGAAGTCTTGAAGATTGAAGGAAGAAAGGGAAGCTCTTCTCAAGCCACCATTGCCATAACTCTTCTATGAAGGTAGGAGTTCTTCACTCCTTGAATGGTTCTTTATGTGTGTTCATGTTTTGAATCTTGAATCATGTTGGAGACATTGTGTAGTTATGGATTTCTTGCTTGTGTGTTGGGGGTGGATTTGGGAGGGATTTTATCTTGTTTTCTTTTGATGTTATTCATATGCCTTCTTGATGTTTTGTTTGTTTTTGAGAGGTTTTCATGGGGATGTTCTTGGCAACACTCACCCTTGGATAGGGAAGAAGTGGCCATGTTTGGGGAAAGGGTCTTAGTTGAACCTCAATAGTGTAGAGTCTCCTCTCATGATGAGAGGAGGGAGAAAGGGTAGGGTGTATGGGCCCCTACTTGTCATCCCATACCTTGTTGTTATTGAGAATTCTTGAATGTGGAAAAGAATGAAAATCCTTGTGGATATAGCCTCGAAAGGGCCTTGTGGAAGAATGGAAGTTCTTGAAGTTTTAGCCCTGAAAGGGCTATGTGATGGTATGGTGATTGACTTCTCCTATTGAGAAAATCCACCTTTCCCCTATATTGGCTCATTGTTGGACCTATTGTGCAACTGGGTTGGAATGCATGTTTAATTTCTATGTGATGGTATGGTGATTGACTTCTCCTATTGAGAAAATCCACCTTTCCCCTATATTGGCTCATTGTTGGACCTATTGTGCAACTAGGTTGGAATGCATGTTTAATTTGCTTATCTCCTCGTGTTGTTTAACTCGATGTTGGTTCTTGTCTCTTTCATGTTTTCCCTTGATGCAATGGGACATTTGATAAAAGATTTCTTGTGAAAGCCTTGAAGAAAACTCAATGAATTGTAATATTATGTAAGTTGTAATTGAATTTGATGTAGTGGCAAAGACATCGAGTTTTCTTACTGGTTCTTTCTCGATGGAGCCTTGAACCAGGATGAATAATAGAGGAAAGAAAAGATTATGAAATTCTCCTTGCAATGCTCTCATGTGGTTCCAAACTTTGGCATATGTATGTGAGAAATTAGAATGATAGTTAATGTCTTGAACTAGGAAATTTTGAGTTTCAATTATGAGAATGAAAGGCAATGGATGTGTTGAAGTTTCAATTCAATGTTTTGAACATTAACATGTAATAATAATCCTACATTGTGATCACCAAGCTAGCACTTTCATTGTTAAGTTACATTAGTGATGCAATTAAATTTGATAAGAATTATTCATCACCTTTTTGAATTCTGAATATAGGTTCATAATTCTTTGATAAGATTCATTGAGAACAAGAGCAATTTGATTAAGAGGTTTTGAATTTCTTTGAATTTAAATAAAGAAGAAAGAACACATACCTTGTTATGATGATTATATAGAAAATATACAACCTTGCCTTTAGATGATTGAATTAGCATGAACTATAGTAGAAAGAGAATTTTAATCCCTTGCATCCTTTTGCATTTGTGTGCTTTTTCATAGGAGCTCCATTAACTCTAGAAATATCTAAACTCATCTTGCATGACAATGAACTTAGCAAGAAAATATGCTAGAACTGGGCAAAAAAAAAAAAAGAAATTGGTTTTCAATTGTGCATCTCTAGGCCTAAAAACCCTCTCTGGAAAATGTATGGAGAAGCCTTAAAATTCCTCCTGTCATAGAGAATATTCGATTAAATATTCTCCTTTGCTTTGCAAATTAAAAATCATTGTCAATTCATTAAATAATATAACTTTAATAAGATTGAATATAAAGCATCTAAATATATATATATATATATATGTTAATGCTTTTAAATTCCATCTCTCACTATAAAACTTTTGTGCATTAAATTCCATAGCTCTAGAGATTTTAGTCATGATTCAAGTCGAATCATATAAAAGATTTTAATAATTAAAAAAAAAAACCCCCAACCACCTGTCAGCAAGTACAGGGGTTGAATCACTTGGGAGGGGGCATGAGAATTTCTTTTTAATACTTAAATTGTGTCAGACCTTTTTATACTTTCCCCACTCATCATTTTAACTTTGCGATGAAATGGGGCATGATGGCTTGTGGAGGTGGTAAAGGGGTTAACATAAAAGTTATACCCCCTGCACTTTTCACCCACCCCCATCCCAATGTCCCACTCTACCTCACACATGATCCAATGCACAGCAGAGGGAGGAGATAGGTCTACCTGCACAGACCATTGGGCAACGCACTAGGACTTAGGGAAGTGCGTAGGGGTGAGGGGGCCACTTGTGTGGTCAGGCCTTTGGCTTGTGTGGAGGGTAAAAGGGGTAGGTATTAGGATAGAGGGTGGGCAGTTTAGTATTATAATTAGTATTGTTTTGTTTTAAATTTGTTTTTGTTGTGGTGTAGTTGATAGTTAGTAGTTAGGGTATATTAGGTTAGTATAGGATTTGGTTGTTTTAATAGATAATTTTATTAATAGTTTTTAAATGAGTTTAGCATTAGATTGTTAATTAGACTAGTAGTTAATTGTTATGTGTATTATTAGAAAGGAGTTAGTATAAAATAGGATAACACTAAATTAGGTAGCTTAAATTTAGTTAGTATCTTTTGTTATGGTTGTAATTTATCTTATATTAATAAGTAGTTTTATACGTTTGTGAGATTTTTAGAAGGTGGTATAATGCTTTTAGGTACTTGATTAGAGTAGTAATATTGTTTTAAAACCTAAACACTTAAGTTTGGCTAGTTAAACTTTAAATCTAATGTTTTAAATGATGTTAGTTTAGAATGGTAACTCGTTGTTAGATGATTTTAATAGTTCAAATTTAAAAGTAAGATTTGAAATTTGCATTATCTATAAATTAGTTTAACTCAGTAGAAAATCTAATTAGTGTATTCAAGATTCAAGTGTATTTGTGCTAGTATCATTGTGTTTTAATAAAGATCAGTTAGGTGGACTTTAGTATTGGCATTATTAAAGTGGACTTAAATTTATTATAAGTTCAAATAAAATTTAGTCTTACTTATGGATTTAGTTGAAATAATTCCAGCCTCCAATTTCAATCGTGAACAATAGATTAATATAAATTAGATCGATATGAGAACGAAGGAAATAAATTTGAAAATTAAAATGTAGAAAGTATAATCGATAATATTTTTTATCTCTATGGTATGTACATTAAAGGTTAGTTGGATTTTGGATTAAAATTTTTAAACGTAATTAGAATGAAGTTGAAAGAAGTTAATTAATGACATTAAGCCTAGAGCAATTGATTAATGTTGTAATGACGTTCAAGTTATTAATTTTGTAGTAAGGGCCTAGTTAATTAGATCATCCTTAAGGTTGTAGCAATTGATCATGATTAGTTCCATTATAGTTAAACCTTTAAAACTTTTATGACCATGTTATCTTATTTAATCTTAGTTAATCCTATGAACATTTGTCGACCCTATCATCCTAATTAGTTCAAAAAAAAAAAGTTGTGTGTGTTTTTGCTCTTACTTTTTGGGCATGACATTTTGGTATCACAGCCCATGTTTCAACACTAGGAACCTAAAACCATTATGCTTGTAAACTTAACTAAAAACTTTAATTGTGAAGGATGACTCCTATTACATAGAGCAACTAATGAGGTAGAGGTCATAGGGCGAGAGGTGGTAGAGAAGGACAGGAGGATGGACCTCCACCTCCACCACCACCGAACCTGAACTAGGACATTATAGATGCATTTCAGACTTTGATCGGTGTAGTTCAGTAGAGAGTAGTACCTATAGTTCAACCAGGTCAGCAGATTCTAGTTGTGGAAGGAGAGGGACCCGGAGGAGGCGGACCCAGAGTCAGAGAGAGGACTAGGAGTCCCCCATCGAGACAATTGGAGGGACAAGGTGAGCACGAGGAAGAGTCAATACACCAGAGAGGACCCCCACTTGACAGACCTCCTAGACATATAGGAGATGATATCAGGGAATTGATTCGACTTGGGCCACCATTATTTATCGGTTCCACTGAGGGGATAGTAGCAGAGTCATGGTTACAGAGCCTACAATGGTGCTTTGGATTACGTCCATATGGGAGTAATCTAAAGGCACGACTAGCAGTTCATCAATTGAGAGGAGATGCCTCAAATTGGTGGCATCAGGAGGAGACCATTGGAGGAGTGAGCATGGATACCCTCACCTGGGAGTCATTCCTAGAGAGGTTCAGGGAGAGGTACCTATCTAAGCACTTCAGGCAGAAGCAGATAGAGGAATTTCATTCACTACATCAGAGGGGTCTCATTGTGGCTCTATATGAGAGCAGGTTTCTCGAGCTCCTTCCTTATGTTGAGTACATGAACGATGAGAAACTACAAGTGCATTGATTTTTCACGGGCCTGAATTTCTCACTTCAGGGTCCAGTTTGTATGGACTTTCCTACCACCTTCAGACAGGTTGTTGAGATGGCACTAGTTGTAGAGGACACTCGAGGTAGATAGGAGTCATGAGATCAGTCTCAAAATTGAAACTCTACCCACTTGAAACCCCCTTGGAAAGGGAATCAAAACTACACAGCAAGGTCCTCTAAGGGCCAACAGTCTTAGCAGTAGAAACCCCAGCAGCAGCAGCAAAAACCCTCACAGGGTTATCAGGGATCCAAGCCCAAGCAGTGGCATTCATAGGGTCTAAGGCAAGATCAAAAAGTACAGGCCCCATAGTCACAGCTAGCAAAGACTCAGCAGTCTTCTAGGGGTGGATTTAGTGGATCAAGCAGGTCAAGAGGCCCACAAAAATCTAGATCATAGGGTGCCCCATCCTATACATGAGGACCATGTTACACTTGTGGTGGCATGGGGCATATTGCTAGAGAGTGTTCTTAGGGACAATCCTCTAGTGGTTAGAGAGGGGCATTTTCAGAGCCGACAGTTGGCGACGTAGGCAGATCCCACAGAGTTTTTGCAGTGATTGACAATCACCAGGCTGAGCATCAAGCAACAGTTATTGAGGCTATAGGTAGTATACAAGGTAGCATGGTTACTATTTTATTTGATTTTGGAGCTACTGATTCATTTATATCTCCTTTCATTGTGGAGTGTTGTGGGCTAGTGGTAGTTAGTCAAGATGTCAACTAGGAGGTAGAGTTAGCCTCAGGAGCTAGAGTGTCAGCTAGTTCCATGGTGTATAGTTTCCCAATTCAAATTAGAGACATGTCCACAATGTCTGATCTACGTATTACCCCTCTAGGTTCTTATGATGTTGTTCTTGGCATGGATTGGCTATATGCCCACAGTGCCAAGATGGATTATTGACAAAAGTGAGTGGAATGTGTGGATGAGTATGGTATCTCTAGAGTGATCCTTGGGGTTAAGAGACCCATATCCCTTCATATGATTTCTACTATGTAGCTTAGACAGTGCATGCGAAAGCAATGTCAGTTGTTCGCTATAACCATCAGCAATAGGGAGGAAGATCTAGAGGGGGAGCCATCCCTTGATGATTTTCCTATTTTGCAAGAGTTTGCAGATGTTTTTCCTTCAGAGCTCCCTGGTAGGCCTCCACCTAGAGCAGTGGATTTCCATATTGATCTTGTTCCAGGAGTAGAGCCAGTGTCGAGAGCACCATATAGGATGACTACTCACGAGCTTAGTGAACTTAAGATTCAGTTGGAGGAACTCTTAGAGAAGGCCCACATATTCGACCTAGTGTGTCACCTTGGGGTGCACCAGTGATCTTCATTAAGAAGAAGGATGGGTCACTTAGGTTGTGTATTGATTATTGACAATTGAAAAAAATAACCATCAAGAATCGATACCCTCTTCCTAGGATTGATGACCTCTTCGATTAGTTGTAGGGCACTTGAGTATTTTCGAAGATTGATCTCAAGTCTAGTTATCATCAGTTGAGGATTGTGGATAGTGATATTCCTAAGACTACATTTTGTACTAGGTATGGTCACTATGAGTTCACCATGGTACCATTTGGCCTCACGAATGTTCCAGCTGTATTCATGAGCCTCATGGATGGAGTATTTCATACCTTTTTGGATAAGTTTGTGAGTTTTTTCTTGGATTACATCTTGATATATTTTCATGATGAGAAGGACCACGAAGATCACTTGAGGTAGGTATTGCAGAGATTGAGGGAGAACCAATTATTTGGAAGCTTTTTGAAGTGTGCATTCTTTAGACCTAAGATACATTATTTGGGTCATGTCATATCAGGCGATGGTGTCTCAGTGGACCCATCAAAGATTAGGGCCATCATGGATTGGATGACACCCACCAGTGTCACTGAGGTGATGAGCTTTATGGGTCTAGCAGGATATTATCGACACTTCATTGCAGGATTCTCTAGATTGGCACATCCCATCACATCTCTCCAGAGGAAGGGAAAGAAGTATGAGCAGACAGAGAAGTGTGATAGAGCTTTTCAATAGCTTAAGAGAGCCCTCACAAGCACACCGATTCTTGCAGTACCAGACCCATCCGCAGACTTCGTGGTGTGCATTGATGCATCTTTGGATGATATAGGGGCAGTCCTTATGCAGGATGGCCGACCCATTTCATTTGAGTCTAGGAAGTTGAAGACTCATGAACTCAACTACGCTACTCATGACCTAGAGCTTGCGGCAGTAGTTCATGCCTTAGTGAGGTGGTGACACTTTCTACTGGGTCATAGATTTGAGCTTCATCCAGACAACCAGAGCTTACAGTACATATTCACATAGCCAAACGTTAATGCTAGGCAGAGAAGGTGGATGGAGTTCCTTTGTGAGTATGATTTTGATGTTCATTACATCAAGGGGAAGGAGAATGTAGTTGCAGATGCCTTAAGTAGAAGGCACCATGAGTTATCATCTATGACTACTTGTACTAATTTGAGGGAAAGGATTCTTCAACACTTGCCAGCAGATGAGCTTTATTTAGAGGTTAGTCAGGTGGTGCATTCTCAAAGACCCTTAGAAGGGAAGTGTTTAGAGTATTCCTCAGAGTTTGACAAACTCTTGCACCATAGAGGACGTATGTATGTACCCTTCACTGGGGGATTGTGTGAGCTCATTATACTTGAGGCTCACAGAGAACCTTATGCAACACACCCTAGTGTTAAGAAGTTACATGTAGATTTGAGGCAGTTATATCACTGGCCAGGCATGAGAATGCAGATTGCTAACATAGTTACGAGATGCCTCGAGTGTTAGAGGGTGAAGGCAGAACATCTGCATCCCGTGGGCTACTTCAACCTCACGAGAATGTAGAGTGGAAGTGGGATGTTATATCTATGGACTTTATTATTGGTCTCCCCTTGTCATATCATTGCCATGATGCCATTTTGGTGAAAGTTGATATGTTGACCAAGGTAGCCCACTTCTCTCTTGTGTGTAGTACATATACAACATGGAACATAACGTAGGTGTTTCTATGAGATATTGTTAG
Source organism: Cupressus sempervirens (assembly GCA_028749045.1). Lineage (NCBI taxonomy): Eukaryota > Viridiplantae > Streptophyta > Pinopsida > Cupressales > Cupressaceae > Cupressus > Cupressus sempervirens. The sequence continues at coordinate 695,191,297 of CM053784.1, forward strand.
ACTTCATGGCGTTCCCCGTAAGATCATCTCCGATAGGGACTCATTGTTTACCTCTTCTTTTTGGAGAGAGTTGTAGTTGGCATTGGGTAGTAGGCTCAATTTTAGTACAACGTACCATCCTCAGACCGATGGGTAGACCGAGCGAGTGAATCAAGTTTTGAAGGACATGTTGTGTATGTACGTGATGGACCATTAGGTCAAGTGGGAGCAATACCTACATCTTGTCAAGTTTTCCTATAACAATGGGCACCATTCTTCCATAGGTATGCTACCTTATGAGGCCTTGTATGGAATACCTTGTAGGATACCGTTGAGTTGGGATAGGATTGAGGATCAAGTATGGAGCAGTAGGTGACGCTGATTAGACAACGCATGAGAGAGGCACAGGATCGATAGAAGAAGTATGCAGATGCGAAGAGGATAGATCGGGAGTATCAGGTTGGTGATAGAGTTTTCTTGAGGGTGTGGCCACATAAGAGTCTGATTTGATTTGGAAAGGGCTCTAAGTTGGCAACCCGATTCGTCAAACCATTCAAGATCTTAGAAAGGATAGGACCAGTTGCCTATCGTTTAGCCCTACCACCTAGCCTATCATGCATCCATGATGTGTTTCACATTTTTTTACTTAGAGGATACATTTATGATGAGTATCATATTATAGATTAGGATGCTTTGCAGGTGGAGTCGGACAACCAATTAGCACTACAACCCATCTGTATTATTGCCCAACGAACTCTAGCACTTCAAGGTCGAGAGCTGGACTAGGTTAGACTCTAGTGGGATTGCTACGATGAGGTTACAGCTTCTTGGGAGGATGCAACATAGATGCGAGCATAGTACCCTTATCTTTTTGATGAACTCCAAGAGGAAGTTAATGCCTAGTGGGGGAGGATGTGAGGCCTCACCTCGATCCATCCTAGCACCGAGGATACATTATTATTTTGATACTCATGCTTTGTTATGTTAGAACATTATTGGATACACTGAACATTGTTATGCTATTTTATGATGTGTGTTTCTTACTTAAATTATTTGATTTTGTCATTTAATGCTTATAAATATGTATAATGATGAAGAAAATGTATGCAACACTAACACATTTGGTTATGCAAGTCGAAATGTTAGAAATATGAGTAGAATTAGATAAACAACTATTTATTAAGAAATAGATGCTTTAATTTATATAATTCCTCTAATATGTAATTCACATTATGCATGTGGTTTTTGGACCTACTGATGTGTGCAATGCGTGTGCAGGAAAATTAGCTGAGACAACTCAATGGAAAAATGGAGCTAAATTACTTGTTAATTTTATGCTAACCTTGTATTGTAATTCTTTAAAAGGTTGTAATTTGATCTTACTACTCCCCTAACTTTTAATTGTTCCTAATAAGTCTTTAAAGGCTTAGAAGCATTAAGTATAAGTACCCCTATGGGTAAGGGTATGGGTGGGGGTACTTTCCAACCCTTTAGCCTCCTAGGTTGACTCTTAGGGTCACTCAAAAACCCTATTTTAGGTTGACTTCGAAAATGGGTTGTTCTTTACTTGGGTCGGTGAAACCAAACCTCCATCTTGAGTTACTTGAAGCCTAGTGGAGTTAAGGACCATAATTAGAGGCATTTTGGGGGGAGTTTTGGTTTTGTCACCCAATCCTCTAGTTTTGGAGGAAGTCTTGAAGATTGAAGGAAGAAAGGGAAGCTCTTCTCAAGCCACCATTGCAATAACTCTTCTATGAAGGTAGGAGTTCTTCACTCCTTGAATAGTTCTTTATGTGTGTTCATGTTTTGAATCTTGCTTGAATCATGTTGGAGACATTGTGTAGTTATGCATTTCTTGCTTGTGTGTTGGGGGTGGATTTGGGAGGGATTTTATCTTGTTTTCTTTTGATGTTATTCATATGCCTTCTTGATGTTTTGTTTGTTTTTGAGAGGTTTTCATGGGGATGTTCTTAACAACACTCACCCTTGGATAGGGAAGAAGTGGCCATGTTTGGGGAAAGGGCCTTAGTTGGACCTCAATAGTGTAGAGTCTCCTCTCATGGTGAGAGGAGGGAGAAAGGGTAGGGTGTATGGGCCCCTACTTGTCATCCCGTACCTTGTTGTTATTGAAAATTCTTGAATGTGGAAAAGAATGAAAATTCTTGTGGATATAGCCTCGAAAGGGCCTTGTGAAAGAATGGAAGTTCTTGAAGTTTCAGCCCCAAAAGGGCTATGTGATGGTATGGTGATTGACTTCTCCTATTGAGAAAATCCACCTTTCCCCTATATTGGTTCATTGCTGGACCTATTGTGCAACCGGGTGGGAATGCATATTTAATTTGCTTATCTGCTTGTGTTGTTTAACTCGATGTTGGTTCTTGTCTCTTTCATGTTTTCCCTTGATGCAATGGGACATTTGATAAAATATTTCTTGTGAAAGACTTGAAGAAAACTCAATGAATTGTAATATTATGTAAGTTGTAATTGAATTTAATGTAGTGGCAAAGACATCGGGTTTTCTTACTGGTTCTTTCCCGATGGAGCCCTGAACTAGGATGAATAATAGAGGAAAGAAAAGATTATGAAATTCTCCTTGCAATGCTCTCATGTGGTTCCAAACTTTGGCATATGTATGTGAGAAATTAGAATTATTGTTAATGTCTTGAATTGGGAAATTTTGAGTTTCAATTATGAGAATGAAAGGCAATGGATGTGTTGAAGTTTCAATTCAATGTTTTGAACATTAACATGTAATAATAATCCTACATTGTGATCACCAAGCTAGCACTTTCATTGTTAAGTTACATTAGTGATGCAATTAAATTTGATAAGAATTATTCATCACCTTTTTGAATTCTGAATATAGGTTCATAATTCCTTGATAAGATTCATTGAGAACAAGAGCAATTTGATTAAGAGGTTTTGAATTTCTTTGAATTTAAATAAAGAAGAAAGAGCACATACCTTGTTATGATGATTATATAGAAAATATAAAACCTTGCCTTTAGATGATTGAATTAGCATAGACTATAGTAGAAAGAGAATTTTAATCCCTTGCATCCTTTTGCATTAGTGTGCTTGTTCATAGGAGCTCCATTAACTCGAGAAATATCTAAACTCATCTTGCATGACAATGAACTTAGCAAGAAAATATGCTAGAACTGGGCAAAAAAAAAATATATTGGTTTTTAATTGTGCATCTATTTTCAATTGTGCATCTCTAGGCCTAAAAACCCTCTCTGGTAAATGTATGGAGAAGCCTTAAAATTCCTCCTGTCACAGACAATATTTCATGAAATATTCTCCTTTTCTTTGCAAATTAAAAATCATTGTCAATTCATTAAATAATATAACTTTAATAAGATTGAATATAAAGCATCTTAATATATATATGTTAATTCTTTTAAATTCCATCTCTCAACTATAAAACTTTTGTGCATTAAATTCCATAGCTCTAGAGATTTTAGTCATGATTCAAGTTGAATCATATAAAAGATTTTAGTAATTTAAAAAAAAACCCCCAACCACCTGTCAACAAGTACAGGGATTGAATTACTTGGGAGGGGGCATGAGAATTTCTTTTTAATACTTAAATTGTGTGAGACCTTTTTATACTTTCCCCACTCATCATTTTAACCCTACGATGATGTGGGGCATGATGGCCTATGGAGGTGGTGAAGGGGTTAACATAAAAGTTATACCCCTTGCACTTTTCACCCACCCCCATCCCAATGTCCCACTCTACCTCACACGCGATCCAATGCATGGCAGATGGAGGGGACAGGTTTGCATGCGCAGACCACTGGGTAGCACACTAGGACTTAGGGAAGCACACAGGGGTGAGGAGGCCACTTGTGTGGTCATGTCTTTGGCTTGCGTGGAGCATAAAATGGGTAGGCATTAGGATAGAGGGTGGGTAGTTTAGTATTATAATTAGTATTTTTTTGTTTTAAATTTGTTTTTGTTGTGGTTTAGTTGATAGTTAGTAGTTAGGGTAGATTAGGTTAGTATAGGATTTGGTTGTTTTAATAGATAATTTTATTAATAGTTTTTAAATGAGTTTAGCATTAGATTGTTAATTAGACTAGTAGTTAATTGTTATGTGTATTATTAGAAAGGAGTTAGTATAAAATAGGATAACACTAAATTAGGTAGCTTAAATTTAGTTAGTATCTTTTGTTATTGTTGTAATTTATCTTATATTAATAAGTAGTTTTATGCATTTGTGAGATTTTTAGAAGGTGGTATAATGCTTTTAGGTACTTGATTAGAGTAGTAATATTGTTTTAAAACCTAAACACTTAAGTTTGGCTAGTGAAACTTTAAATCTAATGTTTTAAATGATGTTAGTTTAGAATGGTAACTCGTTGTTAGATGATTTTAATAGTTCAAATTTAAAAGTTAGATTTGAAATTTGCATTATCTTTAAATTAGTTTAACTTAGTAGCAAATCTAATTTGTGTATTCAAGATTCAACTGTATTTGTGTTAGCATCATTGTGTTTTAATAAAGATCAGTTAGGTGGACTTTAGTATTGGCATTATTAATGTGGACTTAATTTTATTATAAGTTCAAATAAAATTTAGTCTTACTTATGGATTTAGTTGAAATAATTCTAGCCTCCTATTTCAACCATAAACAATAGATTAATATAAATTAGATCGATATGAGAACGAAGGAAATAAATTTGAAAATTAAAATGTAGAAAGTATAATCGATAATATTGTTTATCTCTATGGTATGTATATTAAAGTTTAGTTGGATTTTGGATTAAAATTTTTAAACGTAATTAGAATGAAGTTGAAAGAAGTTAATTAATGACATTAAGCCTAGAGAAATTGATTAAATTTGTAATGACGTTCAAGTTATTAATTTAGTAGTAAGGGCCTAGTTAATTAGATCATCCTTAAGGTTGTAGCAATTGATCATGATTAGTTCCATCATAGTTAAACCTTTAAAACTTTTACGACCATGTTATCTTATTTAATCTTAGTTAATCCTATGAACATTTGTCAACCCTATCATCCTAATTAGTTCAAAAAAAATTTGTTGTGTGTGATTTTGCCCTTACTTTTTGGGCATGATAGTTGTGTAACAACTTTGGTCATATAACAAGATTTTGTAGAATGGATATGAGGAGCATTACAAGGAATCCAAATTTTAAAAGTAATATGAATAGGAATGCCAGAAGGAATGCTAACTTTGTTTTTTTCAGCTCTTGCTCTCTCATCATGATGATGAATCATGTAGTGTGATTTGAAACATTGATGCTAAAAATATCAACACAATCTATTGTAGAAGCAATTATGAACAACAATATTGACAATCATAAAGATAGTAAAAAGAATATCTAGAAGAATTCAAATAAGTATTTGTCAAAGCTAAATTTCTATCAAGTTCACATGTAGGTTTGGAAGAGCACTCAAATGAAGTACTTGAAGGGAGATTGAAATCAGTTGTAGTGATTGATTCATCTTATTTGTATTAAGTACTTTTATAAAAGGCCAACCATCAGAAAGATAGAAGATATGTTAGAGATTGAGTTAGGGAATGCATAGTTAATTTGAGGTAGAAGATGATGTGTGGAAGCTATGGTTAATTTTGCAAGTGATTTGGAGATAGTATGTGGTTACTCAAAGAAAAATAAGTTATTGGTAAAGAATAAACAACTTTTTGAGTATTGCATACTTGTGTAATTAATAAAGTTGGTAAACACAAAGGATTAAAGGATCAAAATGAAGATTTCAAGCATCATTCAAACATGTGGAGAGTTAAGGAGTAAGTTGAGAGAGAATTCAAGGAAATACAAGAAAAAATTGAAGCAAATACATCAAAAAACCCTTTTCCACATAATTGAGGTATTTATCAAATTTTAAAAGTTTAAATTATGAATTTGAGTTAAGAATTTGTTGTAGACATGGATAGGAGTTTGATTCAAAATTTAGAGGATGAGGAAAAACCTAAGATCTAGATAAATAATATTCAAAACCTAGAAGAAGACACTATGGAAATACTTTTGGTTATCCTAGATGAAGTTTTGTATTTCTAAAAAATAGACACTTATGTAAGGAGTAAATTCAAGACATTATTAGAAGGAAGCATAACTAAAGAATTTTACCTAATCTACAAGAAAGATATGATATTTAAGAGTGGATATGAGCACCTCAAATAGAATTAAGTTAGTTAAATTCTTGTTTTCACATGATTTTTACAATGAGGATTGGGCAAAGGTAATATTAAGAAGAATTCATGATAGATAGTTCTGGTTGGGAAATAATGTAGTGGACATATCAGAAAACCCAATTCATGAAGTAACTAGATTGTGCAATGAAGGTTCAATTCCAATGAATGAAAAGAATGTAAATAAACTTGTGCTATAGAATACTAAGTATGAGTACTATTAGTGAATATTTTTTCCTCTTATAGATGATGAATTAACATCTTAGAGAAAATACCAGATTAACACCAATGGTTTGAGTTCCCAAGAAAATGATATGGAGCTCTATACTTATTATTGTTTCTCAATATTACAAGATGCAAATACAAAATTTAAAAGATATTCATTAACTCCTCTTTTTGAGGGAAAACCTTCCCATGAGTATTTTACCATGAAATACTTAAAAGATTATAACAATCCATTCATCAATATGAAGAGAATGTGTAGATTGGAAAACTATTCAAATTTATTAACAAAAATCATCTACATGATTACCTGTTAAAAATAAAAACTAATTATAAATTTTTCTTTCTTCTCTCAGTTTTCTTCTTATTTCAAAATAATATTTCATCTTTGATAAGTAAAGAAAAATTTCTCATGTAGCTCATCTCCACAAGAAAATAAATCACAGTTAAATAAACAACAATATCTATCCAAAAAAGCTCAAATTATAAAATTAATAGAATTTCATATTCTTTATCACCAAAATATACATAGAATTCAAAGAATAGATACTAATAAAAAATATTTTTTTCTTGTATCCACCAAAAGTCAACCCTTTTTCATAGCCAATTATTGCATCTATATATCCTTTTAAGGGCTAGATAAACCATGATGCAAAATTACCCCACCAAGAGTTAGTAATTTTTAGTTTCTTAAATATGCTAACTATTTTAAGCACCATAAATTAAATAAACTATAATATGGAAATATTTTCTAGCTAGATGGATCCAAGTATCATAGGATCCTAAGTTTTCTCCACAACAACAACATCAAGTTTCCCCGATTTCTTGCTCTCATATGTGGTGGTGAAGGAAGAGATAATTGACTAATGTGTCAGACCTAGATATGTGACTCTTTACTTCTACACTTATTTTTGTTTACAAAGCTCACCAATATTTACTTCAAGCATTTCTAGGTGTTTTTACTTAATTATTAGCATCTCTTCCATGTGAGCTATGTTGGAGAAATCTTACCTTGTTAGAATTTTATTTTATTTCACTTCCAAGAACTTATTTTGCATGTCTTTGAAAATCTCTTTAGTGGGGGCAATTGGATCTTTGCCTTCTTCAGACCATTGTTTATGAAACCATTTCATTTTACCTTGGATGATGTCATCAATGTCATCTAGCCCACTGAGTAGATCCTTGATTTATAACATTCCTTGTATAATAGCTTCATTTCTCCATTCAATGTAATTCTTGATCACATAGAGGGTTTTATCATCTAAACCTATCACTGATCATTTTCCAAGGAACTTTTGCAAATTGTATTCCTACACTTCATTAATCAATGAAACCTCTTTGACCTAGTTAGCCTTTTCATTTTCATGAACAATGACATTTGATTCAATCATTTTGATCATATTGGAAGTTTCTTTTTGAGCTTTTTAGAAGATTTATCTACTTCACTATTTCCTCTTGAAAAAATTGAACACATCCCTCAAATGTTTTACTAATCACTTTTCTCCTTTGCAGATTGTCCAAAAACTATCAGATGACTAGTGATTTAACATGAATGATAGTAGACATTTTATTAAGTGGCTTTGACTCTAGATACATGATACCACTAATGTATTGGGCCAAATTCTTCATTTTTTCCTTCATATCTTATTTTTTTTGGCATCCTTCCATACTTGATCTACAATTTTCTTGTTCAAGACCTCGAATATCTTCATATCAACTACCCTACTACCTTTTGCCAAGCCTTCCTTTGACACTTGGTGGTCTTGAGGAGTTATTTCTTCTTTAAGTTTTTCCTGAGGTGGTTTGGCAATTTTGGTGAACCTTGATCCTCCTAATGTTGGTTTTAAGAATCAACTTAGTGTTGCTACAAAGTCATAATCCTTCTTATTCTTTCCATATAGATGCTCTACTTCTTCAAAGGTCCAAGGCTGAATTTTCAAGGATGATCCGACCATTATCCTATTAATTCTTACCAAGACTTCTCCTAAAGCTTTCTTTATGCACCCACTCTAAGGGTCATAATTATTTTCACATTCTATTATGAATTTAGGGCATTCCATAGGAGACAGAAAGGTTACAACTTCTAACAATCCACCATTGGCTATCTTTTGAGCTATGGTTCTGCTTTGGGCATTTCTAGTTCTTTCTACTATCTCACTTAGGTTTACATTTACTAGGAATGCGTCTCAAATTTATGTTAGGGAGCTCAAAAAGCATGGTTTTTAAGGTTTAGGAAGCTTAGGCCAAAATAGGGTCATGTTTACTTGAAAATAACAAAGACATAGTAAAATAGCTGCTTGAAATTCTTAAAAACAAACTAGGAATGGAAATGGACAAGGAAAATTACTTTTTCCTCACTGATTTTGTAATGCTAAATTACACCTCATTCCTTACCATCTTGGCATTCCAAACTCCAAAATAGAAAGTTACAAAAATAACTAGGAAAAATGAGTACTTAAGGTGCCAATCTTGAGAAAGATTATGGATAGTTATGGCAATGCAATATCATTATTACACCCATGTAGCATTTTTTTTTATAAGACATTTTAGTCTTTTCAATTAATTACTTTCATCAAATCAGCACACAATCTTACACTTTAAATGATGTCAGCTGATCATCATTCTCTTTCTAATAATAACTCATAGTTTAATATGTTCCTCCCATCTATCATAACTGTAATGATTCAAACATCTAGCTGTTACATGATGTAAAACCTATTAGAACTTTGTGCTTAAATATTTATAAAATCCCTACAAAGGAAACAAGATGAAACTTTTCAAAAAATGAGAAGCCAAAGTTGAACTTGAAGTGGAAATTTTCAATTTTAACTTCAACTTGAACTTGACAAAAGGGATAAGTTAATTTCCAGGGACCCCAAAAAAGGTTTCATCTTTTAAACCCTCCCAACTGATCTGACTTGAACTTGAAATTGAAGCAAGCAAAGATAATTCAACTTCAACTTCAATTTGATAGCACCAGGATCTACAAGAATAAAGGGGAAAGAAAATATGAGTGTAACAAGTACAATGGGAGGGGAATTGTAATCAACAAGATTACACAACATGATGCAAGATTTATATGTAGAATCATAGCAAAAAACATCTATTCTAGCTCTAGAGAGGATGACATGGCAACATGTTTGATACATGAAGCCTATAAGGTTGATGGAGACACCACCAAAGACCAGAATCAACACATGGGAAAAGGGAAATATTATTATCAAAGAAAAATGCCCTATGGGCTTACAATAGTATGATTTTGGAGAAAGAAATCCTCCACACAATACCTTCTCTCTAACTCAACTAGGAACTACCTTTACTATGCCAGAAAGGTTCTTGTTGTCACTTAGGTTTGCATCCTTGTCCAAAGCCTATGCATGAGGACAACCTAGTGAAACATTGAAACAACCTCCAAGCTATGGGACTTGAACTATGAGGTTGAGTCTCTGGAGAAGGCTAGCTTCCTCTTACTATCAAGATGCACCTAACTACTCTTGGAGAGGAAAAGGGAGAAGGAAAGCATGAAAGAAAATCTACCTTAATTTGATGATCATGAAGACTCGCCATTTCCTGTCCTTTGTCTTTAAACTTTTTGGCCCATGAAACACTGTCAACACACTTGGTATTATCTGTATCATGCCTGGTAACACATGGCATCAAATTGGCAACCCACAAAGAAATTGGTCCCATAGAGACACATGGCGGCAAAGCGCATTCCCGCTTTATTTAAAGTCTTTGCATCTTGATGATGCAGGGAAGCCTCAACCATGGATCGGATCACATTAGATGGTGAGGGCTCATCAAGTACTTAGCTACAAGGAGGGTGTGAAAATGATGTCATCTGGGACACGTGCCCTCCACTCACTTTCTCACATTTTTAAATTTCCTTGCATCTCCATAATGTGGAGAAGCGGGGACCATAGATCAACCTGCATCAGACAGTACCTAGAGATCTATAGAACTATATATCTAGTAAGCTAGATGGGCCAATGAGATGCCTTCATCATACTCCAACTAGTCTGACAACTGCCACAAAAGACAAGCTATTGATACCTTTTGAGAAAGTGGGCCCATGACATCAATTGAGACAGATGTCACCAAATCGCTTCCCCACATTATTTAATTTCCTCGTATCTTGATAATGCGGGGAAGCACCAGCCCTCGATTCTTAAAGATCTAACGGTGATCAAAACCTATGTAGGACTGTATACCTAGTCAATTGGATGGGCCAATAAGATCTACCTTTGCACTTTGACTTGCTTGAGAGCTGCCACGGAAGATAAGCCACCTGTTGATACCTTCTAAGAAAGTGGGCCCATGATGTCAACTATTCCATGTGTCACTGAGGCATTATGTCACTATGGTTGAAATTCTCGTAGCTTTCCTTATTGAGATAGTGCCCACCATTGATCTGAACAAGATCTGACGGTGTGCAAGATGGGTCCGATCTACCAGTGTACTAACCAATGAGAACTGGCCATGTGGAAACCTATCTGAAAGTCCTCACTGACATCTGATAGGGCATACTTGGGACCCACTAGACAACTGATGTTGTTGTAGTAACACTTTTCATCTGGGCGCTATGTCGTTATCGATGAGAGTAGATATTTTCTAATAGCACCATGGCACCCACCATGGATGGAACAAAACTTGGCAGCAAAGAAGTAATGAGGAAAAAGGAAGGGCCCACCTAACACATGGAAAAAGGGTGCTATGTTGCCAATGCAGAAAAAACATACAACTTTCAATGGCGACATAGCGCCATCCTTCGATTCAGATTGATCCAACGATGAGGAACTTGCAGGCCTATAGAAATATAATAAGGAATAAAATAAGGTTCAATCATTTAATTTTTTGATATTCCTGGGGGTGTTTAAAATAATATTAAACTGGGAAGTGACCGTTGGACAGGCTGGGCATACAAATTTGATTTTTTTTACGTGAGGCAAAAATGTTAACATTTCTAGCGACTCATAGGGGATGCTAGCTTGCTATGCATAAGACCAGTGGCCTAAAGCATCCATTGGGCTACAGAGTCAAGAAGAATATGGATCCTGAAAATACTGTGAAACCCTAACCCTACCTTTGAGAAGAAAACCTTGAAACCCTATCTCTGCAACTGGAACCAGAAAACAAAAACCTTCATCTACAACCACAAAACTTCAAAACTTGCTATCTCATAGAGACAACTATGCAAGTGCACTTCTTTGAAAAGTAGGAAACCAATAGAAAGAAAAACTACTCTAATATGTACAAATATTTACAAAGAGAGGGCTCAAACAAACCCATTGACTAGTTCACTAAAATAGCTGCCCTTCCTTATCAACTGGTTTCTTGTTCCATACAAAAGGACAGCCAAATGGATTAGTAGGTATGACAAGCACACTGTTGCATGAAATATCTCTTTCCCAGTGCTAAAAACAATGAAGCTTTCTAGCACTAGGGTGTTACCTTGTGGAGCAAAACATACCTTCTCCTCCTTGTGATAATCTTCCTCATGCTCTGGCGTGAACATGATTGGGGGCAACTTGCTGATTTTTTGCAGAGCTAGATACCTTATAGGGCATCCTCTTGATGGTGTAGGGCCAGAGGAATCATCCTTGACCACTTGACTATGCTCTGCGATGATAGTATTCAATTGGTTTGGAAGTGGCTCCTCCTTTTGATTTTTTTCCACATCTTGTTCATGCTGCGCATGAACCACTTCCTTTGGATCTACTGGTATGGTGTGATCTTCCACTTGTTGTTGTTGTGGAACATGCTCCTCATATATAGGAGATACTGATTCGATATCCATGGGAGAGCAGAGAGCATCCAACTCATCCAAAAGATCATCCTCATCATTTATCACCTCCATTGCAGTTTTGAAGATATGCATAGGTTAGGGAAAAACCTCATGCAGGTTAGCATATTCCTCCTCAAGGACAAAGCTATCCTTGAGGCCTTCTTGTCTAGCCTCCACATCATAGAGGGCTTTCTGCTATGCCAAATGATCCTCTTCCTTCCCTAGCAACAAATCCTCATTCATTGGCAAGGGCTCAAAAGCCATGACTTGCTCCTCAAGAGGAGGAACCAACTTATTATCTTCTTCTTATTCCTCAACAAAAGAGGGAAGCTCTTTAGATAAGAGGGTTGGGTCCTCTTCCTTTGGCTGAGCAACCTCCTCTTTGTTCTCCTCAGTAGACTATGACTCCTCACATGGAATCCTTGTGGGTTTGGATTCACTCTCCCGAAACTCTATATTTGAACCATCAAAAGTCCATACAATCGGCCCACCTAGAAATAATCTAATAGTAATAGGCTCGGGGGGTTCATGACTAGTCCAACTCTCTCTTACAGGGGATGGAGGGGCTACAATAGTAGGCTCTTGTAAGGGAGGGGGCTTCCTAAAGCTTGGGATGACATATTTGGGAGAAGGGGGTGTATCTACCTCGGTTTGAAAATGAGTTGATTGGATCCTCATCTCCTCCTCTCTTCCTGCAACAATTTTCTTTGCAAGGTTCTCCTCAAAATGTCTCTATTTCTCCCTCTCTTCTTTCTAATGTTGGATTTAGGCCTAGTAGGCCATCTCCTCCTACTGTCTCTCAAGTTCTTGTTGCCTTGCAACCTCATCAAGCTGCTCATTCATCTCCTCAAGTTGTCTAGCCTAGGTTAATAACTATTCATCTCATTCATTTATCTTCTTATCCCATGAATCCATCTTTTTTTGAAATCCCAACAACATATCTTTAAGTTCTTGAATTAAGGATGTTGGGACTAATGGAGTAGAAGCAGGTAAAAGGTCAAATTTTTGAGTAGCTTGGCTATAAACAACTTGGGGTGGAGATTGAAATTGGAAATATGAGGGCTAAGGAATAAAATTTTCATGATATGGGGGGGAATAATGACTATTTCTATGAAATGAATTCATAACAAAGTTTTCATAAAAGCTGCAATTTCATAGAAAACTTGAAAATCACAAAAAGATCAAAGGTGATCTTTACATACCAGCGCTATTTCTACTTGAAACTAGTAGATTTGCACTAGAGTCACCATGGTGTTTGATTGGATGCCTCCAAAGCCTAATGGCACTAAGAATAACACCCAAATTCTTAGTGTATCAAGATCAACTGGCTTTCTAGTGGACTTTAAATCTTCTAACTAGTGTCCCACCGAGCATGCCAAAAATTGTTGTCACTTAGGTTTGCACCCTGTCCAAAGCCTATGCATGAGGAGAACCTAGTGAAACATGGAAAAAACCTCCAAGCTATGGGACTTGAACTATGAGGTTGTCTCTAGAGAAGGCTGGCTTCCTCTTACTATCAGGATGCACCTAACTACTCTTGGAGAGGAAAAGGGAGAAGGAAAGCATGAAAGAAAATCTACCTAATCTAATCTAAAGAGGTGATGCACCAAAATAGAATGTTTAGACCAATCTCTACCCATATATGCACTATTGAACCATAATGAAACTAAGGATATACACATTCAGACTTGTTTTAATCTAATAATCACATGTAGATCAAAAAACCAAGATAAATGACACAAGGAAGAGAGATTCACTTATATTATCATTCATAGGCCAAGGAGATATAGTCATGTAGATTATAGATCTCTACAAAACACTAGTAAGAGGCAAAGAGTTCTTGCACTTTCATACCAATGGCTAAAGGAGATAAAGCAGAAATCATATAGTTCAGAGGCATATGAGATTTTACCCTGGAATTGCAAAGCAATAGTAGAGAAAATAGAGAAAGATGGACCTTTACAAAATTTATAAAAATTGCCTTTATAGTTCAGGCATAACTAAGATTTTCCCTCCAACTATAATTACTCCCCAACCACCTGCCATTAAGTCCTGCAAAGAACAATCATGGGGATCTAAAGAAATCAGATTTTTTTGTGTCAAATAATGCCTTGAGAAGATAGAAATGACACCATAACTATGCTCTGACCATGTAGATGGATCAATTGGGGGTGGTGGAGTGTTCTTCCTTGTCTCACATTCACTTCTAGTGGTTGGAAATGATCATGAAGATCAGATCGCACAAGAAATCCTTGACTTCCATAGTTCCTGTCTCATGAATCAACAAGTCAACCTAGTCAACCTATCTTTGGCACTAGGATGAGCCTCATGGGCCAACAGTCTTTTATCTTTTTGCCACCATACAAAGTCTCCCTAAGTTGACCATCTCTTTTCATTACTAACCATGACAACCCTCAAACTCCAACTGCGATGGTCATATTAACTGCCAGCGTGTGTAACTGTCAATGCCTTAATCAGACCCACTAGGATACGTGTCACCTAGGCACTATGTTGTGATGCGTATCATCCTTGCAGCTTCTCATAGTGAGATAGTGCCCACTGTGGATCTTCCTTAATCTGATGATCATGAAGACTCAACATTTCTTGCACTTTACCTTTAAACTTTTGGGCCCACAAAACACTTTCAGCACACTTGGTATTATTCATATCACGCTTGGCAACACATGGTGTCCAAATGGTGACCCACAAAGGAATTGGTCCCACAGAGACACATGGCGGCAAAGCGCATTCCCACATTATTTAAAGTCTTCACATCTTGATAATGCAGGGAAGCCTCAACCATGGATTAGATCACATCGAACGGTGAAGGCTCATCAAGTACTTAGCTGCGAGGAGGGTGGGCAAATGAGATCATCTAGGACACGTTCCCTCCACTCGCTTTCCCACATTTTTTAATTTCCATGCATCTCCATAATGTAGAGAAGCAGGGACCATAGATCAACCTGCATTAGACAGTGCCCAAAGATCTATAGAAATATATATCTGGTAAGCTAGATGGGTGAATGAGATGCCTTCGTTGTACTCCTACTTGTCTGACAACTACCACATAAGATAAGCTATCGATACCTTCTGAGAAAGTGGGCCCATGAAATCAACTAAGACAGGTGTTTCCAAACCACTGCCCCACAGCATTTAATTTTCTTGTATCTTGATAATGTGAGGATGCGCCAGCCCTCAATCCTTGAAGATCTAATGGTGATCAAAATCTATGTAGGACTACATACCTAGTCAATTGGATGGGCCAATAAGATTGCCTTTTTACTCTGACCTACCTGACAGTTGCCATGAAAGACAAGCCACTTGTTGATACCTTCTGAGAAAGTGGGCCCATGACATCAACTGTGCCACGCATCACTAAGGCGTTATGTCGCTATGGTTAAAATTCTCGTAGCTTTCCATAGCAAGATAGCACCTACTTTTGATCTGAATGAGATCTGACAACGTGCAAGATGGGTTTGATTTACTAGCATACTAACCAATGAGAACTTGCCACGTGCCAACCTATCTGACAAGTCCTTGCTGACATCTGACAGGGCATACTTGGGACCCACCAGACAACTGATGTCATCGTAGTAACACTTTCCATCTAGGTGTTATGTAGCTATTAGCAAGAGTAAAGATTTTTTGATAGTGCCATGGCACCCATCATGGATGGAACAAAACCTGGCACTAGAGAAGTAACGAGGAAAAGGAAGGGCCCACCTGACATGCAGCAAAAGGGAGCTATGTCGCCAATGCAAAACAACATACAACTTTCAATGGTGACATAGCATCATCCATCAATTCATATTGATCCAATGATAAGGAACTTGTGAGCCCATAGAAATATAATAAGGAATAACATAACGTTCAATTGTTTAACTTTTTGATATTCCTAGGGGTGTTTAAAATAATATTAAATTGGGAAGTGACCATTGGACAGGCTAGGCATACAAATTTGAATTTTTTGGCGGGAGGCAAAAATGGCAACATTTGTTTAATAGACTCCAATTCATTTACGGTTAGGAATACATTCTAGAATATGCCAACTGGCATCCACTACCAAAATAGAAGGTTTCAGAAGGCACATTAGAAATCGGTGTAAAATTAGAAGAATCCAAAAATTGTAGTTCAACTTCTAGGAGGCATAACTTTTGAACTGGGACTCTAATTAAGGAACTATTTACATTTTTGGAAAGCTCTTGAAGCACTCTACAGCCCTATCTATAGGCTTCACTCATTCCTCATTTTTTGGCCCTCTATGAGGCCATTTAGTGCCCCATATATGACTTTGAAGCACTTTTAGGAGATCTCCAAGAAACTTAAAACTACAATAACTTTCTAACCATAAAGTCTTTTGACCTGATTCTTTTTTTAGAGCACTTTAAATTAAAAGTATAATCATCCCTCTAAATTGAACCCTCTAATTCATCATAATTTTGGCTCTATTACAAAATAACCCATTTTTTGCATTTACACATATCCCAAGGTGCTTAAAAACTATAATCTAGAAAACTAATAGTGGAACTATGAGAGTTGGAACCTTTATTTGATCCAAATGGGTATCTAGAAATAAAAACACATTAAAAAAAAACTATCTTGAAGCATATTTTTGGGTGATACAGGATTGCCCTTACACCACTAGATGCTTCTGCATCACACACCCAAGGTAGATTGAAAAGTGACCCTGACACTTTATGGTAGAGGAAAACCCAAATGGAAAACCTCCACTGTTGATTCCAAGTTGAATCCTCTATTGGTCATCCTTTCCACTTCACCAAGTACTCTTCATACTGCCTATTTCTAGTACTCCTTCCCACATGACTATCCAGAATCTCTTCTATCTCCTCCTTCTTAAAAGTAGGATTTGGGCATGGCTCCATCATCAACCCCTCATCTACACCATCATCATGTTATTATGTTAAGTCTACAATGTTGAAGATAGGAGAAATGTGAATCCCATTTGAAAACTCCACCTCATATGCATTTCCTGAGTCATGCTTCTTCAAAATTTTATAGGGGCCAAATTTATTCATCGTCAGCTTATTGTAAGTACCCACTAGAAACCATTCCTCTCTTAAGTGTACCATAACCAGATCCCCTACTTGGAACTCCTTCTGTCTCCTCCTTTGATCTACCCTGGCTTTATACTATTGATTCATCTTGGTGATGTGTGCATGGACCTCCTCATGTAGGCTCTTGATATGTTTAGCAAATTCTTCTACCTCGGCACTTGTCCTCTCCTCTTGCTCCATTTTCCTTAGTTCTGGTGTAGTCCTTGGGCTACTTCCTAACACAATTTGGAATGGTGATCTACTAGTACTCCTATTTATAGAATTATTGTAAGAAAATTCTACTTGTGGTAGAATCAAATCCCATCTAGCTTATCTTCCACTAAACACCTCAGTAAATTGCCCAGACTTCTATTTACCACTTCAGTCTATCCGTCAGACTGTAGATGATGTGTAGAACTAAACCTCAATTCTATCCTCAACTTCTTCCATAAAGTCCTCTAGAAATACCCCACAAATTTAATATCTCTTTCAGAAATAGTACTCTTTGGGAGACCATGTAGTCTCACGACCTCTTTGAAAAACAAATCTACAATATGTACAACATCATGAGTCTTGTGGCATGGGATGAAATGTGCCATCTTGGAGAACTTATCAACCACCACAAATACTGAGTCATTGCCCCTTTGTGTTCTTAGCAATCCAAGAACAAAATCCATACTTATGTCCTCCCAAGGCTTTGATGGAATAGGCAATGGCTAATAAAGTCGAGTATTTTAACTAAATCCTTTGGTTGCTTGACATACTTGACAACTCTACACAAATTTCTTCACATCTCGTGACATTTTATGCCAAAAATAAAGTTCTCTAAGAATGGCAATGGTCTTATCTCGACCAAAGTGTCCTGCCATTCCCCCACTATGTTTCTCTTTGATCAAGTTTCCCTCATGGAACTCCTATGAATGCATAATTGACCACCCTTAAAAAACATACCATCCTAAATCAAATAATCTAGCCACCTAGTTCTTTCTATAGTAATAGGTTCTTTACAAGCCCTCCACGCTTCAAAAAAATTAGGATCCTTTGGTATAGATTCTTGAGTTCATCAAACCCAACCACTTCAACCTGCATTATTGTAAGAAACAAATGTCTCCTAAACAATGCATCTGTAACCCTATTAGACCTCCCACTTCTATGTTTAAACACAAATGTATAGCTCTGCATGAACTCCACCCACTTCATATGTCTCTGGTTCAATTTACCTTGGCTATTTAGGTACTGCAATGCCTAGTGATCAGTATACAAAAAAAATTCTTTTGGTAATAAATAATGCCTCCATTTCTTTAAGGCCTGAATGATTGCATATAACTCCTAATCATAAACAAAATACTTCTTCTTTGCATCATTCAATTTTTCACTAAAATATGCAATAGGTTTATCTTCTTGGCTCAGTACAGCCCCAATAACACTACCACTACCATCACAATCTACCTGGGACACTTTACTAAAATTAGGAAGTGCCAAAATAGGTTGTTCTATTACCTTCTTCTTCAATAGTTCAAAACTCTTTGCAGCTATTGAAGTCCATGCAAACTCTTTCCTATCCCCGCTTATTGTTTCAGTCAAGGGTGCACATATGCCACTAAAATTCTTAATGAACTTCTTGTAAAAACTAACCAGACCATGAAATGATCTCACCTTACTAGTAGACCTTTGAGTAGGCCATTCAAAGATGGCCTTTACCTTCTCTAGATCCATTTTGAGACCTTCACATGATACAACAAACCTCAAGTAGACTAACTCTTTTTTTACAAAGCTACTATTCTTCAAATTAATCAAGATTTTCTCTTCCCTCAACCTTTCAATGACACTACAAATGTGAAATAAATGTTCATCCAAAGTCTTACTAAAAATTAAAATATCATCCAAATAGACAATAACAAAATTTCTCAAGAATTTCTTTAGTACCTCATTTATAAGCTACATGAAGGTTCTTGGTGTGTTGGTTAGTCCAAAGGGCATGACTAACCACTCATATGGACCCTCCTTGGTCTTGAATGTAGTCTTCCACTCATCTCCCTCTCATATCTATATCTGGTGATAGCCACTCTTGAGATCTATCTTTGTGAAGTACTAAGCTCCACTCAAGTAGTCCATAAGATCATCCATTATTAGCAAAGAAAACTGATACTTGATGGTTATTTTGTTTATAGCTCAAGAGTCTATGCATATTCTTCACTCTCCATCCTTCTTTGGTGCCAGTACTATAGGTACTACACATGGACTTAGGCTCTCTCAAATCAAATCCTTCCTCAATAGCTCCGAAACTTATCTTTTTAGCTCCTCAGTTTTAGTAGGAAGCATCCTATGAGCAGCCTTGTTAGGCAAACTAGCTCTAGGGATTAAATCTATTTGATGACTAATCTGCCTTACTAGTGGCAACCATTCTGGAACATTATCAGAGATGACATCTACATACTCACTGAATAGGCCTGAAACTTTTGATGGAATTTCACTACTACCTTCCTTATCTCTTCTAGGAATCAAAGCATAACACATACACTAATGTTTCATACCATCCAAAAAATTTCTTCCATCAACACAACATATCCTAGCATTACTACATACCTTTTCACCTTCTTTAATCAAGGGCTTCAATTTGTGGTGAAATCCATCCTTTTTTAGAGAGTATGAATTTGTATGACCATCATGTATAACATGTCTATCAAATTGGCACACTCTTCCCAACAATAAATGACACACATCCATTGGAATAATGTCATAGAGAACTTCATCATGGCAACTCCCAATCTTGAACTTCACCAAACACTATTTATTAACCAGGACCTTATGATCATCCTTCACCCAAGAAATTCAATAGGGTTGGGGGTGTTTCTCCCTCTTGAGCTTTAGATTAGAGACCATCTCCTCAGATACCAAGTTGTCAGTACTGCCACCATCAACAATCACATCACAACATTTATCCTCGTACTTGCACCTGGTACAAAAAAACTCCTCCTTTTTCTTGGTTTAGTCTTAATTCTTAGTAAGACCCTTTCATTTAAGAGAACCTTTCTTCTTTCTCCATCCTTAGAATGCAATGACTATGCATCCTCATCAACATGAGAAACCCTTGCTTGACCATCAACTCTCCTATCTTTCCTTCCTTGTCATTGAGGGCATTCAAATGCATGATGAACTTCTTCATTGCAATGAAAATAGGTACAACAAAACCCTCATCTTCCTAAACCTTATCCATGTCCTCTACCTCTTCCTCTCTAATCTCCAAATTTTTTATCACAAGAGTTGTTGCAATCCTCATTCCTCTACTTCCTACTAGTACTCACATCTTCATTTTTCTCCTGGGTCTCATTTTGGCCTCCAAATGACCTACCACCACCCCTTCCTCCTTGACTATGCCCTCTTTTCCTTCTATCAAACTTTTTGTTTAGCTTCTCTTCAACTTACAGGGAAAACTGGTATGCCTCTTCAATGCTAGTCATTCTAACCAGACTTAACTTCTCCTAAATGCTAGGTCATAACCCACTGAGGTAATGGGAAACCTTCTTCTTATTTGCTTCTACATGCCCTACCCTAATTAGAAGTCGATTAAATTCCTTTGTATATTCTTGGATAGATTTTCCTACTTGCTTTAACCCTTGCATTTTCTTGAACAAATCAAACTCATAGTTAATAGGAATAAACTACTTCTTTAGTTTGTCCACCATGCGATCTCACCTTGTGATTTTCTCCTTTCCTCTTCTATTCCTTTCCAGCTAAATCTCTTGCCACTAGATTTTGGCATGGCTTTTCATTTTGGCCTTCACAAACTTAACCCTCTCTGGGTCCCTAATATCCTCATACTCAAAATACTCCTCTAGTTCATTGATCCGATCAATCAACTCATCTAGGTTTAGAGTTCCCTAAAACATACCCACATAAATTTTAGGTCTTTTTACAAGCTTAGAAATGTGCCTAAAAAGCCTCTCCTCTACCTAATTTAGGATTTCCTCTTCATCTTCCCCTTCCTATTTAATATTTTCTTCTTCTTCATTTTCTTCCTCACTTTCGTTGCCTGCAACAACATTCAGTCCTCTGTGGATCTCCTCCTGCAATTCTTGAACTTGTCTCTAGAGGGATCTAACCTCAAGAGTAACAACTCTAGCCCTTCCACCATGTTCCCTTCATGGAGGCATCTTCTTGTCTCAAACCCACAACCACATAGTCCTGGTGCAAACTACCTCACAGTCGATGCTCTGTCCACACACTCAGGAAAAATGACCTTGATACCACTTGATGGAGACACAACCAAAGACCAAAATGAACATAAAAGAAAAGGAAAATATTATTATCAATGAAAAATTCCCTATGGTCTTACAATAGTATGATTCTGGAGAAAGAAATCCTCCACATAGTACCTTCTCTCTAACTCCACTAAGAACTTCCTTTACTATGCCAAAAAGGTTCTTAAATAGACCCTAATTCATTTAGGGTTAGGAATATATTCCAGAATATGCTAGTTGTCATCCACCACAAAAATAGAAGGTTCCATAAGGCATGTTAGAAGTTGGTGTAAAATTAGAAGAATCTAGAAATGGTAGTCCAACTTCTGGGAGGCATAACTTTTGAACTGGGACTCCAATTGATGAACTATTTACATTTCTAGAAAGCTCTCAAAGTGCTCTATAGCCCTAAAAATAGGCTTTACTCATCCCCCATTTTTTGTCCCTATAAGAGGCTATTTAATTCCTCATATCTAACTTTGAAGCACTCTTAGGAGGTCTCCAAGAAATCAAAAACTGTAATAACTTTCTAACCGTAAAGTGTTTTGACCTAATTCTTTTTTTGGAGCACTTTAAATTACAAGTATAATCATCCCTTAAAATTTCACCCTCTAATTCATCATAATTTTGGCTCTATTACAAAATAACCCTTTTTTTTCATTTACACATATCCCAAGGTGCTTAAAAACTCTAACCCAAAAAACTAATAGTGGAACTTTGAGAGTTGGAACCTTTATTTGACCCAAATGGGTATCCAAAAATAAAAGAACATTAAACAAAAACTATCTCTAAGCATATTTTTGCATGATACATGATTGCCCTTACACCACTGGATGCTCCTACATCAAATATGCATGTAGAGAAAGTAAAGGTAAAATGTGTGAGATCTTGAAATAACATTTGATAGAAAACCTAGACAGGATAAAGAAAAATAAGAACAAACAATTAAAATTTTGGTCACTAATAACTTAAGAATAGTCAATTCAGATTCAAGTCACTAATAACTTACATGTTTTTTCCACTTGTGTAAGAAATTTCCATTCTTATCTATCATTGAATTACTTAACAATGATAAGTGCACTATTGCGAAGATAATTATTTTGTACAAAATATATCCTATTGACAAGATTGAGAAAAGTATGGATCTAGTTGTGAAAACCTTTCAAGGTGAAATGAAACCAAGGTACATGATCCCACCTACAATTGTAAGGAAGTACAGAAATGACATATGTTTTATGGTTGTTGTTGACTTTACTTACATAGAGCCATTAGAACAAGAATGTTGTTTGTGGAATCTCTTGTTTATGAAGTCACTAAGGAGAAAATTGAAGGATATGTAGAAATAATACTAAAATTAGCCATAGATGAAGAGTTCAATAGGTTTGTAACCTATGAAGGCAAGTAACTAATCAAGCTTAGCTTAAGAAGTCATCGAAGAAGAAAGGAGAGACTATCATGAGAAGATCATGGAGGAAGTACAAATGACCCTAGAAGAAGAAGCATCAATTATAAAAAATAGTTGTTGGAATAAAGAAAAGTGGTTAGAAAGGTATCATGTATGTGCCACCACTTACAATAGAAGGACTATCAAAAGGCATAACTATTGCACAACCTCAAGCAACAATATCAAATATTCAATATGCATTTTTTTCATAAGGGAAACCACATAGAATACCCACTCTTCAATAAGTGGATTCTAGTGAAGAGGAAGAAGAAATAAAAATTGTGGAAACAAAGAGAAAGTTAGCTAGATTATCTAAGACTAAGTAGGAACCAGTAGAACCATAGAAACACAAAAGAGTAAAGTAGATGGTAGTTGCATGAGGTTGAAGAAAAAAGCTCTTGATGGCCTATGAAGGGAAAAGGATGTGAAGTCAGTTAGATTTAAGTGAGAAGATCAAAGATACCGAGCCAACAAAGCAAGGAGAAGTGGAGTTTGCAAAAAAAGAAGGAAACCATGGAAGCCTAAGGTTGAGAAATTGAATAGTGCAATTAATAATGAAGGTAATTTTGTTTATTTGAACAAGTTTTATGATCTATAGTACAATTTGGATTGTTAGTATGAATGCTAATGATACTACATTGGGGGAGTCTCCTAAGCATTGGAGAGTATTGACATGTTGCATTCATGACTGTGTTTGTCATTGATGTCAACATGACATAGTTTATATAAAGACTAGATGAGTAGAAGACAAAGATCTTGATAGTATGAACAATATTTGATTGTTTGATGATGTGTAGTTACAAACATGTTTGACACAGTGTTTTGATGACATGGTCAAGTGCATAGAGTATAAGTCAAAGACATATGAAAGTTGTACATGATTTATAGAGAGAAATTCAGAGAGAGTATTGGGAAAGTAGTTCCTAATGTTTGTTGGCTATTTTACATCTAAGATGTAATGAAGAGATGTGTAGTTAGATAGTGATAGAGGATAGTTGGTTGATGAAGTCAGCAAGTGCACAAGCCCTAATATTGCACATGTGAAGTTTTGTATAGAACATGAGACGAAAATGCTATTGTAATTATAATTAATTAATTATCTTGTTATAATTAAATGGGAAAGCCTCAAGGCTACCTCAAGGAATTATTATGAAGATATGGTATATAGGATAGATGTTTTCATTGTTTGTAAGATCTATGAAGTATTGTAATCATTATATGAAGTGAAAAGTGCAAAAAGAAGTAGAGTTCTTACTGAATATATGTAAGTGATCCAAGGGATTATTGGATACGACATTGGTGATCTAGTTACAAGATCAGAATGAGAAGAAGTCTATTTGACATGATAGAGAAAGAGGAAGGAAAAATACAATACCATTCTATTATTCTACAAAGTATAATACAAAGATCATTTGTATAGTGGGTTCATTGGTCTTTCCCTTGAATCTACTTGGGTAGTGGGTCCAACTATCTTCTACAACTCCTAATAGGGTTGGAATCTCTTAATAGGGATTCAAAGTCTCCTAATAGGGACTCATATATAATGAATGTATTCATAGACTCCTAATAGGGTCCATCCTCTAACAAGAAATATTTATATTAGTACATCACCTTGTGGGTACCCTCCCCACTAAGGTTTTACCTCTAATCAAGGGTTTCCCTAGTTAACATATCTGGTGCTATTGTTGTTAAAAATAAGGATTACTAGGGGAGTGGGGGTGAACCATTAATCTAAAACTTTAGTCACCAACTAGATATTATTTATTACTTTGAACCATACATAAGAAAGAAAACAAGTAATTTTGAATAGTAATAGTAACCATGCACAAAGATAACTCATAACACCATATTTTGTTAACTAGAGAAACCTTGGCTAAGGGGAAACCATGGTGGGGATGATATCGACTAGATAATATACTAACATATATTTTCCTTATTAGAGGATGGACTCTATTAGGAGTCAATGAGAGAATTTAGTATAGAGAGTCCCTATTAGGAGACTTTGAATCCATGTTAGGAGTCATAGTACAATAGATGCAAGAAGAGCTTACTGCCCAAACATGCACTTACAATTACAAGAAGAGCTCGCTACCCAAACAAGTAATTAATCTTCTAGATATATAGGTGCTATAACTTAACTCCTTTCTTGACTAATCTCTCATCACAACTCAATCTTGGATCATTAAATCAAGTTCTCAAAACTTTGCATATATTACTTTACAAAAGTTTGCATATTACTTATCACAATACAAAATGCACGCTCCTTCACATTTGAATTTTCAATATGCCCTTTGCATAAATACCATAAATTTTCACAAATTACTACTAGGTTTTCTAAGCCATAATATACTTTTCCAACTTAGAGTGAACATCTAGGATGTTGGCCCTAATTGGTCAAGTAATTATTTTGTAAACAAAATAATTCCTTTACCTTTAATTACATTGTTCTATTTCACTGGTAAAATGTGAATATCTCTTTTCAATACAACCTATACTAATGTCTAAGGTTATACACATCGTAATCAATATGTATACTATCTCCATCTAACTTTTCTAATCATAATATGATGTTAGTAACAAGTTACATACAACACAATACATTTTTGTAAACTAGTTTCACACTTAGATAATTTTTAGAGCATATAATTTTTAGAGCATCAAAAGCTAAGTATCTTTATTTCTGAGGTTTTCTACAAGCATGTACACCATGTGTTGCCATAAATGAAAAAAATCACATATCTTCATTATCTAATTGTCAAAAATCTCCACCTTTGGCATTGATGACAACAAAATAGGGAAAATTGGCTAAGTATCAAAAACTTGTCAAAAACATTACAGTATCAATACATTAATCATATTTTACAACTTATCCATCTTATGCATACTCCCCTTTCAATATGATTTGATACCTTACCTTATTTACAATTTTCTTATGCATCTTCTCCACCTTTGACATCAATGACAAAGGTCAGAATGTCAAAAACTGTCAAAATTGTTCATCTACTGTCAAAAACTTTGTTCATCTACCTTAAGCTGATAACATCTTCATGCAATCATCAAAACTTGTCTTGATACTATTCAAACCTTTTACCCATGTATTCTTGGCTATTTCAGCAAAATCAAGAATTGTACATAGGGCATATCATGCATTCTCAACTGCATTTTGATCAGAGTATAAGAAATTTGGATAGGTGTCTGTGGCTTTGACACATTCCTCCAACTAACTCTCAATAGATGATATCTTCAGAGCAATAGAATCTTTGAATTCATATAATCTCTTCAAAATTTGTTCTTTATAAAGTTCCAATTTCCTAATATCACTATGAACACTATCCACTTTTCCTTCAAAGTCATCAACTTTGTTGGAAGGTTGTTGCATCTAGCTTGTTAGAGCTTCTAGCTCACTCATCCTTCCTTCAATCTTTCTATCAAAATCCTTGGTCAACTTATGAGATAAAGTACACTTAATGTACAATGACTTTTCATCTTGTTGACATATCTAAAGTTCCTTTATACAAATATAAAGACTTAGCAAATCATTCTTAATATTTTGACAAATGGTGCTAAATTGATTACCATCATGAGAAATATGGGCCTTAGATTTTTCAATATTAAAAAAAAATTGTAAATTCGTGATCAAAAGACTTTAACATTGCTTGTGCTCTCTGTTCAAAATTTGTCTCTGTATGCTTGACTACCAGAGTATTATGTAATCTTTTAGTTACCTCCATTAAGGTTCTTTCTAAGCTCTTTAATTTTCTTTTCTTATAAATGAGTTTCATTAGAGATGAGATCAAGTTAGTTTGATCATCATCATCATCACTTATTAGGAGCTACCAAGTGAAAGTGTAGTATATGAACTAGATGGTTTAGTTTCATCTTCCCTTTGCTTCTTCTCTACTACCTCCTTGGCTTTTCTCTCTTATTTCTCTTCCTTTTATTTTCTTTCCTTCTCTTTCTTTTATTCCCCCTTTATTCTTTTATTCTTTTCTTCCCCTACTCTCCTTTTTTTTTTCTCTTCCTCAACTCTTCTTTTCAGTTCTTCTTCAAGCAATTTTTGCTTGACTTCTTCTATTTTTCTCTTTTCTACCTCTAATTGCCTCTTTTCCTCTTCAATTAGTTTCAATTTATCTTGAATAACCTCAACCTAAGATTCACGTTGTTCAAAACTCTCAAAAGGCTTAGTATCAACAATGTTAATAGTAACATTGGTTTGATCAATTTGCATAGTGTCACCACTCATTGACACTTTTGAAGTTTTAGGTATTAGTGTGGGTGTTTCCTTAGACTCTATCATCATCTGACTTATAGCTACCATTGTTTCACTCTTTATTGTATTATTCTCACCCACCATAAATAAAATTCATCTCACCTTGTTCCTCAAGTAGGGTGCTAGATTGTTCAATAATTTCTTGACTTCTTCCTTATTATCTATTTTGCATATTGTCCTTATCATAGACTTCCAAAGTTCTATATCCTCTTCCTAAGATGGTTCTTTCTTCTCTATAAGTCTATCATAGACTTCCTTATTTATTGTACCTTCAATATCCTTAAGTTTTAGATTATTAGCAATTATATATCTCATAGTAGAGATATCAATCTGATCTTTCTCAATGTCATTATATAAATCGTAGAATTTTTTCATCTAAACAAAGTTCCCTTCATTTGCAATGGCTGAGTTAATCTTCTCAATCTTTGACTTCCAAGGTTGCCTTGCTTTTCCTATTAACTATTTAGAAATAGTAACTCTTTCTATGTATTTAACTTATTCTTCTTCTTCTTCTTCTTCACTAGATTCCACAATTTTTTAAAATGACTTCTATCTTTTACCAAGTCTAGTAGCTTGTTTCTTGACTCTTTTAGTTTCGATAGTCACAACTTCCACTAATCTTTCTAATTTTCTCTTCAGCTCACTTGGCTTTTGAGCTAATATTGCACCATATGGAATGCTTTGTTTTGAAGATATCTTTGTAGTAGACACACTAGATGGTTTCCCAACTTATAGTGGTTGCACATACATTATTCCTTGTTTTTTTATTTTCCTAACTACCTATGACTCACTTTCTATCCTACTAGCCTCAGTTAGAGCTTTCTTCATTATTGTCTCAATCTTTTTGTGAGATTCTTTCTCTAAAGATGCTTGATGAGTTGACTAGGTAATCTCTTCATATGTCCCAAATCTATACTTAGCTTGGTCCATCTCAAAGTTCAACAATAGATTAATATATTCAATTGCTATATCATCACTTAACTCATAACCTAAGGGATCAAGGAATGTTTCCGAAGGTTCTACTACTTGAATATGAGTTAAATCTATATCAACCATAACACATATCATTTTTGAATCTTTCTATAGTTGTAGGTGCAATTTTGAATCTTTGTTTCATCCCATTCTAAAATGTTTTCATGATCAAATTTACGCTATCTAAGATTTTGTCTATTGGATGTCTTCTACATATATTTGTAATCTTTTTCATGGTACATCTCTCACTACTCATAATCTATGTAATTGATAAGTATGGAAATATCTTAAGTACATGAAAGAATATATGATTGATTAATGACTAAAATCTAAACACACCATTCTTTTTCCTCTTGATCTTCTCTAAGTTTTCAAGGAGTTGCACTCTCAAAATTTCACTAGGTTAACTTGTTCTTTCTCAACACAATTCTTATAAGCTACATAGATGAATCCTACTGATTATTCATCAATCTTAGAACTTGCACAAATAGAATAGGTAATGTTTCTACTTAGGAATCTTACATCATCTTGTTTAATGGTGTTGATCACCGTGGCCTTTCCATTATAGATTTCTTTAGTGTAGCTCTCAACCTTATTCTTAATTATTTTCTCACGTATAGGTATATTGCCTTGTTTGCTAAGACCAGTTACCTCATGAATAAGGTTAGTTGAAATGTCAACTACATTTTCTTCCATCCATAATTTTCCATCATGATTTCTTCTTAGTCTGATCTAAGTCTATTTTTTGTTGTCCAATTCTTTGTAGAAGTGATATTTGAATAGGTCTAGTTCTTTTAAGTGTTTAAATCTGGGCTTTACTAACATATCATGGTTAACAAAAATTTCCATATCTTTGTTCATATACTCGCTCCCAATAATTCCAAACTTTCTATTAAGATAACTTCATATGTCTTCCAAGTACACTATCTTGTTCAAAGTAATAGATAATGCTAAATTAGGGTTTCCTTCTATGGGTTTCACAAAAACAACCTTCAATTTTGGTCTCTCCTAATTCTCAACATTATAAAATACTAACATATCCATGAATTTATCAAATATAAAATTTATCAAA
The DNA here is from genome assembly GCA_028749045.1 of Cupressus sempervirens. Taxonomy (NCBI): domain Eukaryota; kingdom Viridiplantae; phylum Streptophyta; class Pinopsida; order Cupressales; family Cupressaceae; genus Cupressus; species Cupressus sempervirens. The sequence continues at coordinate 695,220,516 of CM053784.1, forward strand.
GAAATTTTGTAGAGAAATGATAAAATACCTCTATTTGAAATAGGGTTTAGTTTAAAATCACCTTATCAAGTCACTTTTTAGTTCTCTATGCTTTTGATGTGATTGCAATGAAGTGTTAATCAAGTCTATAGTCCATTTTATTCATTCAATTTGAACTTGCATTAATTGTGTACTTTGAAAACATGAAAAAGTTGCCAATTACATTTTGAAATCAATTATCTGCTCAAAATCTTTGTTCTATCTTAAAATGCTATCCAAGGTCTACCATAGCTTCCTTCCATCATGACAATACTCCAAGAATATTTGCTCCATTAAATTCTCTATATAAACATAGTTTTCATCTTTTTCTATAGAATTAACTTTCTTTGTAATAATAGTAACTCTCAATTCCTTTGTAACAAGTTTTGATAACCTCCAAATTGAAAGTGAGCTTAGCTATAGCCTAAACTTATCTTGATATAGTTTGATCTCTAAATGAAGTTTCAAATTTTGTTGCTATGAACAAGCTTAGTTCAACTTGGTTGAATCAAACTCAATTATTGACTTTGATTTCAGTATCTCTACATCATCTAACTTTTCTCTAGAAATATTTAATCCCTTCACAAATGCCTCACTAAGTTCTTCTCAAAGTTCACTAAATATGTTTCTTTGATTTTTGTTATCTTTGCTAGTTCCTGAGTTCCTTTCATGTTTCCTTCTATCATTTCCAATGTTTCTTCCATCATTCCTTCTATTTCTGAAGTTTCTTCTGTTGTTCCTTCTATCTCCAAAGTTTTTATCCATTCTACAACACTTTTCCATATGTCCAAAGTTGTTGCATAATTGACATACTAGGGTTCTACCTCTAAGAATCTATTGATCAATAGGCGCATGACAATTCTAGGCTATGTGTCCAAAGTTTTTGCACTTATAATGCATGATCTGCCTTTTTTCTTTATAAGGTCTTCCTTCTCTCAATGTCCTCTCATTGGATCTTCTTCTATCTGTAGGGTTAGTATTTCTAGACATTATACTATTCCTTCTATCATTATTTATATTTAGGTTTCCTACAATCAATTGCTCTATGACCTATACCATAATAATTATGACAATAAAAATCTGTAACATGATTAAATGAATTATTTGTACAATTTCTTTTCATATGACCTATTTCATTGCATAAAAAATACTTACCTCTAAATTTATACCTAGTTTCCTTAGGAGATTTCACTTGCTTAGGTTCATCCAATTTCATAGTTTCCTTGTCTTGTCCAACTTCTTTATGTTTATTAGAAGATTAACTAGATCCAATCTTATCATCAGATTTATCTCTCTTTCAGATTATATCTATTTTTAGGTTTCTTTGTAGACATGTTAAATAAATAACCAAGACCCATCTTGTTATAGGTAGGTCTCTATATTGACATTGAACTTTTCTCTACTAGAATAAAACTTTTCAAGTTGTTTCTTGCACTAAGTTAGTTCACCTTTCACAATAGTGTTGTACTTATGAAGTTCTTCATGATCTTCTTTTATTGTTTCAAATTTAGATATCTTCTTCACCAAACTTTCTCTAAGATCTATATTTTCAATCTTTAAATTAGATTCAACTTTGCTAGGATCATTTTTCAAAGTCAAATTTAGATTGGTAATCTTCAATTCATGCTTCAAGATCTTGTACTATGTCTTTACTTTTGAATAATCATCATCACTAGTTTCAAATTTAGTAGATTCGGGCTTGGATTTGAGATGTTAAATCTTGTCCTTTATTTGTCCAATATATACTTCAGAGTCTTCATATCTATCTTTAGTAAGGAGATCAATTTGTTCAAGTGTTTCTTAAAGGTTCTTCATCAACTATTCCATATCCATAGGGATCTTACTCAAATTGTTAAGACTCTTCTAAGTAACTATACTCTGATACCAATTTTTAGAAATAGGAATTATAGAGAGGTGGCGGAGGGTGGTGTGAATTAGTAATCCACAAACTTTAGTTGCTAGCTAGATATTATTTATTACTTTGAACCATACATAATAAAGTGAAAAAGTAATGTTGAACAATAACAATAACCATGCACAAAGATAACTCATAATACCATATTTTGTTAACTAGGGAAACCTTGGCCAAGGCAAAACCCTGATGGGGATGATACCCACTAGATAATATACTGATATATATGTTCCTTGTTAGAGGATGGACCCTATTAGGAGCCAATGAGTAAATTTAGCATAGAGAGTCCCTATTAGGAGATTCCAACCCTATTAGGAGTTGTAGTATGGTAGATGCATAAAGAGCTCACTAACCAAACATGCACTTCCAATTACAAGAAGAGCTCATTACCTAGAAAGTAATTAGTATTCTAGATATACAGGTGTTGTAACTTATTTCTTGACTAACTTTGATCATATCTTGATCTTGAATCATAAAATTAGGTTCTCAAAACTTAACATATATCACTTTACACAAAGTTTGCATATCACTTATCACAATAGAAAATGTAGACTCCTTCACATTTGAATTCACAAGATGTCCTTTGCATAAATATCATATATTTTCACAAATTGTTGCTAGGTTGGCTAAGACCATAATATACTTTTCCAACTTAGAGTGAAAATCTAGGATGTCAGCCCTAATTGGTCAAGTAATTATTTTGTAAGAAAAGTAATTCCTTTACATTTAATTATGTTGTTCTATTTCATTAGTAAAACACAAATATCTCTTTTCCATACAATCCATACTAATGTTTGAGGTTATACACATCATAATGAATATGCATACTATCTCCATCTAACTTCTCTAATCATAATATGATGTTAGTAACAAGTTACATAGAAAACAATACACTGATGTAAACCAATTTCATACTTAAACAATTTTTTGAGTACCAAAAGCTAAGTATCTTTATTTCCAAGGTTTTATACAAGTGTGTACATCATGTGTTTCCATAAATGACAAAAAATACATATCTTCATTAGCAATTGTCAAAAATTGTGTATGAGAATTTTGTTGTGGTTTTAGTTTATATTACTCATATGGTTAAGTTTTTTTAAGGTTGATAATTGTGATAATAGTTGGATAACTAATTCTGCCCCCCTCTTAGTTATATCAGTGGACTATATATTCTAATATAGATAAGTTGTAGTTAGAGAATGCTACAATTAGATACATTTCTTGAATAAGAAGAAATTTGAGGATATTAAAGAAAAAATACCAATTGATTTGTATGAGAGGTTGATAAATAGAAAAAAGAGAGTACAAGAAGAAATTAAGTAAATTAGAGAAAATTTGACTAGAAAACTTTGTGTAGTTGAGCGTGAAGAAAATTTGAAAAAGTTTGTTATAGAGTTTGACACCTTTTCTAAGGAACAAGACTAGGGATATTTTGAATATGGGTGGTAGTTATGAGGTATTGAGAGAAGAGACCAAAGAAGAAATTGTACAGATAATAAAGAGTGTTAAACCCTCCAACAATTAGACTATGATAGTATTAGTAGTTGCAGTAGAGACTCCACAAGTAACAATTGGTGTTGACACAATACAAATTTATAGCACTAATGTTATAGTTGATACATAGGAAGATCTATTTAAGGATTCTAGTATAAATGTTGACAATTTGGTCACCTATACAAGTTATAATGATAAGAAAGAGAAAATAAAGGAAGAAGAAGAAAGCAGTAGAAGAAAGAAAAGAAAAGAAGCATAAAAGAAAAGGAGGCTAGAAGATGAAAGGAAAAGAAATGAAGAGGCAGATAAGAAGTTAGAAGAGGAGAAAAATAAGAAGATGGAATAATAAAAGAAAAAGGAAGAGGATGAAAGAAAAAGAAATTAGAAGAAGAGGGAAAAAAAGAGGAAGGAAGAACAAGAAAATAAGAAAAGAGAAGAAAAGGTGAAGAAGGAGGAGGGAGAAAAGAAACAAAAAGAAGAAGAAGATCAAATGATAGAAGGATCAAAGAGAAAGGAGGAAGTAGAGAACAAGAGAAATGAGGAAGAAGAGGAGAAAAGAAAAAAAATGAGGAAGAAGATAAGAAGGAAAGTGTACCTAGTTCTTCTAGGAAACCCCTTGTATTAGCAATTCTCATTGGATCGGATGATGTTGATCAAATTGAATTGATCTCATCACTTAGCAAGATAATTGGGAAAAACCAGAAAGTAAAGAGTTTGTAGAGATCACTGATGGAAGTGACAGATAGCCTACATAACACAATATTAGTGAGAACTAAACAATTGAATCCACACAATAGAGAAAAAAATGTTCAAGATTTTGATGCAAAATTTACAAATTTGTTTGATATAGTAGTAGTTAAGGCATAAACTTTGCATGATGCAGAGATATTCAGAAAGGTGTGTGCCAATATAAAAAATGATTTGAAGAATCTTGATGAAAAGATCAAGGAACTAAGTGTTAGAGTAATAAAGTATTTTATTATTAATTAAATCATATTTGTTTAACTGTTAAATCACTTATTATCTCTATTTTACTTAAGCTAAACTTTGGGCATATGATAATTAATTCTTTTATTAATTATTATCATGCAACCTAGGTTAGTTACCTGTCAGGGTTTTGATCTCCTTTTATAAGAATTGATCTCTTTGTATTTCATTAATTCACTTTTGATAATAATAGATTATGTTTCTTTAGATTATTTTTCATGGATTTTAGTATCTATTGTACCAGCCTTATGCCTTTTTTATCTTTATTGACATCCTTTTGTAGTATTTGTGCAAATGCACTGAGATAAAGTGGCACTCTACTACATTTCGGGATCTCACATATCTTTGTGTTTTATTGTACTTGCACTACATTATAAAGTTCCTTGGGGAGTTTTGCATTGGTTATATTCACCATCTTCCTTTGTTAGGTGAGTGTTCCTTCCATGACATTAGCACTCTTGCACTCTTAATGTTTGTGGCTCTTCTTTCTGTGGGAGGTATTGCATCCAGTTTCACTATTCATGTCTTACCTCTCAATATTATGGGGGGTTATATTGGGTGTATTTCTTTCTTGGTTTGATGGATTGAGCTATATATTTAGTATTTGATTCAGTGTACTAGGCGATTGCAATGGTTGAATACCTATGCATTTTAGTGAGATGGGTCATTTACCATATAGACATTCTTTCATTCCTTTTTTTGGAGGCAATGAAGATACCTTCCATCTTCAATTTATCATCTCTTTAGACTTAATCTTCCCTACTTGGTCATATTCTATATAGTGGAGGTTCTTCATATCAACAATTTGGTAGTATTTGCAGCTTCATGCTTTAGTGGTGTTCTTCATGATCATCCTTTTGTTCCTATCTTATGGAACATTCTTTCCATCTTTTTTTGGAGTAGGATTTTTCCCATGTGGTTTTCTCTATTTCTCCTCTTTTCAAAGCTTTGGTTGTGCTTGGGTAGCTAATTAGGCCTTATTGCTAGGACCCAATTTTCTTTTAGTAGTAGTTTCTAAGTTTTTAACTACTCCCTTAGTTTATCTTAAGGGGGGCGGGGGAGGGGAGGTGTTAGAGTAATAAAATATTTTATAATTAATTAAATCATATTGATTTAATTATTAAGTCACTTATCATCTCTAGTTTGTTTAAGCTAAACTTTGGGCATATATGTAAAAGGGAGTGATAAAGGGTAAATGTACAAACCAGTGTCACCCTTTTGTAAAGGAAAAGGCTAACAAAACTATAACTATTCACCTCCAATGACATAAAATTGGTATTAATATTTTGGATTTGAAAATGCAGTAAACTAATGAAATGTGTAGAAATGGATGAAGTTTAGGATTATAATTTTTAATAATTATTTGGGATAAGAATTGATAAATTTTGTTAATTTTTATAGATAATTTTTTACCTATTGAAAAACATTGAAATTAAGGGGTCTAGTTCTTACCACAAAACTATATGGAATTTAACTCATTTCCCTTCTCTCTTAGACTATGTTATAGATAACATATATAGCTAGAACAATCAAAAATAAAAGTCAGCTTTAGAGCTATATTTTCTTTTTTATAATGATTCAAATCTCAACTCACCTGAAATCAATAGTTTTCATCTCCCACCATATTTTTCAAAACAAATCTATTCTAACGAGGAGAAAAAATATACATTCTAGAAGAGGACTCTCTCCTCTAGAATGTAATATAATTTTAATTTTTTAATATATAATTTAATATTACTTTTCTCAAAATTGACATCTTTTTGAGTGCATAAAGTCTTGCTTGTAGAATTTTTTAATTACAATATACTATATGTTTATATGTTATTTAAAAAAATCATAAAATATAGTAAGAGTTATTGAAATGCCAGTTTTCTGGATTCATTTTATTTCTTTAGTAATTGGACACAAAGTAGTATAAAAAATGCATTTAATAGATATTTTCAATTGGAAAAGTGCAAAACCATATATAACTTTTCTAAAATGAATTTATCTAGATAATATGTTTGAACAAAATTTATTTTTAGATAGAAATACTCAAATTTAGTCATTTTGATAAGTTAGCCTGAAAGGTGACACAACTTTGTACTTTTACCCATAAGTAAATTGCATATAAAGGATAGATAAGGTATAAATAAGGGGGAGTAATGTATAAGTTAAAATTATAATCTTGAAGGGGGAGTTGGATTGTAATTAGGATATATAAGGAAAGATGGTTAATATGTAATGATTCACATTTTAAAATTTTGTCAAGGTCATTTTTCCCTATGTTGCCACCAATGCCAAAGGGGGAGATTGCTGAAATTTTTTCTAGGTTAGAATATTTGATGTTGTCATTAATGGAAACATATTAGTTATGTAAAGTGGACTGATCATGGAGATTTAGTTATGGCAATTATACTTAGAAAATTGTCTAAGCACCATACAATTTATTTGGTTTAACATACAAAATTTTGGTTGGAAAGCTTTATAGGAATATCCTAGACATGTGAAAAGTTAGGTATAGATACCTACCATCATGATGATGATGTATGCAAATGTGCAAGTGAGTATAGAAAGTACATATAAAGTTATGAATAGATTACCACTTACAACAGTATACACGAAGAACATAGTGTGACAGAGAAATGGGTATTTTGGGTTAAGGAAGTATTTTTTTAATGAAATAATTACTTAACTAATTAGGGAAAAAATTCTATATGTTAACCCTAATTTTGTGAAAGTTAACTTTGTATTTTGATAATTTTATCAAGGCTGATTAAACATATAGCTTATAATTAGAAAGGCATAAAGAAAATTTTCTATATGTGAAGTTAAGTGTGGTATAATATGATATTGATGTAATGATCTATGATGCAAATTCTGATGTATGATTAGAGGAATATGAATTTTGTAATGGGAAGAAAAAAAATATTAGATATACAAGATATCAATAGTAGTAAAGAGATTTTTGTATCTATCTCTTTATATTAAAGGAACCATAGTGTATATTGCATGTTTGGCTAGTGGACTCATCTTGCATACATTTTGTATTTGTATATCACAACTCCTAATAGGGTTGAGGCTTCTAACAAGCCCTAGTCCTCTAACAAGGACTAATATTCTATACATATGTAATAGACTCCTAATAGGGTCAATACCTTTTACAAGATACTTTTGATTAGTGCATCATTTTGTGGGTACCATCATCACTAGGGTTTTTTCTTGGTCAGGGCTTTCCTAGTTAACAAAACTTAGTGTTACGAGTTCTCTAATTTTATGGTTAAGTTTATTGTTCATAATAGTTAGTTTTATTTCATGAATGTTATAAAATTATGAATAATATCTAGTTTTTGGCTAAAGTTTGAAACATATTTATTCACACCCCCACATCTCAATATTACCTATTTCTAACAACTATAAGAAGGATAGAGAAGGGGCAGGAAGAGAGGGAATATGGAGAGAAAGAGATTTAGGGATAGGAAGAGAGAGAGAGAGAGAGAGAGAGAGAGAGAGAGAGAGATGATGGAGAGAGTGGGAGAGGGCACAATTGATGTCTAGAAACAAATATATCAATTCATGGAGAGAGGGAGTAGGGGATAAGAAGAAGAAAAGGTGCTAGTATGGAGTGAGTGAGTGAGAGAGAGTGTGTGTGTGTGTGAGAGAGAGAGAGAGAGAGAGACTAGGGGATATGAAGAGGGAGAGGACAGGATGGAGAGAGTGGGAGAGAGCATGATTAATGTCTAGAAAGGGAGATACGATTGACTGCAAGAGAGTATGGGATAGGAGGAGAGAGTGTGGATAGGATAGAGCGATATAATAAGAGAGAAATAGATAGGATAGAGATAGAAAGGGGTAGGAAGTGAGAGGGGATATGAAGAGGGAGAAAGAATAGGATGAAGAGAGTGGGAGAGAGCATGATTGATGTCAAGAAATGGAGATATCAATTGATGGAAAGAGAGAGTAGGGGATAGGTCGAAGGAGAGGGGATAGTATAGAGAATGTGTTTTTTTGTGAGAAAGAGAGGGAGAGAGAGGGAGAGAGGGAGAGAGAGATATATATATGGGGGTATGGAGTAGGGAATATAAAGAGGGAGCAAGAATAGGATGGAGAGATTGGGAGATAATGGTATAGGATGGAGAGAGAGAAGGGGGTATGAAGAGAGAGGGGATATGATGGAGACAAAAAGAGTTTGGGATTGGAAGAAGGAGAGAGGATAGGATGGAGAGTGTGGGAGAGAGTGTTGAAAATAGATAATACTGGGGGGGTGGGTGGGAGTGAATCAATATTCTACAAACTTTTGTCCACAACTAAGTATTGATAATTACTTTATAACTTGTATATGAAAGTAAACCAACAATTTTGAACAATAAATATAACCATGCACATAGAGAAATCATAACACCATCATTTTTTAATTAGGGAAACTCTTGCAAAGGCAAAACCCTAGTAGGGATGATACCCACTAGATGATTCACTAAAGAATAGTATCCTATTAAGGATATTTACCCTATTAGGAGTCAATGAAATACATATAGTGTCTCAAGTCCTTTTTAGAGGATTGGGCCTTGTTATAAGCATAAGCCCTATTAGGAGTTGGCAGATCAAATACAAAGTATGTAATAAGAGCCCACTACCGTAACATGCAATTATACAATTTAGTTCTTCAAAAGAATAGATATACATACAATAGTTTTTGTCTATTGTATTTCACATTTGATCTGATCATACATCAAATGTATTTCATTTATAATCTTTTCAACTTCACATCAATGACAAATATCACATAGATCATCCATATATCGCACACTTATCTTCACAAGATAAGATCTTTACTTATACCTCACATATTCATAATTCTCTTCTTAGTTAGCCTTCAAAATTTCACATGTTTGGCATAATAAAATAATAAATTATGGAATAATATCCACATAGTAGGCTCATCATGACTTATTAATTTTTTTTTACTAAAATAGTTCCTCAATTCATACAACCCAATTCTTTGTTATGCTCTATTATGCTCTGTTAAATACCCATACTAGTATTTCAATCATATTTCATGTCATTCTATTTGTACACACCTAAATACTAACATACATCATTATGAAATTTTCATAGAGCTTTCCTCAATTGTGCATAATCTAACTCTCAATGAGTCATCTATACACATCACTTTTGCTCTCTATGCAGCTGCAAATTGTCTAACACTTAAGACAATTTCTATCTCAAATGCATAAATGAAATGTTGAATCTATGTTTCCATAAATGAAAAGTCTCAAAACATCCATCTAACCATATTTCTAATAATCTCCCCCTTTGGCATTGATGTAAACATTTGAGAAAATTGGCTAAGTTCCAAAATGATGTCATACATCACAAAAACAAATAAAAGTAACTATACAAAATTGACTTCAAAACATAACATTTTTATTCATGTTTTGATGGATAATTACATTCCTTATCACTCCTTTACATTGATACATAAGTACATAAGTGTACTCCCCCTTAAATTTACAATACATACAATTTTCCTTTACATATTACTTCCCCTTGGACATTAATGGAAAAGGTGTCAAAAATTGTATCCAAAACTAAGTGACCTATTGCTAATCAACTTTTTATCTTGGAGAAACAGTTTGCATAAAAAAGTTTTATCCTATTCACTTCTTTCTTCCAATTTTCCTCTACAGAATTAGAAATACTAATTAGTGCACATAGTGCATAGGATTCCACTTAAACTATGCTCAAGTCAATATATGAAAACTTTCCATAGGAAGTCTTTCTCCAAGACATTCCTCCAGCTGTCTCTTCAAAGTCCTTATCTTAGGTGACAAAATTTCTATAAGACTAGAGAATCTCTTTGCTACCTTCTCCTTGTCAGATTCCAAGCCTCTAATCACATTGTAGATCTTCTTCACTTCTATTCCACACTCTTCAATGCTGGTCTCGGGGACCTATAATTTCACAGTGAGTGATTCTAGTTCACTCATCTTACCCATAATTTGACTCTCAAAGTTAGTCAAATATCTATATGAAAATGCACACTATCCATACAATCTCTTCCCTTCATTAATGATCTTTTTGAGTTCTTTGATGCTTCCATCAAGTGTTTTCAAGTTATTTCTCACATTAGTGCATACTGTGTTAAACAATGATGCATCATGCTTCACCTGTGCTTGCACTAAAGCTACTTTTTTGAGAGTTGTGAAATCATCATCAAAGATCTTCACCAACTCCTTGACCTTTAAATGCAAGTCTAGATTGGCTAGAATTGTAGTAATTGTCTTCTACATTATGTCCAAGAATTTATTTAGTGTCTTCTCCAAAGGCTTTACTAATTAATTCTTTTCAAATAACATGCTCATTGAGCTCATTTATCCTTTTTGATTGTCATCATCATCTAATGTACTGATATTGTTGTTGTTGCTGCCACTACTAGAGTTACTATGGGAGTAAGTGTAGCTTCTTTTTATTCTACCTTCTTATTCTCTTCCTCATCTTGTCTTCTTCTCTTTCTCCAATATTTCTACTTATTTCCTTACATTTTCTTTAACTTTCTTCCTTTCCTCATCTTCTTTCTTCTTCTTGTCTTGTTCTATTTTCTTTTTCTCATCCTCCTCTTCCTTTTTATTTTCTTTCTCTATCCTTTTTACCTCTTCTATCCTCCTTGTCTCTTTCTTCTTCTCCTCGGCTTGTTTCTTCTTGACTTCCTCTTATTTCTTCTTTAATTCTTCTACTTCATCTTCATCAAAGATAGAGTATGTTGTTATATTTCTAATATTTCCAACAATATTTTCTCCATGTCTTACAAAATGATTCTCCTTTGCATCTATACCTGTGTGTGTACTATCCACTTGCATGGATTCAGTAGCCATAACAATATGTGGTGGTGAGAGTGTTTGTCATTTCTCTTTTGCTTCTACCTCATCATTGGATATTGTGTTTTCTTCCATATATACTGGGCTATTAGGCTTTGACTATGCACTCACCTTAGGAATTGTAGTTATGAATTTAATATTTGGCTCTTTCATTTCCTTCTTGACATCCTCATAATTGCCTCCCATTAGAAGAATTTCTCTTCTTTTGTTCCTCAGCAAGGGCTCAATACCCTTCAAAATTCTATCTAAATCCTCCTTAGAGTCAACTTCACATAGTTTATTTATCATTATGATCCTCAAATTCAGGTCTTCTTCCAATACTCTCTTCTTCCTATTTATTTGCCTATTATATAGGTCTTTAGGTATCTTATTCTAAATACTATCAAACTTCTTGTTTCTCAAAATCACGTTTCTTAGAATTGAATTTTCTAATTGCCTTCTATCCATATTTCTATATAGATTACAGTGTTGTTTAACATTAAAAAATTGGCATCATTAATTAGTTTCATGTTTAGGTTCTCTACCTTTTCTTTCCATGCTTTCTTTCTAGCTGCTATTTTGCCTTCTTATGCATCTTACACTACTAGTCTATCTCTAGCTTCATCATCAAAACTTTCAAATTCACTTACTTGCATCATTTTCCTTCTCTTTCTTGGTCCACTGTTGGTCTACTTTAACCTTATCTTGGTAAATGGTGCAACTTCTTTCTTAGCCTTTACCAATCTCATAGACTTTCTCTATGTTGTAGGTTCTTCAAGCTCTTGTTCTCATAGGTTGCACTTGCACAATTGCTAAATAGAGTGCAATAGGGGCCTATACACATGGTTGTGCTATAGTCACACCTTCTTAAGGTCCTATAACAACAATAAGAGTTGTTGCTATTACTTTAGACTATCTACTTTCTCTCATTTCTAGCACAATTCCTTCAACTTCATTAAATTCTTCTCTAGTCATGCCTGATTCCTTGAGGATGGAATCTACCACTTTTCCACATCTTCTTGCTTTCCTATCTATGAAGTTTAGAGTGAACTATTCTCATTTTCTCCTCATAGGTTCCCCATCTAGGATACTTTGTATCCTTTAATTGGAGTATGATATGCACATACCCTTTTATGAGCTTTGTACTCATCTCATATCCCAAGGTTTTTATGAACTTAACACTTGGTACCATAGCTTCCATATAGGTGTTTTCTATCTCTACTATAAAGAATATCTTTTCCTTGTACTTTTCTACCACTAAGGGAGCTATTGTACATATCTATTTCATTTTTGACTGAAAACTTTTCATCATTCTATCAATGTCATGATCTCTAAAATTCTCCAATATTGATCTAGATCATTAAGTCACCAAATTCATTGTACACTCATTGCTATCCTAATTTTTACCCTAGGAAACTTCTTTGTAGCATAGAAAACAAATGATTCAGTATGAACTCAAATCTAGAAGCTGTGCTCTTTGATTTCTTCACTTTGGCAATATTATCCAACAATTGTAGTATAATAATCTCACATAGATTAACTTTTCTCCCTTGAACTATGATTACATAAGCTACATGTAAAAATTTAGCTAGTATTGAGTTAACCATTGATTAATGGTTGAACTTGTACCCTAATATGTATCTTAACAACTTTACTCCTTTGTCTTGAATGGAGTCTACCTTCATGTTTCTTCCATCAAACCTTGTGTTCAAGTTTGTCTCAACCATTTTTCTTACATTTTTCTCATTGATAGGATTAGATCTTTCATTACTCAATCGTGTGACCTTATGAATTAGTTCATTGTTAATAACTATTTTCATATCACCTAGCCATAACAAATCATCATGTATGCTACTTAGAATAAATTGGGTCCAATCATGATTATCAAACTCCATATAAAACATATATTTTACTACATTCAACTTAGTCAAGTGTGCATACTCAGATTTAAAGAATAGGTCACTATTACACATGGTTCCCAAATATTTGTGAATATCTTCATCTCCTATGCTTTCAATCTTAGAATGGATAAAACTTATAATATCCTCAACATGAAGCACACTATCTAGAACTTTCAAAAATGCACCCAATGGGTCATCGAAAAGTGAAATAAACAAATGTTTCATGAACACATACCATGGTATAGAACTCACACCATAGATGGTATGAATAGCCATTACAATTCTACTGTATTCATTGAAAAACTTAGCTTTACCTCCATAAAATACCTTAAAATCACATTATAGGGCTTTTACAACTTTACACTTCACAAACTACTCGTTGCACTTCAATTCGCTGTCAAATCACTGTTCAATTCTGTCAAGAAACTTTGCATGAACAAATGGTACACACAATCTTGTTTGTGATCCTTAAATCATTTCAAATCATACTATGCATTAAATGTGTATCTACTACAAAATCAAATATTGTCTCTATTTACCTGTAAGCTTGTTTTCTAAATTCTTGCTCACTAAGATAATATCTACACTTGAGCATAGCTTTCTCTTTATGTCTTTTACCTTCTATAACTGTGCAACTTCAAATTCTCTCTCTAACATCAGTTCTAACCCACTGATGCACTATTTCTTCCAAAATTTATTAATTAAAATAGGATGAGTCACAACCAATCTCTGACTTCAATTTCTCATTAGGTTCATCAATTTACCATTCCTCCAAAATTTTATAAGAGCTTTCTTGATCCTTAGCTATCATAAATACTTCTTTGAGCTCATTAGTATGTTCCTTAATTTCTTCCATTTGATTGTTGTCACTACCATTAGCATTCCTTATTTCATTTCTATTGTTGTTCCTTTTGTAGTTAGGATTCTTGTTAAAGTTCCTTTTGTCCATTCTATAATATCTCACTATGTGTCCAAAGTTATTACATAACTAACATACAGGTGTATTTCTTTTTTGATTTTTTCCATTTTGAATCTCAGGTGCTCTATAATTCCTTATAATATGTCTAGGATTGCTACACTTGTAACATACAACCTACTTCCTTTTACCATTAGGTTTCTCACCAATATAGGATCTACTTTTGGATCTACCTCTTTCAGTACCTATAGGGTTAGTATTCCTAAACATTCTATTATTTTCATTATTACCATCAAGCTTAGGTTTCTTACATTCTACTACTTTATGTCCATAACCATCACAATTATAACAATAGAGATTAGTGATGGGTTTAAAATACTTACCTGTAAAATCTCTCTTCATGTGTCTAACTTCATTACATATGAAACATCTTCCTGTGAGCTCACATCTTACTTCCTTGGATGGTTCATCTTACTTAGGTTTATCAACATGCATTGTTTTCTTAGGTTCATCATGTTTCATTGACAAATCAATTAATTCAACTTCCTTTGATACTTTAGTAGATGTTCTTGATTCTACCTTACTCAGATAAGATTCCTTAGGAGATTCAATAATTGGATCTAGTTCTCTTTTGATTTCAACTTTCTTGGCTGATTTCTCTCCAATAAGATATCCAAGTCCTATCTTGTCATAAGAGGATATATGGTGAAATATCTATTCAATTGTCTTATCACTACTTGAATAAAGTTTCTCTAACTATTTCTTAGCTTGTGTCAATTCTCTTTTCACAATGATGTTGTACTTTTCTAATTTTGGATACTCAATCTTTATAGTATCTAGTTCTAATGTAACTTGACTTAACTAGGATCTAATGTCTGCATTCTCATTTTTTAGTTCAGGTTCATTCTTGCCACGATTTTTCTTAAGACTCAACTTAAGTTCAACAATTTTCAATTCATGTTTCAAAATATCATTTTCTTTCTAGAGATTTCCTACTTCATCATTGTCACTAGTTTGTGCAATTGGTTCCTTGCTAGATTTTAGATCATCAATCTTGTCTTTCAGTTAACTAATGAAAAAGTTTGCATCTTCATATCTATCTTTTAGGTTATATCTTACTTCAGTAAGAAGGTCAATCTGCTCAAGAGCTTCTTCAAGGTTTTTCTTGAACTATTCCATATCTATAGGGATCTTACTCAAGCTATTAAACTTCTTCAAAGTAACTATGCTATGATACCAATTGTTAGAAATAGACAATACTGAGGAGCAGGGGGGGGGGGGGGGGTGTTGGGGGGCATGCATCATTATTTTACAAACTTTTATCCACAACTAAATATTGTTAATTACTTTATAACTTTTATATGAAAGTAAACCAACAATGATGAACAATAAATATAATCATGCACATACATAACTCATAACACCATCATTTTGTAACTAGGAAAACTCTAGCCAAGAGAAAAACCTAGTGGGGATGATACCCACTAGTGTCTTGAGTCATTTTTCGAGGACTACACCTTGCTATAAGCTTCAACTATATTAGGAGTTTCTTCAACCTTTTTAGGAGTTGTTAAATCAAATAAAAAGTATGCAAGAAGAGCCCACTACCCTAACATGCAATTATACAATTTAGTTCTTTACAAAAATAGATATATATACAATACTTTTGTCTATTGTATTTCACACTTTCTTTGATCATACATTAGATGTAGTTCACATATCATCTCATAAACTTCACATAAAACACAAATATCACATAGATCATACATATGTCACACACTTATCTTTGCAAGATAAGATCTTTACGTATACCTCACATATTCATAATTCATTGCTTAGTCACCTTTCACGCTTTCACACACTTGGCATAATAAAAAAGAACTTATGGAATAATATCCAAATAGTTGGCTCATCATGACTTAGTAATTATTTTTTTACTAAAATAATTCATCAAGTTGGGCAATCCAATTCTCTGCTATAATCTATTTTACTCTATTAAATACCCATACTAGTATTTCAATCATATGTCACGTTGTACTATCCATGCACACTTGCCCACTGGCATCTATCATTATGACACTCTCATAGAGATTTCCTAAAATACACATAAGCTAACTCTCAATGAGTCATCTATACACATTGCATCTTTTCTTAGTGTTGTTGTAAATTATCTAATACTTAGATAATTTTCTATCTCTAAATATATAAATGAAATGTTGAATATGTGTTGCCATAAATGAAAAATCTCAAAACATCTATCTAGCCATATTTAAAATAGGGATTGATTGAGGGAGGGAGGGAGGGAGGGAGGGAGGGAGGGGGGGGGGGGGGAGAGAGAGAGAGAGAGAGAGAGAGAGAGAGAGAGAGAGAGAGAGAGAGAGAGAGAGAGGGAGGGAGGGAGGTGGGGGGAGAGAGAGAGAGAGAGAGGGAGCAAGGGAGAGAGGGAGAGGGAGAGGGGAGGGGGAGGGAGGAGAGAGAGAGAGAGAGAGAGAGAGAGAGAGAGAGAGAGAGAGAGAGAGAGAGAGAGAGAGAGAGAGAGAGAGTAGGGTATAAGATCCTTAAAAAGGCTAGGAAGCTGGCTTAGGGATATGATGAGGATAAAGAGAGTAGGGAATAGGAAGAGAGAGAGGATTATATAAGATGGAGAGAGAGGGTGAGTGAGAAATGGATAGGATGGAGAGAGAAGAGGTAAGGAAGACCTATAGGGGATATGATGGAGAAGAAGGGAGTATAAGGCATATTTACATACAACATCCATGCTAGGGTGTGATTGTACAATAGTGCAACCATACTACAAGAATATACCAAAAATTCTTAAATAGCAATGTGACTATTGAGATAGGCCCACATTATTTATTTTTGCAGTCTATTCTATTTTTTTTTTATGATGGAAATGCAAGTTTCATGGTGATGGAAGTCATATAGTAACATTCTTAATGTTAAAAGTACCAAATTCAAACATTTTCTACACAATTTCAACTGTTAATCAAAATTGCATCATATTTAAGGTTAGTGGAGTACTTTTTAAATGTATATTGTGACTATAGAGACAAATTATATAATGATTTGGAAAGTTGTAATATATTGTATTCATAGATATCATTGTAAATCATATGTTTGCATGATTTGATGTTTAGAAATCATTATAATTTGTATGTTTGAATGATTTGACATGTAGACATCATCATCATCATGCTAAGGCTATAACATTGTGATTTTAATCCATTCATTGTGAGACCATTGTATTAGCTCTATTAGGTCTAGTTGGTTTGATGAATGCTAGGGTACATATCATTTCACTCACTAACCACCAAGAATGATTTTGCACATGCTATACCTAGGTGCCCCCAAGATGTACTAAGTCAAACCAAACAATAATTTTTGAAGGGCGATATCCTTTCCCTTTCAATAGTTACCAAAGTTTAGTGAAGTGTGCAAGTAAGGTTTTCCCAAGGTCTAATTTTGTGTATCATCTTTTAATCTACTCATTATGGGACCATTCTTCCAGCTTCATTATGTCTGATTGGCTAGCTAAACACTAGGGCACATATCATTTTTCTCACCAAGCATTGAGAATGCTTTCACACATCTCATACCTAATTTCCCCCAAGATGCACTTTGTTGAACCAAACAAATTTTTTTGAAGAGAGCTATCTCGGACATCATGAAAATTACAACTGCTCTATGAAGTGCACAAGTAAGGTGCTGTTAAGGTCTATGTGCATATAGCTCTATTTTTTGATGGTCCGCATGGTTTTGTTTTGGTGAACACATTTTAGTCGACAAGAAATCTTACATTTTTGTGTTGTGTAAAGTTTTTAAATGGATTATCTTTGAATTCATAAATTTTGGGACTATCCTATTAGCTTTTTTAGGTTTAGTTGGTTGGGTAAATGCTAGGGACATCTCATTTCTCTCACTGGGCATCAAGAATTCTTTTTTACATGTTGTACATGGGTTTCCCAAGATACACCAAGTCGAACCAAACAACTATTTCTAAAGGGCCATATATTGGACCTCGTGACTATTATTGAATTTCCATGAAGTGCACAAGTAAGGTTTCCCAAGTTTTAAGTGTGTATAGCTTCATTTTTTGATGGTCCAAATAGTTTTTTTTTGGCAAACACATTTCAACTGACATGAAATCTTACATTCTTAAGAAATAAAAAGTTTCTAATTGGAGCATATTTCAATCTATTTGTTGTGGGACCATCATGTTAGTTCTATTAGGTCTATTTAGCTGAGAAAACACTAGGAGACACTTATTTCTCTCACTAAGCATTAGGAATTCTTTTGTGCATATTGTACCTAGGTGTCTCCAAGATGCACTAAGTTGAGCCAAACAATAATTTTTGAAGGGTGATATCTAAGATGTCATGATGGTTTCCTCAGTTCTATGAAGTGAAAAAGTAAGTTTTTCCCAAGGTATAAGTGAGGATAGCTCCATTTTTTATGGTCCATACAATTTTCTTTTGGCAAACATGTTTCAGTTTACACATAATCTTGCATTCTTACATAGTGGAAAGTTGCTAAATCAAGCATCTTTCAATCCATTTATTGTGGGATCATTTTGTTAGCTCTATTAGGTCTAGTTGGTTGGGTAAATTATTAGGGACATCTCATTTTTCTCACTCAACATTGGGAATCCTTTTGTGCATGCCATCCTAGGTGTTCCCAAGATGCACTAAGTAAAACCAAACAATCATTTTTGAAGGGTGGTATCTTGGACCTCATTATAGTTACTAAAGTTCAAAGAAGTGCATACATAAGGTTTTTTGAAGGTCTAAGTGCATATAGCTCCAATTTTTTTATGGTACACATGGTTTGGTTTTGGTGAACACATTTCAGTTGATACAAAATCTTGCATTTTTATGTAGTGGAAAGTTGCTAAATGAAGCATCTTTCAATTCCTTTGTCATGGGATAATTTTGTTAGCTCTATTAGGTCTATTTGGTTAGGTAAATGGTAGGGGACATATCATTTCCCTCACAAAGAATCAAGAATATTTTCTTGCATTCTACACCTATGTATCCCTAAGATGCACTAGGTTCAAAATCATCACTTTAAGCTAAATAAACCGTTTCAAGAATTTTTAAAGCTAAATCAGTACTTTCTTAGTGTAATGATATAATTAGTTAGTAAATACTTAGGTGACTTATACTTTTTCTCAAGATTTATCAACATACTTCATATTTGAATTCACAATGTAAAATGAAAATACAATTTTGTTGATTTTCAACTCTTGAACTCTCAAAATAAATTTACATCTAACTTTATTATAACCATAAATGTTGAGAGTATAACTTTCACTCTCACCTAGATGTTCCTTTATTTAACTTTGTATTATTTTAATCTCATTATGGTTTTGATAAGTATTCATAAAACACTTAGTCATTATCTAGCATAGTTGGTTGGTTATCACTGTGACTGAGCCACTACTTAGGCCAAGTGCATAGATTATGCTGAGCATAAGTGTCTAGAAAAAACATGCCAAGAGTTTCATCTTGTTGCTTTTCACTAGTAGTGTTGTGTAGCGTGTTAAGAAACAACAAGAAACTTGCTCTACTCATTGTGTGCCCACCTAAAAATCAAATAATATAAGAAACAAAATCAATGGGAAGTCCTATTGATAAGATCAATAATAAAAAATAAATACATGTTTACATGAAAGATCCATCAAATCTGTGAACGTTAAGCTTTTAAGAGACAAGATGCTCACAAGTTCAGTTGAGTTCAAACTAGGTGTAGATAAATTATCAAGAATAGTTCTTAAATTTGTGAAGCTAAGGTTGTCTCTCCTCGCTAGTAGAAATGGATAGAATGCTCCTCTGGCCTTAAAATAAAATAAAACTTAAAATTATGGATAGAATAAACCTTAGCGATGATGGATAAAATAAACTATAAAATTCTACTACAAAAAAACCTTCAAAAATATGGAAAACTTAATCAATAAGATGAAAACTATGGTTGGAATTAAAAAGTTCAAGACCTTGTTGATAGAGTCACAAACCAAGATTTCTATGTAGGATATAATTCCACTACAAGCTACTTCTACTCTTGATTTTATGTAATTACATATTGTGAACATCATCGCTCATAGTGATACATTTAACAGAGTTACCTACTCATTTGATGTCCTGTTCAACAACACTGAAATATCACATCCCTATTATTCCCCAAAAATGTTGATTAACACACAAAATACCTAAAAATATATGTAACTAAGATATTTAAGATAATTAAAATAAATTTAACTTAGCAAAAAATTAGTCAAAAATGTGTGTAGAAATTAAATGATGATGGCTCCAACTCTTGCCACTTTTAACACACTTTGTTTCCAAACAAGTTGTCTGATACTTCCATGTCACAATGACGGAAATAATTTTCAATGAGCATTACCACCGATACATTGATAGTTGTCTTGTGTGTCAAAATGGCAACTCTAGTTTAGCAACAATCATTTTCAACATTTTCAAGTCACAATTTTGACAGACGCACGTCAAAAAATATGTAAATCATTTTTGGGCCAAGATGAGCTTTATTTTGCAATTATAGAAGATAAGGATCAAGTCATATTGTAAATCTCTATAGAGTACATGCAACCAATTAGATTAAGGGATAAATCAGGCAGCAATATGGATCAACCACAACCATTGATTCTAACCTAATTCATTCCACCTATGTTTATTTATGAAGGAAAACCCTAAAGAGTTTGTAACATGCTAGAGAGATTAATGCTAAGTGTAGATAGAGTATTCATAGTGGCTATGGAGGTTATAAAAGTTTTATGAATTGTAGAATCAATTAGAGAGAACAAAGAAAAGTAGAGAAAGGATAGAGCAGACATATCTGATCAGAAGGATCAAGGATTTATTAGTAAAGAGAAGATCTGATATCTAGCAGTAAAATGCTAACCAAAGGATCATGGTGTTGAATCATCCAAAAAGGTGATACAAAGTAAATCTCCTAACAAAGTACTCTTAATAGGCTTTTTAGTCTTAGTAGGCTCTTATAAATCTCTTAACCTGTGCTTACTTAACTATGACTTTAAATTCTCTAGCAAGGTGAGACCTAATAGTCTTTGTAAGCCTTTGATAGGGAAGACCCCTCATAGGGTAGATCATAGTTAATGATAAAACTCATCATAATCATAATTGGTCACACTTTACAATTGTGGTAGTGAAGATTTGTGGGTGTCATCCCCACACTAGTTTTATCTTCTCCTTAGAGGATTTATGGATAACCAAATTTCTTGTGACGTGTTAATTTTTTTTATGCTATGGATACAATGTGTAGTTATCTATTTTACTTTATATGTTGAATTATGAGATGGATGCGTGGTGGTTTTTTATGGTTAAAGTTTTGAAGTGCTGATTCACCCCCCTCGATCATAATTTACTTTCCCATTGTTACTTCCAATAATTGGTATCAAATCTTTGGTTCTTTTAAAGGAAAGACTAACATCTTTGGAGGTAAGATCTTCAAGATGGAAGTCTACAAATTTGAAAAGACTATTAATAACGAAAAAGATTGAAATAAAACTTGCCTTACATCAAATCAAGGATGCAATAGATGAATTGGTGCATTCATTGAAGAGAAGGAAAGAGATATCTATTCAACAAGATGACACTCAATATCAAGAAATTGATACTACTAGACTATTTGAGGGTGGAAAATCTAGAGAGTTTGATGAAACAATTGTAGATCTAATGGGAAAGAATGGTGCCCTAAATGAAGAAGTCAGAAATCTCAAAAGGAAACAAGAAGCACAATCAATACTTTTGTGTGAGACAACTGAATTGGAAAAAAAAAAGATGAAGAAGATAAAGCCATGATTGAAGAAGACAAAAGACTTCTAGATAACAGACTTGAAGATAAAACATCAAAAGTGCAAGAGCTTGCAAACATGCAATTGGATACAATGAATCAATTGATGCTTGCAAATCAAGAACTAAATAGGAAAGACATTGAGATCACTACTTTGTAAACACATAATTCTCTATTGCAAAATGAGTTGAGGAAAAAAAGAGAAAAACTTAATAAGCCAAGTGAAGCCAAAAAGTATTTTGAGAAATTGATAGAATCACCAAGACCTAACAATGGTACCACTAGATTGGGATACACCACTACTGAAGAGGGAGAATCATCTAGAAGTAGTGAAAAAAGAAAAATAAAATATAAGAACAACAAACTCACTTGTAATAACTATGGAAAATTGGGTCACACAACAAATGTTTGCAGGAGAAAAAATGGAAATCAGAACCCTAAGAAGAAATTGAAGGGTCACTATTACAAATGCAAGAAACAAGGACATCAGGCACATGAATGTAGGACCAAGACTACCAACACACAAAGATTTGAAGGTTATTGTTACAAGTGTTAGAAGTATGGACATAAGGCATATGAGTGAAGATCCAAATCCAAGTGGATATCAAACAAGCAAACAAAGGTAAATGATAATGGAAATTCATATGATTAGGATTATAATACAAGGTAAAACTATCACTATTGTTAAGAGTATGGTCACATTCCTAAAAAATACATTAGAACACATTTCAAAGGCAACTGCAATAGATGGCTAAATGGGATTATATGCTTTAGTTGTTTGAAGACTGGTCATGTCAGCAGAAACTTTCCAACAAGGTCACTTGTACTAAGAAATAAATTCAACAAAGGAAAATAAAAGGTTGATGTTGAAAAGGTAAAGATGTAGATGAGAAAGACATGGAAGAGGAAGGAAGGTTGCATTACATCAAGTGCAAATGAGATCACTTCATCCAATGGACTAGGTGACTACAACACCCCTAGCTAGGCAATCAAGAGGTATGTATGGGAATGGTATTTAAAAATTTATATTATGCTTCGGTTCCAAGAATATAAGATCTAAAAATATTATATATGCATGAATTAAGATGCAATAGAATGATTTGAACCTAGAGAATATTTATATTTTTGTTATTTTTATGTTATTTCCAAGCATAAAAAGTTTCACAATTACTGCCAAGCATGAATGGTATTATAGTTATGGTTGAGCATTGGAGTCGTGTTAGTATTGGTTGAGCTCACTATGTTAGCCAATCATATTGGAAATCATTTGTTATTTGAGTGAGTTAAAAATCCTATGATAGTCAAGATTACAACAGTGTAAGCTATGAGAAATTAATTATGAATATGAAGGGTTATATAGTCAATTTTTGACTTATTTTCACTTATCAGAGGTTATAGAGTACACAAAGAGCATGATGGTGAATTGAAAAAAGAGATATAAGTGTGTAAAAACTAGATTTGACTACCACTCAACATCATTCATCAGATTTGAAAGGTATTTAACTATTTTTGAGTTACATTTTTAATTTTTCTCAAGCCCTAAGTAGTCAAAATTATAGCTAGCCCTTTTTCAAGTGTTAGGAAAGAGGGGAAGGAATTTTTCAATGTTCAATTGATAAGTGTAGATGCTCAAAAATGGTTCAGATCTATAGTTTCATTACATTTTTATACTAATTCATTCCATTTTCTCATTCCATTAACTACAATATTTTGGCCAACTTGATCATATCCCAATAGTGTTTGTCATCATTTGTATCCTCTTTCACATCAATTTTAGATCATTTCGAAACTATTTCAACATCATAAAAAATATATCAAATCAACTCAAAATCATATTAAGTCAGCTTGTAATCACCCCAAATCTACTTAAAATCACCTATAATCAGTCTTAATCAACCTAAAACATGTCAAAAATCCTAAATCTATCATCATTTGTCCAATCCTAGGCATTATTGTGGCTTTGAGTGCCTTAGAAACCTATCAATCTTGTTGGTGCAAATAAGTATTTACTTATTACACTTTCTTAAGTTTACTTTGTTAGTGTAGTTTTTTATTTTTCCTATTTTGCTAGGTTTTTCCTACACTTTTAATAATCTCGCTTAGGTTAATAAAGCATGTTTTATTAGGTGAATGGTTGTGAGGTGTCACCTTCCTACATGTGAGCATCCATTAGCTATCTTGGGAAGATAATTTGCTATCTTTAGTCCGATAGATGGTTGCTCCTCATTGGTTGGTGTTGCCACCTCCTCCCTCATCCTAGCCTATATAAGCATGCTACCTAGCTTGTATTTGTATCTCTTGTTTTTGCATCCTCTTAATGCTATTTTGCTTCCAGCATTTGCATTACTCTCTTGGAGACTAACTCTATGATGCTATTTTGATTTTGTATCATTTGCATTCATAGTTTAGATATTTACTCTTTGCACTAGTTTTCTGGGTTATTAATCTTTTCAAATTCTAACATGGTATCAGAGCTTTTCTATGTGCAAGAGTAGATTTTAATTTCCTTATTTGAGAGATTTGGGGGGGGGGGCAAATAAACTTTATTGTAGTTTTTTGAAAAAAGAAGTATGCTCTTCTCTTGCATCTTTGGATGATCCTGAGAATTAGAAAAGTTTTGACAAAAATAGTTTTTCTCTGGGGTTTCAATCTCAAATTTGACAAGCAACTTGCATATTTGGAGTTTTCAATTAGTTTTGCAGCTTTCAACATGCCATTGATGGACTTAAGAAGTTGATCCAGCATTTGCATGTCATATTTTGGTTGCTGGGGTTGTTTTTTGATTTTTGGAGCCGTTTTTTACTGTTAAAGACGTCTGATTTACACTACAACAACATCTTTTGTACATCAGAAAGAAAAATGCTTTCTGGGTTTTGTTTGTAGCCCTAAAAAACTATCTGGGTATCTTTTAGATTTTGCATACAAGCTGTATATTTTGCAGGATCTAGCGCGAAAAGCTACAGCAATACCCCTCTCTATTGGCAATCGCAGATTTGAATGTACTTTTCAAATGTCTCGTTCTTACTCATACAGACTCTGATTTTGATGATTCTTGTTATGAATTTGGCTATTTTTTTGTGCTCTATCCACTAGTGGAGTTGTTTTTTGATTTTCATGCATGAATTCTTCAAAAATTGTAGATTGTCAGCCATGACTGTGCATAGTTCTCATTTTGGAAACTTCGGAGGATCATAACTTTCTCATACGACCTCATATCGAGGTGATTCTTTTTTTGAAAGTGCATAATTTTTTGAGTAGATCGTAGTGGTACTATTTGTTTCCTTGATTATTGTGTCCAAGTTTCACTTTTAGCATATGCTCTTCATGAGGGTTTGTAATGCATTGAAATCAAGACCACTAAGTATTTCTTTCTAGTGGTAGTTGTAAATGCACTAAAATAAAGTGCCAAATCATATTTCTTTTGGGGGGGGGGGGGGGGGGGTGTTCTTTGATTCAGTAAAGAGGGGGGGGCATTGTCGTGGTTGGGTTCTCTTCTTTCTAGCATTTCTTCATCATGGATCAAAAAAATATGCCCATCCTAACTCCATACAATTATTTTGAGTGGAAATCACACATGACAATTCACTTAAGGAAAGCTAGATTAAATAAGATAACTATGGGACTTGAAATTGAACCTGCTAAAGATGAAGATAAGCCTAAGTGGTTTAACAAATGTGATGAGGCATTTGGAACATTGTGTTTGTCTATTTCTCCTAACTTGCTATTTCACATTGAGTCTTTGGATACACCAAATGAAGTATGGACAAAGCTAGAAACACTATTTGGCACACAAGATTCAATGAGGGGTCATATGTTGGAAAATGAATTAATAAGTTTGAGTCCAGGCAATTTCAACACAATCCAAGATTTCTTCACCAAATTGAAATCACTAAGGCTGCAGTTAAAACAATGTGGAATTGAAAAGAAAGATGAAAAACTGATTCTTAGTATTCTCTCTAAGCTAAGTTCAAAATATTCTGTGTTTGTCTCTACCTTCTATGCTACTAAGGGTGCACTTGGTACTCAATTCACCATGCCATCTTTAGATGATTTTGCTGTCAATCTCACTCGAGAACAAGACAAGCTAATCCAGATGGGCATTCTTAAGTCCTCTAAGTCACATGCCTTGGCTGCCAACCAAGGCACAAAAGAACAACAAGGACAAAGTAGTAACAACAATAGTAAGGACAAGAAACATAAGAATAGCGAGGAGAAGAAGGATTAGATGCCAGTTTCTTCAAAAGCAACTATTGATACACCATCTTCCAAGGGCAATAAGCCTAAGAAAGAAAAGGTCAAATGTGCTTATTGTAAAAGACCTGGTCATGATGAACATAAATGTTTGCAAAAACAACTTGATCACTTGACATACATTCTTGAGAAGAATAATATCAGTGTTCCTAAGTCTATCAAACAAAGTTCTAATGAAGGGTCTAACAAGGAAAAAGAAAACAGCAAGGGGAAAGGAAAGGGCAAGGCCCTTTTTGCAGTTGCTTCCTCACCATCCACTTGGGTTCTTGATTCGGGTGCTTCACACCAAATGGCTTCATCTAAGGAAGAACTTGCATCCTTGGAGCCATGTACTATGCCTTCTATTTTGATGGGTGATAACACTCTTGTTGAGGTGTGTGGAAGAGGGTCTATTGATGTGGGGGATGGTACATTCCATGATGTTCCTTATGTACCCTCATTGTCAACTAATCTCCAATCGGTACACCAGATCACTCACACAGGTTTAGGCAAGCAGGTTGAGTTCACTCCTGATTTAGTGTAGATATGTGAGTTACACAATGATTCTACAGTTGCAGTTGGGAGAGTAGATCATCAGTCACGACTCTATATGTTTTCTCACTTTGTTCCTGATCCTCCTTTGACTGTTTCACTCACTCATTTTAATGATGTGAGCAGATTATGGCATGAGCAGTTTGGCCATCTTAACTTCCACTACTTGCATCAACTTAACTAGTAGAGCATGGTCACAGGGTTGCCTTCTACTTTGACATTGGAGTCACTTGGAATACATGATAGATCTTCTGATGGGTCAGATTCACTTGAGTAGTCTTCTACCTCCACTTTTGATGCAGAGAGTGATTCAGAGGACTCACCTCCTTCCTCTCCTAGTCATCATTTACATGTTGATGATTCTCCTCTAGATTCTCCATCTTTTGGTCCACTTTGGGCTAGACAGACCTTGCAGTTTGCAGGTGATTGGGTTGGGGATCCATTAGACACCAAAAAGACTTGTTTATAATTCCAGGATGCTCTACATATCTTCATTGCTACTGCCTCAAATCCACAGTCCTTTCATGAGGCTTCTGATATTTCTGAGTGGGATACAGCTATGTAGGAAGAGTATAGTTCCTTGATGAGGAACCACACTTGGGATCTTGTCCCTTTTTCTAAGGGAAGAAAACTTGTTCGATGTAAGTGGATCAACTGGACAAAATTTGCAAGCTTTGCTGGAGGTGTGGGATGCTTCATCTTTTGGGGGGGCCTCTTCCTCTTACTTGGAGTCCTAATTTTCTTTGGGGAGTCTCTTTTCTCTCTCTTTTGGGGGAATTTTATGTACATGGGTACCTCATCAGGCTTGACTTGTCGGGACCCATTTCTACATCCACCTAAGCTTCGCTTATGGGGGGTTGTTAGTGTAGTTTTTTATTTTTCCTATTTTGCTAGGTTTTTCCTACACTTTTAATAATCTGGCTTAGGTTAATAAAGCATGTCTTATTAGGTGAATGGTTGTGAGGTGTCACCTTCCTACATGTGAGCATCCATTAGCTATCTTGGGAAGATAATTTGCTATCTTTAGTCCGATAGATGGTTGCTCCTCATTGGTTGGTGTTGCCACCTCCTCCCTCTTCCTAGCCTATATAAGCATGCTACCTGGCTTGTATTTGTATCTCTTGTTTTTGCATCCTCTTAATGCTATTTTGCTTCCAGCATTTGCATTACTCTCTTGGAGACTAACTCTATGATGCTATTTTGATTTTGTATCATTTGCATTCATAGTTTAGATATTTACTCTTTGCACTAGTTTTCTGGGTTATTAATCTTTTCAGATTCTAACATACTTAGGTTAATGCATTATTTTATATTTTGCATTATTTTATTATTTTTATTTTTCAAACACTTAGGATTTTGCACACCGTTTTGAGTTTTCATGTTGACAACACAATAGTACGCAACTTTATTTTAGCACATGGTATCTACAACATTGTTTTGCATGTCACACCCTTGTAGGCTTATCCTCACATCATTGCACATAGTTCTATTCTTAATGGAGGCTTATCTCATGGACATGTGCTTGGTTGTATGACTTATCATGATGTTGATTATCTCAGAGGCCTTTATATATAGGCACTCCTAGTGTACTTTTAACATGGTATATTGAATATATCATCATTCTGATCATACTCTCTCTCTTGGTCTACAATTGTGCTTGTGTTTGAGTTCTTAGTTCCTGGGTAAATTTTTCCCTTAGAAAAATTCTTACATGGTATCAAAGCTATACCAAATTCTTACATGGTATTAGAGCTCAGATATTTTCTCATCACATAGCCATTCGAGACTACTATTGCTTCAGCACCTCAGCCTGAATCTAGACTATCACAAAAATTGGGAATGTCTAGCACTAGATCTGACCTCACCATTGAGTCTGAAATGCTGATTTGGTGAAAATTAGCTGTAAAGTTGCCTAACTGGCACTCGAATGACCGATTTGCAGTATTGGTATGATCATTTTAGATTTGTACATTTAATTTTCAGATTTGCATTTTTTTCATGTGCATCTTTGCTATTTTTTTCAGATCTACATTTTTTTCATCTGCATCTTTGCTATTTTTTTTGGATCTACATTATTTTTTGGAAATTTTTTGGCCATCAGGCCATAGAAGAGATTTTTTGCAAGTGAGGATTGGTGCTTGCTAGTGCAAATTAGATATTTGTTATCACTTTGAAAAGGTCCAAAAACCCCTAGATCAGATTTTGTTTCATCCAAATCAGACATCTGAGGCATAATCTAGAGCCATTTATTTTTTTGGAGGTGCAGCGGCGATTCAAAAAAAATAATAGTAGCAATGATTTTCAAATAGTGATATCTCCCTCATACGGACTCCTTTTTGCAAGCAATTTCTTTTATTTTGGGGTAGGATTTCATGATCTACACATTGGTGTAGGTGGTTTAAGATCTCTATTTTTGAATTTTTATGGAACTCCAAAATCCCAAAATTTTCCACTTAAAATGCTTAGTACGGGCTCATCTGGACTCCAAATCAGGTTCAATTTTTTTTGAAAGTGCATTTTTTTTTTGTCTACTTTCTATATCTATAATAATATTATAGGTTCTGTGGATAAAAATACTGCTTTCAAAAATAGGCCCTAAATTGGCAAGTGGCTACCAAGTGCCTAAATCATACATTAGGGGGGGTTCTTTGAATTTCTTTGATTCTTTAGGGGTTCATTGATTGATCTCATGGAGTCTTATCAGATTTGTTAGTCCGGTATTAGACCATAGTTGACAACAAGGAACTATCACAAATGGAGTACTTTGATAGTTGAACACCTAAGAGAACATCCAGAATTGCTTCCTTATCTCTATTCAATGCCACCACATTTTAATTGGACATATATTATCAACCTTAATCAATTTCTATGTAAAAGTATGAGTAAGGAATCTTTTTCTCCTCTTAGATTGGCATGTTTTCCTTGTGATATTTGGATGTCTACTTGGGAAGCATATGGAGATCCATGTGTTCCTCCATCTCTAGAGGACATTGTACATCTAGTCACTTCAGCTATGTTTTCTTCAACTTTAGATGAGATCACACCTCCAGCTCCTATTGCTCCTACTGATCCTATTCCAACCATAGATTCTTCAGATTTAGTTTAGTAGGACCCTTTATGTCTTCCTACACTACCTTCATGCGATGACTTCCTTTCTGCTCTTGTAGGCCTATTCATGGAGTCTTACATTGAAGATGTGGGAGACATTATTGATGAAATTCATCTTCATTTTGAGGTGGATACTAATTCTTTTTCCATAGTGACATATTCATGTACTTCAGCACTGTAGGGTACACATGGTCTTCTAGGTGATGATTTCTTGCCAGACATTGCAACTCTGTTCTTGGAGTCACACACAGGTAGATATGGGAGACTTTTATGATGATCTCTCACTTCTCTTTCCTGAGGATGACCCTTCTTTAGTTATTGTCCATTCTCTACATGATCCATCTTTACAAGCTGGTATGATTATGGATACTTATGTACGACATCTGTAGGAGTTCTCTTTCACATTTGAAAAGATAGTTGGTTTCTTGAAGCAGGTTCTACATCACTCCTTGTTCAATCTGCACTTCTTCTCAATATTTTTGGAGGCCATCATCAGTATTGACATAGGGATATTTGAACTAGTTTCAGAGACACAAGTCATCATAGAGATTCATTTTCCATCCAGGGGATGTATCTCATAGGTACCCTTGCATTTTTTTCTTCCAAAGGGGAGGAACATCATTCAATAGTCATGGATCAGCTTCTACATTGGAGCATTTCTCATTGATCAGCACACTACTTTTGGGGGTTGGGGGGAGCCTATTCTATCTCTCTTCCTTCTCTCATTCTCTTACATATATACTAGATGTATGTCATAATGGGGGGTCTTGATTACTCCATCCATCCATGTATTCCTATTTATCTCTCTTTTTGGGGGAGAGTTTTCCCTCTTTCTCTGCTTTATGAGAGATTGCATTTTCATTATGTATATGGGTAGCTAATATGGCCTAGTAGCTGGGACCCATTATGCATCTTCATCCTAGTTTTGTAAGCTTAAGGGAATTCCCCTAAGTTGCACTTAAGGGGGTTTTTTGGTGTAAATAAGTATTTACTTATTACACTTATTAATTTTACATAGGTTAATGCATTATTTTATTTTTTTTCATTATTTTATTATTTTTATTTGTGAGACACTTAGGAGTTTGTGCATGTTTTTGAGTTCTCATGTTGACAACATAGGAGTGTGCAACTCTATTTTAGCACATGGTGTCTACAACACTATTTTTCATGTTGCACCTTTGTAGGCTTATCCTCACATCATTACACATACTTCTATGCGTAATGGAGGATAACCCATATCTAGTGGACATGTGCTTGGTTGTATGACTTATCATGATGCTGATTACGAGACATTCTAGATGTATCTTAGAGGCCTTTATATATAGGTACTCCTAGTGTACTCTTAACATGTAATATTAAATATATCGTCATTCTAATCATACTTTCTCTCTCTTGGTCTACAGTTGTGCTTGTGTTTGAATTCTTAGTTCCTAGGTGAATTTTTCTCTTAGGAAAATTTTGACAAATCTATCAAACATATCAATCTGACCTTAGTACTGTCATGGCTCTCGATGCTAGGTCAAACCATCATTACTATCATTCAATCATGGATATTATCGAGTCTCTTATTGTTAGATCATGACATCATCAAACCATCTTAATAACATTGACAACATCTTTTTATGTTATTATGATCAACCATATTAATCAATCTCAATCTTGTAGCATTTATGATATTAGTTAAGTGTTACATGTCCTTAGTTCATGTCATGTGTCCTTGGCATGTTATCAATCTTAATCAATCAATCAATTTTACCATGTCTTTGGTCTACCCATCATCATACTAGTCAATCTACATTGTATTCACATTTTCATCAAAAGATATTATCACATTAATCTAATCAAATTGGCCAATCATCTACCAATTTTCTCTATAGGATTAAATAACTTATAATTTAATCCTATGTCATTGTATTAATTATTCTTTCTAATTATCATCCTCAATTAGTTAATTTTATTACTTAACTGATTCATCATTCACAAATCATGGAAATTCACAATTTCCTAAGTCATATTTTCCATCATTAATTCCATTTTTACTAATTTCTATTTGTGTGGAATAATGGATTTTTAATTCAAATATTCCACATAATATTGACATCATCATGATACATGGGCATGACACATTGTGGATTCTATATTTACACTTGGCTAAGATATGTCATAATCCATATATTCTTGTTCCTTACATGTGTCCATATTTGGTTTCCTTGTCATAGATTCTTGGCTTTAAGTTGGTTTCAAGTGTCACATGACGCATCGTAGATCCTCTTCCATTTATAGCCATGTTTGACTTCCAAGCTTCACATAGTCCTACATTTGGAATCTTGTGTCATATGCATCATAGATTCTCAAAGGAATCTCTTGCCAAGTCACATATCTAATGTGACAAGTCCAATGCTCTCATCTTGCGTGTTGATTATAAATTGAGCATTCTTCCTCTCATTTCTAGTCCTTAGGTCCTTAGTCTTTTTCTCTCTCAAATATAAAATAACTTCTTCTAGTACTCTCATATCATTATCATAGGGTTTTTCTTCCTAATTATGTGCATCATAGGCAATTGGAGCTACATCATATGGAGAAGAAAAAAGGATGTGGGAGCTACAAATGAAAGCAAGGGTTTCTAATTTTATATTGTTTCCTTTTATTTATTTGGCTTTCATGGTAAAGTAGAGGATGTCAATGTATGTTTATTGAGTTTGTGATTTGTTCATAGTATGTTAGACATTAGCCTACTTTCTAGTCCTACAATTGGTAAACCCGATGTGAACATGCTTAACTAACTTGGGTTTCTTATGTTTGTGTTTGTGGGTGCAAGGATGAAACTCACTTGGAAGGGTATAATGACTATCTCCACTTCTTTATCTCATCTAGATTAATTAGGGGTTCTAGTAACATGGTTATATGTTATCATTTTATGCATTTTTTTAGCTTGATGTCCTAGGGTGCACTCTTCTCAATCAGGGTGCATTTGGGACCCCTAGGAGGTAGTTTTAGGGGCGAGGAGCCACCATAACCCATATTTGTTGTTCCCAATTCACCAAATGTGCCTAGAAACTACCAATTATTTCCTTCTAGGCCTTAACTACACCATGACCATAGTCTACACTATCTAAGTGCACTTGGTAGGGGAGATTTCAAATTTTTAGTTTCTGGGTATTGTTTAGGGCCCATTTTCCCACATTTTGCAATTGGTCTACCAACTCACCCTTCTGGGGCCCTCACCTACTTCATGAAATTATTCCTTCATTCTTTAGGTGGGCATGACACATTGTGGATTCTCCATTTACACTTGGCTAAGATATGTCATAATCAATATATTCTTATTCCTTATGCATGTCCATATTTGGCTTCCTTATCATAGATTCTTGGCTTTAAGTGGGTTTGAGGTGTCACATGATGTGTCATAGGTCTATTGATCTTAGATTTGTTTTGACAAGTGAGTGTCAACACATTTAAAACCATTTACTTATATCATGCCAAAATAGTAATACATGCCAAGCACAACATGCAAATATTAGACCATGCTGAGTTGCAATGAGTGTCGAGTCACTCATGTGCCAAGTCACTCAAGTGCCAAGTAGATAGACCATGCCAAGTGAGTTCAAGTGCCAAGTAAATAGTGGATGCTGAGTAGTTCAGGAGCTAAGTCCAAAGAAGACATACAATGTATGCTGAGCATCAGAGACTTCATATGTTGAGTGACATAGTTTAGACATATTTCCTTGTAATGGCACAAACAACTATCTAAACCATTTTTTAGTTGAATTAAGGATAGATTTCAATCTTCTGGAGATAAGGACAAATCTATATGTGGATTCCCTATGCAATTGCATGCATCCAATCAAAAAATGGAAATGTTAAGTAGCAAAATGGATGAATCTTAGTAATAGATTCATACCTAACCCTAAACCACTAGAGTCTTCTTAAGGATGATGAAGCCCTAAATTTTTAATGATGATGAGAACAATATAAAAGGGGTGAATGATCAAATTGGAAGAGAGAATATGATAGTTTGTAGATCATTCAAGGTGACTTAGCAGAACAGAATGAAATGCAGAATCAGTTAAGTGAAGAACAAAGGATAGAGAAGGATACAACATTGATATATTAGATCGTGAAGGATCAATTAGATATTGTATGGAGGTGGTCTGTTATGAGGTAAGCTAGTGCCAACCATAGGATCTATGCTGAGACATTTTAATAGGTGATTTCAATTAAATATCTTAACAAAGTAGTCCTAAAACATTGTATGAAATCCTTTAATAGGGTGCTTACTTAACTGCAAGTTGAAGTCCTCTAACTAGGCACACTTCTAATAGGGTTTTGAAATCCTCTAACAAGGTGAGACTTAACAGTCTTTGTAAGCCTTTAATAGGGTAGGCCTTTCATAGGGTAGATCATGATTCATGGTCAAACCATTGTAACCTTCATTGGATCCACTTTATTGCTGTAGTAGTGAAGATTTGTGGGTTTCATCCCCACCCCAGTTTTATCTTCTCATTTGGTGGGTTTTTGGGTAATCATACATAGTGTTATGTGTGTGTTTGATTACATGTTTACATGATTAATTCATATGTTCTACATGTTATTTCAGTTTATTAATGCATGTGATGGATGAATAGTGAAACTTTAATAGATCCAAGTTTAGACTCCTAATTCACCCCCCCCCCCCCCCCCCCCCATAAGTTTACTCTCTTCTCACTTGTAATTCCAACAATTGGTATCAGAGCCTAGTTCTCTAAAAGAGAAGCTTTGTAACTTAGAGGAAAGATCTTGAAATGGAAGTCAACAAGTTGGGAAAGACTATTAGGAACCAGAATATTGAAAAACATCTCATACTACATCAAATAAATGAGGCAAGATAGGAGCTAAAGAAATCCTTGAAGAGAAGGAAAGATATTGCTCTTGCAAAAAATGACACACTATACAAAGAGATAGACACCACCAAGCTATTTGCAGATGGTAACTCTAGTGAATTTAATTTAGCAGTTGTAGATCTAATGGAAAGGAATAGAATCCAAGCTGAGGAAATTAGAAATCTCAAGTTGAAGCAAGAATCACAAGCTATACTGCTATGTGAGGTGACTAAACAAAAGAAGAAAGCCATGGAAGACAAAGCCATGATTGAAGAAGACAAAAGAATTATGGAAAATAGATTGGAAGAAAAGTTCACAAAGCTAACAAATTTCTCTAACATGCAATTGGATACTATAAGTCAAATGATAAATTCCAACTATGAACTAAATGTCAAGGACATTGAGATAAGTTTCACATTGAAGTTATAGAATGAACAATTGTAGAATGACTTAAAAAGAGAAAAGGAATGTTCTGAATGTTTCAACAAGCCAAATGAAGCCATTAAATATTTTTGAAAAATTACTAAGATCCCCTAGATCCAACAAAGATACATTAGGATCGGGCTATAAAAGCACTGAAGAAGGAGAATCATCCAATATTACTGAAGAAAGGAACATTAGTAAGAACTCCAAACCTACTTGTCATAATTGTGGAAAGAAAGGGCATACTACTCGTATGCGTGAATATGTGGCCTCTACTAACACACACACACTTCAACATGGTCTTTATTTGTGGATTCATCCTGGAATGAATATTGGATTGTTCATTTGAAAATTAGTAGGCAAGGAAACCTATTGCCTTCTATCTAAAGGAATTTTGCTTGTTAGATATCCTCAAATTTGAGGTGTTAAGCAAACAGACCCTTTAAGAATGAAGGATTTAAGAAATGAAATTAATCTATATGATTATGCAGATTAATCTAGAATGAGAAATGCATTCTAATCTAAAAAACAGTAAAGGAAACTAGATTAATCATATGCATATTATGCTAAATGAAATTAAGCTAAGGATGCAAATGTATGTAAAATATGAGCAAATGTGAGCAAATGTGAGTATGAATTCCATTAGCAATTTGATGAAAATTCCAAATTCATCCTCCCCCAAAATGAAGAGATGAGGGTCTCTTAAATAGAATTTCTTGGAATCCATCAACGGTTGAGATCGATTTCAATCAATGATCAGGATTAAAGGTGAAGTTCAGTCATAAAGGAAGATTCCCAAATTAAAGGGAGTTAACTGATTTAATTTGAGTAGAATAAGGAGTTAACTAATTTAATTTGAGTAGAATAAGGAGTTAACTAATTTAATTTGAGTAGAATAAGGAGTTAACTGATTTAATTCCTTTTTGATCAACAGTGAACTGGGAATTTCCCTTTTTGAACTGAAGAAGGATTTTGGAGAGATATTTAATTTAATAAAATGAGATATGCTCTCATAAATATATTTCCTATTTAATTAAATAATTTCATTTAATTAATTACAGACACTTTCTTATTTAATTAAATCACTATATTTAATTAATTAGGAACTACTCCTATTTAATTAAATAACTTTGTTTAATTAATTAAAGAATAGCCTTCCATTTAATTAAATATTTTTCTTTAATTAATTAGAAATACCTTTTCCATTAATTAAATAATTACATTTAATTAATCAAGATAGGAATATTTATTAAATTAAATAAATTTAATCCCATAGTACATTAGTCTTAGGAGATAATTTAATTTAATAAAGTATAAATACTTTTAAATTAAATTATAATTAAATCAAGTAGGTTTAATGATACTAATATGAGTACGTACTATAGGAATTAAATAAGAAATGTGATGAATGTAGATTAGGGTCTTCTGCATCTAACAATTAAGTCAAGTAGCGAGTTAGACCAAGAATGTGTCTAATGAAATAGGACTTTAGCAATGATCAAAATAGACTAGAATTGGTATCATGGAAATGATTCAATTTTGGCATATTACACTACTAATATGTACATGAGTAATAATACAAGTCAGAATGTCAAACCCAAGAACATGACTCATTGTCATAAGTGCAACAAAAAAGATCATCAGGCACATGAATGCAAAACAAGGACCATGCATAAACAAAAAATTGAAGGATATTGCTACAACTATCATAAGTATGGACATAGAGCCTTTGAATGTAGATCCAAATCCATGTGGTCATCAAGCAAGCCAGCAAAGGTAAGAAGCTATGCAAACTCGTATAATTGGGATTAAAATACAAGATATAGCTGTCACTATTGTCAAGAATATGGAGATATTCCTGATAATTGTATTAGAACACACTTTAGTGGTAATTACAAAAGATGGTTGAGTCAAACTACATGTTTTAGCTATTTGAAGACTGGTCACATTAGTAAGCATTGACCAACTAGATAAAAGGCATAAAGTTGTAAATTTGATAAAGTAAAAAGAGGAAAATGTTGAACACATTAGAGGTGAGATAAATAAGACATGGAAAAAGAAAGGTGCTTGTAGCACAGTAAATGCAGAAGGGACCACTTCACCCAATGGTTCAAGTGATCACATCTCATCAAACTAGACAATCAAGAGGTATGTGGGACTAATATTCAAGTGTAAAATCATACATCAATTTTAAATGGAGATACTACTGAGAAGACTACATTAGCATGAATAAAGATGCAAGATGTTGTTCTAAAATCAAGGTTAAATCCTTAAATTTTTCATGTTGTTACTAAGCATGAAATGTCTCCTATGTATGCTAAGTGTAATGTTAGTTGATGCCAAATTGCTAAATTATGTAGTTGATGCCAATTCTATAGTGGCTTCCAAGTGATGGTAATATTAATGGATGCTAAGTGATTCTAAAATTGAGTTGATGTCGAGTCTATAGATATACAAGCACTAAGCATTAAATGCAAGGGTTTTGAAGGGTATATGATCATTTTTTCACTCATTGTTTGTCATTTCAAATTCAAGAAAAGAGAAATTAGAGAAAAGGGAAATTTAGAAACTTGTTCATGGCATTTACAAAGAATTAGATAGAAATCTTACACCAGTTCTCCAAATTTTAAGGTATTTATCACAAACTGAACTATGTAGTTTTACATTGCATAAATCCTAGTTTGATAAATGGAATTTAGTTAAAAGAATGTAGAATGGGAAGAGGTCTTAAATGTTCAACTTTTTAATAATGAAGTCAAGAAACTTATATTTTAGCCATTCCTAACGTAGAATAAAAACAAGATCCTTCTAGTGCCTTATCTATGATCTCGCCAAATGTCAGAATGGTGCAAGATGTAAGGAGATGTTATAACTACAAAATTGGTAGCATTGGAGACCTAAAAATAAGAGAAGCATGCAATAGATTATGTGAAAATGGTATTCTAAAGGAAGAATATGAAATCGCTGAGAAGAAGGGTTTGATGTGTGCCCTAGATTTTCCCAATGTATTCAAAACTAAATGGATTAGAATTTTTTTGAGCCGAATACATGATGGATCCTTATAGCTAGAGGTAGGATCAATTAAGATCACCAAGAGGATAATTCACAAGGTTACTAGCTACCCAACCCTAGATCAGCCCAAGACTCTAAGGGGTGATTCGAAGGAAGTGATAGAGAAAAACACAGGGGTAAAATGGAACAAAAGAGGCACGACAATAGATATTGTTACTGATCCATTGTTAAGCTTTGATGTTAGGGTAATCTCTCAAAAATTCTATCAATCTAACAAATTGAATAGTGTACCCTATATTGTAGTGCATGTTGGCTATAAGATTGTGAAGAAAGATCACACTTATGATCTGACTGAGCTTCAACTACAACAATTAATGCAAAATCTTGGGGCAATCAGATAAACCAAGAGTGCTCAATGTAAATTTGGTTCAATCCTATCCTATATATTATTTTATGTATAAAATACATTTCCCTCCTTTGCTATAGTAAGCTAGAAAACAAATAGGTCAATAGTAGTGCAAATAAATGCATTTACTAAATAAATGGCTAAGGCCACTTGGATATGAGATTAATGTTAATGAAGCATCAGTAGCAATAACTGCACTTCTAGTAGAAGAAATTGATAAAAGTGCAAAGATATTTAACAACTATAAAATGGTAAAATCAAATATTACCATGGAGTTGAAAACAACCTCTACACTTAAGAAGAAAGATAAGCTAGTAAAGAAGCTAAAGGCTAAATTTGGTGAAGGTACAAATGAGGAAGAAGAGGAAGAAGATGAAGAGAATGAAGAGGTTGAGCAAGAAAAAACACAAGGACCTCTTGCATTGACTCAAGGCATAGGAGAGGATAAAGAGGAGGAGAGGAGAATCTCAAAAAGACTGACACTGAAGGGGAATGCCCTCGAGCTATAATAAAACTCAATCCATGGATAGATGAGTTGAAAGCAGGGAAAGCAGGAAAGCAAAAGCATGAAAGCGACTATACAGAATAGCCAGAAGATGCACTGCAAGATGAAGCATTGGGAACTAGAGGCACCTATTTACCAGGTTTTCACCTTCTTGGAAGGATTTTCCTTTTTTTGCTACCATGATGCCTGTTTCCAAGTTTTCACCAATGGCACTTTTTTTTGTTTTTCAATTTTTTTGGTATTTTTCTTTTTTTGAATTTTTTTGTATTTTTTATTTTTTCATTTTTTTTTGGTGTTACCAAGGTGCCTATTGCTAGGTTTTCACCAGGATAACAATTTTTTTCAGGACATTTTCAATTTTTAGATTTTTTTAGGACATATAAATATGTACAAAGAGCTTGTTGATATCAGATCAACTGTAAAACTACTTCAGGTGGAGAGTGTTGACAGGTTCTTTAAGCACTTCTCCTTTGATTGTGGAAAGCTAATAGGCACCAGATCCATATACTGCAGTAATGATGTAAGGACCGAGCTGGTTTGGTTCAAACTTTCCATTTTGTACTCATTATTGTTGATTCTTGGGGTTCTCCCTTAAGACGAGGTCACCCAACTAGAAGTCACGTGGCTTGACCCTTCGATTGTAGCTTATTGCCATTCATTGTTGATATGCTCACAGATAATCACATGCCACTTGTTGATGTTCATCCAGTAACACAATCTCTTGAAGTTGAGCTATCATGTAGTCATCATCAGTGATAAGGCCCTTCATAGAGATTCTCAAGGTAGGAATCTCAACCTCTATTTGAAGCATAGTGTCTGCCCATACACCAACGCAAATGGAGTTGTGCCCATTGGAGTTCTAATGCTTTTTCTATATGCCCATAGAGCTGGATTGATCTGGAGGTACCAGTCTCTCCCCGACTTGCTGACTGTGTGATGAATAATTTTGAGGATTGCCTTATTGGATGCCTCAGCCTGGCCATTACCCTGGGGGTAATAAATGGAAGACCAATGTTGTGTGATTTTGAATTTCTTGAACAATTCCTTGAGGTCTTTATTCTTGAATTGTCCTCCATTGTTAGTAATGATTAAGGATAGTACACTATATCTACAGATAATGTAGTTTGTGATGAAAACTACTATAGTTTTTCCATCAACAACTGTGAGAGGGACTTCCTCTATCCACTTTTTAAAATAATATGTAGCTATGATAATGAACTTATGTCCATTAGAGGAGGTTGGGTGGATCTGTCCCACCAAGTCAAAGGCCCATTCTTGAAATGGCCATGTTGTAGTAGAAGGAATTAGCTCTCTGGCTGGATCATGAATGAGATTCCCATGTAGCTGACACTGCTTGTAGGACCTAGCATACTTGATAGCTTCTTGCTCCATTTTGGGCCAATAGTAACCAGCATGAAGGAGTTTGTGAGCTAGTGTCAGGCCATTGGAATGGGCTCCACAAATACCCTCATGAACGTCAATTAGTGCACGTTTGGACTCTTCGAATTCTAAACACCTAAGGAGTGTTCCATCGAGACCTCTCCTATATAGATCGTCAGCAATAATGACATAATGTGAAGCATTACAGATTAGGTAACATTTCTCATTCCAAGTCAGACCTTTCGAAATGGTTTGATTGTGAAGGTAGGAATAAATGTGATGGTAGCAAGATGATTCTTGTCCTATAACAAAATAGATCATCTTAGAATCAGGGGTTTCATAGGCTAGGTAGTGTAATGCTTCCACCAAGAACTCATGTCGGAGATCATTTTCAGGCATTTTTAGCAGAGAGGCCAGAGTAGCCATGGCATCAACTGCTTTATTATCTGCTTGTGGAACTTGCTGGAAGGTAATGTATGCAAAATACTTCTTTAAGTCATCAACCATGTGCTTGTAAGGAATTAGTTTCTCATCCTTTGTTTGGTATGCATCATTAACCTAGTTGATGACAAGCTGAGAGTCGCCAAAGATATCTAATTGATCCACTCTTCATTCAACTGCAATTTTCATGCCATTGATCAAAGTCTCATATTCAGCAATGTTGTTTGTACAAGGAAACAAAATCTTGTATGCTTTGGGCAATGAATATCTCTATGGTGTAATGAAGAGTAATCCAGCACCTGATCCTTGTTGGGTGAGGGACCCATCAAAGAACATAACCCATGTGTGGTGTGTGAGTGTTAGAATGGACTCATCTGGGAAATTAATGTTCATTGGCAAAAGACTCTGTATGGGTGCATCGACCAGTTGATTTATAATTGCCTATCCCTTGATAGCCTTGCATTCAATGTATTGGATATCAAACTCACTAAGTATCATAACCCATTTAACCAATCTTCCTGTGAGAGCTGTCTTACTAAGCAAGTACTTTAATGAATCTATTTTAGCCACAAGCTATGTAGTGTGGGAAAGCATGTAGTGTCTCAACTTCTGGGAAGCAAAAATGACTACCAAGCAAGCTTTCTCAATAATGTTGTAGTTCTTTTCATAAGAGACTAATGTTCGGCTCAAGTAGTAAATAGCTCTTTCTTTGTTGTCATTGTCTTCCTGAACCAACAGGATTCCCAAAGACATTTTAGTTGCCGAGATGTATAAAAGAAAAGGCTTCCCATGAATAGGAGGCATCAAGATTGGTTGATTGACAAGATATTGTTTGATCCGTGTTAAGCTTTTCTCACAATCCTGGCTCCAATTGAATTTAACACCCTTATGTAAGGTCTTCGTGAAGGGTTGTGATCTATCCACCAATTATGAAATAAACCTGCGAATAGATTGAAGCCTTCCCTGTAGTCCTCTCATCTAACTGATGTTTCGAGGTGGTGGCATGCCCATTATTGCTTGCACTTTCTTCGGGTCTACCTCAATTCCTTTTGCAAAAATAATGTATCCCAGCAACTTCCCTGATGTGACACCAAATGTGCATTTCTTAGGATTGAGCCGAAGACTGAATTTTTCCATACGATCTAGGATGGGACCCAAATCTTGTAGATGAGTATTGCATTTAGCACTTTTAACCAAGGTATCATCAACATAGTCCTCCATGGTTCTATGCATCATGTCATGAAAAATTGTAGTAATAGCCTGCTGATATGTAGCACTAGCATTCTTCAAGCCGAATGGCATCACATTCCAACAAAAGGTTCCCCATACACATGTGAAAGTTGTTTTCTCCTGGTCTTCTAGCATAATTTTTATCTGATTGTATCCAGAAAAATCATCCATAAGTGATTACATCTCATAGCCAACCATCATGTCCACGATCATATCAATATTAGGGAGTGGAAAGTCATCTTTAGGACATGCCAAGTTAAGATCGCGGAAGTCTGTACAAACCTTGATAGATTTATCATGCTTGGAAACTAGAACAATATTGGATATCCATTTGGCATAATCAATTGCACGGATGAAACCAGCCTTTAGAAGTTTCTCCAATTCTGCTTTGACGAGCAATGCAATGTGAGGGTGCATTTTCTAAAGCTTCTATTTAACTGGTTTGATGCCTGGTGGTATGGAAAAATGATGCATGATAAGATCGGGATCCAATCCTGGCATGTCAGAGTATGTCCAAGCAAAATTTATTTTCTTTTTTTTGAAAAAGGCAATGAATTGTTCCTCCTCTTCAGGTGACAGTGACTGTGCTAGATGTATCATATGAGGATGTTCTTTTGTACCTAGGTTAATTGGCTATGTCAGCTCTATTAACACTGATGATCTCTCCTAAAAGTGATTGGGAAGTACATCAAATATCTCATCCATGGGCACCTCAGAGAGGTTTTCACCCTTGGATACGTCTTTTGTTTTTACTTTTTTCGGTTCCAATACTGCAACAATGTGGTTTTCACTATCGGACCTTTTGTATTTTTTCTTTTTAATTGTGTGACTGAGATATTTTATGTGAGCCTCAGTCATGTTGATGCTCTACTCATTGGTGGAAGATGTTACAAGTTTAATAGTATTTAGGTAATAGGTGAGAGCATAGTCATTCTGGAATGTGGAGACTTTGCTAGATGCATTGGGGTTCCAGTCTATAAGC
This sequence comes from Cupressus sempervirens, assembly GCA_028749045.1. NCBI lineage: Eukaryota > Viridiplantae > Streptophyta > Pinopsida > Cupressales > Cupressaceae > Cupressus > Cupressus sempervirens. The sequence continues at coordinate 695,263,532 of CM053784.1, forward strand.
TTGAGATGTGTGAGTGAGAGAGTAGTGGCCGGTTCAATTGCATTCATAGTATAATCATTAAGTGCTTGGACCAGCAATTCGAGACCTACGACGACCTCATCCACAGGTGTGTTCAAATGCCTCAGAGTATGAACATTAATAATTGATGACTGTGACCTAACCCTAGATGTTTCACCCACTTCAATTTGGTTTTCATAGGCATGCACTTAGTCAATGTCTGTATCAATAGTCACATCTGAAAGAGAGTCAAACTCATATACCTTAGAATCAATGCTACATGGTGAGAGATTATAGAACTCCCCAACAGTGATAGGGACATAGTCACCTTCATCCTCTGGGTTCTTACACAAATACTCAATATGGCATGACTGACTAGATTCTCCCTTTTCTGAATGATATTTGAGTTGCTTAGTATTGTCCTCAGAAGAATCACTAGTATCATCCACAATGCTAACACATGGCACAAAGTCATCTAGCTCAGCAAAGAATTTAGCGAGATCATAAGGAATAGGATGAGGATAAGAATCCTCATCATCAGATTCTTCCTCTTGAGTATCTGACTCAGCTTGTGACTCATTTTTAGATGAACTCTTAGGTGTTGGTATGAATTTATTTGGTCCCAAATGAAAAGGAACCTTCTTAAATCCTAGGCCAGTTGTATCACGGTTGCTTTGAGCTCTTGCTTTGATAGGATCAATTAGGCCATTGTTATTGCACCCAATAGGGCCAGTTCCCTTGTAACCAAATTTCTTCATAAGCCTAAGACCAGGCCCATTTTTTTAGGAGTGATTTTGTGAGCTTTCTCTATTAGGTCCATTGGAGCCTCTTTTCTGTAAAGCCATGCAGCAATGGCTCTGTTTTCACTTTCATCTTCTAAGGGAACTATAGCCTTGAAAAAGGTGCCATTGTACTTGGTTTGAGGTGTTAGCACGAATGGTTTCTTTGCCTCTGAAGGTCTCCCATAATGTCAAGGAGACTCTGGGAGAGATTTCAATGACAGCACTAGTTCAATGTCATACTCTCCCATGCCAGTTTCTTTTAGTTTGAATGACTGCTCAATTTGTTTCAACTTATTGTCGTGATAATCAGTGGACTCATGGTTAGAAGGGACGAAAGTTTTAGCAGCTTTGAGCATAATGTAGGTATAGCTAGTAGTGGCAAGAATGGTAACTTTAAATCCATGAAATGGGAACTTAATGCATTGATGGTATGTGGATGGCATAGAGTGCATCTCATGTATCTATGGCCATCCTAACAAAATGTTGTAGGCCAAGAGAATGTCAAGCACCTAACAGGTGACATCCCTTTCGATAGGATTGACGCAAATCGGTAAAACCATAAGTCTTAGAGACTTTCATTCCACTTCATCGTATGCTTTGATATTGATCTTTTGTCAAGGATCGATAGAGTCCTCAAAATAATTCAATTGTCTAAGCAGATCAGCAGAGATAATATTTAGGCCGGTGTCGTTATCAATGAGCACCTGACGAAAACATGTCTTATGGGTCATAACCTCGATGTGTAAAGGTTGATTGTGTGGGTGACTTAGTGAGTTATCATCCTCCTCAGAGAAGGTCATAAGATAAGGTGATGTCAAGTGACCTACCATGGATTGAAATTGCTCAAGATCAATATCTTGAGGAACATTTGCCTCAGCGAGGGCTTTGTCCAAAATTTTCCTATGAGCAGGCAAGATTTTAAGCAGCTCAAAGATGGAAATCTAAGCATTAGTTAATTTCAATTGATCGAGAACACTATAACTAGTTGTTGTCGAGTTCGTTGTGGGTTTTGCACCTTTGCCAGATGGACCAGCAAGGGCTTTATCTTTGTGTTGTTCAAGATCTAAAGTAGGAGGCGCAGGGCCTTTGAACACCAACTTGGCACGAGAATAAGTGATAGCATTAGCACAGTGTTGCAAAGGCATATTATCCATTACATTGGAAGTAGGGCCCCTCAAGACAAATGGTGTGTTGGGTTTGTCATTATCTTGCTTGCCCTTAATGGTAATAACATCATAGTATTCAGAATCCATAGGTTTAACCATGTGAATGACATTTTCATCATTGGAATATGTATAGTTGACCTTGTTGTAGGGTTGTGGTTTTGAAGTCTCTCCTTTTTCATAAGCTGGGAAAGGTTCTTTGAACGCCTTGTGATCTGAGTTTTTGTTATGTCCATCTACCACAAGATCACCAGCATAAATCATGTCTTGGACTTTATGGCACAAGTTTATATAGTTGCTAGTTTTGTGTTCCTTGTTTTGGTGATACTCACAGAATGAGGTCTCATTATACCATGGTGGAAGTGGTTCTGGATCATAGGGAAAAGGGTTATCCATTGGTGAAATAAGCTTATGTTGTAGCAATGTTTTGTAAACCACATCCAAAGGTTCTCCCAAGGGTGTATACTCTCACTTGGGGCATGTTGTCCATGAGTTTCTCAATTTTTTTTCAGATGTTTTGTTGTCAGAGGGAGGTTTCTCAGTATTTTTGGCTACTTTGAGGCCATCTATGAGATTAAATGTCACTTTAGCAGGTTTGTGTGTGACATTGTCAACAACTCCATCATGTACGATTTCTCAATTCTTGTTGACGTGTTTGGTTTTATCCCTGTTGGAAGTGGAACCTTGTTTTATGTCTCTCTAAAGAGTGAGTTCACCTTTCTTGACCATAAATTCCTCGATGTGAATAGCTTGTGTGATCATGTCTTCAAAGGTACGTGGACCTTGAAGTTGGACTCTGTATCTAAAATCAAGTAGGAGATTATCGGTGAAAATGTCAAGCTTCTCCATTTCTAAAATTTTGCAGGAATACTTAGTGTACAGTTGTCTCCGCCATATTAGGAATGTGAGAAAAGGTTCTCTATTTTTCTTTTTAAGGTTGCATAGATCTCAACTATTGATAGGATGTTGTATGTTATGAGAATATTGCTGAACAAATAGATTAGCAATTTCATCAAACATCTTGATACTAGGAGGTAAATGTGAGAACCACTCCAAAGCCTGACCACCTAGGCTTCTAGGGAATAAATGCATGAGGTAGGTTTGATCCTATATAAACTCCATAGACAAAGAACCAAATTCCCACAAGTGATCTTGGGGATCAGTAGTACCAAAGTGCTTGTCATATTTGGGTAGCTCTACGCCTTATGGGAAAGGTGGCATGTTTATACTTTTGTCAAATGGAAATGGACAAAGAGCATCCAATGTGTATGTCATTGTGGGTTTCTCTTTCTCATGCATCATCTAAGCCAATTGGTCTTGCATAATTTTTTATTTTTTTTGGAGTTTGGAAGTCTCAGTTTCTTCTTCAGGCGTGATAATGGTTTCCACATTGAAATGAGAAGGCAGTTTAGCTCCCTCTTGGGCAAGTTTGAGAAAGTACTTTTCTTTCTCTTCATTGAGGAGGATTATCATGACCTTTTGAAAGTTTTTATCTCTTCGACATTTTTCTATGTGTTCAAGGAGTATTTCTACTTCTTCCTGTTCCTCATCAATATCATGGTCTTTCTCTTTCTCTTTGTCATTCCTAGGTGGTTCTTGATGTCAACTATAACTACTATGTTCAAGTTCACGATTAGTCATTATAGGAATGTGTTCAGTTTTAGTGTTTTGTGTTTCAAAAGGTCCTCTGAAAAAGGAATCAGACATCGTGTTTGGTAATGGAGGACCTCTACCTATCTCAGTATCCTCTTGGTACAAAGGATTCCTAATTTGTTGCAAATTTATGGAAAAAGTTTGCTGAATACGAGGTGACCTAGCAGGTGAGGGGGATTGTGAAGATACCTCACTAGCCGAACTAGATACAGATTGTGTAACAAAAGGTAAGTGACCTTTTCCATGATTACAACCCCTAGCATGACGATGTCTAAGTCTAAGAGGATAAAATATGTTGCCACTTCTAGTTGCGACAGTCATAAACAAGGACAAGAAGCAAGAACCTGGACAAGGACTGCACCAAGACTAAGTCTCAAAAAGAACAAGATAATAGCAAGAATGTTGTCCACCAAGGCACAAATGGTCTGATTTAAAGGCTAGAATAGCCAGAGATTATGACCAATGTGACACAAGGTATGACAAACATTAAGAGATAAAGACAAAAGGTAACCTAAGAGATGAGACTAGTCAAAGTACGAGACACAAGTCTTCAACTAAGTAAAGTGTCACTATTTTAGGACTATTCATAGATAGAGATTGATAAACAGGTGTAGAAAAAGGCAACGTGCAGGCCGTAGATAGCTAAAACAGACCAAAAGTGGTAATGCTGACACAAAGTCTCATATGAGAAACCTTTATAGGCCACGCAAGGAAGTATTTTGGACCACGTGAGATTATACTCTGGGCCGTGTGAAATTCAATGACAATAGTTTAATTTTGGTCAGGAAGTTCACAGGGTCATGCAAAAACTCATGACAGCAGTTTGATTTTGCATGAGGACAAAATGATTTCGGACGCAAGAAGGCAAACTAGTTTTACAACAGCGACTAATTTCAACAAGATTTTTAGACTATTTGGAAAGATTGGATAGATTTATCAAAAAAATTTAATTGGGTAGGCAGCAAGGTTGACCGAGTAAGATGTTTAGACAATGTTTCAAGACTCAATTCAGGCAATGTGTTTGAACAAGATAGTGGGAAGCAAGCAGTAGTCAAAAACAGTCCTGCCGAGGACAAAGCAACTCGACAGGATAGGGGAGTCTTGACTTTTTTTTGTTGTAAAATGGTTTGGACTTTGTTGATGACTTGATAACAAACATGCTTTATCCCTTGAAAGAAAAATTGGTAGAGAAGGCAAAACCTTTGTCACACATCTTATGCGCATGCATGTACCTCACACAGCCATGTCACCCTCTAGAGGGCACACATTTTTTTGGTATATTCAAAGGACTCAATAGTATATGCTAAATGAGCACCCTTATGGTAGGGGACAAGCACGTATACCACCTTCAAATGTTCAGTAGCATGCCTATGGTGAGTTCTGCAGGAGAGATTCTTCCCCCTCCTTGCACAAAGATTATGCCTCCTTTCAGAGGTGAACCGAGTGGCTTCTAACTAAGAGGTTTTTACTTGGCTTCCATTTGTATTAATTCCTAGTGGCTCCACAAGTGGAGTTGACACCATCAGCCCACACCAACATCTGAAAGTGCACATTACTTGCTTAACAAACTAGGGGCCAATGCCAACTAGTGCATAGATAGAGCTTCCCCTTAATATGCGATATCAAGAATCAAGGGGAAGAAATTAATCCAGCTTTGGAGTCTTTTTTTCTACAAAGCATCTTGATTACAACGAGTTAGAATCTCTAGCGAAAGGAGTGTGCTCACTTGGGTTGTTCTCGGAGGTTGGATCACAAGCCCTCTAAAGGATAGACACAGACTGGTGATTTAAATCTAAGGGTCTAAGTTTCTAATTTCCCTCAAGGAGAAAGAGCATAATCCTCTACCTTATTTCCTCACTCAAACACGCAAAATAAGTTAATTACCGACTTTTCTTAATCAGTCCAAACTCATTCTTCCTTAAAGATTTTGATTCCTTTAAAGGAAATCATTGTCTCATCATAGAAGAGAATAAGCTTTGGAGAACCACCAAGCTGCTTGCCTCCCTCAGAATGTCATCTTTCCAAAGCGTCTAGGTTTTTTATTCACTCTCAGTCATGACCTCTAAGAAGTGAAGAGCATATTCCCCTATTCTTCCATCTTGCATCCTAAGAAGTTCACAAGCCCTAGTTATCTAGTTTTGAAAGCAATAAGAGAAGACACACATTATTTTGTGGGTTTGAAAATATTGATCTGTGACAAGCATATCTTCGACAATCATCCTACAATCAAACTGTTAATCTATTTTCAAGTGGGTTTTAAAAGGAATCTTCGGCAAACATCCTGCAAACAATAGCTAAGCTACCAGAAATAAGAAAAATAGATTCAAAATAAAACACGTTAGTGAAATTAGAAAATTTGTAAATTGAAAAATGCTTAAAATTGAAGCTGTTGTCGCAAGATTTCGTGTGAAATCTCTTTCAGAGCAGTGCAAAATTATTCCATGGCCCATGCAAAATTCTTTTACAGCTCGCACAAGGATTCACGGATGCTGCACTTTCTCGCGTGGTACGAAAAGAATCTTCGCGCGAAGATTCTAGATCCTTACGCAAAAATGAACAGTCTTGCGTGAAGATTTCTGAATCTGTATGGAACAGTACGGATAGAGAACATGAAAATGATTTAAAAATGTAGAAAGAGGCCAAAAAAGTTGATTTTCTTGGCCCCACGGTGTGCGGCAGAAATGTACCTATGAATTGTGGGCCTTTGAACCTCACAGACACTTCAACATGGTCATTACCTACAAAGTCATCCTGGGATAAACATTGGATTGTTCATCTAGAATGCTCGATACAGTGACCCGTTGCCTCCTATCTAAAAGGGATTTTTCCTGTTAATATCCTCAAAATCAAGGCACATGCAACTAGACCCTCTAAGAATGAAGGATTTGAATGCAACTATATGATTATGTAGATTAATCTATATGTTATGCAAACATTAATCTAAGAACAGATAAAACAAACTAGATTATGTGTATGCACATTAAATCTAAATGAGAGAGAACAATTAATCTAAATGATATTAAGCTAGATGATATCAAGATATGACAATAATAAGCAAATGAGTATGCAATTTAGCAGCAATTCGATAGCATAAGAATTCAACCTCTGTAATGAAGAAATGAGGGTCTCTTAAATAGACTTTCCTGGAATCCATCAATGATTGAGATCGATTTCAATCAATGGTCAGGATTGAAGATGAGGTTCAGTTAAGGTGGAAGATTCTCAAATTAGAGGGAGTTAACTGTCTTAGATCTGAGTGTAAGAGTTAGTCAACTCAAATAGACTTCAGTATGAGAGCAAGTGATCTGGGTCACTTCTAATTTGATCAACAATGAACTGGAAATTTCCATTCTTGAACTGAAGAGAAAATTAGGAGAGATATTTAATTTAATAAAATAAGATATGCTATCATAATTAACTTTTTCTATTTAATTAAATAATTCTATTTAATTAATTAGAGACATTTTTATTATTTAATTAAATAACTCCATTTAATTAATTTAGGAATAACTTCCCATTTAATTAAATGACTTTGTTTAATTAATTTAGAAGTAGCTTCTCCATTTAATTAAATAATTTTGTTTAATTAATTAAAATAGGCATATTTATTAAATTAAATTAATTTAATCCCGTAGCACAATAGCCTTAGGAGATAATTTAATTTAATAAAGTATGAACACTTTAGATTAAATTAAATTGAAATCAAATAGGTTTAACATGGCTAATATGAGTGCATACTATAGAGATTAAATAATGAGTGTGATGGATGCAGATTCTATTTAAAATTGAATACATCAAAATTCTATTTAATGCCAATCCTTATCCTCCTAATGTCTTAATCCTCCTAATCATATCTTAATCCTCCTATATTGTGTATTTAGTTGATTCTAGAGTTGATTTTATTTTACAATTTAACACATCAAACTCTATCCAATCTTACATCAATACTAAGTTGTTCATCCTAATTCAAAATAATTATAATAATCAAAATTTAATCATAATTCTTCATAATATATCATCTTTCCTTGTTTAATAGATGATATATTAGTAAAAGTGAGTTGTAATCATACAGATCAAACCCTATTGTTTTCTTTTTGATAATTGTAAACAATTTGTATTGAAATCCTTTTAACAAAGGTTGACCTAACAGTCATTTGAAGGACTTAATAGTCTATGTAAATCCTTTAAAAAGGTGGAATTCTAAATAGAATGATCAAAGTCATCTAACAAGGTCACTCCTAACAAGGTGATTAAATCCTCTAACCAAGTCGCATTTGATATTGTGTATTGTAACCTTTAATAGGCTTGGCTCCTACAAGAGCTTACTTCAAAAGAGTGCAAAAATGTTGACATATTGTTGATGGTTTTTTACAAATTGGGTTTCCACGTAAAATCCTAGTGTCAAACTTGTGATGAATTTTTTATAATGTTTTTACATTTAATAAAGTTTACATTCAATAAGTATGTTATGTTCAGGATAGTAATTTGTATAGTAGAGACCGAGCAACAGCAAGATAAGCATAATAGTTAATGTTTAAATGTTTAATTTTTCAAATGGTACTTATGGACCTTAAGTAATTAATTCACCACCCCCTCCCCCCAATTATTCTAAACATTTCTAGCAATCTTGTTACTTATTGTACATGCACTACTCTGATTAAAGTGCCATGGGGGGTTGATGTTCTACCTTTATTTGTCATCTTACTTTGTCCAGTGAGTTTTCCTTCTATGACATTAGCCTCATGTTGTGTATGAGATTGATCACCTAAGTACACACATATGTACTCTTTTGTACATCGTGATCGGGTTCCTTGACATGTAGTTCTTTTGGCCCACTTTCCCAATTGCCTATCATCTCACCTTTGTCTACATTAGGGGGGGGGGGGGGGGGGTGGTTCTTTTATTATTTCTCATGCTTCCTCGGTTTGATGGAGTGAGTTATTTATTAACTTTTTGTCCCTATGTATTAGGCAAATGTATTGGTTGGGTAACTATGCATTTTGGTGAGATGGATCATTTTCCATATAGACACTTTTATTTTTGTTTCTACTTTAGTTACAGCCTTCCATGTTTGATTGATCATCTTTTCAGGCTTTTGTGTTTCATGTCATATGTATCTTCGAGTTCAATTGTTTTCCTTTACATGCTTCTTAATTTGATGTAGATTATAGTCTTCTCTACCTAGTTAGGTTATATTTTAGTGGAGGTTCTTCAGATCGGTAGTTACTTTTGACAAAGCTTTGTAGCTTCTACATGCTTTAGTGGTGTTCTTCATGATCATCTTGTGTTCCTATCTTATGTTACATTCTAGTTTGGAGGCTTTTACAATCCTTCACTAGTTCTTTCCACCATTATTTCCATCTCTTTTTGGAGTATGGTTTTTTCCATATGGTTTTCTCTATTTCTCCTCTTTCTAGAGATTTCATTGTGCTTGGGTGCCTCATTAGGCCTTGTTGTTAGGACCCAAATTCTATTTTCTATAGTAGCTTTTAGGTTTTTAGCTACTCCCTAAGATTATCTTAAGGGGAGGTGTTAGAGTAATAAAGATTTTTCTTATTTATTAAATCATATTGATTTAATTATTAAGTCACTTATTATCTCTAGCTTACTTAAGATAAACTTTGGGCATATAATAATTAATTCTTTTATTATTAATTATTATCATGCAACCTAGGTTAGTTACCTGTTAGGGTTTTGATATCCTTTATACGAACAATCCCTCTTTTTAATTTAACATTAATTCTCTTTTGATAATAGAAATCTCTCTTTTTCCTCATCAAGAATATCTCATTTATGAATTTGAGAATTCCATCCTCCATAGCTTTTGCTTCTCTCTTTTTTTGATAGGTATTTGCATGCAGGTGATTCTTGAGAGTTGTGGCGTTGATCTTTCATCAACTTCAACATACACAATAGTTTTAAAATTTTAGAAAATTTAGAAATTGACTATTTATATTTGTAAAATATCAATTTTATATTTTCATATTATAAAATATGATTTAACTACAAATATGAAAATTATATTGCACTTATTAAAGTGAAGGCAAGAATTGCAAAAAAAACCACTAATTTAGTATTACTTTGTATTTTTCTTATGAACCTAGAGTGCACATTCATTTTCCTCCCCCTAAATGAATGTATAATTAGATTGCATGTATTTATCAAGTTTGAGCCATTAAGACCATGATTTAAATCTAAAATAATGATGTTTGGGTTATATTAGATTGAAGTGAAGAAATTTTTGTTGCAAAATAGCGACATGTCGGTCTATGGAAAGTAATGTTTTAAAGAGCATGATATAATAATAAATTAATAACATTATTCATTGTTACTCTTTATTTCAATTGTATACGATGTACCTATATATTACACGTCTTCTTAGAATTTAGCTTTACATTTGTCAATTATTCTCTTTAATGTGTTTAGTTTGTGCATATGTTGTCGTCATGACAATTCAAAAGACTATCTTTCTTTGAGGCATTTTGTAAGAATCCACATGTTAGTTTTGGCTTTCCAATTTTCACACGTGTACAGAAACATACAAAAGAAAAAACCACCTGTCAGCAAATAGAAATTGTGTCTACCAGATTAATGTTGTCTGTGTAAAAAATGGGAAGCACAAGAATGAGCAATGGAAGAGTGTATTATTCTTTATGATGAACTTCTTTTAGTACATAAAGCTCTACACAAGCACATGTACTACATTGAAATTATTATGAAAACCAATTGAGTGTAGGATGTGCTATTTTAGGACATAGGGGTCTTGCATCCATTTCTCAAATACATCATATTAAATAGTTAATATGCTAGCTAGAAGCTGGAAATTCTATTTATTTATTGCTATGGTTTATGTATGTTGTTTTCTATGCCTGCTAATCAACAAAGATGAATAATAGTATGTTATTTTATCTTTGGAGATGCTTTCCTATTAGTCCCCAAGAATGTTGACAAGATTAGTTAAATACCCTTATTTTTTTTATGGCTTAAAAATGTAAAATTGCATAGAAGTTAATTTTTGATACATGCAACTTTAAATTGATCCACAATATCATCAACCAAAGTTTTATAGATTTATGAGATTCATTATTTCTTCAATTTTTGAATGCATTTATCTCCACTTATAGAAGCTATCTATTGTTTTAACTAGTTGAACTCCCTATTTTTTTCAATGGCTAATCGTTGAACAATCTAAAAATGCATAAAAGTTTCTTTTTTATGTTGGTTTCTTTAGAATGGTCTATTTTATTACATGTATTCTTTGGGTCATACTACATCAATCAAAGCCACACACTTAAACCATTATCAAAACAAAAATTATAGATGTTGTACCCAAAGTCAATGCCTTGAATGGTTTGCATTACACCATCATCAAATTTAATTAAAGATAGCCTTGTAAAATTTGGATCCTTGGGCCAATTTTTATTTTTCCTCTAAAAAAATCATGAACAAATATTGGATCGTATACTCTTACAATGGCAACATAGCTTAAGAGTGCTCAGTAAGGCTTCTATATTTTGGTCCTACAACCCAAAATGCACAAAGAATCCCTATGGTAGGTGTCCCCTTAATCATGTTAAATGGCTCATCAACATAAAGAAAAGGAAAACAATAAGTGCGTTGCCCCTCCAAAAGGCAAATTAAACATGTACTTCAATGTGGCCTCTAAGGGAAATATCAAGACTTGTTCCATCAAGCTCTTTAATGGTACTAACAATAATGTCAAATTATGTACACTTGTAGAAATACCCAAGAAATGTCTCAAAGAAAAAAAAATCCCTAAAAAGCATTAAGAAAACTATTTATAATTAGAATGGAATAAAATTTTGAACTGTGTTGGTAGTTGGAATCACCCGACTACCATCATTACAAAATAAAATTGTTTGGGTCAACTTTATTTCCCAAGTTTTCCTTGCACCTGTGAACATGCCAAAAGGCTAGCATTGAGGCTCAACTAAAGTGTGATTTTATCATTCCTTTTTCTATCACAAAGAATGCAATTAATAAAAGACAATCATTAGAGGGCACAATCTCAATAGAGAAAAAATTCATGATGCATCTCTACTGGGAAATTTCTCTACACATAGTGTGAACTAAAGGAGATTCCATTTGGGCTTTCTAGTAGTTGATAAGCTAGGCAACTACATCTGAGGAAGGAGGTGGCATCATCCATCTCCACCATGGATGAACAACCTACCAAAGACCTTGTTACAAATTCCTAGAAGAGCCCTTCAATCACATGTTTCAAGGTTGGCATCAAAAGGAATAACATGGAAACATATTACTTCTTTATAGGCCATAATTTCTATCTACTTATTGCTTGTGTAACCCAAGAGCTAAAAATGTAGTTTTGAAAGAAGAAGCTAGTAGAGTTGTAAATGTTGAAAATGTTACAAAATTGGACATTTTTGTCTCAACAATAGTTCTTGATAATTCAATTGGTGGTGGATTTAAGGTAGTTAAACATATATATGTTGTTGGAATACTAAGGATAGATAGGGTGCTAAGAGGGGGGGTGAATCAATCTCGTCCAAATTTTCACTCTTAAACAAATTTAGTCCTTTTCCCTTTTTTACTTAATGTAACTCAGTAATCATCAATATCTCATCACAATACTTTGCAAATGAAAATAGCATTACTAATTTAATATTCACAATCTAAAAGATATAAGATCATGAAACATATAACATAACACAAATATCTAGTATTACAAAAACCCTTAGTTAGATGGAAAACTAAAATGGGGATGGTATCCACAAATCCATCACTACTACAGTAAGAGGTTTCCTTGTTAGGGCTACAATGTTTATCACTTTTGATGACTTACTCAGTTAGGAGTATACAATAAGACCTATTTAGTTCTACCTTTTATAATGATCTTATAATGCTCTTCAAGTGTGTCCTTGGTTAAGAGCTTACATATAAGATTGTTAAGTCCACCTTTTTAAAGGATTTAGAAAACTACTACATTGGTTAAACAATAGCAGCAATGATCTTTACAATAGAAACTTACTTTTCTTGATTACATCCCCCATCTGCTCTATAATTATCGCCTTGTTCTGATAGATTTGTAGTTCATTCCAACTCTGTCTCTGTCTCTGATCTCTCTAACCTCCATACTTGACCTTGATCTCTTCCTCACTTCAATACTTCCTTCAACAATACTTCTCCAAAAAACTCTACCTAACAACAACTTTAGTAGCAACTATAAAAAAAATTGTACAACTCTTTTTATAGTTTTCTTCTTTTTTTTCGTAGTTTGACCTAATTAGGGTTGTAGAACTTTCTAAAATTATTTTCTGACTATGATCAACATTTCTTAAAATCATCCATCCTTTCCTTCCGTTACATATTTATTTTTATTGTTCATTCCACTTTGTAATCAATAACAATCAATTTACATTATTCAATAAAAGATTTTCAAATCTTTACCTTGATTCATGTAAATTGGTTTCCATGTTTGGTAGAATCATGTTGCATTAGAATTTGTGCCAATTAAAACTCTAATGTCATCTCTTTATCACTTGGTGAATACACTATTTTTTCTTATAGACACTCGATAAACATTTTCTTAGTGTCCTCTATATATCTTAGTAAACTTCATGCTCAATGTAACTGACTTCTCCTCAGGTCGGTATAGGTAAAATTGCTTGGTGAATACTTGATCTTAGGTATACTTAGTAAATTTTACTTATCTCCTCCTTCATATCTTGGCCAATATTGATAGCTTGATTGTTATACACATTTTGACACTAATAGAAAATATGATTCTTTCTAGAAGTAACATTCTCCCCATTTGGCATTAGTGTCAAAAATATCAAATATCTTTTACCTTTCTACAAAGTTCTCCAACACATAAACTCCTCTTATACATATGCTTTCGCTCAGTATAGCTTTAGTCTTGCAAAATCATTTTCAAAATTATTTTTGTTTGTTGTATAAATATATAATATCTCCTTATAAGTTCAAAATATATACAAACAAACATATATATTAGAGAAACATATATATATTTTACCCCTTTTTTTGACACTTATGTCAAAAGATTTCTTAACATAGAAAAATATGTACTTTGGGGATAGTCAAAAATGTTCCAAGAAATCTTTGTGATTTTTTAATATTATCTCCAAAGTATTGTCCTAACTAGACCTTATCAACTCTAAACTTTCTTTTTAATCTTTAGCTTGGTTGCAAGATCAATCATATGATCAACAATGAAAAGACTTTGGGTGGCTATGAGAACCTTTGCATCTATGATATGTGTTTGCATAACTTTCAAATGAGGTAGTAGAAAAACTTGAATTGCATTTATTTATGTTCTCATATTGCTCTCTTCTTGTAGAAATTCATGTTGAAGTCCTATGAGGATTCTCACTCAGGTATAGTGTAGTAAAGATGTACTCAGGTCTTTGCTTAATTCTTCTACACTTGACTTCATATCTTCATCAATTTTCCTCAACTTATCTTTGACCTCTCTGGTAATAAATGGAATATCACACAATTTTCAGAATAATGACTAAAAATTTTGAACAATAGCTTCCAATGTTGTAACAATAGTGGATAAATCCACTTGCTCAATAGCAATATGGATTGAGACTTTGTCTGACACTCTATTTTCAAAATTCTTCTTACTCCTTTGCATCAATAGTGAGTATGTAAAAATATCTAGATCAATAATTTGAACAAATTGATCCAAAATAGGTACTTTTTCATTGAAATCAATTCTTGGAGCTACCTCAAGCAATATATCTTTTACATCATGAAGGACTTGCTTATGTTTTTTTTCTCTTCTTAGCCTTGCTTGCTCCTTTCTTTCACATAACTCTAAATAGTCATTTGGTCATCATCCAAGGTATTTGGATCCCAACTTGGTATAATGATTTCTTCTTCTAGAGTTATTGGGTTTGACCAAAATGTATGTGACTCCTTTTTAAGCTTCTTGCCTCTACTGGTGCTAGGTGAAACTATTTGTGGCAATGGAACTTGGATTTCCAAATTTGGCAATGTGGTCATTATTTCTATTTGTGATTCATCCTTCTGTTTGACTGGTTCATCAGTAGATAATGTTGAAAATAATTCTTTAATTGTATATTGTCATTGATGTTTACACAAATGTCAGTATTAACTAAGAAATATAGAGTTTGCAATATTTACCTTGTATATCTCAGTATTAATCGAGTAGTTAGGTAATGAAGACTTTCCAATATTAACCAAGTAGTTGGTTAATGAAAGGATTTATGCTTGCAGTATTGACTGAGTGGTTGGACATTAAACGAGTCATATTGTCAACTGAATGTTCAATTCTAGTGTTGACCAAGTGATAATAGAATGTAATTGTCAAATATTTTGTTAATTGAGGCCAACCATTTGGATGTTTATTGATGTTTTGGAAGGGTATTCAAGCCTACTTTTCCTAGCTTATGATATATAAGAAAGGTCAAGTTAAGAAGACAATTGTAACAAGTGGAATATGAAAAATATGGATATGTGAGTAGAGGAAATGCAGAGCAGGATAGTGTAAAAGATAAGTTGCAAAGAAACATCTGATTAGGAAGGATCCAAAGGTCAAGCAAAAATAGAGATCTAAATCTACAAAGAAATTTGCTTCATAAATCAAGTCAAATTATTGTTGCTTTTTGACCATTGTAATAGTAAAGAAATCTCTTAACAGAGTTGACCTAATAGTCATTTTGTAAATCCTCTAACAAGGTGACATTTCAAGATTGAAGTGTTTGAATACCTCTAACCAGGCCACTCCTAATAGGGTGATCTAAATCCTCTAATAGGGTCATACTTAATAGTATGTTTTGTAACCTTCAGTAGGGTTGGCTCCTAATAGGGCTCACTTTAGAAGAGTGAAAGTTATTGTGACTAGTTGCAAGGTAGTTTTTCCCAAATTGGGTTTCCTCATTAAATCTTGGTGTCATCTATGTTTGTGTTATTTTCTTATGCTTTATATTTTTGAAACTAAGTTACTAAAGGATAAAACAATTTTAATAATCTTAATATTGCTTTGTTAACTGAGCATCAATAATATTATAGTGCTAACTGAGCTATTCAGTATTGTATGATCAATGGAATTTTGTACTGACATCTAAGAGACAAGGATTTATCTTTGTGATAATTGATTCACCCCTCCCCTCTTAGTTACTCTCTTATATTTCCAACAATTGGTATCAAAGCAGTTGGTGCTTGTAGGAAAAGGTTTTAAGGACCTAAGCTAAAGATCAAGATTTCTTACAAAAGGGAGATCCCTAAGCTTAATAGAGAAAACTTTTCAGCATGGTAGGAGTTGATGAAGCTACATATATCAAGTATTAGTGATGTTGGTGTATTCTACTTAGAGAATAAATATGTGTCACCACCCAAGCCTATGTCTATGGAGAAAATAAAAGAAGAAAAGGATCACAATATAATGATGATTGATATAGTTTCTTCTCTTAGCTATTCTAAATTTGATGAGGTTAAAGATTGTCCTACTACATTTGACATGTGGGAAAAATTGTAGAACATTTATGGAAGCGTGAAGATTGATGAGTTTGTAGAAAGAAGTGAAGAAAAGAGCAACAAAGAACCTAAAGATTACAGAAAGTTTGTCTATTATGAAGAGGAACCTGAGACTTTACCTTAGAATTTTGAAGCCAATCAACAACTAAGTGCACCTAGCAATTCACTGGTACTTCAGCATGAGTCAGAGACAAAGGCACCTGAGTCTCGATTAGTTCAACCTAAGTTGTAGCCCCAAGAAGTAAAACTCGATTCATAGGAAGTACAACTTGAGTTACAACTTGATCAATCAAAGGAACTTGAGAAAAAAGGATGAAGATCTTGGAGAACCGAGATTAAGTAAGAAAGATCCAAGACTTGCAAAAAAATTTAGAAGGCATCATAGACCTAATCAAATAATTGGAGGAGAGACATAAGGCATTGACAAGAAAAAAAATTAAAAGGTACATGTTTACTTAGTGAATTTGAACCTATATCTATAAAAGATTCTTTAGAAAATGAAAATTGGATAAAGGCAATGAATGAAGAGCTTGAGTAAATAGAAAAGAATAAAACCTGGTCTCTTGTTCTTAGACTCAAGGATAAAAACGCGATTGGTACAAAATAGATATTTAGAAATAAGATGAATGAGAAATGAGAAGTAACAAGAAACAAGCCAAGAATTGTATGCAAAAGTTATGCTCAAGAAGAAGGTATTGATTATGAGGAAACATTTGCCCCTGTTGCAAGACTAGGATTTAGAACACTTCTAGCTTATGCAGCACAAAAGGGATTCAAAGTATATCAAATGGATGTCAAATCAACTTTCTTGAATAGAATCCTAGAAGAAGAAGTCTACATTGAACAACCTAAAGGTTTCATTTATCCAAGCCAAACAAACATGGTATGTAAAATTCATAAAACCTTATATGGATTAAAGCAAGCTCCCAGAGCATGGTATGAAAGACTACATGGATATCTAGTAAAAATTGGTTTTGAAATGATAAATGATAAATGATAATAGCAATTTGTATATCAAAGAAGGACCACATGACAATATATTACTTGCAAAAATATATTTGCAGATGATGTCATATTTGGAGGACATAAGATTTTACGCAAGTCCTTTGCTAAAGAAATGAGGAAAGAATTTAAAATGTTAGTGTTTGGAGAGATCAAAATTTTTATGGGTCTACAAGTTCATCAAATGAAGGATGGGTTATTCATCACTCAATCAAAATACATCAAGGGAACATTGAAATTATTTAGAATGGAAAATTCCAAACCAATTGGAACACCTATGTCTACTACACATAAGCTCTCAATAAATGATGATTCAAAGGAGGTACACCAAAATACTTATAGATTAATGGTTGGGAAAATTTGGTATGTGGTCCACACCAGTCCTGATGTTGCATTGGCAATTAGCATAGTTGCAAGATTTTCTACTTAAAAAATCACATTATGACAGCCAAAAGAATTTTGAGATATCTAAAAGGAACTAAAAGTTGTGGGTTATGGTACAAGAAAGGAGGAAATATTGAGTTAAGATCATTTACTAATGTAGGTTGGGTAGGAATCATTGATGATAGAAAAAGCACTTGTAGAGGAGCATTCTTTCTTGGAAAGAGGCTAGTGTCTTGGACAAATAGCATAATTATATTTCTCAATCCATAGAACAAGCAGAGTATGTTGCTGCAATAGTTAATTATCTAACATGATGTGGATCAGGGAACTGATGTCAGGAATGAAGGAAGAAATCAAGGAACTAGTGGTTATTTATTGGGATAGCACTAGTGCAATCAATATATCCAAAAATCATGTGATGCACTCAAAGACAAAACACATTGCAATAAAATATCATTTCCTAAGGAAATTGGTTCAAGACAAAGAGGTGAGATTGGAATATGTAAACACCAAGGAGCAGATAGCAAATATGTTTACTAAATCTTTACCTAAGGATGCATTAATGTATCTAAGAGGTAAACTAGGGTTTACTCCCCTATCTAATTCTTACTAAAGAAAAATATAGTGAGGCATCAACCAAGCTCCATTGAAAATCAATCAAGTTGATATAGAGTGTCACACTTCAGGTTTGAAATGTAGAGAATATTGCATATGAATCAATACAAAGGTACATTATAACTTCAAAGTTTATATCCTTTGGCAATTGATGTCAAAGAGGGAGATTTTAGTATCAACAAGGAAGATTATGAAAAGATCAGTATTAATGAGAAAGAGGGAGAGTCTTGTTATTCAGATGATTGAATGTACAACTAAGATGAAGAATATGATAGAAGAGTAGTGACAAGAAAGCAATAGACACAAATCCAAGTTGAATCTTAGAGGGAGTTGGTATGGATGAGAATCAGAATGAAACTAAGGATATTATCTAATTGCTCATATCTTTATCAGCTTATGTCAACACGTTATGTTGCCATCAATTCCAAAGAGGGGATTTGTTGAAAATAATTCTTTAATTATATATTGTCATTTATGTTTACAAAAATATCATATTAACCAAGAAATGTAGAGTTTTTAGTATTAATCTTGTATATCTCAGTATTAACCGAGTAGATGGCTAATGAAGACTTTCTAGTATTAACTAAGCAATTAGTTAATGAAAGGATTCCTAATTGTAGTATTAACTAAGTGGTCGGGCATCAAAGGCTTGCAATATTTGACCTAGTGGTCAGGCATCAAAGGCATGTAGTATTAACCAAGTGGTCAAGAATTGAAGGAGTCATAGTGTCAACTAAGTATTCAATTCCACTATTGATTGAGTGACAATAAAATGTAATTGTCAAATATTTTGTTAATTAAAGTCGACTATTTGGATGTTTATTGATGTTCTGGAAGGGTATTGAAGCCAACTTTTCCTAGCTTATGATATATAAGAAAGGTCAAGTTGAGAAGACAATTGTAACAAGTCGAATATGAAAAATATGGATATGTGAGCAAAGAAAAGGTAGAGTAGGATAGTGTGAAAGATAAGCTACAAAGAAACATCTGATCAGGAAGGATCCAAAGTTCAAGCTAGAACAAAGATCTAAATCTGCAAAGAAATTTGCTTCATAAATCATGTCAAATTGTTGTTGCTTTCTAACCATTGTAGTAGTAAAAAAATCTCTTAATAGAATTGACATAACAATTATTTTTTAAATCCTCTAACAAGGTGACATTTTAAGATTGAAGTGTTTGAAGACCTCTAACCAGGCCACTCCTAACAGGGTGATATAAATCCTCTAATAGGGTCATACTTAATAATATGTTTTGTAACCTTTAACATGGTTAGCTCCTAACATGGCTCACTTTAGAAGAGTGAAAATTATTGTGACTAGTTGCAAGGTGGTTTTTACTAAATTAGGTTTCCATGTTAAATCCTCGTGTCATATGTGTTCATGTTATTTTCTTATTCTTTATATTTCTACAACTAAGTTACTAAAGGATAAAACAATTTTAATAATCTTACGATTGTTTTGTTAACCACGCATCAATAATATTATAGTGTTAACTGAGCTATTTAGTATTGCATGATGCACTAGTACATTTGGGTTCATTTTTTGACCTTTATTGGTCAAATTTTCAACCCAATTTTTGACCAAATTCAACCAACCCATTGGTCAATATTTTTTCGGTCAAATTTTTGACCATCTCACTGGTTGGTCAAAATTTTGACCAATCTATTGGTCGAAAACCTTCCATAGTTATTGTCTAAGTTCAATTAGGAATTGGTCAAAATTTTGACCAACAAAGGTAGCAAAAAATTTGGCCGTTCGTGGAAATTTTGACCAACAAAGGTAGAAATTTTTTTGGTGTTGGTGGAAATTTCAACCTATGAAGGTGGAAATTTTGACCAACAAAGGTGGAAAAAAAATTTGGTGTTGGTGGAAATTTTGACCAATGAAGGTGGAAATTTCGACCAACAAAGGGGAAAAAAAATTTGGTGTTGGCAGAAATTTTGACCAACAAAGGTGGAAAAAATTGGGTATTGGTGGAGATTTCGACCAACAAAGGTAGAAAAAAATTTAGGCATTGGTGGAAATTTCCACCAACAAAGGTAGAAAAAACCTAGGCGTTGGTGGAAATTTTGACTAATGAAGGTGGAAATTTCCACCAACAGGTAGGTGTAAACTTTTTTCAAGCATTCTATAAAACAGTCACATGCCTTGCGTATGAAATGACAATTTGCATGCATCCTACACTCTCTCATCCGAATGATGATGGATTATGCAGAGTGATCTAAAACCATGATTCTAAAAAACACACACAATCAAATCCAAAATGAACTTGTACTACTAATGGATTGTGGAAATCTGATATTGTTAATTTTGCATGCATGTCTACCAGGACAAATATATGTTTCAGTTGTGATTGTCTTGGTAGACATGCATGCAATTTTACCAATATCAAATTTCCACAATCCATTTGTAGTGCAAGTTCATTTTGGATTTGATTGTGTGTTTTTTAGCATCATGGTTTCAGATCACTCTACATAATCCATCATTAGCCAAATGAGAGAGAGTGCAGGATGCATACAAAATGTCATATCATGGGCAAGGCATGTGCACTATTTTATAGAATGCCTAAAAAACACTAACAGTAACTAATATGAAAAATATATAATTAGTTATATGATTGAGACAAATCATGTACCAGTGAGTTGGTCAAATTTGGTCAAAAATTGGGTCAAAATTTTGATCAATGAAGGTCGAAAAATGAACCCAAATGCACTAGTGCAAGTATGCTCGCCAAGTTGACTCTTTGAGTTTGGTCATCAAGTCACCCCACCAAAGTGCCTCATCAAGATCAGTCTTTAGGTCTGCTCATCTAGCTTACTCACCAAGTCAGCTTGCCATGTCGCATCTCTAAGTGGCCTTGCTAAGTTAGCTCACCAACTTGCCCCACCAAGTTGCCACTTTAAGCCCACTCACCATGTTAGATTGCCAGGCTGACTCCCCAAGTCAACTCGCCAAGCTGACAATTAAAGTACGCTCACCAAGTTGACTCTCTAAGTTCACTCACCAAGTCTGCCCCCAATGCCAACTCTCCAAGTCAGCACACCAAGTCACCGCCACCCAGTCACCTCAATGAGTTGACTCATTAAGTTAGCTCACAAAGTTGACTCACCCAGTGGTTTTACCACCTTGCCCCAGCAAGTGGGCTCACTCAGTGTGCTTACAAAGTTTCCCCATAGAGTTTCTTCTCTAAGCTCGCTCAGCATGTAAACTCACTTGGTTGGCACGCCAAGTCGACTTTTCTAGTATGCTCGCCAAGTCAACTAATGAAGTCACCCCACCAAGTCATGTCACCAAGTTGTCTATTCAACTACGCTCATCAAGTTGACACTTTAAGTTTTCTCATCAAGTCACCCAACCAAAGCGTCTCATCAAGGTTAGTCTTTAAGTACACTTAGTAGGTCGGCTCACCAAGTCACTTTGTGAAGTTGCCTCACCAAGTGGCCTCGATAAGTCAGTTCACCAACTTGCACCACCAAGTCGCCACTTTAAATTGACTGGCCATATCAGCTTGCTAGGCTGACTCCCATAGTCAGCTCGCCAAGCTAACAATTCAAGTATGCTCACCAAGTCGACTCTTTAAGTTCGCTCACCAAGTCCACCCCCTAGGTCAACTCTCCATGTCAGCCCACTAAGTCACCCCCACTGAGTCACCTCAATGAGTTGACTCTTTAAGTCAGCTCACCAAGTCTACTATTCAAGTATGCATGCCAAGTCGGCTCACCAAGCCCACCGAGTCATGTCACCAAGTCGATTGTTCGAGTATGCTCACAAAGTTGACTCTTTAAGGTTAGCTCACCAAGCCAACCCACCAAGTCATGTCACCAAGTCAGCTTGCCCACATGTTCCACCAAGTCCCCAAGTCTGCTCGCCAAGCTGACAATTCAAGTGTGCTCACCAAGTCGACTCTTTAAGTTTTCTCACCAAGCCCATCCCCTAGGTCAACTCTCCAGGTCAACTCACCAAGTCACTCCCACCCAGTCACCTCAATGAGTTGACTCTTTTAGTTAGCTCACCAAGTCTATTGTTCAAGTACGCATGCCAGGTCGGCTTGCCAAGCCAACCCACCAAGTCATGTCACCAAGTCAATTGTTCGAGTACACTCACAAAGTTGACTCTTTAAGTTCGCTCATCAAGTCACCCCACCAAAGAACCTCATCAAGGTCAGTCTTTAAGTCTGCCCACCAAGTCAGCTCGCCAAGTCACCGCACCAAGTTGACTCACCTCTCGCCTCACTAAGTGGACTCACTAAGTCGGCTCGCCAACTTGCCCCACCAAGTCGACTATTCAAGTATGCTCGCCAAGTTGACTCTTTGAGTTTGGTCATCAAGTCACCCCACCAAAGTGCCTCATCAAGGTCATTCTTTAGGCCTGCTCATCAAGCTTGCTCACCAAGTTAGCTCACCATGTCACATCTCTAAGTGACCTCGCTAAGTCGGCTCGCCAACTTGCCCCACCAAGTTGCCACTTTAAGCCCACTCACCATGTTAGATTGCCAAGATAACTCCCCAAGTCAACTTGCCAAGCTGACAATTGAAGTACACTCACCAAGTTGACTCTCTAAGTTCACTCACCAAGTCTGCCCCCTAAGCCAACTCTCCAAGTCAGCTCACCAAGTCACCCCCACTTGCCCCACCAACTCACCACTTTAAGTCAACTCGCCATGTTAGCTCGCCAGGATGAATCCCCTAGTCAACTCACCAAACTGACAATTCAAGTACACTCACCAAGTGGACTCTTTATGTTTGCTCACCAAGTCCACCCCCTAGGTCATCTCACCAAGTCACCCCCACCCAGTGCTTATTGTGAACAAACCAATCTGAATCATAAGAGAAGTAATTAGAGATTATTATGAAAGGGTGCAACTGAAAAGAGATATAACTCACGTCATTTACAACATGACTAATCATTTCTAATGAAAGCTGTAAAAGGTAGTTCTACCATTCAACTCAAGATGATTGGAAGAACTTATTAAATTTTGTATCTTACAATGATCGCTCTGTAAGAGAGCATATTGCCTTTGGCACCCATTCAGTGCAGGCATATAAAGTCTACCATCAGAAATAGCATCATCTTTGAGTATATTTATATTGTCATATCAGACAACTTATCACAATATTTAGAGCATAAATATTAAGTTATATCAGAGATGGCTTGCATATTTGCAAATTCTTACTTGTATATCAGACACAACGAACAGTACAAGGTACTGAGAATTTACTCATTCATTGCATGTAATTTCCTATATATCAGAAATAGAAAATATATGTCATCTTGATTGTTATGCAATCATAATTATTTTGATCTAAACCATATTGTATATGCATTTGGAATTAAGAATCATTCAAATATTACTTTAATACAAGAAATTGTTTCTACATTCATTGAATTGTGAAGAATTCAAGTAGTATCTCGTAATTAGAAACATAAGGAAATTACAACCACCAAATTATGTGACTGAGAAGTGAGTCTGTAGAGTTTGCACTTTCTCATTTTACTATAGATAGCATTTTCCTAAGAAGCTTTACCCCAGTCAAGAATTGATACTCCAATGACACATACTCACAACCACTAGTTTTCTGTCCACCAAGGTCCTTGCCAATATTTGAAGGTTGCATATGATGCATGACTACTACTAGGATTTTCTCCACAAAAAGAAATTCATGTTGTCATAAAAGCTATTGTCTAGTAACATCCTAGAAAATCTCATGCCTCTAAATTTCTAATGATGTATGTATATGTCGGATCCCAATTGTGACGATCGCAAATAACACATTACATATCTTCCAAAAATGTTTTTGACAGGAAGAGATCCCCTATTTTAAAATAAGACAAATCAGAGTCAGTCCATTTAAAAGTCAGATATACAAATATAGGTGGCACACAGTCTATTAGAAACATAAGCTTCTACTCTACTTACCAAACATGATAGTCACAGTTGTTGTTCCGGTTATCGCCCATCACAAAAACACGGCCATGAGGCACATGCTACAAATGGATATAACATGAAATGTAGAGATTTTAGTTAACTTGTTTATTGATCGTGTAATCAATGAATAACAAAAGGATATGTGATGTGTGAAACCTCTATCTTTATGGATATTGTAACTTTAATTCCCATATGATTACTGTTTCCAGTGTATCAAATTATGTTAATTTATCAAGATTCAAATGCATGGAGGGTTTGAGTCAAAATTTATACATTTAGCATATTTTCAATTTTTTGCTTTAGAATGTTTGAAAATAAGAATAAGGTCATGGACATCATCAAAAATGAAAATACCAATCAGTTTTTAAAAATACAATTTCAACTACACCCCATAGAGTCATTTCAAATGAGGATCTAACTTAACTGTAAACAATTAGCAAAGTGTACTTAATTTTTTAATAATTTTTTTTTTTTTAAACATGCATTCAGGCATGACAAAAACAAAAAAGGAGTTGTGTAAATAAATAAGAGTTGTTAACGAATACTTTTTGATAATTGAACTAGTAGTAGCACACATAAATAGATGCTTTGATATATGTGAGGAATTACAAAGCAAAAAGTATTTGAACAACAAAATGCGTCACTCTTGGGGAACAAACTCAAATAATCTACATATACAAATAGTTCAATGCATGCAACTATGAGAGTGATACTTCAAAAGCATCAAATGCCTGCTGAATAGATATGGCATTCTGCCTAGGATTTTTGAAAATCTAAAGATAAAAACAACTGGAAGCAAACTAGAATGTTAATTAGCATTATCCTCATTGCAAAGAGATTAAACAATCTACCTTTTGTATAGCATCCTCTTTAGACTCTTCACTATCTGATTCTTTAGAGCTTGTTTCTTTCTTTGGGGGGCCTTTCACCTGGATAGAAGCATTATGCAAATGCAAAATATAGTAAAATTGTTATACAAAATATATTAACAAGCAACTTGAATTTCATACAAGAGAAACTGGTTAATATTCTCACATATAGAATGGACTTCATTAGAAACAACATCAAGAAAAAAGTGGCATTTTAGTTTAAAAAGAGATTTTAGGCACACCATAAACCCTAAATAGTAGAAAATTGTAAGCAACAAAAATACTAAAAAGCATGGTCACAATTCCCACACAAGTAGCAATATTAAAACTCATAGACCAAAATAATATCTTGTCATCTCTTAGCAATGCATGGCAACCTAAATGTTCCTTCTCCAACAGTTGACTCTCATACTAAGATAGTAATTCATTTTGTACTTAAGACCTTTTTCTCCGCAGGAACTATGCAAGAGAGTCACTGTAAAAATAGAGTTAAAATAAAATAGAGCACATTGAAATAATAGAGACAATCATCAAATCTACTACAGAATAATTAGATTGACTCAACATATAAAAATACAAACATGGAACTATGTAGATATGCACCAATATTACAAGGAATGCCTTACTTGAAATCACTTTTGTCCTATGATGAAACTGATCCAAACTAGGCATTGCAGTCTACTGAGATATCTATTTCCAAAGGGACACATTCACACAATCAGCAAGGTTGGATTTTTAATCAGTTCAATGTTTGGTTTGATATGAAATTTCAAAGTATGGAAGGAATTAGTCTAGTAAGAAGCGGAATTCTGATTTTCTTGAGAACATCCACAATCAAAATCAGAACTACAAGGTTCTAGTGATGAATCTTTTGGTCCATCCAAGCTATATGGTGAAAAACTTTTATTTTTGTTCAATGTATGGTGAATAAGGGCTAACCATTTTGTAGTGGGACCATTGTCTTCTACACCCAATATGTTGCCCATAAGGGCTAACCATAATAAATAATTGGAGATATAAAAACCTTACTGTTTTCAACAATTGTCTTATATCAAGCCAAAACCACAAAATATTGAAAAGCAGAATTGTCTGAACTCTGAACTTTGAAGGTGCATATATTATTGAAGTAATATGTTAAAACTTAAGACACATAAATCATTGATAAGTAGGTGATATTTTCCACATCAAGTCAAATTCTGATATTGCTATCAAGATTCAACAGTGTAGTTTTTGAGTCAAATTCATTGAACCATGATTCATGCATAGTAGTTCACACAGACTCATTTCTCATGAGAATGAATGAACACTTTGCACTCATTGCATCGAGGGAGTGCTCACAAAGATGAAGCACCATGACTTGCTCAAAGGCTCAACCATTCCAATACTACTCCAGTTGAAGAAGGCTTAACTATGGAGTTTCCTCCATGGTTTAAACCACTATACTTGGAATCCAATTTGAAAAACCTAAAACAAGTGTTGTGCCTTATGAAAAATTCATTAGAAAGCCCCTTGAGTTCATCAATAGATAAGCCTAAGATATTTTCCACAGCAAGTCAAATTGTGATATTCCTATCATGATTCAACTGTACATTTTTGAGTCAAACCCATTGACCCATGAATATAATATATGACCCAAGAAAGAGGGTGAAATTATAAATGTAATGGATTATAAATCCTTTCCTCCTACTACCAGATGACTAAAGGTGCTTGTGTGCTAATTGTACCCCCTTTTCTTGTAGTTATTTGCAATTTGTACCATCCGATCAGTATAGAAATTCATCTACAATTTTTAGGTCTTATCCTCAAAAATTTACATATTTAATAAAGAACAAATAACTCTCGTAGTAAGAAGTAGAAAGTAATCTGCGTGATACTTCAACATAATAGTTGTATTGCATAAAAATGTGACCTGTTGTATTTGCATCAAAACTCAAAATAGCATGGTAACAATGCAAAAATGGGAGATGCAAATTCTCGAGACAAGCCTTCTATTTATAGGCTTGACAGAGGGCTTGGTGAGGTGGCATCCATGTAGATGCCACATAAGGTGACATGCAAGCCATGCAAATGGTAAAGAATTCAAATTTTTCTCACACATGTGTGAGCAAACTTGAGAAGAAGAGTGGGAGACAAGAGTGTGTAGGCATGCCATCTCACACATGTGTGAGCACACTCTTAGGCTAATGAGGGGGATTAGGGAGATGATTAGGAATGATTAAGTGGGATTAGAGAAGAAGTAGGCTTAAGAGGATGAAAATGATGGTTATAGGTTTGATTAAGATTAAATTAAATGAAATTTAATTTAATCATGGTTTAGAAGAATTAATGGGTTATGAGGATTAAATAAACAAAATTTATTTTAAAAAGGAGATGATGGAGGATCATGTGTTAAATTAATTTAACACATTAAGGCTAGGAGTATTTAAATTAGATTTAAATACTTAAGAGAATGAACTCATTTAATTAATTAATTTAATTAAATAAGTAGAGGAATGTGAGCAATATAATTAATTAATTACAATGTCACGGACAATATTAATAAATTAATATAGTGTTTAGGGACAATTTTAAGTGTCTACAACAGCTCCCACTATACATTAATGACAAATAAATATGCCAAATTTGTGTTTCTTCTATAGAGGAATATGTCATAGCCTACAACATAATTCAGCACTTGTTACCTATTACTACCAAGCAGTAACAACTGAAACAATTTACCGGCATCTTCATGGTAGCTTGAGATTGAAGTAGATATAATAACCTTAAAAAGGCACTAACATATAAACTATTTCACAACATTAATAAATCATACAGTATTAGTGAATAATTTAAGCCAAATGTTCAAAGGAGCATAAAGACATACTTTGCTGGCAAATACAATATATAAAATAACAAAAAATTCAATCAAAATCAAATTTGACAAAAGAATCCAAATAGGAACGCTTCTCTGCAAAAAAATACATAGAACTGAACCAAAAGAACTTTCATTGTAACTTCAATCAGTCTGATAGGGACTAATTTATCCTCACATTATTGAAATTCTATCATATCAAAAGAAGTAGTATGTTGATCATTTCTTTGGTAGTACATATTTTGAGTTTTTTACAGTTGGTAGTTTACTTGGAGTTAAATTTGTTTAGACCTCTCAACAAATTTTAATGTCTTAAATTTGTCTAGAACTCTCAACAAATTTTAATGTCTAAATCCTTAGAAATCTTCTCCTACATTCTCTTCCTGTTATTCCAAAGCTATGTCAAGTGGAGTTGAAGGCAAATGACCCATATATGTTTCAAAAGGTGACTAATTTGTTGAGAATAACCTACTTTATAATAGAAATGTTAAATTTAGGGAAGTGACACACTCCAAGATTGAGGATGCTAGTTCTTGTATCCTCTTATGAGCTGCACTGAGTTCATGTTTATCACCTGTGCATGGTCATTTATCTGTGTGTGATAGGAAACACTCTTCTTGAGCCTTGTATCATTGTGGACCAAAATTTCCCAACAAATTTTATGTCTCTACTTCAAACAATAGACTCAGAAAGCCCAAAGTAGACCCAATGAATTAGCAAATAACATCAGTCAGCATCTTTGTTGCTTGATAATCTTTCTTGCAAGGATATGGCATTCACATTTTGCTAAAATCTAACTACTGCCACAAACAGATAATCCTACATTGTCCTGAGATACATACCTAGGTTCTCCTTCGGCCGCTCCATCCTGGCACATCCTAGGAACAAATTTCTAGGAGAATTTGACATTAATTATAGAGGCATTGACAAATTTTTGAACTTTTCCTACAAGCCATAATTTTGTTCTCCTTGATTGTTCTGGTTTTGTCTAGGCCTTGTGCATTTGGTGACACCCAAGTAGTTCCTAAAAGAGATGGTTGATTAGAAATTTGGTCCCAAGGCTCCCATATTTAGCCAATAGTTTAGCATGCTCATTTTCCTCCACCAATTTTACTTGTACATTTTCATCTTCTTGTATAAAGTGGGCATCGACAATGAGGATCAACCAGAAAAATGCACCTTATTGTATATAGTTTTGTTGCTTTCTTCTCTATGCACCAATGTCCTACCTTAGATGTGTTATGAGCCATTTAACTCAAATAGAGATTATTATGACTCAACAATCTTATCATGTCTGAAAACATCTATTTTGCTTCTTCTTCACTGGATAATGGAGATTGATTTGACCCTATCATTGTTCTTTTAAATTTCTACAAGCATTGACCATCTTTTCTTTGCATGCAATAAAAGCTAGTAGGCTACCAAGTCTTGCAACTTTGATACCACTATAATATCCTCAAATGGGATACTAAAAATTATTTTTGAGCTAGATCAGGTCGATCCCTATCTTTCATAATTGATAAATCTTGCACAAAATATTCGTATGATGGATTGTCGATGATTGAAGAACTCTTTGTCATCTATGCATTAGTAGCAAAGTTTTTTATGTGGATATTGCAATATGGTGACACCTTGCAACAATGCAGTGGTGAACTAGCCATATCATCTCTTATAATTTAGGCATAGCCATTTACCCTTCAATAAGTACCTTTTAAAGTAAGAAAAGTTTGGAATTTACTTGGTGCTTGGTGTCCCCTTCAACAAAATCTTTTTCTAGGAGCTCCGTAATATACCTACATCACTTTGTCTTTTTGAAAAAAGAATACCTTCTTTAGCCTTGAAATAGTTATCTCTCTATAGAAAGTGAACTGTCTCACAATGGAGTGAAGTAGTTGAGAGGGCTTCATGTCATAGTGAACACTACTGTAGAGAGCCTTGAGAAAATAAGTATAGGAACTAACCCTATCTTGTAATAGAGTATAACTCATAGCAACACAAAACCACTTAGAACTCTAGCCATCTTGATGTATCATCAATCATCTTTATCATATGTGGTTGGTGTCTCTTAAACAATGTTGTATGGTAAATTTCAAAATCATATCCAACATGACCAACCCTCCTCCAAGATGCTCCTAATTTTCCAATTTGAATATTGCTAGTTTTTTAAACACAAGGCAACTACCATTCAATCACCTTTGATTACTATATCATCCATATTAAAAGAAAAAAGAAAAAAATGAAAATGGAATTATAGAATCCTACAATTTTAAGTAAATAGTAAATATGTACCTACAAATGGCTAGATTGTCACAAACAAGTAGGGAATATCATCAAATTTTCAAGATATTTTAAAATATCAACGATTATCCTTCTATTTGATTGCTGATCAGTTTGGTGTTATTGATTCTATTCTAATAAGAGTCTGGCTATAATTTCACATCTACCATATCTCTCAAAACTATATAGTTTAAAAACAAGAACTATTCTGCAGTATTGACATCGATGCAGGCTAAATATGTGCACCAACTGAAGAATAATTTTAACAGTAAAGAGCATATCTATATGGAAAGTACTTTCAGGATTATAAAACAAGACAAGACAAGACATTTTAGGATTATAAAACAATAATGTCAAACACATCTGCTAAGGGAAATCAAACAAAAATAATTAATGATATGCACTAACACTAGTAAATGATAATTATGCCTGAAATGATTGGAAGCATCATTGGTGTATACAATGGAAGAGCTTCAACCAAGTTGAAATCAAGGTAATATTTTCTTTTTTCTTTATTCAAATGGACAGTGTTTTGTCTCATCAGTCCTGTTCCTTGGATCACAAAAAATAGTGAATAATAAGATTTTTTCTTGTGTTTTTTTATTTCAACCTTAAATGATAGGAAATTATCTGGTAGAGTTTTCTATTTCATACAAGCCAGTGAAGCATGTAAGGCCTGGTATTGGTGCCACTCACTCCTCTAGGTTCATTCCTCTGAAATAGGCTACATCTATCTAGTTTATGTAGAAGTGCAGAGAGGATGATTTAAATATTTTTGGTTTAGGTATGGATTATCTATTGTATATCTTAGCTTGTACGAGTAACTATTTCTTATGAGAATGAGTAGTTTGAAGGGTTTTGTTTTCTTATGTGTATTGAGTACATTCCATGGTTTGGGATTTCTTTGATCAGGCAAGTGTAGAGGCTTGCTATACTTGTCTAAATTGTTGCTTTATGCAAAGAGACATTTCTAATAAACATTGTTATAATTGTAAGTCTGGGTTCCTTTTTTCAATGAAATTTTATAATCATATATTTTAATTTGAAATTTTATTATTTTGAGATTTCTCTTATTATTGAAGATTGCAATTGATTCTACTTGTATAGCTATTAGGTGTTATCATATGATCTGTCTAAAAGGGTAAACTTGTTTACTGTTAAGGACTTAATACCAGAATGGAAATGTTTGATTTTAGCTTTTTTGATTCTTAGGTGGGTTCGATCCTGGACCCTCCCACATCAAATGAGTTTGATTTTAATTATATAATGGTAATTGACTGAATATTGCAAATTCATAGCTATCTTAGCTATAGGATTGACCTAACCTCCTAAACAAGTTCAGAGGGCTACTGCTAACACCATATGAACTAAAATGTTACTAATATGATAAAGTTCAAAGATAATTTTTTGAAGCTAGCTGTTCACTTCCAAGTAGTATCATCGCAATCACCACCATACATGTTCACTTGCGCAATTGTGTAATATACCCAATTGTTATTTCTTTAGTTACATAGTGAAAATTATTCAAATTTGCATAGTGATTTCTGTGTGAGATCACTCTTAAGGAATTGTGCATTTTCATTCAACTCTAGAGCTAGTTTTTTGTCATTAGCTTGAGTGAACTGAAGCCCCATGCTCCAACGAGGAGTAGATACTAGAATCAGACTAAAAAACAAAGTCTGCAAAACACAAACATTTTTGTTAACTTGTTTGCGACCTATTATTGAGATAATAATTTATAAATAAAGGAGGAAATGACAAATGATCTAACACTCTCAGTGCTTCCAACTATGGAAGCTCATTTTTACTGTCAGATTTAGACAATATCACTGGTTGATTGTCATAAAATAGTACTCCATATTTTAATGTATAAGTAGAGATTATTGACTCTCCCATAACCAACACTCATAATTCCTCATCTTAGATATAGAAAACCTTAATATTTATAGGAATACTACTGGTAGCTACTAAAATTCCTTGCAATTTTACCAATTTAGGTAATTTTGATAGTAGTGTTCCATAGGGATACATGATCCCTAAATCTCACATTTCTAAGAGGAGAGGATCCTCAGAAGGCCAATATGCCAAGGAAATTCCATCTCCTCTCCTGGGATGTGTTCCTCAAAGAGGGGATATTTCTGAGGTGCCCTCCCCTAATGACAATATTTAGAAATAAATAGCAATCAATATGATAATACAGTTGCTTTTGCAAGTGTGTAATACTGGTGCATGGAGCTAGATATGATGAGGAACAATAGAGAGAAAAGAATACTTAGGAAAGACTAGTGGAATGCTCAAAATATAGACAAATGAATACTTAGTGCACAAACTTCTTTACATATAAGGTGCAAAAAAAAATCTAGATAGCCTGGAGAGTTCCATACACCCATAGAGCTTTGAGTGCATGTACATCATCTTGTACAGTGTTTTGGTAGGAAATTTATATAATAGTAATACAAATTTATCATTTTTAGTAACTATTATTATATATTTTAGATTATAATTTATTTATTTTATTATCATCATTACCATTATATATAGTGTGTGTGCCACTGTCGCAGTTTACATCTTTGATTCCCCTTCCAACCATGTCCTCATCGAGTGGAGCTCTGCTTGGCAGTTTACCCCTTCTTATAATTAATGGAGAAGTCATATTGAATTTATTTATTTATAAACCCATCTTGGAGAGATTTCATATTCAAATTTTCATGACATATCATTGTAAACTTAGGACCAAGTAAGTATATCAATGTATGCATGATTACCAAAATGTAATGTTTACAAAATGATCCTCTAATAGTAAAAATGAGCTTCCAAGATGTAATGTTTAAAATTTTTTTAATAGTACAATAGAATTATTTAAATTGAATTAAAAATTCCTTCAAAGAGGAAAACAGATATTTAACCATCAGCTTATCAAGCAAGTACAGCAGAAGTACAACTACTGTAAAGTGTAAATAGCTAGCAACATGTGAAATAATTCTAAAGATTTTTTATCTAGATCATCAAAAACAATAATGATAAGAGTAAATCCAAGGGACAACTTACTGCAATTGTGGCTATTTGGCTATGATCTCCCCACTCGGCCAAAAATGTCAAAATAAATGCCTGCACCAAACACATTAAAATTGTAGCTGTCACAAAAGGCAAACCAATAGAACCCATGAAAGCACATAAACATTGCTAATGATCTCATGAGCCAATAAAACTTATAAACTACATATGTATAAATTATACAAGATTTGAAAAAGGTTGGATTGCAGAGATGATGTTAAGTTACAAAAAATGTGGAGTATATAAATCACATCATAAGAAACTAAGATAAAAAAATGTTTTAAATAATCCAAAGTGCTATGGCAACTTAATTTCTTAGAAAATCTATTAAAAATGATCCTCTAACCAATTGATATCAAGAGTTCATAGTCTAGTAAAGAGAGAGAAAACACTAACATACCTCTTGCATCTCTTTTTTTTGTAAATTCTTTGAGTTTGACCTCCAGGAAATATAAAGTAAACTCAAGCCAAAAAAAACATATAAAACTGCAAAGAGACATCACTTGTTAACAATCATAATATAATTTCATATATTAGCTATTCGACCATGACCACCACATACAAAGGAATAAAGTCTCCATATATCACAGGATGTAAATTTTGCTAGACAGGGTCTTCTACATTCTGAGAAAGAATGTGAATCCAGCAATTATCCTTCTTAATTTGTTTAAGATCATAAATCAGTCAAAAAGTGTAGTCACAAAAGCATTCTAACCAATTTCTAACTCTGGTTTCATTTTTGACATTTGATGGAAAATGTTTCCTCTATGATTATATATGTGATCCTCTAACACCCACTTTATTCAAATGGAAAATGATGAATACCACAGGACATAGGTATCTTAAGTTTTCTGAAGGAAATATCAAATAAGTAAGGAACATAGAGTATGCAATCAAACAAATAATAGAGAACTAAGTATCATAGATCTCTAGACATGGTGAGGTTGTAATTCAGAGCACTAAGAAATTATGATATGATAAAATATTTAAAAAGCTCTATGCAAAAAGAAAGTCAAATAGTATCTCATCAAAATAGTATGTACACTTCCCTACCTGTAGTGGCACTTTTTGTGTGCTTCCTTGAGATCAAATTTGAAACTATTTTCCCTAATCTAGTTGATAGCACCTTCACTCACAGCATCATACAAATTAAATCAATTTAGTATTTGCTCAAGCTCGACCCCATATGAATGAGACAAAGATGTCTTTACCAAAATCACTTCCATTAAGAACATTGTATTCCAAAACTAAAGCCAAAAATATACAATGCTAGAGTAACTGTCTTACTTATAGTCATAACAATAAGTGCACTAAGAGCACCAGACAAGACAATGGACTTTCGATGATGCACTGCCATGAGTGCAGCAATAATGAAAGTCTCATATCCAATCTTGTAGGGAAAAAAAACATGTAATCAGCATACTAGAAGTCTTAAAAGTCATACTGCAAGAAGCAATTATGGTGCAATGATCCCAGTGAATTCAATTTAAAAGCAAAATGTTCAAAAATAGAATACTACCTCATTAACAATGATCATAGAAAAACTTGCAAAAAAACCATCAAGAACACCCAGTCCAAGGGATTCCAAAGCACCGTTAATTATATTTGGCTTCCCCATAATGGAGCCCTTTTGCATAAAGTCTATATCCAATTGCAAAGTATCCATCACAAATCACATTCAAAGGAAAGAGAAAAAAAATGGTTTCAGTATATCATCAACTAATATATGAAGGTAAGAGCCTTGAGGGAACCTGCTTGTAGTCTATTTCATGCCCCCTTGGCATAGTAAATCTATCATCCTTCTTAAGGTTAGTAACTAGGAAAGAAGTAAGGAATTAAGACATATGTATTATGAATCAATGATTGTTCCTTAATTTGATTTAAAAACATAGTGACATACGATTACTCATTGGGAATTGGAATTTTCTACTAGGGAATGTCACAAAATGTCATTCCAAAGTGATCAAAAGCTTTTTTGTATCTGAGTTTCAATAAATTCTATGCCTTTGCTCATGCAAGAGGCAGTAATAGAAAGAACATAAGAAAAATGGGAAACACAATTGCCTTATAGAAAGGTTTTCAATTGATCTAAAATGGAACTGAAGATTTATAGAGAGACCATTAGCCACACAAACACCCTAGAAAACTCTATAATTGATGTAAAGGAAGAAGGCCCAGTCAAGTTTCAACGACTTTAAAAAAATATTAGCATACTTTAGATCACCATTTACCATACCCTCTGCGACTTGTAAGGTTCAGTCATGAGAAGGTGGTAATGGCTACCTTTGGCACAATATAATGTAGAGGAGGCATCCTCTTACAACCACCTCAAGTCTATAAATGCCTCCCAGTCAATCCATTTCAAAATTCAAGCAATATGTGAAGATCAAAAAACTAGATACATCAACCAGACTGGTGGCAAAAAATAAGGTAGAAGCCTTCTTTGGAGATACCACAAATTTAAGACTGAAAAAATGTCTTCAAGGCTATGTTATTAAAATGCTTGACACCATCAACGTAACTCTCAAGGAGCACTTACATCAACCACTTGCATGTGCAAGTTTAACACAGATGTTTTGTCAATGTTTTGTTGATAAAAAAACAATGCCATGGTAACTGATTTTGGGCTCCCTTCTATTAAAGTGTAGCTTCAGTAGAAGTGAAGTACACATTATATTAATTATATGAAAATCTATGACTACTACATTCATATATATATATATATATATATATATATATATATATATATATATATATATATATATATATATATATATATATATATATATATATATATATATATATATATATATATATATATATATATATATATATATATATATATATATATATATATATATATATATATATATATATATATATATATATATATATATATATATATATATATATATATTCTCACTCTTATGTACTCTGGAATAATTCTCATATACTTATACTAATCATTATATAATATGCAATGTACATTATTGCTCATTGTGAATCAATAGTTCTTGATCGGGTCTTTTAATTACACATTTGTTGGCTTAACTAGTCAAGTTCATGGCCCTGTAGAGTCATGTCCCTATGGGAACATGACACTCTATGTTTATATATATATATATATATATATATATATATATATATATCGATAGCTGAAGACTATCATCGATAACAAAAGGTAATGCATTAGTCTCAGTAGCAATCAGATCTACAACACAGTTTGTCTACATTCAATTTAGTTACATAATATAAATTATAGTTTGGAAGTAAAAGATAATATAGAATACCTTGAGTATTCATATAACTTTCATATATTAGAAGTCTAAATTTATTTCAGTCTTCCATAAGAGTTACATTTCAGTGTCTTGTCTTTCATATTAATATTAAAAGGATATCACTATATCTCTATCAAAGACCCTATTAAACTTTTACACCTTCTAGTGTAGGATTATATAAGAAATATAGGCCATGCAGCATAGCCTCCTCAAGTACCTAAATACCTTTTAACTGCTAGAGGTCAAAATGACACAATTTACAAACAAGAAGCTAAATGGGGATTTGAATTTCTCAAATATATGCAACTGGAGCAAAATGCTCTAGCATTGATTGGTCCTTCATAATGGGCAAGGACACCGTAGGTAGGAATGAGGACAAACAAGAACCGTAAAGCATAGACAACCAAATAAATGCTATAAACAAAAAAATGTGTAATGGGATGATTGTGTATAGATACTTCCTTTTAGATAGTACTTAATAAGCTATACCACTGCTAATAGTGTTGTCCATATGAAAACAAATACCACAATGGAGTTTTGCATTCTAGTCCCCCTCTAGATAGTTCATAACAAGTTATACAACTATTAATAGTGTTGTTTGTATTAAGACAAATATGACAATGGAGTTTGGCATTCTTGTCATCCTTAAGAGAGCGACCTTTTCTTTTATACTTCTAACAAAATTAATGGCCCACTACTCATAACTAAAAACAAAAAAGAAATTAGATATTAAAGTTTATATAGAATATAACAACTTCCATGACCAAGATAGCTATGTAATGTACCTCTCATGTTTACATTATATTTGTGGAGCATAAGTATTGTGTGCCAATTTGTGCCATCTGCAAACTTTATCCATCAAAATCATCATGAGACATGTATCCAACAGCCACCTCAAATGAATAAATGCCTCCCAGTAATTCCATTTCAAATTTCAAGCAATTTGTGAAGATGAGCAAATTGGATACATTGGTTAGACTGGAAGCAAAAAAGAAGTAGAAGCCTTCTTAAGGAGATACCACAGATTTAAAACTAAAAAAATGTCTTTATGGGTAATGTTAAAATTTTGACACCATCAACATAACTCTAAAGGAGTACTTATATCAACCTCTCACATGTGCAAGTTTAACACATATGTTTTGTCAATGTTCTATTGATCAAAAAACAATCCCATGGTAACTGGTTTTGGGCTCCCTTCAAGTGTAGGATTATATGAGTGATATGGGTTGTGTAGCATAGCTTCCTCAAGTAGCTAAATGACTTTTATAATAACTGCTAGAGGTCATAATGATACTCTTTGTAAACAAGAAGCTAAATGGGGATTTGAATTCCTCATATATATGCAACTGGAGCAAAACCCTCCAGTACTGATTGGTCCTTCAAAATGGGCATAGACATCACAGGAAGGAATGAAGGCAAAGAAGAACCATAAAGCATATACATACAAATAAATTCTATAAACAAAAAAAATGTGTAATGGGGTCATTGTAGGGGGTAGGGGGAGAAGATTGGTTGGTGCCCCGAATGGAGGAAGGTTCCAACACCAATAGAAGGTGGGTTCTTGTCACATTAAATGAAACTTCCAAAAATTGATTTTTTTGAAGTAGTGAGCATGCTTATGATGAACTTGCAATCCAAATTTTACTATTGAGTATGCTTATGATGAACTTTCTTTACCTACTTCATGGTCAAATCTTAGGCAACAAAGACTATGCAAGAAAGGTATAATCACTAGTACACAATGGCTACATACCAAAAAGAGTGGATACAAGCATAGACTATGACAAGCTAGATTATCATAAATGCCAATCATTTAGGTTTCCCCATGAGCAATCAAACCCTAGATGAATATTTGTCAAAGTTGATAATTGATTTACTTTGTGCTTGCTTAATAAGATATCCAAAATAATTTTGCATTGTTGTGGAACTACGTTCATCCTAGATCATATAACCATTTTTAAGATTTTAGAAGAAAAAAATTTAAAGAGGCAAGAAAGGACTGAACCAAGTCATATTCATCAAGAAGCTCCTAATGTGGTTCATCCTTGAAAGACCAAGTGAGTTATCTCAGAAAAGGTTTCATAAATGAAGGAATATTACTGCAGTCCTTGATTTCACTAATCAATCTTAAAATTTTCATTTTCTAGGTGTCTTAAACTTCAATTCTATTTTGTATACCATCCTCTCGTTAGTTCTACTTTATGTTGCATTATTGCAAGCATGAATGATTGTATTTTGCACATGGTTCAGTAAATCATTTAAGAGAACTATAAACACAGGTTAAGAAAAATGTTCAATTATTAAACTCATCATTCTTTAACACTGATCATAAACAACTCCCATGTTTTTAAGACACAACTCGCCATAAAAAAACTGGAGCAAAAAACCAAATGCATCAATAGGCAGTGCTTATCATGGCACAAAATATACCACTTTATTGAAGATTGAGTTAGTAGCAACCATTAAGAAAAACAAGGTCTAAAATCCAGCCAGAAACAAATCCTAGACGAGGCTCCAATATGCAATTAAATACCACATAAATTAGTAAATTACACATGGATAAATTTAAGGGGATGTTGTGCAATCCATCAATGTGAAATTAAAAAGTCTAGCATAGCTATGTTGTACAATAAATTGAGGGAGATATCTATAATCCACTATACTAAAGAGTAAATACCAAGCAATTCCACATAATTTCTGCCCAGAGTCCATTAAAATACTCATGAAATGAATATAATGCCAAAAATTTCACATTAGACATGATGGAAAGGTAGGATATACATCAATTGAATGCAGAATCAAAATCAAAATCAAGTTGAATGCAGCAATTAGCTGAAATTCCACCAAAATTTTGGTATGACCATGCAATATTATTTGAAAATAATCCCTGAAGGTGCTGTTATTGGAAACAATAGGCCAAAACTAGGAATTGGAAATCCAAAGGCCATCTATAACATTCATACATGAAAATCATGTTGTGGTACCATGGATTTCAAAAAAAGTTAGTTGTACCACAGATTTTCTCCAAAACTTGCATTGTGGCTTCAAATGGATCTTCAAGTCACAAGAAGGTCAAGCTTAGAAGTGAACTCAATTGGAGGGAGGGGGAAACCTTTGCACAAAGCCAGATCAAATCATCAGAATGAAATTGGAGTGATAGTTCATTACACAAAAAAGGATAATTAGGGAACTGTGTCCAATTTTCCATAAATACATAAGTTTGGCAGTAGTGAAACTTGCATCCATTTTCCTCAAAATTTGTGATCAAGCACAAGATAGTAATGAATAGACAGACAATGCAGATATGGTGTTGATCATGTTATTGATAGTTATTTTCATTTTTAAAAGACAACTCAAATTTACAAATAGTAACAAATGGACAAACAGTGTAGTTTTAGCACTGATTAAGTTCTTCAGTTATTGCCAATTTTTTAACACAAAACTCAATTCAAATATTTTTGACATTTGATTCTTATGTATGGTGAAGGATGGCTAGCATTGAAATGGCTAATGGGTTTGCAACACTTATCAGCAACATTGTAAAGCTAAATGCAATGAACGTGTGAAGGGTCTCTTTGCTCTTATGTATTGTATCGCTAATATGTAATTCAAGATTAAAATTCATTGATTAGTCCAAAAAACATAAACTTAACTCTTATAAGTGCAAGGTTAAGTAAGGACTTTGAAAGCTCACCGCATTACTGAATGAGGAAATAGCAGTCTCCATGTCAACTTCTGATGGAAACGAAACAAATCCATAGCCACATGACTTTCTTGTTTGTGGTATGCAAATGAATTTTCCATCTAAAACATTCCCCTTCTCCGCAAATTTCTTTTTCAAGGTTTCAGTGGTTACAGTCTTTGCCAGATTACCAATGTATATTTTATATGGGCTTTCAATGAATGGGACTTCTTTTGTCAATCAATTTAAAGTGGATATATCCAAGGGTTTCTCATATAAGGTATCTGGAAAATCATCTCTATCTCTTACACCTCTATCTCCCCCTCTTTCTTCTTTTTTCCACTTGCCCACTCTCTCTCAACCCACCAATCAATAGTAAGACACTCTTCCCACTCAACTAATTCCTAGCATACAACCTTTGGCTTTTTCCATCTACAAAAATTGTAGTAAATTTTGAATTAGTGAGATGGAGAGATGTAAGGGTTGTAGATGGGCATAAGAGGATGCAGAGGGAAGAACACTAGCATACAAATTTTCCTGATCAACTAGATCGCTAATGGCAACTATAGATGGTGTCATCTCCCCCTACTCTGGTGCAAACTCAAGCAATTTATTCAATATCTGTTGCTTCAGAATGCATGCACAAGTCAAATGGGAAGGCCATAGCCATATGGTAATACATATCAGGACCTGGAGCAAGCAGAAAAACCTTTTACCTCAACCAGTCGATGAGGTCCGGGTATAGATGATCGAGAGTAATCATTTTGCCAGATTTAGAGCCGGATGTGAGAGATGGAGAGTCTAGTGTTCCAAATGAGGAGTCGGTGGCAGGAAAGCAAGGTTCTGTAGCTCCATCTCCTTCGCGCAATAATGAAATCAAAAATGATATTTCATTTTAAAGTTAAGCATGTGTTGGTCGAAATTTCAACCAACATGGGCTTAAATTTTTTTTTATTCCTTCTACAATCCGACCAACCTAAACCGTTTTAATTGATGGTCAAAAATTTTGATAGAAAAATGAGGTCAAATGTAGTAGTGATGAATGGAAGTTTGTATTGACATCTAAGGGACAAGGATTTTTTTTTTGTGGTAACTTATTCACCCCTCCCGTCTCAGTCACTCTCTTACATTTCCAACAAATAACTACGGCACAAATGGTACAAGTTGTTAGGACTTGACAGATCTAGAACAATATAAGAATAAATGATTATATGCATAAACAAAAGAAGAATACCAAATGAACATAGATACACATAGATTTAACATGGTTCACCCCAAAACCTAGGCTACATCTAGATACGTAGCCTTCAACCTTTCTATTATCCAACAAAAACATATACCAACATTACAATACATTATGCATATCAGCCGCTTATAACAATGTTTTAGGGAAACCTCTAAAATCAACCATTTTAGGGTTTTAAAATGTTGTCAGTTTTATTTTCCTGAAAAAGCATACTTTTTTTTGGTACTGCACATCAGCCAGAGGTTCGGTCTCCTACCCCTCACCTCCAACAACTATCAGAGAAGTTGCCATAATATCAACACAAGTACCATGTTTGGTGATGTGTCTTTTTCTCCACTTTTCTCATCCTCCACACTTAGTATCTCCTCTACTTTGACTTCTATAAGTTTCAAAATTGGTGTACATTATGCATATTAGCTGCTTATAATAGTGTTTTAGGGAAACCTCTAAAATTGACCATTTTAGGGTTTTACAATGTTGTCAGTTTTCTTTTCCTGAAAAAGCATACAATTTTTTTTGGTAGTGCACATCAGCTAGAGGTTCGGGGCTCCTGCCCCTCACCTCCAAAAACTATCGAAGAAGTTGCCATAATATCAACACAAGTACCATGTCTGGTGATG
This sequence comes from Cupressus sempervirens, assembly GCA_028749045.1. Classification (NCBI taxonomy): domain Eukaryota; kingdom Viridiplantae; phylum Streptophyta; class Pinopsida; order Cupressales; family Cupressaceae; genus Cupressus; species Cupressus sempervirens. The sequence goes on from CM053784.1 coordinate 695,305,434, forward strand.
TGTCTTTTTCTCCACTTTTCTCATCCTCCACACCTAATATCTCCTCTACTTTGACTTCTATAAGTTTCAAAACTAGTGTTAGTAAGAATATAGGATCAATACAAAAACTTGATAAATTACTCTAGAAAGTGAAACCTTCTAGTTTTAAGTTCTTTTGAAAGTATTAGTTGATCATGCCCAATCATTCCCTCACTTAGAGGTCTATGGGATGATGCTAGATCACCTATAGTAGAAATATTTGCATTTTGCTCCATGGAGTCTCCTCTAATTTGAGCATGTCTAGTATCACTTTTCTTATCTCTAGTATTACCTATATGTCCCCCTTGAGCCTGTTGCTTGATATTAGTATTACCTATATGGTTGTATTGTTGGAAATAATCTAGACTAACAAGGTTACTGAGAGGGGAGGGGTAAATCAGTAACTCTAAAACTTTAATTCAATTTTTGCATAATAATATTTTTACCATTCATCCATCTAATCTACTATATGCATGAAAAGATAAACATCAATAACACATGAACACATAGATTTTGGTGACCCAGAAACCTTCCAATTAGAAAGTAAAACTAGGGTGGGGATGATACCCACAAAAATTCAATACTACAGTATAAAGTTGGCCGTTTAAGGCTTACAATGATCACTTCTGATGATCTACCCTGTTAGGAGCAAATAGGATTGCTAGATCCACCTTGTTAAAGGATTTGCAAACATACAATGAAGTATGCACTCTGTTAGGAGATTTACAACAGACTGTTAAGTCTACCTGGTTAAAGGATTTAGAAAACTGATTCACCTATTAGGATGAAGCAATGAATCTGATTGCAACTAATTTCTGATAAGATCCTTGTGCTCTGATCACTTGATGTGACAAATATATCTTTTTTGCATCAATATTGACCTTGTTGTATTCTTCTGTTCTGCTGGTGATTCGCTTTCCCTCTTCTCAAATTGCTGCAACATATCACACTCAACTATGATTGTTTTATTTTCATCTCATTGTTTCAAATGATATATACCATTCCAATATTTACAATAGCAAGGTCGGCCAAAACACAAGTGAACAAACATTACTGAGTCGGTCAGGTGGTAGAAAACTTTGGTTCCACAAACTGACTCAGTGACCTTCTAATACTCGGCATCCACTTCAATACACTACATCATCATGCACTCAGTAAGAGTAGAGGCACAGTCCATACTAATCATTCTGAGTAGCTCAGAACTCGATAACCATTGGTGACTCAGTGAATGTTGTGTCACTCGATAGAAACTGAATCCATTGATAACCTTCTTTACTTGATAAATATTGATTCCCTTGTTCACTCGGTAAACACTGATTCCTTCATTTACCTTGTTTACTCGATAAACACTCACTCCTTCATTTACCTTGTTTTACTCGATAAACACTGATTCCTTTATTTACCTTGTTTTACTCTGTAAACACTGATTCCTTCATTTACCTTGTTTGCTCAGTAAACATTGATTCCTTCATTTACCTTGTTTACTCGGTAAACACTAATTCCTTCATTTACCTTATTTACTCGGTAAACACTGATATCTTTGATGACTCAGTGAGCACTGTCTGCTTGGTAAATACTGCGAAGCTCGATAATCACTAACTGCTTGGAGAACACTGTTCTGCTCGATAACTACTGTGAACTCGATAAATACTGTTGAACTTCCCATATGGTCGATTTCCAAAAGAATGCTCGGTATCAACTGTAGATTAGGTGAGTAGCTTGGTAAACATTCACAATTGAATAAGTGTTGTGACTAATGACAAATATATCATAATTCCAACAATCTCCCCCTTTGGCATTAGTGACAAAAACACTTATGAGCCAACACTTATATACAATATCTGACATATTGACAACTAATTCTATTGAATATACATGGTTTCCTTACATATGACTCCCCCATACAATATACACAAGGTATTTACATGAGTTATATGACTTTTATTTACAGTATCTCTTTGTCCCTTTTTGTACACTTATCTCACCAATAACTCTATCTGAGTATCTCTTTCTCCCCCTTTTTGACAATAATGCCAAAAAATAATAATAAAAGAATGTATTTACATAGAAACACCAAAATGTGAGATAAACTTTGAATGTACTTGAAGAATGAGTTGTAGAGTCTTATCCCAATTCTCTTGCAGGATTTTGCATGTGGATAGAGCTATCTGAACTTCTGCAGAAAGTTCAATCACATGATCTGCAACAGAGAAATTGTTGTCATGGATCAATGTTTTTGAATGGGCAATGTGCTTTTGCATTGTGTCCATGATGGGAAGGATCGTAGTTTGAATATCTAGCAATGTAGATCAAATCCTTGACTCTTCTCTTAGCAATTTTGCTTGCTTTTCTGACAAAAATTTGATTCTGAGGTGATGAGATGAGGTTGAACTAGGGTCAAGCTTCAAATTTTGTGCGCTTGCCTTCAAATCCTCATCTATCTTATTTAATTTCTCCCTTATCTCCTTAGTATACTCGGTAACATCACAAATCTTAGCAAAAAGAGATGTTACATTATTAAAAGAATTTTCAATATTAGCCAAAACTGAGGTTAATTCAACCTATTTCATTGCTATGTGCTGAGCAATGTGCTCAAGCACCTTATTATCAAATTTCTTCTCTTCCTTCTCCATCAATTTTTCTTGACTGGAGGTATCCTCATTGAATTTATTGACTGCCTCTTCTAATTGGATCAAAATGTGTTGAGTAGAATCTACATCAACACCTATAGCCTCTGTAATTATATTTCGGGCATTCTCAATTATTTTATATTCCTTATCCCTTTCAGACCTTAGCTACTTCTGCGTAGCCTTCATCTCAATTAGTTGACTAGCATACCTCATTTCTTCAATGGTAGCATTTTCATAGTCAATCTTTGGAATTACTATCTCAGTGTCTAGATCAATGTTTTTAGGAATTTCCTTTCCAGTGATCATAAGTCTTAATGGTTGCTTTTGTTTGACTTCTGTGATGACTGGTTTGACCTAGGGAATAGACACAATGGTAGAGATGGAAGGACTAGTAGCAAAAATTGGGATACTTGAGGGTGGAGTGCCAATAGGAGTATATGTCGGGTCAAAAATTGAAGTACTTGTCGCAAATGGTGATACACTCAGTGATGCAGTATCTGAACTAATTGGATTTGAAGTAGATATAGATATTGCTGACAAAATTGTAGAACAAATTGGAATTGACAAAATTGCAGAACTTACTGTTTTTCCGGTTGGTGATGATGGAGCTGAGAAGGCTTGCTCGATAACTAAAGAAAAGGAATGCAGCTTGGTAGATGAAGTGGTAGACACTTCCATTGATGATACCTAGAGCTGAGATGTGGTAGGTATTGATGATATATCTGATGTAGATGTGACCAAACCTGCTGAAGTTGACTCCAACCTTGATGATGCTACAGTTTTAGGTGAAGAGTGAGGAAGTGATGCAATAACTGCTGTTGCAATTTTCACCAGATTGTCTTCCTCCTTATCTGCCTCTTCAGCTTCTTTTTCCTTTTCTTCTTCCTCTTTATCTTCCATCAGTGCATGCAACTCTCCTAGTGAGACTGTGATAGATGGAGTGTTATCAATCTCATCATCATTGTCGCTGTCATCATCCTCGATTTCTACTGGGTCTACACTGGGCTTATGTAGATGATAGATATTTTTCCACATGTTTGTAGTATCATTTACAACATGTTCAATGTCTTTGATCAAAATCAAAAAAGTGTAGAATTTGATCATCATTTTACCTTCATGGTTTTTCATTTCAGTTTTTACTTCTGCTCCAGTGAGACTTGGTCGGAGATTCCTTAGAGATTGCTCATAAATATCTTTTATCATTTGGGTGGCTAACTCCCATCTCAGTTGCAATCTCTCCAGTAGTTCTTTTGAGATTTGAGCGGAAATTTGGTCTAGGGAGTATTTCCATTTACCCATCTTGTTGAGTACCAGTTCCTCAATCTGCATTTTCTCTGCATCAGTTCTAGTTTCAAATTTCAATGCTTTGAAATTTGTGATGCCAGCTCCTTCCTCCAACTATTTTAGCCTTTGCTCAAATGTGGGTGCAGGCCTAACTAGTATAGGTTCCTGCTTACCTTTCCTGGTTCTTTTGGTGAATACTGCAGTAGGCTTCTTTTTGGGTTTGGTAATGATTACCTTACCTTTCTTCTTTGGTTGTTCCTCTGCAGATTCTTTTTCTCCTTCTTCTTCACCTTCTTCTTCTCCTCCTCCTTCTTCTTCTTCACCTTCTTCATCTTCACCTTTTCCCTCGGTGAGCATAAGAGGACCGGTAGAGGTTTTCAATTTTGCTATTTTCCTCTTGCCCTTGCTTATGGCCTGTGGTAGCTTGATTTCAAGCTCAATTCTGGCCTTAGCTTCTTCATAGGTTCCAAAAATTGGTTGCCTTGGGTCTACTGGCTCATTTACCAATGCCTCTATGATGTCTCTGGTTTCATCAATATTTACCTCATAAGGAAGAAGTTTTACCCATGCAACTCGGGGTCTGACTGCCTGGATGTACACCTTGTCATAGTCCACCATGAAACATACATCATCTTTGTAATCCTCAACAAGCTTAGGAGGAATTTTGAACTTGTTATTCATCCTCTCCTTGAAGTCTTCAAAATAATTATCCATAATACTATCAAAATTTTCACCCATCTCTGCTACAAACTCATTTATTTGTTACAAAACTGGAATATCTTTCCTCCATACAATTGTACCTTTTGAAGGGAAAAATTTATGTACATAGAAAAATAAACAAACCAACAAGGAACCAAATTTACAAGAGTTGGTTTTTGAGGTCCTTATACTGTCCATGTTTTTATTAAATTTTTTAAGCAGCACATCTGCTAGGTCAAACTCCATATTTTTCTTCACAACCTTATAGGCTAAATCTATAGCCTCACAGGGCACGATGTTCAATCTGTTGGAACTATACATCTTATATGCAATTAAATAGAGTCTGAATCTTAACTCTACATCAGATACATTGTTAGGTTTCAATCCTTTGCCATCCCATTCAGCTAGGGTTAACCTCTGAAGTTCATCCTGACTCAGGGTTTTAGTGGTTTTTTATTTGCTTAACATTGGCAAACCCGTGATCTTATGAATCATTTTCTTTGTTATCAAGACAGGTTGCTCTAACTACAACTGACCATTATGCACATGGCTTAAAATGTATCTTATCCATTTCATTTGGAAGTGCCTTGGCAGATGCAGGATATGGGTCAAACCTTTGGTTTCCAGATGTTTGAATTTGGGTTTTAAGGTTTCGTTCACACACAACTCGGCTAGGGCATTATCCATGTCTAGTGTCCCTATTTCTTGAACAGTGCATTTAAAATGAGTACGAATGTCATTTATAAGTAGTACCTTTGGTGGAATTTTTGATTAAGCTCCATTAGGGTCGATCGATTCAGCTATGGCGGGAACGAGCTTGAAGCTGGGTGCTTTCCATTCTACTCCCTTCACAAGCATTTCAGAACCTCTTTTTGCCTTGCTACTGTTGGTGCTTGCGGATGCCATTGCTGCTTGGTGAGTGAATGATTTTGTTTGAAAAAATTTTTGCTGAAAAATCACTTCAAATCACTTGAACTCTCTTTCGCACTCTTGGAAACTCTTCGCTCTATATTCTGAATTTGCAGTGAAAAATGAGATCAAATCCTGCCCTTTTGATGAAAAATTTGCCATTAATGCTCAGGTATGAAGGTAGCTGAGATGTCCTAGGGTTTGTTAGATATTCATTGACTTACTCGGTAAACCTTGTAACTCAGTAAACAAACTAAAACCTTTCACATTACCGACCTAGCTCGGTTAAGTCTGAAATCAACCTTGCTCGGTAGATGCATCACAGTGAAATATGTCTAATATTTGAAATATTGATTTGTCTTTTGCACTTCTATATTCTGGAACTGCTTAGGATATTGCTTGAAGATGCAGTCCCTGGTCCTTCTTGATGAGTTTAATTAGAAATGGTGGAGTCACCCACTTCTTGAGTGACATAGCCATTATTTGAATTTTTTGGCTCAGTAGATTTTGGAATCCACTGTTGTCTCCTCTGCTTTCAAATGTTGTCAGCTCTGGCTTTCTTTTCATCTTCAATTCTTCCTATATTCATGCAATTATTGGATATATGACCAAGTTCGGTACATGTATAACATCTTATAGTAGTATCTTTCTTCCTTAGGTGATGCCTTGCACAGTTTATTCCAATGTGTCCATATTCTCTACAATAGTGACATCTGTACCAAGTATTGTAGTCCCAACCAAATAATGCTTTGATAACTTGTTCTGCTGGATTGAATGATTTTGATCTACATTCAGATGCCTTGTGACTTTGTTTCTTGCATTTGTGACATTTACCCTCAAACTTTGATTTTTTCTTGCATTCATTTTCTTTGTGACCATGTTGATTGCAATTGTAGCATTGACCATTGAATTTTCTTTTACCATTGCTCCAACATCTGTTAGATTTATGATCTAACTTTCCATAGTGATTGCAAGTAAGTTTTTGATTATTTTGAGTACCCTATTTTGAAGATTCACCTTCTTCATTGTATCCAAGGCCTGCTTTACCTTTTTGTCTATGAAGATTCTGCTCATTTTGCAAATTCAATTGATCCATATCT